>CM055117.1:4692432-5321493 GCA_029206835.1 Rana muscosa | reverse complement strand
TATAGGTGGTATTAGAAGCCGTGGGCGGTAATTAAGTGACCAAGGGAGGAGGTGTGGATAGAGGAGAGAAGGGGGTCCAAGAACAGAGCCTTGGGGGACCCCCACAGAAAGGGGCAGTGGAGAGGAGGAGTCAGAGTTGAAGGAGCGCTGTGATAGGTAGGCAGAGAACGAGGATAGAGCAGAATCTTAGAGGCCAAGGGAATGGAGTTTATTGAGAAGGAGCGGGAGGTCACCGGTATCAAAGGCCGCAGAGAGGTCGAGTAGAAGGACTATGGGGTACTGGCTGAAGGTTTTAGCAGTTAGTAAATCGTTGGTGAGTTTTAGTAAGGAAGTTTCCATGGAGTGCTGTGAGCAAGTCGCACCTGAAAATCAATAGGGTGCGACTTGTCATGCAATTTGGACCTGTCTGTGATGGAAATGTCCAGCGCCCAGTTTGGGTGCTTCAGTCAATATACAGCTTCCTCCAGTCTGGACCCAGGAACCAGGTGATTTATTCTGGTGAATGTGGATCTGATCACTGTGATTTATTCTGGTGAATGTGGATCTGATCACTGTGGTTTACTCTGGTGAATGTGGATCTGATCACTGTGATTTATTCTGGTGAATGTGGATCTGATCACTGTGGTGTATTCTAGTGAATGTGGATCTGATCACTGTGGTTTATTCTGGTGAATGTGGATCTGATCACTGTGGTGTATTCTAGTGAATGTGGATCTGATCACTGTGGTTTATTCTGGTGAATGTGGATCTGATCACTGTGGTGTATTCTAGTGAATGTGGATCTGATCACTGTGGTTTATTCTGGTGAATGTGGATCTGATCACTGTGGTTTACTCTGGTGAATGTGGATCTGATCACTGTGGTTTACTCTGGTGAATGTGGATCTGATCACTGTGATTTATTCTGGTGAATGTGGATCTGATCACTGTGGTTTACTCTGGTGAATGTGGATCTGATCACTGTGGTTTACTCTGGTAAATGTGGATCTGATCACTGTGGTGTATTCTAGTGAATGTGGATCTGATCACTGTGGTTTATTCTGGTGAATGTGGATCTGATCACTGTGGTGTATTCTAGTGAATGTGGATCTGATCACTGTGGTTTATTCTGGTGAATGTGGATCTGATCACTGTGGTTTACTCTGGTGAATGTGGATCTGATCACTGTGGTTTACTCTGGTGAATGTGGATCTGATCACTGTGGTTTACTCTGGTGAATGTGGATCTGATCACTGTGGTTTATTCTGGTGAATGTGGATCTGATCACTGTGGTGTATTCTAGTGAATGTGGATCTGATCACTGTGGTTTATTCTGGTGAATGTGGATCTGATCACTGTGGTTTATTCTGGTGAATGTGGATCTGATCACTGTGGTTTATTCTGGTGAATGTGGATCTGATCACTGTGGTGTATTCTGGTGAATGTGGATCTGATCACTGTGGTTTATTCTGGTGAATGTGGATCTGATCACTGTGGTTTATTCTGGTGAATGTGGATCTGATCACTGTGGTTTATTCTAGTGAATGTGGATCTGATCACTGTGGTTATTCTGGTGAATGTGGATCTGATCACTGTGGTTTACTCTGGTGAATGTGGATCTGATCACTGTGGTTTATTCTGGTGAATGTGGATCTGATCACTGTGGTTTACTCTGGTGAATGTGGATCTGATCACTGTGATTTATTCTGGTGAATGTGGATCTGATCACTGTGGTTTACTCTGGTGAATGTGGATCTGATCACTGTGGTTTACTCTGGTAAATGTGGATCTGATCACTGTGGTGTATTCTGGTGAATGTGGATCTGATCACTGTGGTTTATTCTGGTGAATGTGGATCTGATCACTGTGGTTTATTCTGGTGAATGTGGATCTGATCACTGTGGTTTATTCTAGTGAATGTGGATCTGATCACTGTGGTTATTCTGGTGAATGTGGATCTGATCACTGTGGTTTATTCTAGTGAATGTGGATCTGATCACTGTGGTTTATTCTAGTAAATGTGGATCTGATCACTGTGGTGTATTCTGGTGAATGTGGATCTGATCACTGTGGTTTATTCTGGTGAATGTGGATCTGATCACTGTGGTTTATTCTGGTGAATGTGGATCTGATCACTGTGGTTTATTCTAGTGAATGTGGATCTGATCACTGTGGTTTACTCTGGTGAATGTGGATCTGATCACTGTGGTTTACTCTGGTGAATGTGGATCTGATCACTGTGGTTTACTCTGGTGAATGTGGATCTGATCACTGTGGTTTATTCTGGTGAATGTGGATCTGATCACTGTGGTGTATTCTAGTGAATGTGGATCTGATCACTGTGGTTTATTCTGGTGAATGTGGATCTGATCACTGTGGTTTATTCTGGTGAATGTGGATCTGATCACTGTGGTTTATTCTGGTGAATGTGGATCTGATCACTGTGGTGTATTCTGGTGAATGTGGATCTGATCACTGTGGTTTATTCTGGTGAATGTGGATCTGATCACTGTGGTTTATTCTGGTGAATGTGGATCTGATCACTGTGGTTTATTCTAGTGAATGTGGATCTGATCACTGTGGTTATTCTGGTGAATGTGGATCTGATCACTGTGGTTTACTCTGGTGAATGTGGATCTGATCACTGTGGTTTATTCTGGTGAATGTGGATCTGATCACTGTGGTGTATTCTGGTGAATGTGGATCTGATCACTGTGGTTTATTCTGGTGAATGTGGATCTGATCACTGTGGTGTATTCTGGTGAATGTGGATCTGATCACTGTGGTGTATTCTGGTGAATGTGGATCTGATCACTGTGGTTTACTCTGGTGAATGTGGATCTGATCACTGTGGTGTATTCTGGTGAATGTGGATCTGATCACTGTGGTTTATTCTGGTGAGTGTGGATCTGATCACTGTGGTGTATTCTAGTGAATGTGGATCTGATCACTGTGGTGTATTCTAGTGAATGTGGATCTGATCACTGTGGTTTACTCTGGTGAATGTGGATCTGATCACTGTGGTGTATTCTAGTGAATGTGGATCTGATCACTGTGGTGTATTCTGGTGAATGTGGATCTGATCACTGTGGTTTATTCTGGTGAATGTGGATCTGATCACTGTGATTTATTCTGGTGAGTGTGGATCTGATCACTGTGGTTTATTCTGGTGAGTGTGGATCTGATCACTGTGGTTTATTCTGGTGAATGTGGATCTGATCACTGTGGTTTACTCTGGTAAATGTGGATCTGATCACTGTGGTGTATTCTAGTGAATGTGGATCTGATCACTGTGGTTTATTCTGGTGAATGTGGATCTGATCACTGTGGTTTATTCTGGTGAATGTGGATCTGATCACTGTGATTTATTCTGGTGAATGTGGATCTGATCACTGTGATTTATTCTGGTGAATGTGGATCTGATCACTGTGGTTTACTCTGGTGAATGTGGATCTGATCACTGTGGTTTATTCTGGTGAATGTGGATCTGATCACTGTGGTTTACTCTTGTGAATGTGGATCTGATCACTGTGGTTTATTCTGGTGAATGTGGATCTGATCACTGTGATTTATTCTGGTGAATGTGGATCTGATCACTGTGGTGTATTCTAGTGAATGTGGATCTGATCACTGTGGTTTACTCTGGTGAATGTGGATCTGATCACTGTGGTTTATTCTGGTGAATGTGGATCTGATCACTGTGGTTTATTCTGGTGAGTGTGGATCTGATCACTGTGGTGTATTCTAGTGAATGTGGATCTGATCACTGTGGTGTATTCTAGTGAATGTGGATCTGATCACTGTGGTGTATTCTAGTGAATATGGATCTGATCACTGTGGTTTATTCTGGTGAATGTGGATCTGATCACTGTGGTTTATTCTGGTGAGTGTGGATCTGATCACTGTGGTTTATTCTGGTGAATGTGGATCTGATCACTGTGGTTTATTCTGGTGAATGTGGATCTGATCACTGTGGTGTATTCTAGTGAATGTGGATCTGATCACTGTGGTTTATTCTGGTGAATGTGGATCTGATCACTGTGGTTTATTCTGGTGAATGTGGATCTGATCACTGTGGTTTATTCTGGTGAGTGTGGATCTGATCACTGTGGTTTATTCTGGTGAATGTGGATCTGATCACTGTGGTGTATTCTAGTGAATGTGGATCTGATCACTGTGGTGTATTCTAGTGAATGTGGATCTGATCACCGTGGTTTACTCTGGTGAATGTGGATCTGATCACTGTGGTTTATTCTGGTGAATGTGGATCTGATCACTGTGATTTATTCTGGTGAATGTGGATCTGATCACTGTGGTTTACTCTGGTGAATGTGGATCTGATCACTGTGGTTTATTCTGGTGAATGTGGATCTGATCACTGTGGTGTATTCTAGTGAATGTGGATCTGATCACTGTGGTTTACTCTGGTGAATGTGGATCTGATCACTGTGGTTTACTCTGGTGAATGTGGATCTGATCACTGTGGTTTATTCTGGTGAGTGTGGATCTGATCACTGTGGTTTATTCTGGTGAATGTGGATCTGATCACTGTGGTGTATTCTAGTGAATGTGGATCTGATCACTGTGGTGTATTCTAGTGAATGTGGATCTGATCACTGTGGTTTATTCTGGTGAGTGTGGATCTGATCACTGTGGTTTATTCTGGTGAATGTGGATCTGATCACTGTGGTTTACTCTGGTGAATGTGGATCTGATCACTGTGGTTTATTCTGGTGAATGTGGATCTGATCACTGTGGTGTATTCTAGTGAATGTGGATCTGATCACTGTGGTTTATTCTGGTGAGTGTGGATCTGATCACTGTGGTTTATTCTGGTGAATGTGGATCTGATCACTGTGGTGTATTCTAGTGAATGTGGATCTGATCACTGTGGTTTATTCTGGTGAATGTGGATCTGATCACTGTGATTTATTCTGGTGAATGTGGATCTGATCACTGTGGTTTATTCTGGTGAATGTGGATCTGATCACTGTGGTTTATTCTGGTGAATGTGGATCTGATCACTGTGGTGTATTCTGGTGAATGTGGATCTGATCACTGTGGTGTATTCTGGTGAATGTGGATCTGATCACTGTGGTTTATTCTAGTGAATGTGGATCTGATCACTGTGGTTTATTCTGGTGAATGTGGATCTGATCACTGTGGTTTATTCTGGTGAATGTGGATCTGATCACTGTGGTTTATTCTGGTGAATGTGGATCTGATCACTGTGGTTTATTCTAGTGAATGTGGATCTGATCACTGTGGTTTATTCTGGTGAATGTGGATCTGATCACTGTGGTTTATTCTGGTGAATGTGGATCTGATCACTGTGGTTTACTCTGGTGAATGTGGATCTGATCACTGTGGTTTATTCTGGTGAATGTGGATCTGATCACTGTGGTGTATTCTGGTGAATGTGGATCTGATCACTGTGGTTTATTCTGGTGAATGTGGATCTGATCACTGTGGTGTATTCTGGTGAATGTGGATCTGATCACTGTGGTGTATTCTGGTGAATGTGGATCTGATCACTGTGGTTTACTCTGGTGAATGTGGATCTGATCACTGTGGTGTATTCTGGTGAATGTGGATCTGATCACTGTGGTTTATTCTGGTGAATGTGGATCTGATCACTGTGGTTTATTCTGGTGAATGTGGATCTGATCACTGTGGTTTATTCTAGTGAATGTGGATCTGATCACTGTGGTTTATTCTGGTGAATGTGGATCTGATCACTGTGGTGTATTCTGGTGAATGTGGATCTGATCACTGTGGTTTATTCTGGTGAATGTGGATCTGATCACTGTGGTGTATTCTGGTGAATGTGGATCTGATCACTGTGGTGTATTCTGGTGAATGTGGATCTGATCACTGTGGTGTATTCTGGTGAATGTGGATCTGATCACTGTGGTTTATTCTGGTGAATGTGGATCTGATCACTGTGGTTTATTCTAGTGAATGTGGATCTGATCACTGTGGTTTATTCTGGTGAATGTGGATCTGATCACTGTGGTTTATTCTGGTGAATGTGGATCTGATCACTGTGGTTTATTCTGGTGAATGTGGATCTGATCACTGTGGTTTATTCTAGTGAATGTGGATCTGATCACTGTGGTTTATTCTGGTGAATGTGGATCTGATCACTGTGGTTTATTCTGGTGAATGTGGATCTGATCACTGTGGTTTACTCTGGTGAATGTGGATCTGATCACTGTGGTTTATTCTGGTGAATGTGGATCTGATCACTGTGGTTTACTCTGGTGAATGTGGATCTGATCACTGTGGTTTACTCTGGTGAATGTGGATCTGATCACTGTGATTTATTCTGGTGAGTGTGGATCTGATCACTGTGGTTTATTCTGGTGAATGTGGATCTGATCACTGTGGTGTATTCTAGTGAATGTGGATCTGATCACTGTGGTTTATTCTGGTGAATGTGGATCTGATCACTGTGATTTATTCTGGTGAATGTGGATCTGATCACTGTGGTTTATTCTGGTGAATGTGGATCTGATCACTGTGGTGTATTCTAGTGAATGTGGATCTGATCACTGTGGTTTATTCTGGTGAGTGTGGATCTGATCACTGTGGTTTATTCTGGTGAATGTGGATCTGATCACTGTGGTGTATTCTAGTGAATGTGGATCTGATCACTGTGGTTTATTCTGGTGAATGTGGATCTGATCACTGTGATTTATTCTGGTGAATGTGGATCTGATCACTGTGGTTTATTCTGGTGAATGTGGATCTGATCACTGTGGTTTATTCTGGTGAATGTGGATCTGATCACTGTGGTGTATTCTGGTGAATGTGGATCTGATCACTGTGGTGTATTCTGGTGAATGTGGATCTGATCACTGTGGTTTATTCTAGTGAATGTGGATCTGATCACTGTGGTTTATTCTGGTGAATGTGGATCTGATCACTGTGGTTTATTCTGGTGAATGTGGATCTGATCACTGTGGTTTATTCTGGTGAATGTGGATCTGATCACTGTGGTTTATTCTAGTGAATGTGGATCTGATCACTGTGGTTTATTCTGGTGAATGTGGATCTGATCACTGTGGTTTATTCTGGTGAATGTGGATCTGATCACTGTGGTTTACTCTGGTGAATGTGGATCTGATCACTGTGGTTTATTCTGGTGAATGTGGATCTGATCACTGTGGTGTATTCTGGTGAATGTGGATCTGATCACTGTGGTTTATTCTGGTGAATGTGGATCTGATCACTGTGGTGTATTCTGGTGAATGTGGATCTGATCACTGTGGTGTATTCTGGTGAATGTGGATCTGATCACTGTGGTTTACTCTGGTGAATGTGGATCTGATCACTGTGGTGTATTCTGGTGAATGTGGATCTGATCACTGTGGTTTATTCTGGTGAATGTGGATCTGATCACTGTGGTTTATTCTGGTGAATGTGGATCTGATCACTGTGGTTTATTCTAGTGAATGTGGATCTGATCACTGTGGTTTATTCTGGTGAATGTGGATCTGATCACTGTGGTGTATTCTGGTGAATGTGGATCTGATCACTGTGGTTTATTCTGGTGAATGTGGATCTGATCACTGTGGTGTATTCTGGTGAATGTGGATCTGATCACTGTGGTGTATTCTGGTGAATGTGGATCTGATCACTGTGGTGTATTCTGGTGAATGTGGATCTGATCACTGTGGTTTATTCTGGTGAATGTGGATCTGATCACTGTGGTTTATTCTAGTGAATGTGGATCTGATCACTGTGGTTTATTCTGGTGAATGTGGATCTGATCACTGTGGTTTATTCTGGTGAATGTGGATCTGATCACTGTGGTTTATTCTGGTGAATGTGGATCTGATCACTGTGGTTTATTCTAGTGAATGTGGATCTGATCACTGTGGTTTATTCTGGTGAATGTGGATCTGATCACTGTGGTTTATTCTGGTGAATGTGGATCTGATCACTGTGGTTTACTCTGGTGAATGTGGATCTGATCACTGTGGTTTATTCTGGTGAATGTGGATCTGATCACTGTGGTTTACTCTGGTGAATGTGGATCTGATCACTGTGGTTTACTCTGGTGAATGTGGATCTGATCACTGTGATTTATTCTGGTGAATGTGGATCTGATCACTGTGGTTTACTCTGGTGAATGTGGATCTGATCACTGTGGTTTATTCTGGTGAATGTGGATCTGATCACTGTGGTTTACTCTGGTGAATGTGGATCTGATCACTGTGGTTTACTCTGGTGAATGTGGATCTGATCACTGTGGTTTATTCTGGTGAATGTGGATCTGATCACTGTGGTTTATTCTGGTGAATGTGGATCTGATCACTGTGGTTTACTCTGGTGAATGTGGATCTGATCACTGTGGTTTACTCTGGTGAATGTGGATCTGATCACTGTGGTGTATTCTAGTGAATGTGGATCTGATCACTGTGGTTTATTCTGGTGAATGTGGATCTGATCACTGTGGTTTACTCTGGTGAATGTGGATCTGATCACTGTGGTTTACTCTGGTGAATGTGGATCTGATCACTGTGGTGTATTCTAGTGAATGTGGATCTGATCACTGTGGTGTATTCTAGTGAATGTGGATCTGATCACTGTGGTATATTCTAGTGAATGTGGATCTGATCAATGTGGTGTATTCTAGTGAATGTGGATCTGATCACTGTGGTGTATTCTAGTGAATGTGGATCTGATCACTGTGGTGTATTCTAGTGAATGTGGATCTGATCACTGTGGTTTACTCTGGTGAATGTGGATCTGATCACTGTGGTGTATTCTAGTGAATGTGGATCTGATCACTGTGGTGTATTCTAGTGAATGTGGATCTGATCACTGTGGTATATTCTAGTGAATGTGGATCTGATCAATGTGGTTTATTCTGGTGAATGTGGATCTGATCACTGTGGTTTATTCTGGTGAATGTGGATCTGATCACTGTGGTTTACTCTGGTGAATGTGGATCTGATCACTGTGGTTTATTCTGGTGAATGTGGATCTGATCACTGTGGTTTACTCTGGTGAATGTGGATCTGATCACTGTGGTTTATTCTGGTGAATGTGGATCTGATCACTGTGGTGTATTCTGGTGAATGTGGATCTGATCACTGTGGTTTATTCTGGTGAATGTGGATCTGATCACTGTGGTGTATTCTGGTGAATGTGGATCTGATCACTGTGGTGTATTCTGGTGAATGTGGATCTGATCACTGTGGTTTACTCTGGTGAATGTGGATCTGATCACTGTGGTGTATTCTGGTGAATGTGGATCTGATCACTGTGGTTTATTCTGGTGAATGTGGATCTGATCACTGTGGTTTATTCTGGTGAATGTGGATCTGATCACTGTGGTTTATTCTAGTGAATGTGGATCTGATCACTGTGGTTTATTCTGGTGAATGTGGATCTGATCACTGTGGTGTATTCTGGTGAATGTGGATCTGATCACTGTGGTTTATTCTGGTGAATGTGGATCTGATCACTGTGGTGTATTCTGGTGAATGTGGATCTGATCACTGTGGTGTATTCTGGTGAATGTGGATCTGATCACTGTGGTGTATTCTGGTGAATGTGGATCTGATCACTGTGGTTTATTCTGGTGAATGTGGATCTGATCACTGTGGTTTATTCTAGTGAATGTGGATCTGATCACTGTGGTTTATTCTGGTGAATGTGGATCTGATCACTGTGGTTTATTCTGGTGAATGTGGATCTGATCACTGTGGTTTATTCTGGTGAATGTGGATCTGATCACTGTGGTTTATTCTAGTGAATGTGGATCTGATCACTGTGGTTTATTCTGGTGAATGTGGATCTGATCACTGTGGTTTATTCTGGTGAATGTGGATCTGATCACTGTGGTTTACTCTGGTGAATGTGGATCTGATCACTGTGGTTTATTCTGGTGAATGTGGATCGGATCACTGTGGTTTACTCTGGTGAATGTGGATCTGATCACTGTGGTTTACTCTGGTGAATGTGGATCTGATCACTGTGATTTATTCTGGTGAATGTGGATCTGATCACTGTGGTTTACTCTGGTGAATGTGGATCTGATCACTGTGGTTTATTCTGGTGAATGTGGATCTGATCACTGTGGTTTACTCTGGTGAATGTGGATCTGATCACTGTGGTTTACTCTGGTGAATGTGGATCTGATCACTGTGGTTTATTCTGGTGAATGTGGATCTGATCACTGTGGTTTATTCTGGTGAATGTGGATCTGATCACTGTGGTTTACTCTGGTGAATGTGGATCTGATCACTGTGGTTTACTCTGGTGAATGTGGATCTGATCACTGTGGTTTACTCTGGTGAATGTGGATCTGATCACTGTGGTGTATTCTAGTGAATGTGGATCTGATCACTGTGGTGTATTCTAGTGAATGTGGATCTGATCACTGTGGTATATTCTAGTGAATGTGGATCTGATCAATGTGGTGTATTCTAGTGAATGTGGATCTGATCACTGTGGTGTATTCTAGTGAATGTGGATCTGATCACTGTGGTGTATTCTAGTGAATGTGGATCTGATCACTGTGGTTTACTCTGGTGAATGTGGATCTGATCACTGTGGTGTATTCTAGTGAATGTGGATCTGATCACTGTGGTGTATTCTAGTGAATGTGGATCTGATCACTGTGGTATATTCTAGTGAATGTGGATCTGATCAATGTGGTGTATTCTAGTGAATGTGGATCTGATCACTGTGGTGTATTCTAGTGAATGTGGATCTGATCACTGTGGTGTATTCTAGTGAATGTGGATCTGATCACTGTGGTTTACTCTGGTGAATGTGGATCTGATCACTGTGGTGTATTCTAGTGAATGTGGATCTGATCACTGTGGTGTATTCTAGTGAATGTGGATCTGATCACTGTGGTATATTCTAGTGAATGTGGATCTGATCAATGTGGTTTATTCTGGTGAATGTGGATCTGATCACTGTGGTTTATTCTGGTGAATGTGGATCTGATCACTGTGGTTTACTCTGGTGAATGTGGATCTGATCACTGTGGTGTATTCTAGTGAATGTGGATCTGATCACTGTGGTGTATTCTAGTGAATGTGGATCTGATCACTGTGGTATATTCTAGTGAATGTGGATCTGATCAATGTGGTGTATTCTAGTGAATGTGGATCTGATCACTGTGGTGTATTCTAGTGAATGTGGATCTGATCACTGTGGTGTATTCTAGTGAATGTGGATCTGATCACTGTGGTTTACTCTGGTGAATGTGGATCTGATCACTGTGGTGTATTCTAGTGAATGTGGATCTGATCACTGTGGTGTATTCTAGTGAATGTGGATCTGATCACTGTGGTATATTCTAGTGAATGTGGATCTGATCAATGTGGTGTATTCTAGTGAATGTGGATCTGATCACTGTGGTGTATTCTAGTGAATGTGGATCTGATCACTGTGGTGTATTCTAGTGAATGTGGATCTGATCACTGTGGTTTACTCTGGTGAATGTGGATCTGATCACTGTGGTGTATTCTAGTGAATGTGGATCTGATCACTGTGGTGTATTCTAGTGAATGTGGATCTGATCACTGTGGTATATTCTAGTGAATGTGGATCTGATCAATGTGGTTTATTCTGGTGAATGTGGATCTGATCACTGTGGTTTATTCTGGTGAATGTGGATCTGATCACTGTGGTTTACTCTGGTGAATGTGGATCTGATCACTGTGGTTTATTCTGGTGAATGTGGATCTGATCACTGTGGTTTACTCTGGTGAATGTGGATCTGATCACTGTGGTTTATTCTGGTGAATGTGGATCTGATCACTGTGGTGTATTCTGGTGAATGTGGATCTGATCACTGTGGTTTATTCTGGTGAATGTGGATCTGATCACTGTGGTGTATTCTGGTGAATGTGGATCTGATCACTGTGGTGTATTCTGGTGAATGTGGATCTGATCACTGTGGTTTACTCTGGTGAATGTGGATCTGATCACTGTGGTGTATTCTGGTGAATGTGGATCTGATCACTGTGGTTTATTCTGGTGAATGTGGATCTGATCACTGTGGTTTATTCTGGTGAATGTGGATCTGATCACTGTGGTTTATTCTAGTGAATGTGGATCTGATCACTGTGGTTTATTCTGGTGAATGTGGATCTGATCACTGTGGTGTATTCTGGTGAATGTGGATCTGATCACTGTGGTTTATTCTGGTGAATGTGGATCTGATCACTGTGGTGTATTCTGGTGAATGTGGATCTGATCACTGTGGTGTATTCTGGTGAATGTGGATCTGATCACTGTGGTGTATTCTGGTGAATGTGGATCTGATCACTGTGGTTTATTCTGGTGAATGTGGATCTGATCACTGTGGTTTATTCTAGTGAATGTGGATCTGATCACTGTGGTTTATTCTGGTGAATGTGGATCTGATCACTGTGGTTTATTCTGGTGAATGTGGATCTGATCACTGTGGTTTATTCTGGTGAATGTGGATCTGATCACTGTGGTTTATTCTAGTGAATGTGGATCTGATCACTGTGGTTTATTCTGGTGAATGTGGATCTGATCACTGTGGTTTATTCTGGTGAATGTGGATCTGATCACTGTGGTTTACTCTGGTGAATGTGGATCTGATCACTGTGGTTTATTCTGGTGAATGTGGATCTGATCACTGTGGTTTACTCTGGTGAATGTGGATCTGATCACTGTGGTTTACTCTGGTGAATGTGGATCTGATCACTGTGATTTATTCTGGTGAATGTGGATCTGATCACTGTGGTTTACTCTGGTGAATGTGGATCTGATCACTGTGGTTTATTCTGGTGAATGTGGATCTGATCACTGTGGTTTACTCTGGTGAATGTGGATCTGATCACTGTGGTTTACTCTGGTGAATGTGGATCTGATCACTGTGGTTTATTCTGGTGAATGTGGATCTGATCACTGTGGTTTATTCTGGTGAATGTGGATCTGATCACTGTGGTTTACTCTGGTGAATGTGGATCTGATCACTGTGGTTTACTCTGGTGAATGTGGATCTGATCACTGTGGTTTACTCTGGTGAATGTGGATCTGATCACTGTGGTGTATTCTAGTGAATGTGGATCTGATCACTGTGGTGTATTCTAGTGAATGTGGATCTGATCACTGTGGTGTATTCTAGTGAATGTGGATCTGATCACTGTGGTTTACTCTGGTGAATGTGGATCTGATCACTGTGGTGTATTCTAGTGAATGTGGATCTGATCACTGTGGTGTATTCTAGTGAATGTGGATCTGATCACTGTGGTATATTCTAGTGAATGTGGATCTGATCAATGTGGTGTATTCTAGTGAATGTGGATCTGATCACTGTGGTTTACTCTGGTGAATGTGGATCTGATCACTGTGGTGTATTCTAGTGAATGTGGATCTGATCACTGTGGTGTATTCTAGTGAATGTGGATCTGATCACTGTGGTATATTCTAGTGAATGTGGATCTGATCAATGTGGTGTATTCTAGTGAATGTGGATCTGATCACTGTGGTGTATTCTAGTGAATGTGGATCTGATCACTGTGGTGTATTCTAGTGAATGTGGATCTGATCACTGTGGTGTATTCTGGTGAGTGTGGATCTGATCACTGTGGTGTATTCTAGTGAATGTGGATCTGATCACTGTGGTTTATTCTGGTGAATGTGGATCTGATCACTGTGGTTTACTCTGGTGAATGTGGATCTGATCACTGTGGTTTACTCTGGTGAATGTGGATCTGATCACTGTGGTTTATTCTGGTGAATGTGGATCTGATCACTGTGGTTTATTCTGGTGAGTGTGGATCTGATCACTGTGGTGTATTCTAGTGAATGTGGATCTGATCACTGTGGTGTATTCTAGTGAATGTGGATCTGATCACTGTGGTTTATTCTGGTGAATGTGGATCTGATCACTGTGGTTTATTCTAGTGAATGTGGATCTGATCACTGTGATTTATTCTAGTGAATGTGGATCTGATCACTGTGGTGTATTCTGGTGAATGTGGATCTGATCACTGTGGTTTATTCTGGTGAATGTGGATCTGATCACTGTGGTTTATTCTGGTGAATGTGGATCTGATCACTGTGGTTTATTCTAGTGAATGTGGATCTGATCACTGTGGTTTATTCTGGTGAATGTGGATCTGATCACTGTGGTTTATTCTGGTGAATGTGGATCTGATCACTGTGGTTTATTCTGGTGAATGTGGATCTGATCACTGTGGTTTATTCTAGTGAATGTGGATCTGATCACTGTGGTTTACTCTGGTGAATGTGGATCTGATCACTGTGGTTTATTCTGGTGAATGTGGATCTGATCACTGTGGTTTACTCTGGTGAATGTGGATCTGATCACTGTGGTTTACTCTGGTGAATGTGGATCTGATCACTGTGGTTTATTCTGGTGAATGTGGATCTGATCACTGTGGTTTACTCTGGTGAATGTGGATCTGATCACTGTGATTTATTCTGGTGAATGTGGATCTGATCACTGTGGTTTACTCTGGTGAATGTGGATCTGATCACTGTGGTTTACTCTGGTGAATGTGGATCTGATCACTGTGGTTTATTCTGGTGAATGTGGATCTGATCACTGTGGTTTACTCTGGTGAATGTGGATCTGATCACTGTGGTTTATTCTGGTGAATGTGGATCTGATCACTGTGGTTTATTCTGGTGAATGTGGATCTGATCACTGTGGTGTATTCTAGTGAATGTGGATCTGATCACTGTGGTGTATTCTAGTGAATGTGGATCTGATCACTGTGGTATATTCTAGTGAATGTGGATCTGATCAATGTGGTGTATTCTAGTGAATGTGGATCTGATCACTGTGGTGTATTCTAGTGAATGTGGATCTGATCACTGTGGTGTATTCTAGTGAATGTGGATCTGATCACTGTGGTGTATTCTGGTGAGTGTGGATCTGATCACTGTGATTTATTCTGGTGAATGTGGATCTGATCACTGTGGTTTATTCTGGTGAATGTGGATCTGATCACTGTGGTTTACTCTGGTGAATGTGGATCTGATCACTGTGGTTTACTCTGGTGAATGTGGATCTGATCACTGTGGTTTATTCTGGTGAATGTGGATCTGATCACTGTGGTTTATTCTGGTGAATGTGGATCTGATCACTGTGGTTTATTCTGGTGAATGTGGATCTGATCACTGTGATTTATTATGGTGAGTGTGGATCTGATCACTGTGGTGTATTCTAGTGAATGTGGATCTGATCACTGTGGTGTATTCTAGTGAATGTGGATCTGATCACTGTGGTTTATTCTGGTGAATGTGGATCTGATCACTGTGGTTTATTCTGGTGAATGTGGATCTGATCACTGTGATTTATTCTGGTGAATGTGGATCTGATCACTGTGGTGTATTCTAGTGAATGTGGATCTGATCACTGTGGTTTACTCTGGTGAATGTGGATCTGATCACTGTGGTTTATTCTAGTGAATGTGGATCTGATCACTGTGGTTTATTCTGGTGAATGTGGATCTGATCACTGTGATTTATTCTGGTGAATGTGGATCTGATCACTGTGGTGTATTCTGGTGAATGTGGATCTGATCACTGTGGTGTATTCTGGTGAATGTGGATCTGATCACTGTGGTTTATTCTGGTGAATGTGGATCTGATCACTGTGGTTTATTCTGGTGAATGTGGATCTGATCACTGTGGTTTATTCTAGTGAATGTGGATCTGATCACTGTGGTTTATTCTGGTGAATGTGGATCTGATCACTGTGGTTTATTCTGGTGAATGTGGATCTGATCACTGTGGTTTATTCTGGTGAATGTGGATCTGATCACTGTGGTTTATTCTAGTGAATGTGGATCTGATCACTGTGGTTTATTCTGGTGAATGTGGATCTGATCACTGTGGTTTATTCTGGTGAATGTGGATCTGATCACTGTGGTTTACTCTGGTGAATGTGGATCTGATCACTGTGGTTTATTCTGGTGAATGTGGATCTGATCACTGTGGTTTACTCTGGTGAATGTGGATCTGATCACTGTGGTTTACTCTGGTGAATGTGGATCTGATCACTGTGGTGTATTCTAGTGAATGTGGATCTGATCACTGTGGTGTATTCTAGTGAATGTGGATCTGATCACTGTGGTTTACTCTGGTGAATGTGGATCTGATCACTGTGATTTATTCTGGTGAATGTGGATCTGATCACTGTGATTTATTCTGGTGAATGTGGATCTGATCACTGTGGTTTATTCTGGTGAATGTGGATCTGATCACTGTGGTTTATTCTGGTGAATGTGGATCTGATCACTGTGATTTATTATGGTGAGTGTGGATCTGATCACTGTGGTGTATTCTAGTGAATGTGGATCTGATCACTGTGGTGTATTCTAGTGAATGTGGATCTGATCACTGTGGTTTATTCTGGTGAATGTGGATCTGATCACTGTGATTTATTCTGGTGAATGTGGATCTGATCACTGTGGTTTATTCTGGTGAGTGTGGATCTGATCACTGTGGTTTATTCTGGTGAATGTGGATCTGATCACTGTGGTTTACTCTGGTGAGTGTGGATCTGATCACTGTGGTGTATTCTAGTGAATGTGGATCTGATCACTGTGGTGTATTCTAGTGAATGTGGATCTGATCACTGTGGTTTACTCTGGTGAATGTGGATCTGATCACTGTGGTTTATTCTGGTGAATGTGGATCTGATCACTGTGATTTATTCTGGTGAATGTGGATCTGATCACTGTGGTTTACTCTGGTGAATGTGGATCTGATCACTGTGGTTTATTCTGGTGAATGTGGATCTGATCACTGTGGTTTACTCTTGTGAATGTGGATCTGATCACTGTGGTTTATTCTGGTGAATGTGGATCTGATCACTGTGATTTATTCTGGTGAATGTGGATCTGATCACTGTGGTGTATTCTAGTGAATGTGGATCTGATCACTGTGGTTTACTCTGGTGAATGTGGATCTGATCACTGTGGTTTATTCTAGTGAATGTGGATCTGATCACTGTGGTTTATTCTGGTGAATGTGGATCTGATCACTGTGATTTATTCTGGTGAATGTGGATCTGATCACTGTGGTTTACTCTGGTGAATGTGGATCTGATCACTGTGGTTTATTCTGGTGAATGTGGATCTGATCACTGTGGTTTACTCTGGTGAATGTGGATCTGATCACTGTGGTTTACTCTGGTGAATGTGGATCTGATCACTGTGGTTTATTCTGGTGAATGTGGATCTGATCACTGTGGTTTACTCTGGTGAATGTGGATCTGATCACTGTGGTGTATTCTGGTGAATGTGGATCTGATCACTGTGGTTTATTCTGGTGAATGTGGATCTGATCACTGTGGTTTATTCTGGTGAATGTGGATCTGATCACTGTGGTTTATTCTAGTGAATGTGGATCTGATCACTGTGGTTTATTCTGGTGAATGTGGATCTGATCACTGTGGTTTATTCTGGTGAATGTGGATCTGATCACTGTGGTGTATTCTGGTGAATGTGGATCTGATCACTGTGGTTTATTCTGGTGAATGTGGATCTGATCACTGTGGTGTATTCTGGTGAATGTGGATCTGATCACTGTGGTGTATTCTGGTGAATGTGGATCTGATCACTGTGGTGTATTCTGGTGAATGTGGATCTGATCACTGTGGTTTATTCTGGTGAATGTGGATCTGATCACTGTGGTTTATTCTGGTGAATGTGGATCTGATCACTGTGGTTTATTCTAGTGAATGTGGATCTGATCACTGTGGTTTATTCTGGTGAATGTGGATCTGATCACTGTGGTTTATTCTGGTGAATGTGGATCTGATCACTGTGGTTTATTCTGGTGAATGTGGATCTGATCACTGTGGTTTATTCTAGTGAATGTGGATCTGATCACTGTGGTTTATTCTGGTGAATGTGGATCTGATCACTGTGGTTTATTCTGGTGAATGTGGATCTGATCACTGTGGTTTACTCTGGTGAATGTGGATCTGATCACTGTGGTTTATTCTGGTGAATGTGGATCTGATCACTGTGGTTTACTCTGGTGAATGTGGATCTGATCACTGTGGTTTACTCTGGTGAATGTGGATCTGATCACTGTGATTTATTCTGGTGAATGTGGATCTGATCACTGTGGTTTACTCTGGTGAATGTGGATCTGATCACTGTGGTTTATTCTGGTGAATGTGGATCTGATCACTGTGGTTTACTCTGGTGAATGTGGATCTGATCACTGTGGTTTACTCTGGTGAATGTGGATCTGATCACTGTGGTTTATTCTGGTGAATGTGGATCTGATCACTGTGGTTTATTCTGGTGAATGTGGATCTGATCACTGTGGTTTACTCTGGTGAATGTGGATCTGATCACTGTGGTTTACTCTGGTGAATGTGGATCTGATCACTGTGGTGTATTCTAGTGAATGTGGATCTGATCACTGTGGTTTATTCTGGTGAATGTGGATCTGATCACTGTGGTTTACTCTGGTGAATGTGGATCTGATCACTGTGGTTTACTCTGGTGAATGTGGATCTGATCACTGTGGTGTATTCTAGTGAATGTGGATCTGATCACTGTGGTGTATTCTAGTGAATGTGGATCTGATCACTGTGGTATATTCTAGTGAATGTGGATCTGATCAATGTGGTGTATTCTAGTGAATGTGGATCTGATCACTGTGGTTTACTCTGGTGAATGTGGATCTGATCACTGTGGTGTATTCTAGTGAATGTGGATCTGATCACTGTGGTGTATTCTAGTGAATGTGGATCTGATCACTGTGGTATATTCTAGTGAATGTGGATCTGATCAATGTGGTGTATTCTAGTGAATGTGGATCTGATCACTGTGGTGTATTCTAGTGAATGTGGATCTGATCACTGTGGTGTATTCTAGTGAATGTGGATCTGATCACTGTGGTGTATTCTGGTGAGTGTGGATCTGATCACTGTGGTGTATTCTAGTGAATGTGGATCTGATCACTGTGGTTTATTCTGGTGAATGTGGATCTGATCACTGTGGTTTACTCTGGTGAATGTGGATCTGATCACTGTGGTTTACTCTGGTGAATGTGGATCTGATCACTGTGGTTTATTCTGGTGAATGTGGATCTGATCACTGTGGTTTACTCTGGTGAATGTGGATCTGATCACTGTGGTTTACTCTGGTGAATGTGGATCTGATCACTGTGGTTTATTCTGGTGAGTGTGGATCTGATCACTGTGGTGTATTCTAGTGAATGTGGATCTGATCACTGTGGTGTATTCTAGTGAATGTGGATCTGATCACTGTGGTTTATTCTGGTGAATGTGGATCTGATCACTGTGGTTTATTCTAGTGAATGTGGATCTGATCACTGTGATTTATTCTAGTGAATGTGGATCTGATCACTGTGGTGTATTCTGGTGAATGTGGATCTGATCACTGTGGTGTATTCTGGTGAATGTGGATCTGATCACTGTGGTTTATTCTGGTGAATGTGGATCTGATCACTGTGGTTTACTCTGGTGAATGTGGATCTGATCACTGTGGTTTATTCTGGTGAATGTGGATCTGATCACTGTGGTTTACTCTGGTGAATGTGGATCTGATCACTGTGGTTTATTCTGGTGAATGTGGATCTGATCACTGTGGTTTACTCTGGTGAATGTGGATCTGATCACTGTGGTTTACTCTGGTGAATGTGGATCTGATCACTGTGGTTTATTCTGGTGAATGTGGATCTGATCACTGTGGTTTACTCTGGTGAATGTGGATCTGATCACTGTGGTGTATTCTGGTGAATGTGGATCTGATCACTGTGGTTTATTCTGGTGAATGTGGATCTGATCACTGTGGTTTATTCTGGTGAATGTGGATCTGATCACTGTGGTTTATTCTAGTGAATGTGGATCTGATCACTGTGGTTTATTCTGGTGAATGTGGATCTGATCACTGTGGTTTATTCTGGTGAATGTGGATCTGATCACTGTGGTGTATTCTGGTGAATGTGGATCTGATCACTGTGGTTTATTCTGGTGAATGTGGATCTGATCACTGTGGTTTATTCTGGTGAATGTGGATCTGATCACTGTGGTGTATTCTGGTGAATGTGGATCTGATCACTGTGGTGTATTCTGGTGAATGTGGATCTGATCACTGTGGTTTATTCTGGTGAATGTGGATCTGATCACTGTGGTTTATTCTGGTGAATGTGGATCTGATCACTGTGGTTTATTCTAGTGAATGTGGATCTGATCACTGTGATTTATTCTGGTGAATGTGGATCTGATCACTGTGGTTTATTCTGGTGAATGTGGATCTGATCACTGTGGTTTATTCTGGTGAATGTGGATCTGATCACTGTGGTTTATTCTAGTGAATGTGGATCTGATCACTGTGGTTTATTCTGGTGAATGTGGATCTGATCACTGTGGTTTATTCTGGTGAATGTGGATCTGATCACTGTGGTTTACTCTGGTGAATGTGGATCTGATCACTGTGGTTTACTCTGGTGAATGTGGATCTGATCACTGTGATTTATTCTGGTGAATGTGGATCTGATCACTGTGGTTTACTCTGGTGAATGTGGATCTGATCACTGTGGTTTATTCTGGTGAATGTGGATCTGATCACTGTGGTTTACTCTGGTGAATGTGGATCTGATCACTGTGGTTTACTCTGGTGAATGTGGATCTGATCACTGTGGTTTATTCTGGTGAATGTGGATCTGATCACTGTGGTTTATTCTGGTGAATGTGGATCTGATCACTGTGGTTTACTCTGGTGAATGTGGATCTGATCACTGTGGTTTACTCTGGTGAATGTGGATCTGATCACTGTGGTGTATTCTAGTGAATGTGGATCTGATCACTGTGGTGTATTCTAGTGAATGTGGATCTGATCACTGTGGTTTATTCTGGTGAATGTGGATCTGATCACTGTGGTTTACTCTGGTGAATGTGGATCTGATCACTGTGGTTTACTCTGGTGAATGTGGATCTGATCACTGTGGTGTATTCTAGTGAATGTGGATCTGATCACTGTGGTGTATTCTAGTGAATGTGGATCTGATCACTGTGGTATATTCTAGTGAATGTGGATCTGATCAATGTGGTGTATTCTAGTGAATGTGGATCTGATCACTGTGGTGTATTCTAGTGAATGTGGATCTGATCACTGTGGTGTATTCTAGTGAATGTGGATCTGATCACTGTGGTTTACTCTGGTGAATGTGGATCTGATCACTGTGGTGTATTCTAGTGAATGTGGATCTGATCACTGTGGTGTATTCTAGTGAATGTGGATCTGATCACTGTGGTATATTCTAGTGAATGTGGATCTGATCAATGTGGTGTATTCTAGTGAATGTGGATCTGATCACTGTGGTGTATTCTAGTGAATGTGGATCTGATCACTGTGGTGTATTCTAGTGAATGTGGATCTGATCACTGTGGTGTATTCTGGTGAGTGTGGATCTGATCACTGTGGTGTATTCTAGTGAATGTGGATCTGATCACTGTGGTTTATTCTGGTGAATGTGGATCTGATCACTGTGGTTTACTCTGGTGAATGTGGATCTGATCACTGTGGTTTACTCTGGTGAATGTGGATCTGATCACTGTGGTTTATTCTGGTGAATGTGGATCTGATCACTGTGGTTTATTCTGGTGAGTGTGGATCTGATCACTGTGGTGTATTCTAGTGAATGTGGATCTGATCACTGTGGTGTATTCTAGTGAATGTGGATCTGATCACTGTGGTTTATTCTGGTGAATGTGGATCTGATCACTGTGGTTTATTCTAGTGAATGTGGATCTGATCACTGTGATTTATTCTAGTGAATGTGGATCTGATCACTGTGGTGTATTCTGGTGAATGTGGATCTGATCACTGTGGTTTATTCTGGTGAATGTGGATCTGATCACTGTGGTTTATTCTGGTGAATGTGGATCTGATCACTGTGGTTTATTCTAGTGAATGTGGATCTGATCACTGTGGTTTATTCTGGTGAATGTGGATCTGATCACTGTGGTTTACTCTGGTGAATGTGGATCTGATCACTGTGGTTTACTCTGGTAAATGTGGATCTGATCACTGTGGTTTACTCTGGTGAATGTGGATCTGATCACTGTGGTTTACTCTGGTGAATGTGGATCTGATCACTGTGGTTTACTCTGGTGAATGTGGATCTGATCACTGTGGTTTATTCTGGTGAATGTGGATCTGATCACTGTGGTGTATTCTAGTGAATGTGGATCTGATCACTGTGGTTTATTCTGGTGAATGTGGATCTGATCACTGTGGTTTATTCTGGTGAATGTGGATCTGATCACTGTGGTTTATTCTGGTGAATGTGGATCTGATCACTGTGGTGTATTCTGGTGAATGTGGATCTGATCACTGTGGTTTATTCTGGTGAATGTGGATCTGATCACTGTGGTTTATTCTGGTGAATGTGGATCTGATCACTGTGGTTTATTCTGGTGAATGTGGATCTGATCACTGTGGTTTATTCTAGTGAATGTGGATCTGATCACTGTGGTTATTCTGGTGAATGTGGATCTGATCACTGTGGTTTACTCTGGTGAATGTGGATCTGATCACTGTGGTTTATTCTGGTGAATGTGGATCTGATCACTGTGGTGTATTCTGGTG
Organism: Rana muscosa; assembly: GCA_029206835.1. Taxonomy (NCBI): domain Eukaryota; kingdom Metazoa; phylum Chordata; class Amphibia; order Anura; family Ranidae; genus Rana; species Rana muscosa. The sequence continues at coordinate 5,298,896 of CM055117.1, read as the reverse complement.
AATGTGGATCTGATCACTGTGGTTTATTCTGGTGAATGTGGATCTGATCACTGTGGTGTATTCTGGTGAATGTGGATCTGATCACTGTGGTGTATTCTGGTGAATGTGGATCTGATCACTGTGGTTTACTCTGGTGAATGTGGATCTGATCACTGTGGTGTATTCTGGTGAATGTGGATCTGATCACTGTGGTTTATTCTGGTGAATGTGGATCTGATCACTGTGGTTTATTCTGGTGAGTGTGGATCTGATCACTGTGGTGTATTCTAGTGAATGTGGATCTGATCACTGTGGTGTATTCTAGTGAATGTGGATCTGATCACTGTGGTTTACTCTGGTGAATGTGGATCTGATCACTGTGGTTTATTCTGGTGAATGTGGATCTGATCACTGTGATTTATTCTGGTGAATGTGGATCTGATCACTGTGATTTATTCTGGTGAATGTGGATCTGATCACTGTGGTTTATTCTGGTGAATGTGGATCTGATCACTGTGGTTTATTCTGGTGAATGTGGATCTGATCACTGTGATTTATTATGGTGAGTGTGGATCTGATCACTGTGGTGTATTCTAGTGAATGTGGATCTGATCACTGTGGTGTATTCTGGTGAATGTGGATCTGATCACTGTGGTTTATTCTGGTGAGTGTGGATCTGATCACTGTGGTTTATTCTGGTGAATGTGGATCTGATCACTGTGATTTATTCTGGTGAATGTGGATCTGATCACTGTGGTTTATTCTGGTGAGTGTGGATCTGATCACTGTGGTTTATTCTGGTGAATGTGGATCTGATCACTGTGGTGTATTCTAGTGAATGTGGATCTGATCACTGTGGTGTATTCTAGTGAATGTGGATCTGATCACTGTGGTTTACTCTGGTGAATGTGGATCTGATCACTGTGGTTTATTCTGGTGAATGTGGATCTGATCACTGTGATTTATTCTGGTGAATGTGGATCTGATCACTGTGGTTTACTCTGGTGAATGTGGATCTGATCACTGTGGTTTATTCTGGTGAATGTGGATCTGATCACTGTGGTTTACTCTTGTGAATGTGGATCTGATCACTGTGGTTTATTCTGGTGAATGTGGATCTGATCACTGTGATTTATTCTGGTGAATGTGGATCTGATCACTGTGGTGTATTCTAGTGAATGTGGATCTGATCACTGTGGTTTACTCTGGTGAATGTGGATCTGATCACTGTGGTTTATTCTGGTGAATGTGGATCTGATCACTGTGGTTTATTCTGGTGAGTGTGGATCTGATCACTGTGGTGTATTCTAGTGAATGTGGATCTGATCACTGTGGTGTATTCTAGTGAATGTGGATCTGATCACTGTGGTGTATTCTAGTGAATGTGGATCTGATCACTGTGGTTTATTCTGGTGAATGTGGATCTGATCACTGTGGTTTATTCTGGTGAATGTGGATCTGATCACTGTGGTTTATTCTGGTGAGTGTGGATCTGATCACTGTGGTTTATTCTGGTGAATGTGGATCTGATCACTGTGGTTTATTCTGGTGAATGTGGATCTGATCACTGTGGTGTATTCTAGTGAATGTGGATCTGATCACTGTGGTTTATTCTGGTGAATGTGGATCTGATCACTGTGGTTTATTCTGGTGAATGTGGATCTGATCACTGTGGTTTATTCTGGTGAGTGTGGATCTGATCACTGTGGTTTATTCTGGTGAATGTGGATCTGATCACTGTGGTGTATTCTAGTGAATGTGGATCTGATCACTGTGGTGTATTCTAGTGAATGTGGATCTGATCACTGTGGTGTATTCTAGTGAATGTGGATCTGATCACTGTGGTTTATTCTGGTGAGTGTGGATCTGATCACTGTGGTTTATTCTGGTGAATGTGGATCTGATCACTGTGGTTTACTCTGGTGAATGTGGATCTGATCACTGTGGTTTATTCTGGTGAATGTGGATCTGATCACTGTGGTGTATTCTAGTGAATGTGGATCTGATCACTGTGGTTTATTCTGGTGAGTGTGGATCTGATCACTGTGGTTTATTCTGGTGAATGTGGATCTGATCACTGTGGTGTATTCTAGTGAATGTGGATCTGATCACTGTGGTTTATTCTGGTGAATGTGGATCTGATCACTGTGATTTATTCTGGTGAATGTGGATCTGATCACTGTGGTTTATTCTGGTGAATGTGGATCTGATCACTGTGGTTTATTCTGGTGAATGTGGATCTGATCACTGGTGTATTCTGGTGAATGTGGATCTGATCACTGTGGTGTATTCTGGTGAATGTGGATCTGATCACTGTGGTTTATTCTAGTGAATGTGGATCTGATCACTGTGGTTTATTCTGGTGAATGTGGATCTGATCACTGTGGTTTATTCTGGTGAATGTGGATCTGATCACTGTGGTTTATTCTGGTGAATGTGGATCTGATCACTGTGGTTTATTCTAGTGAATGTGGATCTGATCACTGTGGTTTATTCTGGTGAATGTGGATCTGATCACTGTGGTTTATTCTGGTGAATGTGGATCTGATCACTGTGGTTTACTCTGGTGAATGTGGATCTGATCACTGTGGTTTATTCTGGTGAATGTGGATCTGATCACTGTGGTGTATTCTGGTGAATGTGGATCTGATCACTGTGGTTTATTCTGGTGAATGTGGATCTGATCACTGTGGTGTATTCTGGTGAATGTGGATCTGATCACTGTGGTGTATTCTGGTGAATGTGGATCTGATCACTGTGGTTTACTCTGGTGAATGTGGATCTGATCACTGTGGTGTATTCTGGTGAATGTGGATCTGATCACTGTGGTTTATTCTGGTGAATGTGGATCTGATCACTGTGGTTTATTCTGGTGAATGTGGATCTGATCACTGTGGTTTATTCTAGTGAATGTGGATCTGATCACTGTGGTTTATTCTGGTGAATGTGGATCTGATCACTGTGGTTTATTCTGGTGAATGTGGATCTGATCACTGTGGTGTATTCTGGTGAATGTGGATCTGATCACTGTGGTTTATTCTGGTGAATGTGGATCTGATCACTGTGGTGTATTCTGGTGAATGTGGATCTGATCACTGTGGTGTATTCTGGTGAATGTGGATCTGATCACTGTGGTGTATTCTGGTGAATGTGGATCTGATCACTGTGGTTTATTCTGGTGAATGTGGATCTGATCACTGTGGTTTATTCTAGTGAATGTGGATCTGATCACTGTGGTTTATTCTGGTGAATGTGGATCTGATCACTGTGGTTTATTCTGGTGAATGTGGATCTGATCACTGTGGTTTATTCTGGTGAATGTGGATCTGATCACTGTGGTTTATTCTAGTGAATGTGGATCTGATCACTGTGGTTTATTCTGGTGAATGTGGATCTGATCACTGTGGTTTATTCTGGTGAATGTGGATCTGATCACTGTGGTTTACTCTGGTGAATGTGGATCTGATCACTGTGGTTTATTCTGGTGAATGTGGATCTGATCACTGTGGTTTACTCTGGAGAATGTGGATCTGATCACTGTGGTTTACTCTGGTGAATGTGGATCTGATCACTGTGATTTATTCTGGTGAATGTGGATCTGATCACTGTGGTTTACTCTGGTGAATGTGGATCTGATCACTGTGGTTTATTCTGGTGAATGTGGATCTGATCACTGTGGTTTACTCTGGTGAATGTGGATCTGATCACTGTGGTTTACTCTGGTGAATGTGGATCTGATCACTGTGGTTTATTCTGGTGAATGTGGATATGATCACTGTGGTTTATTCTGGTGAATGTGGATCTGATCACTGTGGTTTACTCTGGTGAATGTGGATCTGATCACTGTGGTTTACTCTGGTGAATGTGGATCTGATCACTGTGGTGTATTCTAGTGAATGTGGATCTGATCACTGTGGTTTATTCTGGTGAATGTGGATCTGATCACTGTGGTTTACTCTGGTGAATGTGGATCTGATCACTGTGGTTTACTCTGGTGAATGTGGATCTGATCACTGTGGTGTATTCTAGTGAATGTGGATCTGATCACTGTGGTGTATTCTAGTGAATGTGGATCTGATCACTGTGGTATATTCTAGTGAATGTGGATCTGATCAATGTGGTGTATTCTAGTGAATGTGGATCTGATCACTGTGGTGTATTCTAGTGAATGTGGATCTGATCACTGTGGTGTATTCTAGTGAATGTGGATCTGATCACTGTGGTTTACTCTGGTGAATGTGGATCTGATCACTGTGGTGTATTCTAGTGAATGTGGATCTGATCACTGTGGTGTATTCTAGTGAATGTGGATCTGATCACTGTGGTATATTCTAGTGAATGTGGATCTGATCAATGTGGTGTATTCTAGTGAATGTGGATCTGATCACTGTGGTGTATTCTAGTGAATGTGGATCTGATCACTGTGGTGTATTCTAGTGAATGTGGATCTGATCACTGTGGTGTATTCTGGTGAGTGTGGATCTGATCACTGTGGTGTATTCTAGTGAATGTGGATCTGATCACTGTGGTTTATTCTGGTGAATGTGGATCTGATCACTGTGGTTTACTCTGGTGAATGTGGATCTGATCACTGTGGTTTACTCTGGTGAATGTGGATCTGATCACTGTGGTTTATTCTGGTGAATGTGGATCTGATCACTGTGGTTTATTCTGGTGAGTGTGGATCTGATCACTGTGGTGTATTCTAGTGAATGTGGATCTGATCACTGTGGTGTATTCTAGTGAATGTGGATCTGATCACTGTGGTTTATTCTGGTGAATGTGGATCTGATCACTGTGGTTTATTCTAGTGAATGTGGATCTGATCACTGTGATTTATTCTAGTGAATGTGGATCTGATCACTGTGGTGTATTCTGGTGAATGTGGATCTGATCACTGTGGTTTATTCTGGTGAATGTGGATCTGATCACTGTGGTTTATTCTGGTGAATGTGGATCTGATCACTGTGGTTTATTCTAGTGAATGTGGATCTGATCACTGTGGTTTATTCTGGTGAATGTGGATCTGATCACTGTGGTTTATTCTGGTGAATGTGGATCTGATCACTGTGGTTTATTCTGGTGAATGTGGATCTGATCACTGTGGTTTATTCTAGTGAATGTGGATCTGATCACTGTGGTTTACTCTGGTGAATGTGGATCTGATCACTGTGGTTTATTCTGGTGAATGTGGATCTGATCACTGTGGTTTACTCTGGTGAATGTGGATCTGATCACTGTGGTTTATTCTGGTGAATGTGGATCTGATCACTGTAGTTTACTCTGGTGAATGTGGATCTGATCACTGTGGTTTACTCTGGTGAATGTGGATCTGATCACTGTGATTTATTCTGGTGAATGTGGATCTGATCACTGTGGTTTACTCTGGTGAATGTGGATCTGATCACTGTGGTTTATTCTGGTGAATGTGGATCTGATCACTGTGGTTTACTCTGGTGAATGTGGATCTGATCACTGTGGTTTACTCTGGTGAATGTGGATCTGATCACTGTGGTTTATTCTGGTGAATGTGGATCTGATCACTGTGGTTTATTCTGGTGAATGTGGATCTGATCACTGTGGTTTACTCTGGTGAATGTGGATCTGATCACTGTGGTTTACTCTGGTGAATGTGGATCTGATCACTGTGGTGTATTCTAGTGAATGTGGATCTGATCACTGTGGTGTATTCTAGTGAATGTGGATCTGATCACTGTGGTATATTCTAGTGAATGTGGATCTGATCAATGTGGTGTATTCTAGTGAATGTGGATCTGATCACTGTGGTGTATTCTAGTGAATGTGGATCTGATCACTGTGGTGTATTCTAGTGAATGTGGATCTGATCACTGTGGTGTATTCTGGTGAGTGTGGATCTGATCACTGTGATTTATTCTGGTGAATGTGGATCTGATCACTGTGGTTTATTCTGGTGAATGTGGATCTGATCACTGTGGTTTACTCTGGTGAATGTGGATCTGATCACTGTGGTTTACTCTGGTGAATGTGGATCTGATCACTGTGGTTTATTCTGGTGAATGTGGATCTGATCACTGTGGTTTATTCTGGTGAGTGTGGATCTGATCACTGTGGTGTATTCTAGTGAATGTGGATCTGATCACTGTGGTTTACTCTGGTGAATGTGGATCTGATCACTGTGATTTATTCTGGTGAATGTGGATCTGATCACTGTGATTTATTCTGGTGAATGTGGATCTGATCACTGTGGTTTATTCTGGTGAATGTGGATCTGATCACTGTGGTTTATTCTGGTGAATGTGGATCTGATCACTGTGATTTATTATGGTGAGTGTGGATCTGATCACTGTGGTGTATTCTAGTGAATGTGGATCTGATCACTGTGGTGTATTCTAGTGAATGTGGATCTGATCACTGTGGTTTATTCTGGTGAATGTGGATCTGATCACTGTGATTTATTCTGGTGAATGTGGATCTGATCACTGTGGTTTATTCTGGTGAGTGTGGATCTGATCACTGTGGTTTATTCTGGTGAATGTGGATCTGATCACTGTGGTTTACTCTGGTGAGTGTGGATCTGATCACTGTGGTGTATTCTAGTGAATGTGGATCTGATCACTGTGGTGTATTCTAGTGAATGTGGATCTGATCACTGTGGTTTACTCTGGTGAATGTGGATCTGATCACTGTGGTTTATTCTGGTGAATGTGGATCTGATCACTGTGATTTATTCTGGTGAATGTGGATCTGATCACTGTGGTTTACTCTGGTGAATGTGGATCTGATCACTGTGGTTTATTCTGGTGAATGTGGATCTGATCACTGTGGTTTACTCTTGTGAATGTGGATCTGATCACTGTGGTTTATTCTGGTGAATGTGGATCTGATCACTGTGATTTATTCTGGTGAATGTGGATCTGATCACTGTGGTGTATTCTAGTGAATGTGGATCTGATCACTGTGGTTTACTCTGGTGAATGTGGATCTGATCACTGTGGTTTATTCTAGTGAATGTGGATCTGATCACTGTGGTTTATTCTGGTGAATGTGGATCTGATCACTGTGGTTTATTCTGGTGAATGTGGATCTGATCACTGTGGTGTATTCTGGTGAATGTGGATCTGATCACTGTGGTTTATTCTGGTGAATGTGGATCTGATCACTGTGGTGTATTCTGGTGAATGTGGATCTGATCACTGTGGTGTATTCTGGTGAATGTGGATCTGATCACTGTGGTGTATTCTGGTGAATGTGGATCTGATCACTGTGGTTTATTCTGGTGAATGTGGATCTGATCACTGTGGTTTATTCTAGTGAATGTGGATCTGATCACTGTGGTTTATTCTGGTGAATGTGGATCTGATCACTGTGGTTTATTCTGGTGAATGTGGATCTGATCACTGTGGTTTATTCTGGTGAATGTGGATCTGATCACTGTGGTTTATTCTGGTGAATGTGGATCTGATCACTGTGGTTTATTCTGGTGAATGTGGATCTGATCACTGTGGTTTACTCTGGTGAATGTGGATCTGATCACTGTGGTTTATTCTGGTGAATGTGGATCTGATCACTGTGGTTTACTCTGGTGAATGTGGATCTGATCACTGTGGTTTATTCTGGTGAATGTGGATCTGATCACTGTGGTTTATTCTGGTGAATGTGGATCTGATCACTGTGGTTTATTCTGGTGAATGTGGATCTGATCACTGTGGTTTATTCTGGTGAATGTGGATCTGATCACTGTGGTTTACTCTGGTGAATGTGGATCTGATCACTGTGGTTTATTCTGGTGAATGTGGATCTGATCACTGTGGTTTACTCTGGTGAATGTGGATCTGATCACTGTGGTTTACTCTGGTGAATGTGGATCTGATCACTGTGATTGATTCTGGTGAATGTGGATCTGATCACTGTGGTTTACTCTGGTGAATGTGGATCTGATCACTGTGGTTTATTCTGGTGAATGTGGATCTGATCACTGTGGTTTACTCTGGTGAATGTGGATCTGATCACTGTGGTTTACTCTGGTGAATGTGGATCTGATCACTGTGGTTTATTCTGGTGAATGTGGATCTGATCACTGTGGTTTATTCTGGTGAATGTGGATCTGATCACTGTGGTTTACTCTGGTGAATGTGGATCTGATCACTGTGGTTTACTCTGGTGAATGTGGATCTGATCACTGTGGTGTATTCTAGTGAATGTGGATCTGATCACTGTGGTTTATTCTGGTGAATGTGGATCTGATCACTGTGGTTTACTCTGGTGAATGTGGATCTGATCACTGTGGTTTACTCTGGTGAATGTGGATCTGATCACTGTGGTGTATTCTAGTGAATGTGGATCTGATCACTGTGGTGTATTCTAGTGAATGTGGATCTGATCACTGTGGTATATTCTAGTGAATGTGGATCTGATCAATGTGGTGTATTCTAGTGAATGTGGATCTGATCACTGTGGTGTATTCTAGTGAATGTGGATCTGATCACTGTGGTGTATTCTAGTGAATGTGGATCTGATCACTGTGGTTTACTCTGGTGAATGTGGATCTGATCACTGTGGTGTATTCTAGTGAATGTGGATCTGATCACTGTGGTGTATTCTAGTGAATGTGGATCTGATCACTGTGGTATATTCTAGTGAATGTGGATCTGATCAATGTGGTGTATTCTAGTGAATGTGGATCTGATCACTGTGGTGTATTCTAGTGAATGTGGATCTGATCACTGTGGTGTATTCTAGTGAATGTGGATCTGATCACTGTGGTGTATTCTGGTGAGTGTGGATCTGATCACTGTGGTGTATTCTAGTGAATGTGGATCTGATCACTGTGGTTTATTCTGGTGAATGTGGATCTGATCACTGTGGTTTACTCTGGTGAATGTGGATCTGATCACTGTGGTTTACTCTGGTGAATGTGGATCTGATCACTGTGGTTTATTCTGGCGAATGTGGATCTGATCACTGTGGTTTATTCTGGTGAGTGTGGATCTGATCACTGTGGTGTATTCTAGTGAATGTGGATCTGATCACTGTGGTGTATTCTAGTGAATGTGGATCTGATCACTGTGGTTTATTCTGGTGAATGTGGATCTGATCACTGTGGTTTATTCTAGTGAATGTGGATCTGATCACTGTGATTTATTCTAGTGAATGTGGATCTGATCACTGTGGTGTATTCTGGTGAATGTGGATCTGATCACTGTGGTTTATTCTGGTGAATGTGGATCTGATCACTGTGGTTTATTCTGGTGAATGTGGATCTGATCACTGTGGTTTATTCTAGTGAATGTGGATCTGATCACTGTGGTTTATTCTGGTGAATGTGGATCTGATCACTGTGGTTTACTCTGGTGAATGTGGATCTGATCACTGTGGTTTACTCTGGTAAATGTGGATCTGATCACTGTGGTTTACTCTGGTGAATGTGGATCTGATCACTGTGGTTTACTCTGGTGAATGTGGATCTGATCACTGTGGTTTACTCTGGTGAATGTGGATCTGATCACTGTGGTTTATTCTGGTGAATGTGGATCTGATCACTGTGGTGTATTCTAGTGAATGTGGATCTGATCACTGTGGTTTATTCTGGTGAATGTGGATCTGATCACTGTGGTTTATTCTGGTGAATGTGGATCTGATCACTGTGGTTTATTCTGGTGAATGTGGATCTGATCACTGTGGTGTATTCTGGTGAATGTGGATCTGATCACTGTGGTTTATTCTGGTGAATGTGGATCTGATCACTGTGGTTTATTCTGGTGAATGTGGATCTGATCACTGTGGTTTATTCTGGTGAATGTGGATCTGATCACTGTGGTTTATTCTAGTGAATGTGGATCTGATCACTGTGGTTATTCTGGTGAATGTGGATCTGATCACTGTGGTTTACTCTGGTGAATGTGGATCTGATCACTGTGGTGTATTCTGGTGAATGTGGATCTGATCACTGTGGTTTATTCTGGTGAATGTGGATCTGATCACTGTGGTTTATTCTGGTGAGTGTGGATCTGATCACTGTGGTGTATTCTAGTGAATGTGGATCTGATCACTGTGGTGTATTCTAGTGAATGTGGATCTGATCACTGTGGTTTACTCTGGTGAATGTGGATCTGATCACTGTGGTTTATTCTGGTGAATGTGGATCTGATCACTGTGATTTATTCTGGTGAATGTGGATCTGATCACTGTGATTTATTCTGGTGAATGTGGATCTGATCACTGTGGTTTATTCTGGTGAATGTGGATCTGATCACTGTGGTTTATTCTGGTGAATGTGGATCTGATCACTGTGATTTATTATGGTGAGTGTGGATCTGATCACTGTGGTGTATTCTAGTGAATGTGGATCTGATCACTGTGGTGTATTCTGGTGAATGTGGATCTGATCACTGTGGTTTATTCTGGTGAGTGTGGATCTGATCACTGTGGTTTATTCTGGTGAATGTGGATCTGATCACTGTGATTTATTCTGGTGAATGTGGATCTGATCACTGTGGTTTATTCTGGTGAGTGTGGATCTGATCACTGTGGTTTATTCTGGTGAATGTGGATCTGATCACTGTGGTGTATTCTAGTGAATGTGGATCTGATCACTGTGGTGTATTCTAGTGAATGTGGATCTGATCACTGTGGTTTACTCTGGTGAATGTGGATCTGATCACTGTGGTTTATTCTGGTGAATGTGGATCTGATCACTGTGATTTATTCTGGTGAATGTGGATCTGATCACTGTGGTTTACTCTGGTGAATGTGGATCTGATCACTGTGGTTTATTCTGGTGAATGTGGATCTGATCACTGTGGTTTACTCTTGTGAATGTGGATCTGATCACTGTGGTTTATTCTGGTGAATGTGGATCTGATCACTGTGATTTATTCTGGTGAATGTGGATCTGATCACTGTGGTGTATTCTAGTGAATGTGGATCTGATCACTGTGGTTTACTCTGGTGAATGTGGATCTGATCACTGTGGTTTATTCTGGTGAATGTGGATCTGATCACTGTGGTTTATTCTGGTGAGTGTGGATCTGATCACTGTGGTGTATTCTAGTGAATGTGGATCTGATCACTGTGGTGTATTCTAGTGAATGTGGATCTGATCACTGTGGTGTATTCTAGTGAATGTGGATCTGATCACTGTGGTTTATTCTGGTGAATGTGGATCTGATCACTGTGGTTTATTCTGGTGAATGTGGATCTGATCACTGTGGTTTATTCTGGTGAGTGTGGATCTGATCACTGTGGTTTATTCTGGTGAATGTGGATCTGATCACTGTGGTTTATTCTGGTGAATGTGGATCTGATCACTGTGGTGTATTCTAGTGAATGTGGATCTGATCACTGTGGTTTATTCTGGTGAATGTGGATCTGATCACTGTGGTTTATTCTGGTGAATGTGGATCTGATCACTGTGGTTTATTCTGGTGAGTGTGGATCTGATCACTGTGGTTTATTCTGGTGAATGTGGATCTGATCACTGTGGTGTATTCTAGTGAATGTGGATCTGATCACTGTGGTGTATTCTAGTGAATGTGGATCTGATCACTGTGGTGTATTCTAGTGAATGTGGATCTGATCACTGTGGTTTATTCTGGTGAGTGTGGATCTGATCACTGTGGTTTATTCTGGTGAATGTGGATCTGATCACTGTGGTTTACTCTGGTGAATGTGGATCTGATCACTGTGGTTTATTCTGGTGAATGTGGATCTGATCACTGTGGTGTATTCTAGTGAATGTGGATCTGATCACTGTGGTTTATTCTGGTGAGTGTGGATCTGATCACTGTGGTTTATTCTGGTGAATGTGGATCTGATCACTGTGGTGTATTCTAGTGAATGTGGATCTGATCACTGTGGTTTATTCTGGTGAATGTGGATCTGATCACTGTGATTTATTCTGGTGAATGTGGATCTGATCACTGTGGTTTATTCTGGTGAATGTGGATCTGATCACTGTGGTTTATTCTGGTGAATGTGGATCTGATCACTGTGGTGTATTCTGGTGAATGTGGATCTGATCACTGTGGTGTATTCTGGTGAATGTGGATCTGATCACTGTGGTTTATTCTAGTGAATGTGGATCTGATCACTGTGGTTTATTCTGGTGAATGTGGATCTGATCACTGTGGTTTATTCTGGTGAATGTGGATCTGATCACTGTGGTTTATTCTGGTGAATGTGGATCTGATCACTGTGGTTTATTCTAGTGAATGTGGATCTGATCACTGTGGTTTATTCTGGTGAATGTGGATCTGATCACTGTGGTTTATTCTGGTGAATGTGGATCTGATCACTGTGGTTTACTCTGGTGAATGTGGATCTGATCACTGTGGTTTATTCTGGTGAATGTGGATCTGATCACTGTGGTGTATTCTGGTGAATGTGGATCTGATCACTGTGGTTTATTCTGGTGAATGTGGATCTGATCACTGTGGTGTATTCTGGTGAATGTGGATCTGATCACTGTGGTGTATTCTGGTGAATGTGGATCTGATCACTGTGGTTTACTCTGGTGAATGTGGATCTGATCACTGTGGTGTATTCTGGTGAATGTGGATCTGATCACTGTGGTTTATTCTGGTGAATGTGGATCTGATCACTGTGGTTTATTCTGGTGAATGTGGATCTGATCACTGTGGTTTATTCTAGTGAATGTGGATCTGATCACTGTGGTTTATTCTGGTGAATGTGGATCTGATCACTGTGGTTTATTCTGGTGAATGTGGATCTGATCACTGTGGTGTATTCTGGTGAATGTGGATCTGATCACTGTGGTTTATTCTGGTGAATGTGGATCTGATCACTGTGGTGTATTCTGGTGAATGTGGATCTGATCACTGTGGTGTATTCTGGTGAATGTGGATCTGATCACTGTGGTGTATTCTGGTGAATGTGGATCTGATCACTGTGGTTTATTCTGGTGAATGTGGATCTGATCACTGTGGTTTATTCTAGTGAATGTGGATCTGATCACTGTGGTTTATTCTGGTGAATGTGGATCTGATCACTGTGGTTTATTCTGGTGAATGTGGATCTGATCACTGTGGTTTATTCTGGTGAATGTGGATCTGATCACTGTGGTTTATTCTAGTGAATGTGGATCTGATCACTGTGGTTTATTCTGGTGAATGTGGATCTGATCACTGTGGTTTATTCTGGTGAATGTGGATCTGATCACTGTGGTTTACTCTGGTGAATGTGGATCTGATCACTGTGGTTTATTCTGGTGAATGTGGATCTGATCACTGTGGTTTACTCTGGTGAATGTGGATCTGATCACTGTGGTTTACTCTGGTGAATGTGGATCTGATCACTGTGATTTATTCTGGTGAATGTGGATCTGATCACTGTGGTTTACTCTGGTGAATGTGGATCTGATCACTGTGGTTTATTCTGGTGAATGTGGATCTGATCACTGTGGTTTACTCTGGTGAATGTGGATCTGATCACTGTGGTTTACTCTGGTGAATGTGGATCTGATCACTGTGGTTTATTCTGGTGAATGTGGATATGATCACTGTGGTTTATTCTGGTGAATGTGGATCTGATCACTGTGGTTTACTCTGGTGAATGTGGATCTGATCACTGTGGTTTACTCTGGTGAATGTGGATCTGATCACTGTGGTGTATTCTAGTGAATGTGGATCTGATCACTGTGGTTTATTCTGGTGAATGTGGATCTGATCACTGTGGTTTACTCTGGTGAATGTGGATCTGATCACTGTGGTTTACTCTGGTGAATGTGGATCTGATCACTGTGGTGTATTCTAGTGAATGTGGATCTGATCACTGTGGTGTATTCTAGTGAATGTGGATCTGATCACTGTGGTATATTCTAGTGAATGTGGATCTGATCAATGTGGTGTATTCTAGTGAATGTGGATCTGATCACTGTGGTGTATTCTAGTGAATGTGGATCTGATCACTGTGGTGTATTCTAGTGAATGTGGATCTGATCACTGTGGTTTACTCTGGTGAATGTGGATCTGATCACTGTGGTGTATTCTAGTGAATGTGGATCTGATCACTGTGGTGTATTCTAGTGAATGTGGATCTGATCACTGTGGTATATTCTAGTGAATGTGGATCTGATCAATGTGGTGTATTCTAGTGAATGTGGATCTGATCACTGTGGTGTATTCTAGTGAATGTGGATCTGATCACTGTGGTGTATTCTAGTGAATGTGGATCTGATCACTGTGGTGTATTCTGGTGAGTGTGGATCTGATCACTGTGGTGTATTCTAGTGAATGTGGATCTGATCACTGTGGTTTATTCTGGTGAATGTGGATCTGATCACTGTGGTTTACTCTGGTGAATGTGGATCTGATCACTGTGGTTTACTCTGGTGAATGTGGATCTGATCACTGTGGTTTATTCTGGTGAATGTGGATCTGATCACTGTGGTTTATTCTGGTGAGTGTGGATCTGATCACTGTGGTGTATTCTAGTGAATGTGGATCTGATCACTGTGGTGTATTCTAGTGAATGTGGATCTGATCACTGTGGTTTATTCTGGTGAATGTGGATCTGATCACTGTGGTTTATTCTAGTGAATGTGGATCTGATCACTGTGATTTATTCTAGTGAATGTGGATCTGATCACTGTGGTGTATTCTGGTGAATGTGGATCTGATCACTGTGGTTTATTCTGGTGAATGTGGATCTGATCACTGTGGTTTATTCTGGTGAATGTGGATCTGATCACTGTGGTTTATTCTAGTGAATGTGGATCTGATCACTGTGGTTTATTCTGGTGAATGTGGATCTGATCACTGTGGTTTATTCTGGTGAATGTGGATCTGATCACTGTGGTTTATTCTGGTGAATGTGGATCTGATCACTGTGGTTTATTCTAGTGAATGTGGATCTGATCACTGTGGTTTACTCTGGTGAATGTGGATCTGATCACTGTGGTTTATTCTGGTGAATGTGGATCTGATCACTGTGGTTTACTCTGGTGAATGTGGATCTGATCACTGTGGTTTACTCTGGTGAATGTGGATCTGATCACTGTGGTGTATTCTAGTGAATGTGGATCTGATCACTGTGGTTTATTCTGGTGAATGTGGATCTGATCACTGTGGTTTACTCTGGTGAATGTGGATCTGATCACTGTGGTTTACTCTGGTGAATGTGGATCTGATCACTGTGGTGTATTCTAGTGAATGTGGATCTGATCACTGTGGTGTATTCTAGTGAATGTGGATCTGATCACTGTGGTATATTCTAGTGAATGTGGATCTGATCAATGTGGTGTATTCTAGTGAATGTGGATCTGATCACTGTGGTGTATTCTAGTGAATGTGGATCTGATCACTGTGGTGTATTCTAGTGAATGTGGATCTGATCACTGTGGTTTACTCTGGTGAATGTGGATCTGATCACTGTGGTGTATTCTAGTGAATGTGGATCTGATCACTGTGGTGTATTCTAGTGAATGTGGATCTGATCACTGTGGTATATTCTAGTGAATGTGGATCTGATCAATGTGGTGTATTCTAGTGAATGTGGATCTGATCACTGTGGTGTATTCTAGTGAATGTGGATCTGATCACTGTGGTGTATTCTAGTGAATGTGGATCTGATCACTGTGGTGTATTCTGGTGAGTGTGGATCTGATCACTGTGGTGTATTCTAGTGAATGTGGATCTGATCACTGTGGTTTATTCTGGTGAATGTGGATCTGATCACTGTGGTTTACTCTGGTGAATGTGGATCTGATCACTGTGGTTTACTCTGGTGAATGTGGATCTGATCACTGTGGTTTATTCTGGTGAATGTGGATCTGATCACTGTGGTTTATTCTGGTGAGTGTGGATCTGATCACTGTGGTGTATTCTAGTGAATGTGGATCTGATCACTGTGGTGTATTCTAGTGAATGTGGATCTGATCACTGTGGTTTATTCTGGTGAATGTGGATCTGATCACTGTGGTTTATTCTAGTGAATGTGGATCTGATCACTGTGATTTATTCTAGTGAATGTGGATCTGATCACTGTGGTGTATTCTGGTGAATGTGGATCTGATCACTGTGGTTTATTCTGGTGAATGTGGATCTGATCACTGTGGTTTATTCTGGTGAATGTGGATCTGATCACTGTGGTTTATTCTAGTGAATGTGGATCTGATCACTGTGGTTTATTCTGGTGAATGTGGATCTGATCACTGTGGTTTATTCTGGTGAATGTGGATCTGATCACTGTGGTTTATTCTGGTGAATGTGGATCTGATCACTGTGGTTTATTCTAGTGAATGTGGATCTGATCACTGTGGTTTACTCTGGTGAATGTGGATCTGATCACTGTGGTTTATTCTGGTGAATGTGGATCTGATCACTGTGGTTTACTCTGGTGAATGTGGATCTGATCACTGTGGTTTATTCTGGTGAATGTGGATCTGATCACTGTGGTTTACTCTGGTGAATGTGGATCTGATCACTGTGGTTTACTCTGGTGAATGTGGATCTGATCACTGTGATTTATTCTGGTGAATGTGGATCTGATCACTGTGGTTTACTCTGGTGAATGTGGATCTGATCACTGTGGTTTATTCTGGTGAATGTGGATCTGATCACTGTGGTTTACTCTGGTGAATGTGGATCTGATCACTGTGGTTTACTCTGGTGAATGTGGATCTGATCACTGTGGTTTATTCTGGTGAATGTGGATCTGATCACTGTGGTTTATTCTGGTGAATGTGGATCTGATCACTGTGGTTTACTCTGGTGAATGTGGATCTGATCACTGTGGTTTACTCTGGTGAATGTGGATCTGATCACTGTGGTGTATTCTAGTGAATGTGGATCTGATCACTGTGGTTTATTCTGGTGAATGTGGATCTGATCACTGTGGTTTACTCTGGTGAATGTGGATCTGATCACTGTGGTTTACTCTGGTGAATGTGGATCTGATCACTGTGGTGTATTCTAGTGAATGTGGATCTGATCACTGTGGTGTATTCTAGTGAATGTGGATCTGATCACTGTGGTATATTCTAGTGAATGTGGATCTGATCAATGTGGTGTATTCTAGTGAATGTGGATCTGATCACTGTGGTGTATTCTAGTGAATGTGGATCTGATCACTGTGGTGTATTCTAGTGAATGTGGATCTGATCACTGTGGTGTATTCTGGTGAGTGTGGATCTGATCACTGTGATTTATTCTGGTGAATGTGGATCTGATCACTGTGGTTTATTCTGGTGAATGTGGATCTGATCACTGTGGTTTACTCTGGTGAATGTGGATCTGATCACTGTGGTTTACTCTGGTGAATGTGGATCTGATCACTGTGGTTTATTCTGGTGAATGTGGATCTGATCACTGTGGTTTATTCTGGTGAGTGTGGATCTGATCACTGTGGTGTATTCTAGTGAATGTGGATCTGATCACTGTGGTGTATTCTAGTGAATGTGGATCTGATCACTGTGGTTTACTCTGGTGAATGTGGATCTGATCACTGTGATTTATTCTGGTGAATGTGGATCTGATCACTGTGATTTATTCTGGTGAATGTGGATCTGATCACTGTGGTTTATTCTGGTGAATGTGGATCTGATCACTGTGGTTTATTCTGGTGAATGTGGATCTGATCACTGTGATTTATTATGGTGAGTGTGGATCTGATCACTGTGGTGTATTCTAGTGAATGTGGATCTGATCACTGTGGTGTATTCTAGTGAATGTGGATCTGATCACTGTGGTTTATTCTGGTGAATGTGGATCTGATCACTGTGATTTATTCTGGTGAATGTGGATCTGATCACTGTGGTTTATTCTGGTGAGTGTGGATCTGATCACTGTGGTTTATTCTGGTGAATGTGGATCTGATCACTGTGGTTTACTCTGGTGAGTGTGGATCTGATCACTGTGGTGTATTCTAGTGAATGTGGATCTGATCACTGTGGTGTATTCTAGTGAATGTGGATCTGATCACTGTGGTTTACTCTGGTGAATGTGGATCTGATCACTGTGGTTTATTCTGGTGAATGTGGATCTGATCACTGTGATTTATTCTGGTGAATGTGGATCTGATCACTGTGGTTTACTCTGGTGAATGTGGATCTGATCACTGTGGTTTATTCTGGTGAATGTGGATCTGATCACTGTGGTTTACTCTTGTGAATGTGGATCTGATCACTGTGGTTTATTCTGGTGAATGTGGATCTGATCACTGTGATTTATTCTGGTGAATGTGGATCTGATCACTGTGGTGTATTCTAGTGAATGTGGATCTGATCACTGTGGTTTACTCTGGTGAATGTGGATCTGATCACTGTGGTTTATTCTAGTGAATGTGGATCTGATCACTGTGGTTTATTCTGGTGAATGTGGATCTGATCACTGTGGTTTATTCTGGTGAATGTGGATCTGATCACTGTGATTTATTCTGGTGAATGTGGATCTGATCACTGTGGTTTACTCTGGTGAATGTGGATCTGATCACTGTGGTTTATTCTGGTGAATGTGGATCTGATCACTGTGGTTTACTCTGGTGAATGTGGATCTGATCACTGTGGTTTACTCTGGTGAATGTGGATCTGATCACTGTGGTTTATTCTGGTGAATGTGGATCTGATCACTGTGGTTTACTCTGGTGAATGTGGATCTGATCACTGTGGTGTATTCTGGTGAATGTGGATCTGATCACTGTGGTTTATTCTGGTGAATGTGGATCTGATCACTGTGGTTTATTCTGGTGAATGTGGATCTGATCACTGTGGTTTATTCTAGTGAATGTGGATCTGATCACTGTGGTTTATTCTGGTGAATGTGGATCTGATCACTGTGGTTTATTCTGGTGAATGTGGATCTGATCACTGTGGTGTATTCTGGTGAATGTGGATCTGATCACTGTGGTGTATTCTGGTGAATGTGGATCTGATCACTGTGGTGTATTCTGGTGAATGTGGATCTGATCACTGTGGTTTATTCTGGTGAATGTGGATCTGATCACTGTGGTTTATTCTAGTGAATGTGGATCTGATCACTGTGGTTTATTCTGGTGAATGTGGATCTGATCACTGTGGTTTATTCTGGTGAATGTGGATCTGATCACTGTGGTTTATTCTGGTGAATGTGGATCTGATCACTGTGGTTTATTCTGGTGAATGTGGATCTGATCACTGTGGTTTACTCTGGTGAATGTGGATCTGATCACTGTGGTTTATTCTGGTGAATGTGGATCTGATCACTGTGGTTTACTCTGGTGAATGTGGATCTGATCACTGTGGTTTATTCTGGTGAATGTGTATCTGATCACTGTGGTTTATTCTGGTGAATGTGGATCTGATCACTGTGGTTTATTCTGGTGAATGTGGATCTGATCACTGTGGTTTATTCTGGTGAATGTGGATCTGATCACTGTGGTTTACTCTGGTGAATGTGGATCTGATCACTGTGGTTTATTCTGGTGAATGTGGATCTGATCACTGTGGTTTACTCTGGTGAATGTGGATCTGATCACTGTGGTTTACTCTGGTGAATGTGGATCTGATCACTGTGATTTATTCTGGTGAATGTGGATCTGATCACTGTGGTTTACTCTGGTGAATGTGGATCTGATCACTGTGGTTTATTCTGGTGAATGTGGATCTGATCACTGTGGTTTACTCTGGTGAATGTGGATCTGATCACTGTGGTTTACTCTGGTGAATGTGGATCTGATCACTGTGGTTTATTCTGGTGAATGTGGATCTGATCACTGTGGTTTATTCTGGTGAATGTGGATCTGATCACTGTGGTTTACTCTGGTGAATGTGGATCTGATCACTGTGGTTTACTCTGGTGAATGTGGATCTGATCACTGTGGTGTATTCTAGTGAATGTGGATCTGATCACTGTGGTTTATTCTGGTGAATGTGGATCTGATCACTGTGGTTTACTCTGGTGAATGTGGATCTGATCACTGTGGTTTACTCTGGTGAATGTGGATCTGATCACTGTGGTGTATTCTAGTGAATGTGGATCTGATCACTGTGGTGTATTCTAGTGAATGTGGATCTGATCACTGTGGTATATTCTAGTGAATGTGGATCTGATCAATGTGGTGTATTCTAGTGAATGTGGATCTGATCACTGTGGTGTATTCTAGTGAATGTGGATCTGATCACTGTGGTGTATTCTAGTGAATGTGGATCTGATCACTGTGGTTTACTCTGGTGAATGTGGATCTGATCACTGTGGTGTATTCTAGTGAATGTGGATCTGATCACTGTGGTGTATTCTAGTGAATGTGGATCTGATCACTGTGGTATATTCTAGTGAATGTGGATCTGATCAATGTGGTGTATTCTAGTGAATGTGGATCTGATCACTGTGGTGTATTCTAGTGAATGTGGATCTGATCACTGTGGTGTATTCTAGTGAATGTGGATCTGATCACTGTGGTGTATTCTGGTGAGTGTGGATCTGATCACTGTGGTGTATTCTAGTGAATGTGGATCTGATCACTGTGGTTTATTCTGGTGAATGTGGATCTGATCACTGTGGTTTACTCTGGTGAATGTGGATCTGATCACTGTGGTTTACTCTGGTGAATGTGGATCTGATCACTGTGGTTTATTCTGGCGAATGTGGATCTGATCACTGTGGTTTATTCTGGTGAGTGTGGATCTGATCACTGTGGTGTATTCTAGTGAATGTGGATCTGATCACTGTGGTGTATTCTAGTGAATGTGGATCTGATCACTGTGGTTTATTCTGGTGAATGTGGATCTGATCACTGTGGTTTATTCTAGTGAATGTGGATCTGATCACTGTGATTTATTCTAGTGAATGTGGATCTGATCACTGTGGTGTATTCTGGTGAATGTGGATCTGATCACTGTGGTTTATTCTGGTGAATGTGGATCTGATCACTGTGGTTTATTCTGGTGAATGTGGATCTGATCACTGTGGTTTATTCTAGTGAATGTGGATCTGATCACTGTGGTTTATTCTGGTGAATGTGGATCTGATCACTGTGGTTTACTCTGGTGAATGTGGATCTGATCACTGTGGTTTACTCTGGTAAATGTGGATCTGATCACTGTGGTTTACTCTGGTGAATGTGGATCTGATCACTGTGGTTTACTCTGGTGAATGTGGATCTGATCACTGTGGTTTACTCTGGTGAATGTGGATCTGATCACTGTGGTTTATTCTGGTGAATGTGGATCTGATCACTGTGGTGTATTCTAGTGAATGTGGATCTGATCACTGTGGTTTATTCTGGTGAATGTGGATCTGATCACTGTGGTTTATTCTGGTGAATGTGGATCTGATCACTGTGGTTTATTCTGGTGAATGTGGATCTGATCACTGTGGTGTATTCTGGTGAATGTGGATCTGATCACTGTGGTTTATTCTGGTGAATGTGGATCTGATCACTGTGGTTTATTCTGGTGAATGTGGATCTGATCACTGTGGTTTATTCTGGTGAATGTGGATCTGATCACTGTGGTTTATTCTAGTGAATGTGGATCTGATCACTGTGGTTATTCTGGTGAATGTGGATCTGATCACTGTGGTTTACTCTGGTGAATGTGGATCTGATCACTGTGGTTTATTCTGGTGAATGTGGATCTGATCACTGTGGTGTATTCTGGTGAATGTGGATCTGATCACTGTGGTTTATTCTGGTGAATGTGGATCTGATCACTGTGGTGTATTCTGGTGAATGTGGATCTGATCACTGTGGTGTATTCTGGTGAATGTGGATCTGATCACTGTGGTTTACTCTGGTGAATGTGGATCTGATCACTGTGGTGTATTCTGGTGAATGTGGATCTGATCACTGTGGTTTATTCTGGTGAATGTGGATCTGATCACTGTGGTTTATTCTGGTGAGTGTGGATCTGATCACTGTGGTGTATTCTAGTGAATGTGGATCTGATCACTGTGGTGTATTCTAGTGAATGTGGATCTGATCACTGTGGTTTACTCTGGTGAATGTGGATCTGATCACTGTGGTTTATTCTGGTGAATGTGGATCTGATCACTGTGATTTATTCTGGTGAATGTGGATCTGATCACTGTGATTTATTCTGGTGAATGTGGATCTGATCACTGTGGTTTATTCTGGTGAATGTGGATCTGATCACTGTGGTTTATTCTGGTGAATGTGGATCTGATCACTGTGATTTATTATGGTGAGTGTGGATCTGATCACTGTGGTGTATTCTAGTGAATGTGGATCTGATCACTGTGGTGTATTCTGGTGAATGTGGATCTGATCACTGTGGTTTATTCTGGTGAGTGTGGATCTGATCACTGTGGTTTATTCTGGTGAATGTGGATCTGATCACTGTGATTTATTCTGGTGAATGTGGATCTGATCACTGTGGTTTATTCTGGTGAGTGTGGATCTGATCACTGTGGTTTATTCTGGTGAATGTGGATCTGATCACTGTGGTGTATTCTAGTGAATGTGGATCTGATCACTGTGGTGTATTCTAGTGAATGTGGATCTGATCACTGTGGTTTACTCTGGTGAATGTGGATCTGATCACTGTGGTTTATTCTGGTGAATGTGGATCTGATCACTGTGATTTATTCTGGTGAATGTGGATCTGATCACTGTGGTTTACTCTGGTGAATGTGGATCTGATCACTGTGGTTTATTCTGGTGAATGTGGATCTGATCACTGTGGTTTACTCTTGTGAATGTGGATCTGATCACTGTGGTTTATTCTGGTGAATGTGGATCTGATCACTGTGATTTATTCTGGTGAATGTGGATCTGATCACTGTGGTGTATTCTAGTGAATGTGGATCTGATCACTGTGGTTTACTCTGGTGAATGTGGATCTGATCACTGTGGTTTATTCTGGTGAATGTGGATCTGATCACTGTGGTTTATTCTGGTGAGTGTGGATCTGATCACTGTGGTGTATTCTAGTGAATGTGGATCTGATCACTGTGGTGTATTCTAGTGAATGTGGATCTGATCACTGTGGTGTATTCTAGTGAATGTGGATCTGATCACTGTGGTTTATTCTGGTGAATGTGGATCTGATCACTGTGGTTTATTCTGGTGAATGTGGATCTGATCACTGTGGTTTATTCTGGTGAGTGTGGATCTGATCACTGTGGTTTATTCTGGTGAATGTGGATCTGATCACTGTGGTTTATTCTGGTGAATGTGGATCTGATCACTGTGGTGTATTCTAGTGAATGTGGATCTGATCACTGTGGTTTATTCTGGTGAATGTGGATCTGATCACTGTGGTTTATTCTGGTGAATGTGGATCTGATCACTGTGGTTTATTCTGGTGAGTGTGGATCTGATCACTGTGGTTTATTCTGGTGAATGTGGATCTGATCACTGTGGTGTATTCTAGTGAATGTGGATCTGATCACTGTGGTGTATTCTAGTGAATGTGGATCTGATCACTGTGGTGTATTCTAGTGAATGTGGATCTGATCACTGTGGTTTATTCTGGTGAGTGTGGATCTGATCACTGTGGTTTATTCTGGTGAATGTGGATCTGATCACTGTGGTTTACTCTGGTGAATGTGGATCTGATCACTGTGGTTTATTCTGGTGAATGTGGATCTGATCACTGTGGTGTATTCTAGTGAATGTGGATCTGATCACTGTGGTTTATTCTGGTGAGTGTGGATCTGATCACTGTGGTTTATTCTGGTGAATGTGGATCTGATCACTGTGGTGTATTCTAGTGAATGTGGATCTGATCACTGTGGTTTATTCTGGTGAATGTGGATCTGATCACTGTGATTTATTCTGGTGAATGTGGATCTGATCACTGTGGTTTATTCTGGTGAATGTGGATCTGATCACTGTGGTTTATTCTGGTGAATGTGGATCTGATCACTGTGGTGTATTCTGGTGAATGTGGATCTGATCACTGTGGTGTATTCTGGTGAATGTGGATCTGATCACTGTGGTTTATTCTAGTGAATGTGGATCTGATCACTGTGGTTTATTCTGGTGAATGTGGATCTGATCACTGTGGTTTATTCTGGTGAATGTGGATCTGATCACTGTGGTTTATTCTGGTGAATGTGGATCTGATCACTGTGGTTTATTCTAGTGAATGTGGATCTGATCACTGTGGTTTATTCTGGTGAATGTGGATCTGATCACTGTGGTTTATTCTGGTGAATGTGGATCTGATCACTGTGGTTTACTCTGGTGAATGTGGATCTGATCACTGTGGTTTATTCTGGTGAATGTGGATCTGATCACTGTGGTGTATTCTGGTGAATGTGGATCTGATCACTGTGGTTTATTCTGGTGAATGTGGATCTGATCACTGTGGTGTATTCTGGTGAATGTGGATCTGATCACTGTGGTGTATTCTGGTGAATGTGGATCTGATCACTGTGGTTTACTCTGGTGAATGTGGATCTGATCACTGTGGTGTATTCTGGTGAATGTGGATCTGATCACTGTGGTTTATTCTGGTGAATGTGGATCTGATCACTGTGGTTTATTCTGGTGAATGTGGATCTGATCACTGTGGTTTATTCTAGTGAATGTGGATCTGATCACTGTGGTTTATTCTGGTGAATGTGGATCTGATCACTGTGGTTTATTCTGGTGAATGTGGATCTGATCACTGTGGTGTATTCTGGTGAATGTGGATCTGATCACTGTGGTTTATTCTGGTGAATGTGGATCTGATCACTGTGGTGTATTCTGGTGAATGTGGATCTGATCACTGTGGTGTATTCTGGTGAATGTGGATCTGATCACTGTGGTGTATTCTGGTGAATGTGGATCTGATCACTGTGGTTTATTCTGGTGAATGTGGATCTGATCACTGTGGTTTATTCTAGTGAATGTGGATCTGATCACTGTGGTTTATTCTGGTGAATGTGGATCTGATCACTGTGGTTTATTCTGGTGAATGTGGATCTGATCACTGTGGTTTATTCTGGTGAATGTGGATCTGATCACTGTGGTTTATTCTAGTGAATGTGGATCTGATCACTGTGGTTTATTCTGGTGAATGTGGATCTGATCACTGTGGTTTATTCTGGTGAATGTGGATCTGATCACTGTGGTTTACTCTGGTGAATGTGGATCTGATCACTGTGGTTTATTCTGGTGAATGTGGATCTGATCACTGTGGTTTACTCTGGTGAATGTGGATCTGATCACTGTGGTTTACTCTGGTGAATGTGGATCTGATCACTGTGATTTATTCTGGTGAATGTGGATCTGATCACTGTGGTTTACTCTGGTGAATGTGGATCTGATCACTGTGGTTTATTCTGGTGAATGTGGATCTGATCACTGTGGTTTACTCTGGTGAATGTGGATCTGATCACTGTGGTTTATTCTGGTGAATGTGGATATGATCACTGTGGTTTATTCTGGTGAATGTGGATCTGATCACTGTGGTTTACTCTGGTGAATGTGGATCTGATCACTGTGGTTTACTCTGGTGAATGTGGATCTGATCACTGTGGTGTATTCTAGTGAATGTGGATCTGATCACTGTGGTTTATTCTGGTGAATGTGGATCTGATCACTGTGGTTTACTCTGGTGAATGTGGATCTGATCACTGTGGTTTACTCTGGTGAATGTGGATCTGATCACTGTGGTGTATTCTAGTGAATGTGGATCTGATCACTGTGGTGTATTCTAGTGAATGTGGATCTGATCACTGTGGTATATTCTAGTGAATGTGGATCTGATCAATGTGGTGTATTCTAGTGAATGTGGATCTGATCACTGTGGTGTATTCTAGTGAATGTGGATCTGATCACTGTGGTGTATTCTAGTGAATGTGGATCTGATCACTGTGGTTTACTCTGGTGAATGTGGATCTGATCACTGTGGTGTATTCTAGTGAATGTGGATCTGATCACTGTGGTGTATTCTAGTGAATGTGGATCTGATCACTGTGGTATATTCTAGTGAATGTGGATCTGATCAATGTGGTGTATTCTAGTGAATGTGGATCTGATCACTGTGGTGTATTCTAGTGAATGTGGATCTGATCACTGTGGTGTATTCTAGTGAATGTGGATCTGATCACTGTGGTGTATTCTGGTGAGTGTGGATCTGATCACTGTGGTGTATTCTAGTGAATGTGGATCTGATCACTGTGGTTTATTCTGGTGAATGTGGATCTGATCACTGTGGTTTACTCTGGTGAATGTGGATCTGATCACTGTGGTTTACTCTGGTGAATGTGGATCTGATCACTGTGGTTTATTCTGGTGAATGTGGATCTGATCACTGTGGTTTATTCTGGTGAGTGTGGATCTGATCACTGTGGTGTATTCTAGTGAATGTGGATCTGATCACTGTGGTGTATTCTAGTGAATGTGGATCTGATCACTGTGGTTTATTCTGGTGAATGTGGATCTGATCACTGTGGTTTATTCTAGTGAATGTGGATCTGATCACTGTGATTTATTCTAGTGAATGTGGATCTGATCACTGTGGTGTATTCTGGTGAATGTGGATCTGATCACTGTGGTTTATTCTGGTGAATGTGGATCTGATCACTGTGGTTTATTCTGGTGAATGTGGATCTGATCACTGTGGTTTATTCTAGTGAATGTGGATCTGATCACTGTGGTTTATTCTGGTGAATGTGGATCTGATCACTGTGGTTTATTCTGGTGAATGTGGATCTGATCACTGTGGTTTATTCTGGTGAATGTGGATCTGATCACTGTGGTTTACTCTGGTGAATGTGGATCTGATCACTGTGGTTTATTCTGGTGAATGTGGATCTGATCACTGTGGTTTACTCTGGTGAATGTGGATCTGATCACTGTGGTTTATTCTGGTGAATGTGGATCTGATCACTGTGGTTTACTCTGGTGAATGTGGATCTGATCACTGTGGTTTACTCTGGTGAATGTGGATCTGATCACTGTGATTTATTCTGGTGAATGTGGATCTGATCACTGTGGTTTACTCTGGTGAATGTGGATCTGATCACTGTGGTTTATTCTGGTGAATGTGGATCTGATCACTGTGGTTTACTCTGGTGAATGTGGATCTGATCACTGTGGTTTACTCTGGTGAATGTGGATCTGATCACTGTGGTTTATTCTGGTGAATGTGGATCTGATCACTGTGGTTTATTCTGGTGAATGTGGATCTGATCACTGTGGTTTACTCTGGTGAATGTGGATCTGATCACTGTGGTTTACTCTGGTGAATGTGGATCTGATCACTGTGGTGTATTCTAGTGAATGTGGATCTGATCACTGTGGTTTATTCTGGTGAATGTGGATCTGATCACTGTGGTTTACTCTGGTGAATGTGGATCTGATCACTGTGGTTTACTCTGGTGAATGTGGATCTGATCACTGTGGTGTATTCTAGTGAATGTGGATCTGATCACTGTGGTGTATTCTAGTGAATGTGGATCTGATCACTGTGGTATATTCTAGTGAATGTGGATCTGATCAATGTGGTGTATTCTAGTGAATGTGGATCTGATCACTGTGGTGTATTCTAGTGAATGTGGATCTGATCACTGTGGTGTATTCTAGTGAATGTGGATCTGATCACTGTGGTGTATTCTGGTGAGTGTGGATCTGATCACTGTGATTTATTCTGGTGAATGTGGATCTGATCACTGTGGTTTATTCTGGTGAATGTGGATCTGATCACTGTGGTTTACTCTGGTGAATGTGGATCTGATCACTGTGGTTTACTCTGGTGAATGTGGATCTGATCACTGTGGTTTATTCTGGTGAATGTGGATCTGATCACTGTGGTTTATTCTGGTGAGTGTGGATCTGATCACTGTGGTGTATTCTAGTGAATGTGGATCTGATCACTGTGGTGTATTCTAGTGAATGTGGATCTGATCACTGTGGTTTACTCTGGTGAATGTGGATCTGATCACTGTGATTTATTCTGGTGAATGTGGATCTGATCACTGTGATTTATTCTGGTGAATGTGGATCTGATCACTGTGGTTTATTCTGGTGAATGTGGATCTGATCACTGTGGTTTATTCTGGTGAATGTGGATCTGATCACTGTGATTTATTATGGTGAGTGTGGATCTGATCACTGTGGTGTATTCTAGTGAATGTGGATCTGATCACTGTGGTGTATTCTAGTGAATGTGGATCTGATCACTGTGGTTTATTCTGGTGAATGTGGATCTGATCACTGTGATTTATTCTGGTGAATGTGGATCTGATCACTGTGGTTTATTCTGGTGAGTGTGGATCTGATCACTGTGGTTTATTCTGGTGAATGTGGATCTGATCACTGTGGTTTACTCTGGTGAGTGTGGATCTGATCACTGTGGTGTATTCTAGTGAATGTGGATCTGATCACTGTGGTGTATTCTAGTGAATGTGGATCTGATCACTGTGGTTTACTCTGGTGAATGTGGATCTGATCACTGTGGTTTATTCTGGTGAATGTGGATCTGATCACTGTGATTTATTCTGGTGAATGTGGATCTGATCACTGTGGTTTACTCTGGTGAATGTGGATCTGATCACTGTGGTTTATTCTGGTGAATGTGGATCTGATCACTGTGGTTTACTCTTGTGAATGTGGATCTGATCACTGTGGTTTATTCTGGTGAATGTGGATCTGATCACTGTGATTTATTCTGGTGAATGTGGATCTGATCACTGTGGTGTATTCTAGTGAATGTGGATCTGATCACTGTGGTTTACTCTGGTGAATGTGGATCTGATCACTGTGGTTTATTCTAGTGAATGTGGATCTGATCACTGTGGTTTATTCTGGTGAATGTGGATCTGATCACTGTGGTTTATTCTGGTGAATGTGGATCTGATCACTGTGGTTTACTCTGGTGAATGTGGATCTGATCACTGTGGTTTATTCTGGTGAATGTGGATCTGATCACTGTGGTTTACTCTGGTGAATGTGGATCTGATCACTGTGGTTTACTCTGGTGAATGTGGATCTGATCACTGTGATTTATTCTGGTGAATGTGGATCTGATCACTGTGGTTTACTCTGGTGAATGTGGATCTGATCACTGTGGTTTATTCTGGTGAATGTGGATCTGATCACTGTGGTTTACTCTGGTGAATGTGGATCTGATCACTGTGGTTTACTCTGGTGAATGTGGATCTGATCACTGTGGTTTATTCTGGTGAATGTGGATCTGATCACTGTGGTTTACTCTGGTGAATGTGGATCTGATCACTGTGGTGTATTCTGGTGAATGTGGATCTGATCACTGTGGTTTATTCTGGTGAATGTGGATCTGATCACTGTGGTTTATTCTGGTGAATGTGGATCTGATCACTGTGGTTTATTCTAGTGAATGTGGATCTGATCACTGTGGTTTATTCTGGTGAATGTGGATCTGATCACTGTGGTTTATTCTGGTGAATGTGGATCTGATCACTGTGGTGTATTCTGGTGAATGTGGATCTGATCACTGTGGTTTATTCTGGTGAATGTGGATCTGATCACTGTGGTGTATTCTGGTGAATGTGGATCTGATCACTGTGGTGTATTCTGGTGAATGTGGATCTGATCACTGTGGTGTATTCTGGTGAATGTGGATCTGATCACTGTGGTGTATTCTGGTGAATGTGGATCTGATCACTGTGGTTTATTCTAGTGAATGTGGATCTGATCACTGTGGTTTATTCTGGTGAATGTGGATCTGATCACTGTGGTTTATTCTGGTGAATGTGGATCTGATCACTGTGGTTTATTCTGGTGAATGTGGATCTGATCACTGTGGTTTATTCTAGTGAATGTGGATCTGATCACTGTGGTTTATTCTGGTGAATGTGGATCTGATCACTGTGGTTTATTCTGGTGAATGTGGATCTGATCACTGTGGTTTACTCTGGTGAATGTGGATCTGATCACTGTGGTTTATTCTGGTGAATGTGGATCTGATCACTGTGGTTTACTCTGGTGAATGTGGATCTGATCACTGTGGTTTACTCTGGTGAATGTGGATCTGATCACTGTGATTTATTCTGGTGAATGTGGATCTGATCACTGTGGTTTACTCTGGTGAATGTGGATCTGATCACTGTGGTTTATTCTGGTGAATGTGGATCTGATCACTGTGGTTTACTCTGGTGAATGTGGATCTGATCACTGTGGTTTACTCTGGTGAATGTGGATCTGATCACTGTGGTTTATTCTGGTGAATGTGGATCTGATCACTGTGGTTTATTCTGGTGAATGTGGATCTGATCACTGTGGTTTACTCTGGTGAATGTGGATCTGATCACTGTGGTTTACTCTGGTGAATGTGGATCTGATCACTGTGGTGTATTCTAGTGAATGTGGATCTGATCACTGTGGTTTATTCTGGTGAATGTGGATCTGATCACTGTGGTTTACTCTGGTGAATGTGGATCTGATCACTGTGGTTTACTCTGGTGAATGTGGATCTGATCACTGTGGTGTATTCTAGTGAATGTGGATCTGATCACTGTGGTGTATTCTAGTGAATGTGGATCTGATCACTGTGGTATATTCTAGTGAATGTGGATCTGATCAATGTGGTGTATTCTAGTGAATGTGGATCTGATCACTGTGGTGTATTCTAGTGAATGTGGATCTGATCACTGTGGTGTATTCTAGTGAATGTGGATCTGATCACTGTGGTTTACTCTGGTGAATGTGGATCTGATCACTGTGGTGTATTCTAGTGAATGTGGATCTGATCACTGTGGTGTATTCTAGTGAATGTGGATCTGATCACTGTGGTATATTCTAGTGAATGTGGATCTGATCAATGTGGTGTATTCTAGTGAATGTGGATCTGATCACTGTGGTGTATTCTAGTGAATGTGGATCTGATCACTGTGGTGTATTCTAGTGAATGTGGATCTGATCACTGTGGTGTATTCTGGTGAGTGTGGATCTGATCACTGTGGTGTATTCTAGTGAATGTGGATCTGATCACTGTGGTTTATTCTGGTGAATGTGGATCTGATCACTGTGGTTTACTCTGGTGAATGTGGATCTGATCACTGTGGTTTACTCTGGTGAATGTGGATCTGATCACTGTGGTTTATTCTGGTGAATGTGGATCTGATCACTGTGGTTTATTCTGGTGAGTGTGGATCTGATCACTGTGGTGTATTCTAGTGAATGTGGATCTGATCACTGTGGTGTATTCTAGTGAATGTGGATCTGATCACTGTGGTTTATTCTGGTGAATGTGGATCTGATCACTGTGGTTTATTCTAGTGAATGTGGATCTGATCACTGTGATTTATTCTAGTGAATGTGGATCTGATCACTGTGGTGTATTCTGGTGAATGTGGATCTGATCACTGTGGTTTATTCTGGTGAATGTGGATCTGATCACTGTGGTTTATTCTGGTGAATGTGGATCTGATCACTGTGGTTTATTCTAGTGAATGTGGATCTGATCACTGTGGTTTATTCTGGTGAATGTGGATCTGATCACTGTGGTTTACTCTGGTGAATGTGGATCTGATCACTGTGGTTTACTCTGGTAAATGTGGATCTGATCACTGTGGTTTACTCTGGTGAATGTGGATCTGATCACTGTGGTTTACTCTGGTGAATGTGGATCTGATCACTGTGGTTTACTCTGGTGAATGTGGATCTGATCACTGTGGTTTATTCTGGTGAATGTGGATCTGATCACTGTGGTGTATTCTAGTGAATGTGGATCTGATCACTGTGGTTTATTCTGGTGAATGTGGATCTGATCACTGTGGTTTATTCTGGTGAATGTGGATCTGATCACTGTGGTTTATTCTGGTGAATGTGGATCTGATCACTGGGGTGTATTCTGGTGAATGTGGATCTGATCACTGTGGTTTATTCTGGTGAATGTGGATCTGATCACTGTGGTTTATTCTGGTGAATGTGGATCTGATCACTGTGGTTTATTCTGGTGAATGTGGATCTGATCACTGTGGTTTATTCTAGTGAATGTGGATCTGATCACTGTGGTTATTCTGGTGAATGTGGATCTGATCACTGTGGTTTACTCTGGTGAATGTGGATCTGATCACTGTGGTTTATTCTGGTGAATGTGGATCTGATCACTGTGGTGTATTCTGGTGAATGTGGATCTGATCACTGTGGTTTATTCTGGTGAATGTGGATCTGATCACTGTGGTGTATTCTGGTGAATGTGGATCTGATCACTGTGGTGTATTCTGGTGAATGTGGATCTGATCACTGTGGTTTACTCTGGTGAATGTGGATCTGATCACTGTGGTGTATTCTGGTGAATGTGGATCTGATCACTGTGGTTTATTCTGGTGAATGTGGATCTGATCACTGTGGTTTATTCTGGTGAGTGTGGATCTGATCACTGTGGTGTATTCTAGTGAATGTGGATCTGATCACTGTGGTGTATTCTAGTGAATGTGGATCTGATCACTGTGGTTTACTCTGGTGAATGTGGATCTGATCACTGTGGTTTATTCTGGTGAATGTGGATCTGATCACTGTGATTTATTCTGGTGAATGTGGATCTGATCACTGTGATTTATTCTGGTGAATGTGGATCTGATCACTGTGGTTTATTCTGGTGAATGTGGATCTGATCACTGTGGTTTATTCTGGTGAATGTGGATCTGATCACTGTGATTTATTATGGTGAGTGTGGATCTGATCACTGTGGTGTATTCTAGTGAATGTGGATCTGATCACTGTGGTGTATTCTGGTGAATGTGGATCTGATCACTGTGGTTTATTCTGGTGAGTGTGGATCTGATCACTGTGGTTTATTCTGGTGAATGTGGATCTGATCACTGTGATTTATTCTGGTGAATGTGGATCTGATCACTGTGGTTTATTCTGGTGAGTGTGGATCTGATCACTGTGGTTTATTCTGGTGAATGTGGATCTGATCACTGTGGTGTATTCTAGTGAATGTGGATCTGATCACTGTGGTGTATTCTAGTGAATGTGGATCTGATCACTGTGGTTTACTCTGGTGAATGTGGATCTGATCACTGTGGTTTATTCTGGTGAATGTGGATCTGATCACTGTGATTTATTCTGGTGAATGTGGATCTGATCACTGTGGTTTACTCTGGTGAATGTGGATCTGATCACTGTGGTTTATTCTGGTGAATGTGGATCTGATCACTGTGGTTTACTCTTGTGAATGTGGATCTGATCACTGTGGTTTATTCTGGTGAATGTGGATCTGATCACTGTGATTTATTCTGGTGAATGTGGATCTGATCACTGTGGTGTATTCTAGTGAATGTGGATCTGATCACTGTGGTTTACTCTGGTGAATGTGGATCTGATCACTGTGGTTTATTCTGGTGAATGTGGATCTGATCACTGTGGTTTATTCTGGTGAGTGTGGATCTGATCACTGTGGTGTATTCTAGTGAATGTGGATCTGATCACTGTGGTGTATTCTAGTGAATGTGGATCTGATCACTGTGGTGTATTCTAGTGAATGTGGATCTGATCACTGTGGTTTATTCTGGTGAATGTGGATCTGATCACTGTGGTTTATTCTGGTGAATGTGGATCTGATCACTGTGGTTTATTCTGGTGAGTGTGGATCTGATCACTGTGGTTTATTCTGGTGAATGTGGATCTGATCACTGTGGTTTATTCTGGTGAATGTGGATCTGATCACTGTGGTGTATTCTAGTGAATGTGGATCTGATCACTGTGGTTTATTCTGGTGAATGTGGATCTGATCACTGTGGTTTATTCTGGTGAATGTGGATCTGATCACTGTGGTTTATTCTGGTGAGTGTGGATCTGATCACTGTGGTTTATTCTGGTGAATGTGGATCTGATCACTGTGGTGTATTCTAGTGAATGTGGATCTGATCACTGTGGTGTATTCTAGTGAATGTGGATCTGATCACTGTGGTTTATTCTGGTGAGTGTGGATCTGATCACTGTGGTTTATTCTGGTGAATGTGGATCTGATCACTGTGGTTTACTCTGGTGAATGTGGATCTGATCACTGTGGTTTATTCTGGTGAATGTGGATCTGATCACTGTGGTGTATTCTAGTGAATGTGGATCTGATCACTGTGGTTTATTCTGGTGAGTGTGGATCTGATCACTGTGGTTTATTCTGGTGAGTGTGGATCTGATCACTGTGGTGTATTCTAGTGAATGTGGATCTGATCACTGTGGTGTATTCTAGTGAATGTGGATCTGATCACTGTGGTATATTCTAGTGAATGTGGATCTGATCAATGTGGTGTATTCTAGTGAATGTGGATCTGATCACTGTGGTGTATTCTAGTGAATGTGGATCTGATCACTGTGGTGTATTCTAGTGAATGTGGATCTGATCACTGTGGTGTATTCTGGTGAGTGTGGATCTGATCACTGTGGTGTATTCTAGTGAATGTGGATCTGATCACTGTGGTTTATTCTGGTGAATGTGGATCTGATCACTGTGGTTTACTCTGGTGAATGTGGATCTGATCACTGTGGTTTACTCTGGTGAATGTGGATCTGATCACTGTGGTTTATTCTGGTGAATGTGGATCTGATCACTGTGGTTTATTCTGGTGAGTGTGGATCTGATCACTGTGGTGTATTCTAGTGAATGTGGATCTGATCACTGTGGTGTATTCTAGTGAATGTGGATCTGATCACTGTGGTTTATTCTGGTGAATGTGGATCTGATCACTGTGGTTTATTCTAGTGAATGTGGATCTGATCACTGTGATTTATTCTAGTGAATGTGGATCTGATCACTGTGGTGTATTCTGGTGAATGTGGATCTGATCACTGTGGTTTATTCTGGTGAATGTGGATCTGATCACTGTGGTTTATTCTGGTGAATGTGGATCTGATCACTGTGGTTTATTCTAGTGAATGTGGATCTGATCACTGTGGTTTATTCTGGTGAATGTGGATCTGATCACTGTGGTTTACTCTGGTGAATGTGGATCTGATCACTGTGGTTTACTCTGGTAAATGTGGATCTGATCACTGTGGTTTACTCTGGTGAATGTGGATCTGATCACTGTGGTTTACTCTGGTGAATGTGGATCTGATCACTGTGGTTTACTCTGGTGAATGTGGATCTGATCACTGTGGTTTATTCTGGTGAATGTGGATCTGATCACTGTGGTGTATTCTAGTGAATGTGGATCTGATCACTGTGGTTTATTCTGGTGAATGTGGATCTGATCACTGTGGTTTATTCTGGTGAATGTGGATCTGATCACTGTGGTTTATTCTGGTGAATGTGGATCTGATCACTGTGGTGTATTCTGGTGAATGTGGATCTGATCACTGTGGTTTATTCTGGTGAATGTGGATCTGATCACTGTGGTTTATTCTGGTGAATGTGGATCTGATCACTGTGGTTTATTCTGGTGAATGTGGATCTGATCACTGTGGTTTATTCTAGTGAATGTGGATCTGATCACTGTGGTTATTCTGGTGAATGTGGATCTGATCACTGTGGTTTACTCTGGTGAATGTGGATCTGATCACTGTGGTTTATTCTGGTGAATGTGGATCTGATCACTGTGGTGTATTCTGGTGAATGTGGATCTGATCACTGTGGTTTATTCTGGTGAATGTGGATCTGATCACTGTGGTGTATTCTGGTGAATGTGGATCTGATCACTGTGGTGTATTCTGGTGAATGTGGATCTGATCACTGTGGTTTACTCTGGTGAATGTGGATCTGATCACTGTGGTGTATTCTGGTGAATGTGGATCTGATCACTGTGGTTTATTCTGGTGAATGTGGATCTGATCACTGTGGTTTATTCTGGTGAGTGTGGATCTGATCACTGTGGTGTATTCTAGTGAATGTGGATCTGATCACTGTGGTGTATTCTAGTGAATGTGGATCTGATCACTGTGGTTTACTCTGGTGAATGTGGATCTGATCACTGTGGTTTATTCTGGTGAATGTGGATCTGATCACTGTGATTTATTCTGGTGAATGTGGATCTGATCACTGTGATTTATTCTGGTGAATGTGGATCTGATCACTGTGGTTTATTCTGGTGAATGTGGATCTGATCACTGTGGTTTATTCTGGTGAATGTGGATCTGATCACTGTGATTTATTATGGTGAGTGTGGATCTGATCACTGTGGTGTATTCTAGTGAATGTGGATCTGATCACTGTGGTGTATTCTGGTGAATGTGGATCTGATCACTGTGGTTTATTCTGGTGAGTGTGGATCTGATCACTGTGGTTTATTCTGGTGAATGTGGATCTGATCACTGTGATTTATTCTGGTGAATGTGGATCTGATCACTGTGGTTTATTCTGGTGAGTGTGGATCTGATCACTGTGGTTTATTCTGGTGAATGTGGATCTGATCACTGTGGTGTATTCTAGTGAATGTGGATCTGATCACTGTGGTGTATTCTAGTGAATGTGGATCTGATCACTGTGGTTTACTCTGGTGAATGTGGATCTGATCACTGTGGTTTATTCTGGTGAATGTGGATCTGATCACTGTGATTTATTCTGGTGAATGTGGATCTGATCACTGTGGTTTACTCTGGTGAATGTGGATCTGATCACTGTGGTTTATTCTGGTGAATGTGGATCTGATCACTGTGGTTTACTCTTGTGAATGTGGATCTGATCACTGTGGTTTATTCTGGTGAATGTGGATCTGATCACTGTGATTTATTCTGGTGAATGTGGATCTGATCACTGTGGTGTATTCTAGTGAATGTGGATCTGATCACTGTGGTTTACTCTGGTGAATGTGGATCTGATCACTGTGGTTTATTCTGGTGAATGTGGATCTGATCACTGTGGTTTATTCTGGTGAGTGTGGATCTGATCACTGTGGTGTATTCTAGTGAATGTGGATCTGATCACTGTGGTGTATTCTAGTGAATGTGGATCTGATCACTGTGGTTTATTCTGGTGAATGTGGATCTGATCACTGTGGTTTATTCTGGTGAATGTGGATCTGATCACTGTGGTTTATTCTGGTGAGTGTGGATCTGATCACTGTGGTTTATTCTGGTGAATGTGGATCTGATCACTGTGGTTTATTCTGGTGAATGTGGATCTGATCACTGTGGTGTATTCTAGTGAATGTGGATCTGATCACTGTGGTTTATTCTGGTGAATGTGGATCTGATCACTGTGGTTTATTCTGGTGAATGTGGATCTGATCACTGTGGTTTATTCTGGTGAGTGTGGATCTGATCACTGTGGTTTATTCTGGTGAATGTGGATCTGATCACTGTGGTGTATTCTAGTGAATGTGGATCTGATCACTGTGGTGTATTCTAGTGAATGTGGATCTGATCACTGTGGTTTATTCTGGTGAGTGTGGATCTGATCACTGTGGTTTATTCTGGTGAATGTGGATCTGATCACTGTGGTTTACTCTGGTGAATGTGGATCTGATCACTGTGGTTTATTCTGGTGAATGTGGATCTGATCACTGTGGTGTATTCTAGTGAATGTGGATCTGATCACTGTGGTTTATTCTGGTGAGTGTGGATCTGATCACTGTGGTTTATTCTGGTGAATGTGGATCTGATCACTGTGGTGTATTCTAGTGAATGTGGATCTGATCACTGTGGTTTATTCTGGTGAATGTGGATCTGATCACTGTGATTTATTCTGGTGAATGTGGATCTGATCACTGTGGTTTATTCTGGTGAATGTGGATCTGATCACTGTGGTTTATTCTGGTGAATGTGGATCTGATCACTGTGGTGTATTCTGGTGAATGTGGATCTGATCACTGTGGTGTATTCTGGTGAATGTGGATCTGATCACTGTGGTTTATTCTGGTGAATGTGGATCTGATCACTGTGGTTTATTCTGGTGAATGTGGATCTGATCACTGTGGTTTATTCTAGTGAATGTGGATCTGATCACTGTGGTTTATTCTGGTGAATGTGGATCTGATCACTGTGGTTTATTCTGGTGAATGTGGATCTGATCACTGTGGTTTACTCTGGTGAATGTGGATCTGATCACTGTGGTTTATTCTGGTGAATGTGGATCTGATCACTGTGGTGTATTCTGGTGAATGTGGATCTGATCACTGTGGTTTATTCTGGTGAATGTGGATCTGATCACTGTGGTGTATTCTGGTGAATGTGGATCTGATCACTGTGGTGTATTCTGGTGAATGTGGATCTGATCACTGTGGTTTACTCTGGTGAATGTGGATCTGATCACTGTGGTGTATTCTGGTGAATGTGGATCTGATCACTGTGGTTTATTCTGGTGAATGTGGATCTGATCACTGTGGTTTATTCTGGTGAATGTGGATCTGATCACTGTGGTTTATTCTAGTGAATGTGGATCTGATCACTGTGGTTTATTCTGGTGAATGTGGATCTGATCACTGTGGTTTATTCTGGTGAATGTGGATCTGATCACTGTGGTGTATTCTGGTGAATGTGGATCTGATCACT
This sequence comes from Rana muscosa, assembly GCA_029206835.1. Classification (NCBI taxonomy): domain Eukaryota; kingdom Metazoa; phylum Chordata; class Amphibia; order Anura; family Ranidae; genus Rana; species Rana muscosa. Next base: position 5,260,634 of record CM055117.1, on the reverse strand, counting down.
GTGGTTTATTCTGGTGAATGTGGATCTGATCACTGTGGTGTATTCTGGTGAATGTGGATCTGATCACTGTGGTGTATTCTGGTGAATGTGGATCTGATCACTGTGGTTTATTCTGGTGAATGTGGATCTGATCACTGTGGTGTATTCTGGTGAATGTGGATCTGATCACTGTGGTTTATTCTGGTGAATGTGGATCTGATCACTGTGGTGTATTCTGGTGAATGTGGATCTGATCACTGTGGTGTATTCTAGTGAATGTGGATCTGATCACTGTGGTTTATTCTGGTGAGTGTGGATCTGATCACTGTGGTTTATTCTGGTGAATGTGGATCTGATCACTGTGGTTTACTCTGGTGAATGTGGATCTGATCACTGTGGTTTATTCTGGTGAATGTGGATCTGATCACTGTGGTGTATTCTAGTGAATGTGGATCTGATCACTGTGGTTTATTCTGGTGAGTGTGGATCTGATCACTGTGGTTTATTCTGGTGAGTGTGGATCTGATCACTGTGGTGTATTCTAGTGAATGTGGATCTGATCACTGTGGTGTATTCTAGTGAATGTGGATCTGATCACTGTGGTATATTCTAGTGAATGTGGATCTGATCAATGTGGTGTATTCTAGTGAATGTGGATCTGATCACTGTGGTGTATTCTAGTGAATGTGGATCTGATCACTGTGGTGTATTCTAGTGAATGTGGATCTGATCACTGTGGTGTATTCTGGTGAGTGTGGATCTGATCACTGTGGTGTATTCTAGTGAATGTGGATCTGATCACTGTGGTTTATTCTGGTGAATGTGGATCTGATCACTGTGGTTTACTCTGGTGAATGTGGATCTGATCACTGTGGTTTACTCTGGTGAATGTGGATCTGATCACTGTGGTTTATTCTGGTGAATGTGGATCTGATCACTGTGGTTTATTCTGGTGAGTGTGGATCTGATCACTGTGGTGTATTCTAGTGAATGTGGATCTGATCACTGTGGTGTATTCTAGTGAATGTGGATCTGATCACTGTGGTTTATTCTGGTGAATGTGGATCTGATCACTGTGATTTATTCTAGTGAATGTGGATCTGATCACTGTGGTGTATTCTGGTGAATGTGGATCTGATCACTGTGGTTTATTCTGGTGAATGTGGATCTGATCACTGTGGTTTATTCTGGTGAATGTGGATCTGATCACTGTGGTTTATTCTAGTGAATGTGGATCTGATCACTGTGGTTTATTCTGGTGAATGTGGATCTGATCACTGTGGTTTACTCTGGTGAATGTGGATCTGATCACTGTGGTTTACTCTGGTAAATGTGGATCTGATCACTGTGGTTTACTCTGGTGAATGTGGATCTGATCACTGTGGTTTACTCTGGTGAATGTGGATCTGATCACTGTGGTTTACTCTGGTGAATGTGGATCTGATCACTGTGGTTTATTCTGGTGAATGTGGATCTGATCACTGTGGTGTATTCTAGTGAATGTGGATCTGATCACTGTGGTTTATTCTGGTGAATGTGGATCTGATCACTGTGGTTTATTCTGGTGAATGTGGATCTGATCACTGTGGTTTATTCTGGTGAATGTGGATCTGATCACTGTGGTGTATTCTGGTGAATGTGGATCTGATCACTGTGGTTTATTCTGGTGAATGTGGATCTGATCACTGTGGTTTATTCTGGTGAATGTGGATCTGATCACTGTGGTTTATTCTGGTGAATGTGGATCTGATCACTGTGGTTTATTCTAGTGAATGTGGATCTGATCACTGTGGTTATTCTGGTGAATGTGGATCTGATCACTGTGGTTTACTCTGGTGAATGTGGATCTGATCACTGTGGTTTATTCTGGTGAATGTGGATCTGATCACTGTGGTGTATTCTGGTGAATGTGGATCTGATCACTGTGGTTTATTCTGGTGAATGTGGATCTGATCACTGTGGTGTATTCTGGTGAATGTGGATCTGATCACTGTGGTGTATTCTGGTGAATGTGGATCTGATCACTGTGGTTTACTCTGGTGAATGTGGATCTGATCACTGTGGTGTATTCTGGTGAATGTGGATCTGATCACTGTGGTTTATTCTGGTGAATGTGGATCTGATCACTGTGGTTTATTCTGGTGAGTGTGGATCTGATCACTGTGGTGTATTCTAGTGAATGTGGATCTGATCACTGTGGTGTATTCTAGTGAATGTGGATCTGATCACTGTGGTTTACTCTGGTGAATGTGGATCTGATCACTGTGGTTTATTCTGGTGAATGTGGATCTGATCACTGTGATTTATTCTGGTGAATGTGGATCTGATCACTGTGATTTATTCTGGTGAATGTGGATCTGATCACTGTGGTTTATTCTGGTGAATGTGGATCTGATCACTGTGGTTTATTCTGGTGAATGTGGATCTGATCACTGTGATTTATTATGGTGAGTGTGGATCTGATCACTGTGGTGTATTCTAGTGAATGTGGATCTGATCACTGTGGTGTATTCTGGTGAATGTGGATCTGATCACTGTGGTTTATTCTGGTGAGTGTGGATCTGATCACTGTGGTTTATTCTGGTGAATGTGGATCTGATCACTGTGATTTATTCTGGTGAATGTGGATCTGATCACTGTGGTTTATTCTGGTGAGTGTGGATCTGATCACTGTGGTTTATTCTGGTGAATGTGGATCTGATCACTGTGGTGTATTCTAGTGAATGTGGATCTGATCACTGTGGTGTATTCTAGTGAATGTGGATCTGATCACTGTGGTTTACTCTGGTGAATGTGGATCTGATCACTGTGGTTTATTCTGGTGAATGTGGATCTGATCACTGTGATTTATTCTGGTGAATGTGGATCTGATCACTGTGGTTTACTCTGGTGAATGTGGATCTGATCACTGTGGTTTATTCTGGTGAATGTGGATCTGATCACTGTGGTTTACTCTTGTGAATGTGGATCTGATCACTGTGGTTTATTCTGGTGAATGTGGATCTGATCACTGTGATTTATTCTGGTGAATGTGGATCTGATCACTGTGGTGTATTCTAGTGAATGTGGATCTGATCACTGTGGTTTACTCTGGTGAATGTGGATCTGATCACTGTGGTTTATTCTGGTGAATGTGGATCTGATCACTGTGGTTTATTCTGGTGAGTGTGGATCTGATCACTGTGGTGTATTCTAGTGAATGTGGATCTGATCACTGTGGTGTATTCTAGTGAATGTGGATCTGATCACTGTGGTGTATTCTAGTGAATGTGGATCTGATCACTGTGGTTTATTCTGGTGAATGTGGATCTGATCACTGTGGTTTATTCTGGTGAATGTGGATCTGATCACTGTGGTTTATTCTGGTGAGTGTGGATCTGATCACTGTGGTTTATTCTGGTGAATGTGGATCTGATCACTGTGGTTTATTCTGGTGAATGTGGATCTGATCACTGTGGTGTATTCTAGTGAATGTGGATCTGATCACTGTGGTTTATTCTGGTGAATGTGGATCTGATCACTGTGGTTTATTCTGGTGAATGTGGATCTGATCACTGTGGTTTATTCTGGTGAGTGTGGATCTGATCACTGTGGTTTATTCTGGTGAATGTGGATCTGATCACTGTGGTGTATTCTAGTGAATGTGGATCTGATCACTGTGGTGTATTCTAGTGAATGTGGATCTGATCACTGTGGTTTATTCTGGTGAGTGTGGATCTGATCACTGTGGTTTATTCTGGTGAATGTGGATCTGATCACTGTGGTTTACTCTGGTGAATGTGGATCTGATCACTGTGGTTTATTCTGGTGAATGTGGATCTGATCACTGTGGTGTATTCTAGTGAATGTGGATCTGATCACTGTGGTTTATTCTGGTGAGTGTGGATCTGATCACTGTGGTTTATTCTGGTGAATGTGGATCTGATCACTGTGGTGTATTCTAGTGAATGTGGATCTGATCACTGTGGTTTATTCTGGTGAATGTGGATCTGATCACTGTGATTTATTCTGGTGAATGTGGATCTGATCACTGTGGTTTATTCTGGTGAATGTGGATCTGATCACTGTGGTTTATTCTGGTGAATGTGGATCTGATCACTGTGGTGTATTCTGGTGAATGTGGATCTGATCACTGTGGTGTATTCTGGTGAATGTGGATCTGATCACTGTGGTTTATTCTGGTGAATGTGGATCTGATCACTGTGGTTTATTCTGGTGAATGTGGATCTGATCACTGTGGTTTATTCTAGTGAATGTGGATCTGATCACTGTGGTTTATTCTGGTGAATGTGGATCTGATCACTGTGGTTTATTCTGGTGAATGTGGATCTGATCACTGTGGTTTACTCTGGTGAATGTGGATCTGATCACTGTGGTTTATTCTGGTGAATGTGGATCTGATCACTGTGGTGTATTCTGGTGAATGTGGATCTGATCACTGTGGTTTATTCTGGTGAATGTGGATCTGATCACTGTGGTGTATTCTGGTGAATGTGGATCTGATCACTGTGGTGTATTCTGGTGAATGTGGATCTGATCACTGTGGTTTACTCTGGTGAATGTGGATCTGATCACTGTGGTGTATTCTGGTGAATGTGGATCTGATCACTGTGGTTTATTCTGGTGAATGTGGATCTGATCACTGTGGTTTATTCTGGTGAATGTGGATCTGATCACTGTGGTTTATTCTAGTGAATGTGGATCTGATCACTGTGGTTTATTCTGGTGAATGTGGATCTGATCACTGTGGTTTATTCTGGTGAATGTGGATCTGATCACTGTGGTGTATTCTGGTGAATGTGGATCTGATCACTGTGGTTTATTCTGGTGAATGTGGATCTGATCACTGTGGTGTATTCTGGTGAATGTGGATCTGATCACTGTGGTGTATTCTGGTGAATGTGGATCTGATCACTGTGGTTTATTCTGGTGAATGTGGATCTGATCACTGTGGTGTATTCTGGTGAATGTGGATCTGATCACTGTGGTTTATTCTGGTGAATGTGGATCTGATCACTGTGGTGTATTCTGGTGAATGTGGATCTGATCACTGTGGTGTATTCTGGTGAATGTGGATCTGATCACTGTGGTGTATTCTGGTGAATGTGGATCTGATCACTGTGGTTTATTCTGGTGAATGTGGATCTGATCACTGTGGTTTATTCTAGTGAATGTGGATCTGATCACTGTGATTTATTCTGGTGAATGTGGATCTGATCACTGTGGTTTATTCTGGTGAATGTGGATCTGATCACTGTGGTTTATTCTAGTGAATGTGGATCTGATCACTGTGGTTTATTCTGGTGAATGTGGATCTGATCACTGTGGTTTATTCTGGTGAATGTGGATCTGATCACTGTGGTTTATTCTGGTGAATGTGGATCTGATCACTGTGGTTTACTCTGGTGAATGTGGATCTGATCACTGTGGTTTATTCTGGTGAATGTGGATCTGATCACTGTGGTTTACTCTGGTGAATGTGGATCTGATCACTGTGGTTTACTCTGGTGAATGTGGATCTGATCACTGTGATTTATTCTGGTGAATGTGGATCTGATCACTGTGGTTTACTCTGGTGAATGTGGATCTGATCACTGTGGTTTATTCTGGTGAATGTGGATCTGATCACTGTGGTTTACTCTGGTGAATGTGGATCTGATCACTGTGGTTTATTCTGGTGAATGTGGATCTGATCACTGTGGTTTATTCTGGTGAATGTGGATCTGATCACTGTGGTTTATTCTGGTGAATGTGGATCTGATCACTGTGGTTTACTCTGGTGAATGTGGATCTGATCACTGTGGTTTACTCTGGTGAATGTGGATCTGATCACTGTGGTGTATTCTAGTGAATGTGGATCTGATCACTGTGGTTTATTCTGGTGAATGTGGATCTGATCACTGTGGTTTACTCTGGTGAATGTGGATCTGATCACTGTGGTTTACTCTGGTGAATGTGGATCTGATCACTGTGGTGTATTCTAGTGAATGTGGATCTGATCACTGTGGTGTATTCTAGTGAATGTGGATCTGATCACTGTGGTATATTCTAGTGAATGTGGATCTGATCAATGTGGTGTATTCTAGTGAATGTGGATCTGATCACTGTGGTGTATTCTAGTGAATGTGGATCTGATCACTGTGGTGTATTCTAGTGAATGTGGATCTGATCACTGTGGTTTACTCTGGTGAATGTGGATCTGATCACTGTGGTGTATTCTAGTGAATGTGGATCTGATCACTGTGGTGTATTCTAGTGAATGTGGATCTGATCACTGTGGTATATTCTAGTGAATGTGGATCTGATCAATGTGGTGTATTCTAGTGAATGTGGATCTGATCACTGTGGTGTATTCTAGTGAATGTGGATCTGATCACTGTGGTGTATTCTAGTGAATGTGGATCTGATCACTGTGGTGTATTCTGGTGAGTGTGGATCTGATCACTGTGGTGTATTCTAGTGAATGTGGATCTGATCACTGTGGTTTATTCTGGTGAATGTGGATCTGATCACTGTGGTTTACTCTGGTGAATGTGGATCTGATCACTGTGGTTTACTCTGGTGAATGTGGATCTGATCACTGTGGTTTATTCTGGTGAATGTGGATCTGATCACTGTGGTTTATTCTGGTGAGTGTGGATCTGATCACTGTGGTGTATTCTAGTGAATGTGGATCTGATCACTGTGGTGTATTCTAGTGAATGTGGATCTGATCACTGTGGTTTATTCTGGTGAATGTGGATCTGATCACTGTGGTTTATTCTAGTGAATGTGGATCTGATCACTGTGATTTATTCTAGTGAATGTGGATCTGATCACTGTGGTGTATTCTGGTGAATGTGGATCTGATCACTGTGGTTTATTCTGGTGAATGTGGATCTGATCACTGTGGTTTATTCTGGTGAATGTGGATCTGATCACTGTGGTTTATTCTAGTGAATGTGGATCTGATCACTGTGGTTTATTCTGGTGAATGTGGATCTGATCACTGTGGTTTATTCTGGTGAATGTGGATCTGATCACTGTGGTTTATTCTGGTGAATGTGGATCTGATCACTGTGGTTTATTCTAGTGAATGTGGATCTGATCACTGTGGTTTACTCTGGTGAATATGGATCTGATCACTGTGGTTTATTCTGGTGAATGTGGATCTGATCACTGTGGTTTACTCTGGTGAATGTGGATCTGATCACTGTGGTTTATTCTGGTGAATGTGGATCTGATCACTGTGGTTTACTCTGGTGAATGTGGATCTGATCACTGTGGTTTACTCTGGTGAATGTGGATCTGATCACTGTGATTTATTCTGGTGAATGTGGATCTGATCACTGTGGTTTACTCTGGTGAATGTGGATCTGATCACTGTGGTTTATTCTGGTGAATGTGGATCTGATCACTGTGGTTTACTCTGGTGAATGTGGATCTGATCACTGTGGTTTACTCTGGTGAATGTGGATCTGATCACTGTGGTTTATTCTGGTGAATGTGGATCTGATCACTGTGGTTTATTCTGGTGAATGTGGATCTGATCACTGTGGTTTACTCTGGTGAATGTGGATCTGATCACTGTGGTTTACTCTGGTGAATGTGGATCTGATCACTGTGGTGTATTCTAGTGAATGTGGATCTGATCACTGTGGTTTATTCTGGTGAATGTGGATCTGATCACTGTGGTTTACTCTGGTGAATGTGGATCTGATCACTGTGGTTTACTCTGGTGAATGTGGATCTGATCACTGTGGTGTATTCTAGTGAATGTGGATCTGATCACTGTGGTGTATTCTAGTGAATGTGGATCTGATCACTGTGGTATATTCTAGTGAATGTGGATCTGATCAATGTGGTGTATTCTAGTGAATGTGGATCTGATCACTGTGGTGTATTCTAGTGAATGTGGATCTGATCACTGTGGTGTATTCTAGTGAATGTGGATCTGATCACTGTGGTGTATTCTGGTGAGTGTGGATCTGATCACTGTGATTTATTCTGGTGAATGTGGATCTGATCACTGTGGTTTATTCTGGTGAATGTGGATCTGATCACTGTGGTTTACTCTGGTGAATGTGGATCTGATCACTGTGGTTTACTCTGGTGAATGTGGATCTGATCACTGTGGTTTATTCTGGTGAATGTGGATCTGATCACTGTGGTTTATTCTGGTGAGTGTGGATCTGATCACTGTGGTGTATTCTAGTGAATGTGGATCTGATCACTGTGGTGTATTCTAGTGAATGTGGATCTGATCACTGTGGTTTACTCTGGTGAATGTGGATCTGATCACTGTGATTTATTCTGGTGAATGTGGATCTGATCACTGTGATTTATTCTGGTGAATGTGGATCTGATCACTGTGGTTTATTCTGGTGAATGTGGATCTGATCACTGTGGTTTATTCTGGTGAATGTGGATCTGATCACTGTGATTTATTATGGTGAGTGTGGATCTGATCACTGTGGTGTATTCTAGTGAATGTGGATCTGATCACTGTGGTGTATTCTAGTGAATGTGGATCTGATCACTGTGGTTTATTCTGGTGAATGTGGATCTGATCACTGTGATTTATTCTGGTGAATGTGGATCTGATCACTGTGGTTTATTCTGGTGAGTGTGGATCTGATCACTGTGGTTTATTCTGGTGAATGTGGATCTGATCACTGTGGTTTACTCTGGTGAGTGTGGATCTGATCACTGTGGTGTATTCTAGTGAATGTGGATCTGATCACTGTGGTGTATTCTAGTGAATGTGGATCTGATCACTGTGGTTTACTCTGGTGAATGTGGATCTGATCACTGTGGTTTATTCTGGTGAATGTGGATCTGATCACTGTGATTTATTCTGGTGAATGTGGATCTGATCACTGTGGTTTACTCTGGTGAATGTGGATCTGATCACTGTGGTTTATTCTGGTGAATGTGGATCTGATCACTGTGGTTTACTCTTGTGAATGTGGATCTGATCACTGTGGTTTATTCTGGTGAATGTGGATCTGATCACTGTGATTTATTCTGGTGAATGTGGATCTGATCACTGTGGTGTATTCTAGTGAATGTGGATCTGATCACTGTGGTTTACTCTGGTGAATGTGGATCTGATCACTGTGGTTTATTCTAGTGAATGTGGATCTGATCACTGTGGTTTATTCTGGTGAATGTGGATCTGATCACTGTGGTTTATTCTGGTGAATGTGGATCTGATCACTGTGGTTTACTCTGGTGAATGTGGATCTGATCACTGTGGTTTATTCTGGTGAATGTGGATCTGATCACTGTGGTTTACTCTGGTGAATGTGGATCTGATCACTGTGGTTTACTCTGGTGAATGTGGATCTGATCACTGTGATTTATTCTGGTGAATGTGGATCTGATCACTGTGGTTTACTCTGGTGAATGTGGATCTGATCACTGTGGTTTATTCTGGTGAATGTGGATCTGATCACTGTGGTTTACTCTGGTGAATGTGGATCTGATCACTGTGGTTTACTCTGGTGAATGTGGATCTGATCACTGTGGTTTATTCTGGTGAATGTGGATCTGATCACTGTGGTTTACTCTGGTGAATGTGGATCTGATCACTGTGGTGTATTCTGGTGAATGTGGATCTGATCACTGTGGTTTATTCTGGTGAATGTGGATCTGATCACTGTGGTTTATTCTGGTGAATGTGGATCTGATCACTGTGGTTTATTCTAGTGAATGTGGATCTGATCACTGTGGTTTATTCTGGTGAATGTGGATCTGATCACTGTGGTTTATTCTGGTGAATGTGGATCTGATCACTGTGGTGTATTCTGGTGAATGTGGATCTGATCACTGTGGTTTATTCTGGTGAATGTGGATCTGATCACTGTGGTGTATTCTGGTGAATGTGGATCTGATCACTGTGGTGTATTCTGGTGAATGTGGATCTGATCACTGTGGTGTATTCTGGTGAATGTGGATCTGATCACTGTGGTTTATTCTGGTGAATGTGGATCTGATCACTGTGGTTTATTCTAGTGAATGTGGATCTGATCACTGTGGTTTATTCTGGTGAATGTGGATCTGATCACTGTGGTTTATTCTGGTGAATGTGGATCTGATCACTGTGGTTTATTCTGGTGAATGTGGATCTGATCACTGTGGTTTATTCTAGTGAATGTAGATCTGATCACTGTGGTTTATTCTGGTGAATGTGGATCTGATCACTGTGGTTTATTCTGGTGAATGTGGATCTGATCACTGTGGTTTACTCTGGTGAATGTGGATCTGATCACTGTGGTTTATTCTGGTGAATGTGGATCTGATCACTGTGGTTTACTCTGGTGAATGTGGATCTGATCACTGTGGTTTACTCTGGTGAATGTGGATCTGATCACTGTGATTTATTCTGGTGAATGTGGATCTGATCACTGTGGTTTACTCTGGTGAATGTGGATCTGATCACTGTGGTTTATTCTGGTGAATGTGGATCTGATCACTGTGGTTTACTCTGGTGAATGTGGATCTGATCACTGTGGTTTATTCTGGTGAATGTGGATCTGATCACTGTGGTTTATTCTGGTGAATGTGGATCTGATCACTGTGGTTTACTCTGGTGAATGTGGATCTGATCACTGTGGTTTACTCTGGTGAATGTGGATCTGATCACTGTGGTGTATTCTAGTGAATGTGGATCTGATCACTGTGGTTTATTCTGGTGAATGTGGATCTGATCACTGTGGTTTACTCTGGTGAATGTGGATCTGATCACTGTGGTTTACTCTGGTGAATGTGGATCTGATCACTGTGGTGTATTCTAGTGAATGTGGATCTGATCACTGTGGTGTATTCTAGTGAATGTGGATCTGATCACTGTGGTATATTCTAGTGAATGTGGATCTGATCAATGTGGTGTATTCTAGTGAATGTGGATCTAATCACTGTGGTGTATTCTAGTGAATGTGGATCTGATCACTGTGGTGTATTCTAGTGAATGTGGATCTGATCACTGTGGTTTACTCTGGTGAATGTGGATCTGATCACTGTGGTGTATTCTAGTGAATGTGGATCTGATCACTGTGGTGTATTCTAGTGAATGTGGATCTGATCACTGTGGTATATTCTAGTGAATGTGGATCTGATCAATGTGGTGTATTCTAGTGAATGTGGATCTGATCACTGTGGTGTATTCTAGTGAATGTGGATCTGATCACTGTGGTGTATTCTAGTGAATGTGGATCTGATCACTGTGGTGTATTCTGGTGAGTGTGGATCTGATCACTGTGGTGTATTCTAGTGAATGTGGATCTGATCACTGTGGTTTATTCTGGTGAATGTGGATCTGATCACTGTGGTTTACTCTGGTGAATGTGGATCTGATCACTGTGGTTTACTCTGGTGAATGTGGATCTGATCACTGTGGTTTATTCTGGTGAATGTGGATCTGATCACTGTGGTTTATTCTGGTGAGTGTGGATCTGATCACTGTGGTGTATTCTAGTGAATGTGGATCTGATCACTGTGGTGTATTCTAGTGAATGTGGATCTGATCACTGTGGTTTATTCTGGTGAATGTGGATCTGATCACTGTGGTTTATTCTGGTGAATGTGGATCTGATCACTGTGGTTTATTCTAGTGAATGTGGATCTGATCACTGTGATTTATTCTAGTGAATGTGGATCTGATCACTGTGGTGTATTCTGGTGAATGTGGATCTGATCACTGTGGTTTATTCTGGTGAATGTGGATCTGATCACTGTGGTTTATTCTGGTGAATGTGGATCTGATCACTGTGGTTTATTCTAGTGAATGTGGATCTGATCACTGTGGTTTATTCTGGTGAATGTGGATCTGATCACTGTGGTTTATTCTGGTGAATGTGGATCTGATCACTGTGGTTTATTCTGGTGAATGTGGATCTGATCACTGTGGTTTATTCTAGTGAATGTGGATCTGATCACTGTGGTTTACTCTGGTGAATGTGGATCTGATCACTGTGGTTTATTCTGGTGAATGTGGATCTGATCACTGTGGTTTACTCTGGTGAATGTGGATCTGATCACTGTGGTTTATTCTGGTGAATGTGGATCTGATCACTGTGGTTTACTCTGGTGAATGTGGATCTGATCACTGTGGTTTACTCTGGTGAATGTGGATCTGATCACTGTGGTGTATTCTGGTGAATGTGGATCTGATCACTGTGGTTTATTCTGGTGAATGTGGATCTGATCACTGTGGTTTATTCTGGTGAATGTGGATCTGATCACTGTGGTTTATTCTAGTGAATGTGGATCTGATCACTGTGGTTTATTCTGGTGAATGTGGATCTGATCACTGTGGTTTATTCTGGTGAATGTGGATCTGATCACTGTGGTGTATTCTGGTGAATGTGGATCTGATCACTGTGGTTTATTCTGGTGAATGTGGATCTGATCACTGTGGTGTATTCTGGTGAATGTGGATCTGATCACTGTGGTGTATTCTGGTGAATGTGGATCTGATCACTGTGGTGTATTCTGGTGAATGTGGATCTGATCACTGTGGTTTATTCTGGTGAATGTGGATCTGATCACTGTGGTTTATTCTAGTGAATGTGGATCTGATCACTGTGGTTTATTCTGGTGAATGTGGATCTGATCACTGTGGTTTATTCTGGTGAATGTGGATCTGATCACTGTGGTTTATTCTGGTGAATGTGGATCTGATCACTGTGGTTTATTCTAGTGAATGTAGATCTGATCACTGTGGTTTATTCTGGTGAATGTGGATCTGATCACTGTGGTTTATTCTGGTGAATGTGGATCTGATCACTGTGGTTTACTCTGGTGAATGTGGATCTGATCACTGTGGTTTATTCTGGTGAATGTGGATCTGATCACTGTGGTTTACTCTGGTGAATGTGGATCTGATCACTGTGGTTTACTCTGGTGAATGTGGATCTGATCACTGTGATTTATTCTGGTGAATGTGGATCTGATCACTGTGGTTTACTCTGGTGAATGTGGATCTGATCACTGTGGTTTATTCTGGTGAATGTGGATCTGATCACTGTGGTTTACTCTGGTGAATGTGGATCTGATCACTGTGGTTTATTCTGGTGAATGTGGATCTGATCACTGTGGTTTATTCTGGTGAATGTGGATCTGATCACTGTGGTTTACTCTGGTGAATGTGGATCTGATCACTGTGGTTTACTCTGGTGAATGTGGATCTGATCACTGTGGTGTATTCTAGTGAATGTGGATCTGATCACTGTGGTTTATTCTGGTGAATGTGGATCTGATCACTGTGGTTTACTCTGGTGAATGTGGATCTGATCACTGTGGTTTACTCTGGTGAATGTGGATCTGATCACTGTGGTGTATTCTAGTGAATGTGGATCTGATCACTGTGGTGTATTCTAGTGAATGTGGATCTGATCACTGTGGTATATTCTAGTGAATGTGGATCTGATCAATGTGGTGTATTCTAGTGAATGTGGATCTAATCACTGTGGTGTATTCTAGTGAATGTGGATCTGATCACTGTGGTGTATTCTAGTGAATGTGGATCTGATCACTGTGGTTTACTCTGGTGAATGTGGATCTGATCACTGTGGTGTATTCTAGTGAATGTGGATCTGATCACTGTGGTGTATTCTAGTGAATGTGGATCTGATCACTGTGGTATATTCTAGTGAATGTGGATCTGATCAATGTGGTGTATTCTAGTGAATGTGGATCTGATCACTGTGGTGTATTCTAGTGAATGTGGATCTGATCACTGTGGTGTATTCTAGTGAATGTGGATCTGATCACTGTGGTGTATTCTGGTGAGTGTGGATCTGATCACTGTGGTGTATTCTAGTGAATGTGGATCTGATCACTGTGGTTTATTCTGGTGAATGTGGATCTGATCACTGTGGTTTACTCTGGTGAATGTGGATCTGATCACTGTGGTTTACTCTGGTGAATGTGGATCTGATCACTGTGGTTTATTCTGGTGAATGTGGATCTGATCACTGTGGTTTATTCTGGTGAGTGTGGATCTGATCACTGTGGTGTATTCTAGTGAATGTGGATCTGATCACTGTGGTGTATTCTAGTGAATGTGGATCTGATCACTGTGGTTTATTCTGGTGAATGTGGATCTGATCACTGTGGTTTATTCTGGTGAATGTGGATCTGATCACTGTGGTTTATTCTAGTGAATGTGGATCTGATCACTGTGATTTATTCTAGTGAATGTGGATCTGATCACTGTGGTGTATTCTGGTGAATGTGGATCTGATCACTGTGGTTTATTCTGGTGAATGTGGATCTGATCACTGTGGTTTATTCTGGTGAATGTGGATCTGATCACTGTGGTTTATTCTAGTGAATGTGGATCTGATCACTGTGGTTTATTCTGGTGAATGTGGATCTGATCACTGTGGTTTATTCTGGTGAATGTGGATCTGATCACTGTGGTTTATTCTGGTGAATGTGGATCTGATCACTGTGGTTTATTCTAGTGAATGTGGATCTGATCACTGTGGTTTACTCTGGTGAATGTGGATCTGATCACTGTGGTTTATTCTGGTGAATGTGGATCTGATCACTGTGGTTTACTCTGGTGAATGTGGATCTGATCACTGTGGTTTATTCTGGTGAATGTGGATCTGATCACTGTGGTTTACTCTGGTGAATGTGGATCTGATCACTGTGGTTTACTCTGGTGAATGTGGATCTGATCACTGTGATTTATTCTGGTGAATGTGGATCTGATCACTGTGGTTTACTCTGGTGAATGTGGATCTGATCACTGTGGTTTACTCTGGTGAATGTGGATCTGATCACTGTGGTGTATTCTAGTGAATGTGGATCTGATCACTGTGGTTTATTCTGGTGAATGTGGATCTGATCACTGTGGTTTACTCTGGTGAATGTGGATCTGATCACTGTGGTTTACTCTGGTGAATGTGGATCTGATCACTGTGGTGTATTCTAGTGAATGTGGATCTGATCACTGTGGTGTATTCTAGTGAATGTGGATCTGATCACTGTGGTATATTCTAGTGAATGTGGATCTGATCAATGTGGTGTATTCTAGTGAATGTGGATCTGATCACTGTGGTGTATTCTAGTGAATGTGGATCTGATCACTGTGGTGTATTCTAGTGAATGTGGATCTGATCACTGTGGTGTATTCTGGTGAGTGTGGATCTGATCACTGTGATTTATTCTGGTGAATGTGGATCTGATCACTGTGGTTTATTCTGGTGAATGTGGATCTGATCACTGTGGTTTACTCTGGTGAATGTGGATCTGATCACTGTGGTTTACTCTGGTGAATGTGGATCTGATCACTGTGGTTTATTCTGGTGAATGTGGATCTGATCACTGTGGTTTATTCTGGTGAGTGTGGATCTGATCACTGTGGTGTATTCTAGTGAATGTGGATCTGATCACTGTGGTGTATTCTAGTGAATGTGGATCTGATCACTGTGGTTTACTCTGGTGAATGTGGATCTGATCACTGTGATTTATTCTGGTGAATGTGGATCTGATCACTGTGATTTATTCTGGTGAATGTGGATCTGATCACTGTGGTTTATTCTGGTGAATGTGGATCTGATCACTGTGGTTTATTCTGGTGAATGTGGATCTGATCACTGTGATTTATTATGGTGAGTGTGGATCTGATCACTGTGGTGTATTTTAGTGAATGTGGATCTGATCACTGTGGTGTATTCTAGTGAATGTGGATCTGATCACTGTGGTTTATTCTGGTGAATGTGGATCTGATCACTGTGATTTATTCTGGTGAATGTGGATCTGATCACTGTGGTTTATTCTGGTGAGTGTGGATCTGATCACTGTGGTTTATTCTGGTGAATGTGGATCTGATCACTGTGGTTTACTCTGGTGAGTGTGGATCTGATCACTGTGGTGTATTCTAGTGAATGTGGATCTGATCACTGTGGTGTATTCTAGTGAATGTGGATCTGATCACTGTGGTTTACTCTGGTGAATGTGGATCTGATCACTGTGGTTTATTCTGGTGAATGTGGATCTGATCACTGTGATTTATTCTGGTGAATGTGGATCTGATCACTGTGGTTTACTCTGGTGAATGTGGATCTGATCACTGTGGTTTATTCTGGTGAATGTGGATCTGATCACTGTGGTTTACTCTTGTGAATGTGGATCTGATCACTGTGGTTTATTCTGGTGAATGTGGATCTGATCACTGTGATTTATTCTGGTGAATGTGGATCTGATCACTGTGGTGTATTCTAGTGAATGTGGATCTGATCACTGTGGTTTACTCTGGTGAATGTGGATCTGATCACTGTGGTTTATTCTAGTGAATGTGGATCTGATCACTGTGGTTTATTCTGGTGAATGTGGATCTGATCACTGTGGTTTATTCTGGTGAATGTGGATCTGATCACTGTGGTTTACTCTGGTGAATGTGGATCTGATCACTGTGGTTTATTCTGGTGAATGTGGATCTGATCACTGTGGTTTACTCTGGTGAATGTGGATCTGATCACTGTGGTTTACTCTGGTGAATGTGGATCTGATCACTGTGATTTATTCTGGTGAATGTGGATCTGATCACTGTGGTTTACTCTGGTGAATGTGGATCTGATCACTGTGGTTTATTCTGGTGAATGTGGATCTGATCACTGTGGTTTACTCTGGTGAATGTGGATCTGATCACTGTGGTTTACTCTGGTGAATGTGGATCTGATCACTGTGGTTTATTCTGGTGAATGTGGATCTGATCACTGTGGTTTACTCTGGTGAATGTGGATCTGATCACTGTGGTTTACTCTGGTGAATGTGGATCTGATCACTGTGGTGTATTCTAGTGAATGTGGATCTGATCACTGTGGTTTATTCTGGTGAATGTGGATCTGATCACTGTGGTTTACTCTGGTGAATGTGGATCTGATCACTGTGGTTTACTCTGGTGAATGTGGATCTGATCACTGTGGTGTATTCTAGTGAATGTGGATCTGATCACTGTGGTGTATTCTAGTGAATGTGGATCTGATCACTGTGGTATATTCTAGTGAATGTGGATCTGATCAATGTGGTGTATTCTAGTGAATGTGGATCTGATCACTGTGGTGTATTCTAGTGAATGTGGATCTGATCACTGTGGTGTATTCTAGTGAATGTGGATCTGATCACTGTGGTGTATTCTGGTGAGTGTGGATCTGATCACTGTGATTTATTCTGGTGAATGTGGATCTGATCACTGTGGTTTATTCTGGTGAATGTGGATCTGATCACTGTGGTTTACTCTGGTGAATGTGGATCTGATCACTGTGGTTTACTCTGGTGAATGTGGATCTGATCACTGTGGTTTATTCTGGTGAATGTGGATCTGATCACTGTGGTTTATTCTGGTGAGTGTGGATCTGATCACTGTGGTGTATTCTAGTGAATGTGGATCTGATCACTGTGGTGTATTCTAGTGAATGTGGATCTGATCACTGTGGTTTACTCTGGTGAATGTGGATCTGATCACTGTGGTTTATTCTGGTGAATGTGGATCTGATCACTGTGATTTATTCTGGTGAATGTGGATCTGATCACTGTGGTTTACTCTGGTGAATGTGGATCTGATCACTGTGGTTTATTCTGGTGAATGTGGATCTGATCACTGTGGTGTATTCTAGTGAATGTGGATCTGATCACTGTGGTGTATTCTAGTGAATGTGGATCTGATCACTGTGGTGTATTCTAGTGAATGTGGATCTGATCACTGTGGTTTATTCTGGTGAGTGTGGATCTGATCACTGTGGTTTATTCTGGTGAATGTGGATCTGATCACTGTGGTTTACTCTGGTGAATGTGGATCTGATCACTGTGGTTTACTCTGGTGAATGTGGATCTGATCACTGTGGTTTATTCTGGTGAATGTGGATCTGATCACTGTGGTTTATTCTGGTGAGTGTGGATCTGATCACTGTGGTGTATTCTAGTGAATGTGGATCTGATCACTGTGGTGTATTCTAGTGAATGTGGATCTGATCACTGTGGTTTACTCTGGTGAATGTGGATCTGATCACTGTGGTTTATTCTGGTGAATGTGGATCTGATCACTGTGATTTATTCTGGTGAATGTGGATCTGATCACTGTGATTTATTCTGGTGAATGTGGATCTGATCACTGTGGTTTATTCTGGTGAATGTGGATCTGATCACTGTGGTTTATTCTGGTGAATGTGGATCTGATCACTGTGATTTATTATGGTGAGTGTGGATCTGATCACTGTGGTGTATTCTAGTGAATGTGGATCTGATCACTGTGGTGTATTCTAGTGAATGTGGATCTGATCACTGTGGTTTATTCTGGTGAGTGTGGATCTGATCACTGTGGTTTATTCTGGTGAATGTGGATCTGATCACTGTGATTTATTCTGGTGAATGTGGATCTGATCACTGTGGTTTATTCTGGTGAGTGTGGATCTGATCACTGTGGTTTATTCTGGTGAATGTGGATCTGATCACTGTGGTTTACTCTGGTGAGTGTGGATCTGATCACTGTGGTGTATTCTAGTGAATGTGGATCTGATCACTGTGGTGTATTCTAGTGAATGTGGATCTGATCACTGTGGTTTACTCTGGTGAATGTGGATCTGATCACTGTGGTTTATTCTGGTGAATGTGGATCTGATCACTGTGATTTATTCTGGTGAATGTGGATCTGATCACTGTGGTTTACTCTGGTGAATGTGGATCTGATCACTGTGGTTTATTCTGGTGAATGTGGATCTGATCACTGTGGTTTACTCTTGTGAATGTGGATCTGATCACTGTGGTTTATTCTGGTGAATGTGGATCTGATCACTGTGATTTATTCTGGTGAATGTGGATCTGATCACTGTGGTGTATTCTAGTGAATGTGGATCTGATCACTGTGGTTTACTCTGGTGAATGTGGATCTGATCACTGTGGTTTATTCTGGTGAATGTGGATCTGATCACTGTGGTTTATTCTGGTGAATGTGGATCTGATCACTGTGGTTTATTCTGGTGAGTGTGGATCTGATCACTGTGGTGTATTCTAGTGAATGTGGATCTGATCACTGTGGTGTATTCTAGTGAATGTGGATCTGATCACTGTGGTGTATTCTAGTGAATGTGGATCTGATCACTGTGGTGTATTCTAGTGAATGTGGATCTGATCACTGTGGTGTATTCTAGTGAATGTGGATCTGATCACTGTGGTTTATTCTGGTGAATGTGGATCTGATCACTGTGGTTTATTCTGGTGAATGTGGATCTGATCACTGTGGTTTATTCTGGTGAGTGTGGATCTGATCACTGTGGTTTATTCTGGTGAATGTGGATCTGATCACTGTGGTTTATTCTGGTGAGTGTGGATCTGATCACTGTGGTGTATTCTAGTGAATGTGGATCTGATCACTGTGGTGTATTCTAGTGAATGTGGATCTGATCACTGTGGTTTACTCTGGTGAATGTGGATCTGATCACTGTGGTTTATTCTGGTGAATGTGGATCTGATCACTGTGATTTATTCTGGTGAATGTGGATCTGATCACTGTGGTTTACTCTGGTGAATGTGGATCTGATCACTGTGGTTTATTCTGGTGAATGTGGATCTGATCACTGTGGTGTATTCTAGTGAATGTGGATCTGATCACTGTGGTTTACTCTGGTGAAT
The DNA here is from genome assembly GCA_029206835.1 of Rana muscosa. Lineage (NCBI taxonomy): Eukaryota > Metazoa > Chordata > Amphibia > Anura > Ranidae > Rana > Rana muscosa. The sequence goes on along the minus strand of CM055117.1, from coordinate 5,241,032 downwards.
GTGGATCTGATCACTGTGGTTTACTCTGGTGAATGTGGATCTGATCACTGTGGTTTATTCTGGTGAGTGTGGATCTGATCACTGTGGTTTATTCTGGTGAATGTGGATCTGATCACTGTGGTGTATTCTAGTGAATGTGGATCTGATCACTGTGGTGTATTCTAGTGAATGTGGATCTGATCACTGTGGTTTACTCTGGTGAATGTGGATCTGATCACTGTGGTTTATTCTGGTGAATGTGGATCTGATCACTGTGGTGTATTCTAGTGAATGTGGATCTGATCACTGTGGTTTACTCTGGTGAATGTGGATCTGATCACTGTGGTTTATTCTGGTGAATGTGGATCTGATCACTGTGGTTTATTCTAGTGAATGTGGATCTGATCACTGTGGTTTACTCTGGTGAATGTGGATCTGATCACTGTGATTTATTCTGGTGAATGTGGATCTGATCACTGTGATTTATTCTGGTGAATGTGGATCTGATCACTGTGGTGTATTCTAGTGAATGTGGATCTGATCACTGTGGTTTATTCTGGTGAGTGTGGATCTGATCACTGTGGTTTATTCTGGTGAATGTGGATCTGATCACTGTGATTTATTCTGGTGAATGTGGATCTGATCACTGTGATTTATTCTGGTGAATGTGGATCTGATCACTGTGGTTTATTCTGGTGAGTGTGGATCTGATCACTGTGGTTTATTCTAGTGAATGTGGATCTGATCACTGTGGTTTACTCTGGTGAATGTGGATCTGATCACTGTGGTTTACTCTGCTGAATGTGGATCTGATCACTGTGGTTTATTCTGGTGAGTGTGGATCTGATCACTGTGGTTTATTCTGGTGAATGTGGATCTGATCACTGTGGTTTACTCTGGTGAATGTGGATCTGATCACTGTGGTTTACTCTGGTGAATGTGGATCTGATCACTGTGGTTTATTCTGGTGAATGTGGATCTGATCACTGTGATTTATTCTGGTGAATGTGGATCTGATCACTGTGATTTATTCTGGTGAATGTGGATCTGATCACTGTGGTTTATTCTGGTGAATGTGGATCTGATCACTGTGGTTTATTCTAGTGAATGTAGATCTGATCACTGTGATTTATTATGGTGAATGTGGATCTGATCACTGTGGTTTACTCTGGTGAGTGTGGATCTGATCACTGTGGTTTATTCTGGTGAATGTGGATCTGATCACTGTGGTTTATTCTAGTGAATGTGGATCTGATCACTGTGGTTTACTCTGGTGAATGTGGATCTGATCACTGTGGTTTACTCTGGTGAGTGTGGATCTGATCACTGTGGTTTATTCTAGTGAATGTGGATCTGATCACTGTGGTTTACTCTGGTGAATGTGGATCTGATCACTGTGGTTTATTCTGGTGAATGTGGATCTGATCACTGTGATTTATTCTGGTGAATGTGGATCTGATCACTGTGGTTTACTCTGGTGAATGTGGATCTGATCACTGTGGTTTATTCTGGTGAATGTGGATCTGATCACTGTGATTTATTATGGTGAATGTGGATCTGATCACTGTGGTTTACTCTGGTGAATGTGGATCTGATCACTGTGGTTTATTCTGGTGAATGTGGATCTGATCACTGTGGTTTATTCTAGTGAATGTGGATCTGATCACTGTGGTTTACTCTGGTGAATGTGGATCTGATCACTGTGGTTTATTCTGGTGAATGTGGATCTGATCACTGTGATTTATTCTGGTGAATGTGGATCTGATCACTGTGGTTTATTCTGGTGAATGTGGATCTGATCACTGTGGTTTATTCTAGTGAATGTGGATCTGATCACTGTGATTTATTATGGTGAATGTGGATCTGATCACTGTGGTTTATTCTGGTGAATGTGGATCTGATCACTGTGGTTTATTCTAGTGAATGTGGATCTGATCACTGTGGTTTATTCTAGTGAATGTGGATCTGATCACTGTGATTTATTATGGTGAATGTGGATCTGATCACTGTGGTTTACTCTGGTGAATGTGGATCTGATCACTGTGGTTTATTCTAGTGAATGTGGATCTGATCACTGTGGTTTATTCTGGTGAATGTGGATCTGATCACTGTGATTTATTCTGGTGAATGTGGATCTGATCACTGTGGTTTATTCTGGTGAATGTGGATCTGATCACTGTGGTTTATTCTGGTGAGTGTGGATCTGATCACTGTGATTTATTCTGGTGAATGTGGATCTGATCACTGTGGTGTATTCTAGTGAATGTGGATCTGATCACTGTGGTTTATTCTGGTGAATGTGGATCTGATCACTGTGATTTATTCTGGTGAATGTGGATCTGATCACTGTGGTGTATTCTAGTGAATGTGGATCTGATCACTGTGGTTTATTCTAGTGAATGTGGATCTGATCACTGTGGTTTATTCTGGTGAATGTGGATCTGATCACTGTGGTTTACTCTGGTGAATGTGGATCTGATCACTGTGGTTTACTCTGGTGAATGTGGATCTGATCACTGTGGTTTATTCTGGTGAATGTGGATCTGATCACTGTGGTTTATTCTAGTGAATGTGGATCTGATCACTGTGGTGTATTCTAGTGAATGTGGATCTGATCACTGTGGTTTACTCTGGTGAATGTGGATCTGATCACTGTGGTTTATTCTGGTGAATGTGGATCTGATCACTGTGATTTATTCTCGTGAATGTGGATCTGATCACTGTGGTTTACTCTGGTGAATGTGGATCTGATCACTGTGGTTTATTCTGGTGAATGTGGATCTGATCACTGTGGTTTACTCTGGTGAATGTGGATCTGATCACTGTGGTTTATTCTGGTGAATGTGGATCTGATCACTGTGATTTATTCTGGTGAATGTGGATCTGATCACTGTGGTGTATTCTAGTGAATGTGGATCTGATCACTGTGGTTTATTCTGGTGAGTGTGGATCTGATCACTGTGGTTTATTCTGGTGAATGTGGATCTGATCACTGTGGTTTACTCTGGTGAATGTGGATCTGATCACTGTGGTTTATTCTGGTGAATGTGGATCTGATCACTGTGGTGTATTCTAGTGAATGTGGATCTGATCACTGTGGTGTATTCTAGTGAATGTGGATCTGATCACTGTGGTGTATTCTAGTGAATGTGGATCTGATCACTGTGGTGTATTCTAGTGAATGTGGATCTGATCACTGTGGTGTATTCTAGTGAATGTGGATCTGATCACTGTGGTTTACTCTGGTGAATGTGGATCTGATCACTGTGGTTTACTCTGCTAAATGTGGATCTGATCACTGTGGTGTATTCTAGTGAATGTGGATCTGATCACTGTGGTTTACTCTGGTGAATGTGGATCTGATCACTGTGGTTTACTCTGCTGAATGTGGATCTGATCACTGTGGTTTATTCTGGTGAGTGTGGATCTGATCACTGTGGTTTATTCTAGTGAATGTGGATCTGATCACTGTGGTTTACTCTGGTGAATGTGGATCTGATCACTGTGGTTTACTCTGCTGAATGTGGATCTGATCACTGTGGTTTATTATGGTGAATGTGGATCTGATCACTGTGGTGTATTCTAGTGAATGTGGATCTGATCACTGTGGTGTATTCTAGTGAATGTGGATCTGATCACTGTGGTTTACTCTGGTGAATGTGGATCTGATCACTGTGGTTTATTCTGGTGAATGTGGATCTGATCACTGTGATTTATTCTGGTGAATGTGGATCTGATCACTGTGATTTATTCTGGTGAATGTGGATCTGATCACTGTGGTTTATTCTGGTGAATGTGGATCTGATCACTGTGGTTTATTCTGGTGAATGTGGATCTGATCACTGTGATTTATTATGGTGAGTGTGGATCTGATCACTGTGGTGTATTCTAGTGAATGTGGATCTGATCACTGTGGTGTATTCTAGTGAATGTGGATCTGATCACTGTGGTTTATTCTGGTGAATGTGGATCTGATCACTGTGATTTATTCTGGTGAATGTGGATCTGATCACTGTGGTTTATTCTGGTGAGTGTGGATCTGATCACTGTGGTGTATTCTGGTGAATGTGGATCTGATCACTGTGGTGTATTCTGGTGAGTGTGGATCTGATCACTGTGGTTTACTCTGGTGAATGTGGATCTGATCACTGTGGTTTACTCTGGTGAATGTGGATCTGATCACTGTGGTTTACTCTGGTGAATGTGGATCTGATCACTGTGGTTTACTCTGGTGAATGTGGATCTGATCACTGTGGTTTACTCTGGTGAATGTGGATCTGATCACTGTGGTTTATTCTGGTGAATGTGGATCTGATCACTGTGGTGTATTCTAGTGAATGTGGATCTGATCACTGTGGTTTACTCTGGTGAATGTGGATCTGATCACTGTGGTTTATTCTGGTGAATGTGGATCTGATCACTGTGGTTTATTCTAGTGAATGTGGATCTGATCACTGTGATTTATTCTGGTGAATGTGGATCTGATCACTGTGATTTATTCTGGTGAATGTGGATCTGATCACTGTGGTTTATTCTGGTGAATGTGGATCTGATCACTGTGGTTTATTCTAGTGAATGTGGATCTGATCACTGTGATTTATTATGGTGAATGTGGATCTGATCACTGTGGTTTACTCTGGTGAATGTGGATCTGATCACTGTGGTTTATTCTAGTGAATGTGGATCTGATCACTGTGATTTATTATGGTGAATGTGGATCTGATCACTGTGGTTTATTCTGGTGAATGTGGATCTGATCACTGTGATTTATTCTGGTGAATGTGGATCTGATCACTGTGGTTTATTCTGTTGAATGTGGATCTGATCACTGTGGTTTATTCTAGTGAATGTGGATCTGATCACTGTGATTTATTATGGTGAATGTGGATCTGATCACTGTGATTTATTATGGTGAATGTGGATCTGATTACTGTGGTTTACTCTGGTGAATGTGGATCTGATCACTGTGGTTTATTCTAGTGAATGTGGATCTGATCAATGTGATTTATTATGGTGAATGTGGATCTGATCACTGTGGTTTACTCTGGTGAATGTGGATCTGATCACTGTGGGTTATTCTAGTGAATGTGGATCTGATCACTGTGATTTATTCTAGTGAATGTGGATCTGATCACTGTGGTTTATTCTGGTGAATGTGGATCTGATCACTGTGGTGTATTCTGGTGAGTGTGGATCTGATCACTCTGGTGTATTCTGGTGAATGTTGATCTGATCACTGTGGTTTATTCTGGTGAATGTGGATCTGATCACTGTGGTTTATTCTGGTGAATGTGGATCTGATCACTGTGGTTTATTCTGGTGAATGTGGATCTGATCACTGTGATTTATTCTGGTGAATGTGAATCTGATCACTGTGATTTATTCTAGTGAATGTGGATCTGATCACTGTGATTTATTCTAGTGAATGTGGATCTGATCACTGTGGTTTATTCTGGTGAATGTGGATCTGATCACTGTGGTTTACTCTGGTGAATGTGGATCTGATCACTGTGGTTTATTCTGGTGAATGTGGATCTGATCACTGTGATTTATTCTGGTGAATGTGGATCTGATCACTGTGATTTATTCTGGTGAATGTGGATCTGATCACTGTGGTTTATTCTGGTGAATGTGGATCTGATCACTGTGGTTTATTCTAGTGAATGTGGATCTGATCACTGTGATTTATTATGGTGAATGTGGATCTGATCACTGTGGTTTACTCTGGTGAATGTGGATCTGATCACTGTGGTTTATTCTAGTGAATGTGGATCTGATCACTGTGATTTATTATGGTGAATGTGGATCTGATCACTGTGGTTTACTCTGGTGAATGTGGATCTGATCACTGTGGTTTATTCTAGTGAATGTGGATCTGATCACTGTGGTTTATTCTGGTGAATGTGGATCTGATCACTGTGGTGTATTCTGGTGAATGTTGATCTGATCACTGTGGTTTATTCTGGTGAGTGTGGATCTGATCACTGTGGTTTATTCTGGTGAATGTGGATCTGATCACTGTGATTTATTCTGGTGAATGTGGATCTGATCACTGTGGTGTATTCTAGTGAATGTGGATCTGATCACTGTGGTTTATTCTAGTGAATGTGGATCTGATCACTGTGGTTTATTCTGGTGAATGTGGATCTGATCACTGTGGTTTACTCTGGTGAATGTGGATCTGATCACTGTGGTTTACTCTGGTTAATGTGGATCTGATCACTGTGGTTTATTCTGGTGAATGTGGATCTGATCACTGTGGTTTATTCTGGTGAGTGTGGATCTGATCACTGTGGTGTATTCTAGTGAATGTGGATCTGATCACTGTGGTGTATTCTAGTGAATGTGGATCTGATCACTGTGGTTTACTCTGGTGAATGTGGATCTGATCACTGTGGTTTATTCTGGTGAATGTGGATCTGATCACTGTGATTTATTCTGGTGAATGTGGATCTGATCACTGTGGTTTACTCTGGTGAATGTGGATCTGATCACTGTGGTTTATTCTGGTGAATGTGGATCTGATCACTGTGGTTTACTCTGGTGAATGTGGATCTGATCACTGTGGTTTATTCTGGTGAATGTGGATCTGATCACTGTGATTTATTCTGGTGAATGTGGATCTGATCACTGTGGTGTATTCTAGTGAATGTGGATCTGATCACTGTGGTTTATTCTGGTGAGTGTGGATCTGATCACTGTGGTTTATTCTGGTGAATGTGGATCTGATCACTGTGGTTTACTCTGGTGAATGTGGATCTGATCACTGTGGTTTATTCTGGTGAATGTGGATCTGATCACTGTGGTGTATTCTAGTGAATGTGGATCTGATCACTGTGGTGTATTCTAGTGAATGTGGATCTGATCACTGTGGTGTATTCTAGTGAATGTGGATCTGATCACTGTGGTGTATTCTAGTGAATGTGGATCTGATCACTGTGGTGTATTCTAGTGAATGTGGATCTGATCACTGTGGTGTATTCTGGTGAGTGTGGATCTGATCACTGTGGTTTATTCTGGTGAATGTGGATCTGATCACTGTGGTTTACTCTGGTGAATGTGGATCTGATCACTGTGGTGTATTCTAGTGAATGTGGATCTGATCACTGTGGTGTATTCTAGTGAATGTGGATCTGATCACTGTGGTGTATTCTAGTGAATGTGGATCTGATCACTGTGGTGTATTCTAGTGAATGTGGATCTGATCACTGTGGTGTATTCTAGTGAATGTGGATCTGATCACTGTGGTGTATTCTAGTGAATGTGGATCTGATCACTGTGGTGTATTCTGGTGAGTGTGGATCTGATCACTGTGGTTTATTCTGGTGAATGTGGATCTGATCACTGTGGTTTATTCTGGTGAATGTGGATCTGATCACTGTGGTTTATTCTGGTGAATGTGGATCTGATCACTGTGGTTTATTCTGGTGAATGTGGATCTGATCACTGTGGTTTATTCTGGTGAGTGTGGATCTGATCACTGTGGTTTATTCTGGTGAATGTGGATCTGATCACTGTGGTTTACTCTGGTGAATGTGGATCTGATCACTGTGGTTTACTCTGGTGAATGTGGATCTGATCACTGTGGTTTATTCTGGTGAGTGTGGATCTGATCACTGTGGTTTATTCTGGTGAATGTGGATCTGATCACTGTGGTGTATTCTAGTGAATGTGGATCTGATCACTGTGGTTTATTCTGGTGAGTGTGGATCTGATCACTGTGGTTTATTCTGGTGAATGTGGATCTGATCACTGTGGTGTATTCTAGTGAATGTGGATCTGATCACTGTGGTTTATTCTGGTGAGTGTGGATCTGATCACTGTGGTTTATTCTGGTGAATGTGGATCTGATCACTGTGGTTTACTCTGGTGAATGTGGATCTGATCACTGTGGTTTATTCTAGTGAATGTGGATCTGATCACTGTGGTTTATTCTGGTGAATGTGGATCTGATCACTGTGGTTTACTCTGGTGAATGTGGATCTGATCACTGTGGTGTATTCTAGTGAATGTGGATCTGATCACTGTGGTTTATTCTGGTGAGTGTGGATCTTATCACTGTGGTTTATTCTGGTGAGTGTGGATCTGATCACTGTGGTTTATTCTGGTGAGTGTGGATCTGATCACTGTGGTTTACTCTGGTGAATGTGGATCTGATCACTGTGGTTTATTCTAGTGAATGTGGATCTGATCACTGTGATTTATTATGGTGAATGTGGATCTGATCACTGTGGTGTATTCTGGTGAGTGTGGATCTGATCACTGTGGTGTATTCTGGTGAATGTGGATCTGATGACTGTGGTTTATTCTGGTGAATGTGGATCTGATCACTGTGGTTTATTCTGGTGAATGTGGATCTGATCACTGTGGTTTATTCTGGTGAATGTGGATCTGATCACTGTGGTTTATTCTGGTGAATGTGGATCTGATCACTGTGATTTATTATGATGAATGTGGATCTGATCACTGTGGTTTACTCTGGTGAATGTGGATCTGATCACTGTGGTTTATTCTAGTGAATGTGGATCTGATCAATGTGTTTTTTTCTGGTGAGTGTGGATCTGATCACTGTGGTGTATTCTGGTGAATGTGGATCTGATCACTGTGGTTTATTCTGGTGAATGTGGATCTGATCACTGTGATTTATTCTGGTGAATGTGGATCTGATCACTGTGGTGTATTCTGGTGAGTGTGGATCTGATCACTGTGGTGTATTCTGGTGAATGTTGATCTGATCACTGTGGTTTATTCTGGTGAATGTGGATCTGATCACTGTGGTTTATTCTGGTGAATGTGGATCTGATCACTGTGGTGTATTCTGGTGAATGTTGATCTGATCACTGTGGTTTATTCTGGTGAATGTGGATCTGATCACTGTGGTTTATTCTGGTGAATGTGGATCTGATCACTGTGGTTTATTCTGGTGAATGTGGATCTGATCACTGTGATTTATTCTGGTGAATGTGAATCTGATCACTGTGATTTATTCTAGTGAATGTGGATCTGATCACTGTGATTTATTCTAGTGAATGTGGATCTGATCACTGTGGTTTATTCTGGTGAATGTGGATCTGATCACTGTGGTTTACTCTGGTGAATGTGGATCTGATCACTGTGGTTTATTCTGGTGAATGTGGATCTGATCACTGTGATTTATTCTGGTGAATGTGGATCTGATCACTGTGATTTATTCTGGTGAATGTGGATCTGATCACTGTGGTTTATTCTAGTGAATGTGGATCTGATCACTGTGATTTATTATGGTGAATGTGGATCTGATCACTGTGGTTTACTCTGGTGAATGTGGATCTGATCACTGTGGTTTATTCTAGTGAATGTGGATCTGATCACTGTGATTTATTATGGTGAATGTGGATCTGATCACTGTGGTTTACTCTGGTGAATGTGGATCTGATCACTGTGGTTTATTCTAGTGAATGTGGATCTGATCACTGTGGTTTATTCTGGTGAATGTGGATCTGATCACTGTGGTGTATTCTGGTGAATGTTGATCTGATCACTGTGGTTTATTCTGGTGAGTGTGGATCTGATCACTGTGGTTTATTCTGGTGAATGTGGATCTGATCACTGTGATTTATTCTGGTGAATGTGGATCTGATCACTGTGGTGTATTCTAGTGAATGTGGATCTGATCACTGTGGTTTATTCTAGTGAATGTGGATCTGATCACTGTGGTTTATTCTGGTGAATGTGGATCTGATCACTGTGGTTTACTCTGGTGAATGTGGATCTGATCACTGTGGTTTACTCTGGTGAATGTGGATCTGATCACTGTGGTTTATTCTGGTGAATGTGGATCTGATCACTGTGGTTTATTCTGGTGAGTGTGGATCTGATCACTGTGGTGTATTCTAGTGAATGTGGATCTGATCACTGTGGTGTATTCTAGTGAATGTGGATCTGATCACTGTGGTTTACTCTGGTGAATGTGGATCTGATCACTGTGGTTTATTCTGGTGAATGTGGATCTGATCACTGTGATTTATTCTGGTGAATGTGGATCTGATCACTGTGGTTTACTCTGGTGAATGTGGATCTGATCACTGTGGTTTATTCTGGTGAATGTGGATCTGATCACTGTGGTTTACTCTGGTGAATGTGGATCTGATCACTGTGGTTTATTCTGGTGAATGTGGATCTGATCACTGTGATTTATTCTGGTGAATGTGGATCTGATCACTGTGGTGTATTCTAGTGAATGTGGATCTGATCACTGTGGTTTATTCTGGTGAGTGTGGATCTGATCACTGTGGTTTATTCTGGTGAATGTGGATCTGATCACTGTGGTTTACTCTGGTGAATGTGGATCTGATCACTGTGGTTTATTCTGGTGAATGTGGATCTGATCACTGTGGTGTATTCTAGTGAATGTGGATCTGATCACTGTGGTGTATTCTAGTGAATGTGGATCTGATCACTGTGGTGTATTCTAGTGAATGTGGATCTGATCACTGTGGTGTATTCTAGTGAATGTGGATCTGATCACTGTGGTGTATTCTAGTGAATGTGGATCTGATCACTGTGGTGTATTCTGGTGAGTGTGGATCTGATCACTGTGGTTTATTCTGGTGAATGTGGATCTGATCACTGTGGTTTACTCTGGTGAATGTGGATCTGATCACTGTGGTGTATTCTAGTGAATGTGGATCTGATCACTGTGGTGTATTCTAGTGAATGTGGATCTGATCACTGTGGTGTATTCTAGTGAATGTGGATCTGATCACTGTGGTGTATTCTAGTGAATGTGGATCTGATCACTGTGGTGTATTCTAGTGAATGTGGATCTGATCACTGTGGTGTATTCTGGTGAGTGTGGATCTGATCACTGTGGTTTATTCTGGTGAGTGTGGATCTGATCACTGTGGTTTATTCTGGTGAATGTGGATCTGATCACTGTGGTTTATTCTGGTGAGTGTGGATCTGATCACTGTGGTTTATTCTGGTGAATGTGGATCTGATCACTGTGGTTTACTCTGGTGAATGTGGATCTGATCACTGTGGTTTACTCTGGTGAATGTGGATCTGATCACTGTGGTTTATTCTGGTGAGTGTGGATCTGATCACTGTGGTTTATTCTGGTGAATGTGGATCTGATCACTGTGGTTTATTCTGGTGAATGTGGATCTGATCACTGTGGTGTATTCTAGTGAATGTGGATCTGATCACTGTGGTGTATTCTAGTGAATGTGGATCTGATCACTGTGGTTTATTCTGGTGAATGTGGATCTGATCACTGTGGTGTATTCTAGTGAATGTGGATCTGATCACTGTGGTGTATTCTAGTGAATGTGGATCTGATCACTGTGGTGTATTCTAGTGAATGTGGATCTGATCACTGTGGTGTATTCTAGTGAATGTGGATCTGATCACTGTGGTGTATTCTGGTGAGTGTGGATCTGATCACTGTGGTTTATTCTGGTGAGTGTGGATCTGATCACTGTGGTTTATTCTGGTGAATGTGGATCTGATCACTGTGGTTTACTCTGGTGAATGTGGATCTGATCACTGTGGTTTACTCTGGTGAATGTGGATCTGATCACTGTGGTTTATTCTGGTGAATGTGGATCTGATCACTGTGGTTTATTCTGGTGAGTGTGGATCTGATCACTGTGGTTTATTCTGGTGAATGTGGATCTGATCACTGTGGTTTACTCTGGTGAATGTGGATCTGATCACTGTGGTTTACTCTGGTGAATGTGGATCTGATCACTGTGGTTTATTCTGGTGAGTGTGGATCTGATCACTGTGGTTTATTCTGGTGAATGTGGATCTGATCACTGTGATTTATTCTGGTGAATGTGGATCTGATCACTGTGGTTTATTCTGGTGAATGTGGATCTGATCACTGTGGTGTATTCTAGTGAATGTGGATCTGATCACTGTGGTTTATTCTGGTGAGTGTGGATCTGATCACTGTGGTTTATTCTGGTGAATGTGGATCTGATCACTGTGGTGTATTCTAGTGAATGTGGATCTGATCACTGTGGTTTATTCTGGTGAGTGTGGATCTGATCACTGTGGTTTATTCTGGTGAATGTGGATCTGATCACTGTGGTTTACTCTGGTGAATGTGGATCTGATCACTGTGGTTTATTCTGGTGAATGTGGATCTGATCACTGTGGTGTATTCTAGTGAATGTGGATCTGATCACTGTGGTGTATTCTAGTGAATGTGGATCTGATCACTGTGGTGTATTCTAGTGAATGTGGATCTGATCACTGTGGTGTATTCTAGTGAATGTGGATCTGATCACTGTGGTGTATTCTAGTGAATGTGGATCTGATCACTGTGGTGTATTCTAGTGAATGTGGATCTGATCACTGTGGTGTATTCTAGTGAATGTGGATCTGATCACTGTGGTGTATTCTGGTGAGTGTGGATCTGATCACTGTGATTTATTCTGGTGAATGTGGATCTGATCACTGTGGTTTATTCTGGTGAATGTGGATTTGATCACTGTGGTTTACTCTGGTGAATGTGGATCTGATCACTGTGGTTTACTCTGGTGAATGTGGATCTGATCACTGTGGTTTATTCTGGTGAATGTGGATCTGATCACTGTGGTTTATTCTGGTGAGTGTGGATCTGATCACTGTGGTGTATTCTAGTGAATGTGGACCTGATCACTGTGGTGTATTCTAGTGAATGTGGATCTGATCACTGTGGTTTACTCTGGTGAATGTGGATCTGATCACTGTGGTTTATTCTGGTGAATGTGGATCTGATCACTGTGATTTATTCTGGTGAATGTGGATCTGATCACTGTGGTTTACTCTGGTGAATGTGGATCTGATCACTGTGGTTTATTCTGGTGAATGTGGATCTGATCACTGTGGTGTATTCTAGTGAATGTGGATCTGATCACTGTGGTTTACTCTGGTGAATGTGGATCTGATCACTGTGGTTTATTCTGGTGAGTGTGGATCTGATCACTGTGGTTTATTCTGGTGAATGTGGATCTGATCACTGTGGTGTATTCTAGTGAATGTGGATCTGATCACTGTGGTGTATTCTAGTGAATGTGGATCTGATCACTGTGGTGTATTCTAGTGAATGTGGATCTGATCACTGTGGTGTATTCTAGTGAATGTGGATCTGATCACTGTGGTGTATTCTAGTGAATGTGGATCTGATCACTGTGGTGTATTCTAGTGAATGTGGATCTGATCACTGTGGTTTACTCTGCTGAATGTGGATCTGATCACTGTGGTGTATTCTGGTGAATGTGGATCTGATCACTGTGGTTTACTCTGCTGAATGTGGATCTGATCACTGTGGTGTATTCTGGTGAATGTGGATCTGATCACTGTGGTTTATTCTGGTGAGTGTGGATCTGATCACTGTGGTGTATTCTAGTGAATGTGGATCTGATCACTGTGGTGTATTCTAGTGAATGTGGATCTGATCACTGTGGTTTACTCTGGTGAATGTGGATCTGATCACTGTGGTTTATTCTGGTGAATGTGGATCTGATCACTGTGATTTATTCTGGTGAATGTGGATCTGATCACTGTGATTTATTCTGGTGAATGTGGATCTGATCACTGTGGTTTATTCTGGTGAATGTGGATCTGATCACTGTGATTTATTATGGTGAGTGTGGATCTGATCACTGTGGTGTATTCTAGTGAATGTGGATCTGATCACTGTGGTGTATTCTAGTGAATGTGGATCTGATCACTGTGGTTTATTCTGGTGAGTGTGGATCTGATCACTGTGGTTTATTCTGGTGAATGTGGATCTGATCACTGTGATTTATTCTGGTGAATGTGGATCTGATCACTGTGGTTTATTCTGGTGAATGTGGATCTGATCACTGTGGTTTATTCTGGTGAGTGTGGATCTGATCACTGTGGTTTACTCTGCTGAATGTGGATCTGATCACTGTGGTTTATTCTGGTGAATGTGGATCTGATCACTGTGATTTATTCTGGTGAATGTGGATCTGATCACTGTGATTTATTCTGGTGAATGTGGATCTGATCACTGTGGTTTATTCTGGTGAATGTGGATCTGATCACTGTGGTTTATTCTGGTGAATGTGGATCTGATCACTGTGATTTATTATGGTGAGTGTGGATCTGATCACTGTGGTGTATTCTAGTGAATGTGGATCTGATCACTGTGGTGTATTCTAGTGAATGTGGATCTGATCACTGTGGTTTACTCTGGTGAATGTGGATCTGATCACTGTGGTTTATTCTGGTGAATGTGGATCTGATCACTGTGATTTATTCTGGTGAATGTGGATCTGATCACTGTGGTTTACTCTGGTGAATGTGGATCTGATCACTGTGGTTTATTCTGGTGAATGTGGATCTGATCACTGTGGTTTACTCTGGTGAATGTGGATCTGATCACTGTGGTTTATTCTGGTGAATGTGGATCTGATCACTGTGGTTTATTCTGGTGAATGTGGATCTGATCACTGTGGTTTATTCTGGTGAGTGTGGATCTGATCACTGTGGTTTATTCTGGTGAATGTGGATCTGATCACTGTGGTTTACTCTGGTGAATGTGGATCTGATCACTGTGGTTTATTCTGGTGAATGTGGATCTGATCACTGTGGTGTATTCTAGTGAATGTGGATCTGATCACTGTGGTGTATTCTAGTGAATGTGGATCTGATCACTGTGGTGTATTCTAGTGAATGTGGATCTGATCACTGTGGTGTATTCTAGTGAATGTGGATCTGATCACTGTGGTGTATTCTAGTGAATGTGGATCTGATCACTGTGGTGTATTCTAGTGAATGTGGATCTGATCACTGTGGTTTACTCTGGTGAATGTGGATCTGATCACTGTGGTTTATTCTGGTGAATGTGGATCTGATCACTGTGATTTATTCTGGTGAATGTGGATCTGATCACTGTGGTTTACTCTGGTGAATGTGGATCTGATCACTGTGGTTTATTCTGGTGAATGTGGATCTGATCACTGTGGTGTATTCTAGTGAATGTGGATCTGATCACTGTGGTGTATTCTAGTGAATGTGGATCTGATCACTGTGGTTTACTCTGGTGAATGTGGATCTGATCACTGTGGTTTATTCTGGTGAGTGTGGATCTGATCACTGTGGTTTATTCTGGTGAGTGTGGATCTGATCACTGTGGTTTATTCTGGTGAATGTGGATCTGATCACTGTGATTTATTCTGGTGAATGTGGATCTGATCACTGTGATTTATTCTGGTGAATGTGGATCTGATCACTGTGGTTTATTCTGGTGAGTGTGGATCTGATCACTGTGGTTTATTCTAGTGAATGTGGATCTGATCACTGTGGTTTACTCTGGTGAATGTGGATCTGATCACTGTGGTTTATTCTAGTGAATGTGGATCTGATCACTGTGATTTATTATGGTGAATGTGGATCTGATCACTGTGGTTTACTCTGGTGAATGTGGATCTGATCACTGTGGTTTATTCTAGTGAATGTGGATCTGATCACTGTGATTTATTATGGTGAATGTGGATCTGATCACTGTGGTTTATTCTAGTGAATGTGGATCTGATCACTGTGGTTTACTCTGGTGAATGTGGATCTGATCACTGTGGTTTATTCTGGTGAATGTGGATCTGATCACTGTGATTTATTCTGGTGAATGTGGATCTGATCACTGTGGTTTATTCTGGTGAATGTGGATCTGATCACTGTGGTTTATTCTAGTGAATGTGGATCTGATCACTGTGATTTATTATGGTGAATGTGGATCTGATCACTGTGGTTTACTCTGGTGAATGTGGATCTGATCACTGTGGTTTATTCTGGTGAATGTGGATCTGATCACTGTGGTGTATTCTAGTGAATGTGGATCTGATCACTGTGGTTTATTCTGGTGAGTGTGGATCTGATCACTGTGGTTTATTCTGGTGAATGTGGATCTGATCACTGTGGTGTATTCTAGTGAATGTGGATCTGATCACTGTGGTTTATTCTGGTGAGTGTGGATCTGATCACTGTGGTTTATTCTGGTGAATGTGGATCTGATCACTGTGGTTTACTCTGGTGAATGTGGATCTGATCACTGTGGTTTATTCTGGTGAATGTGGATCTGATCACTGTGGTGTATTCTAGTGAATGTGGATCTGATCACTGTGGTGTATTCTAGTGAATGTGGATCTGATCACTGTGGTGTATTCTAGTGAATGTGGATCTGATCACTGTGGTGTATTCTAGTGAATGTGGATCTGATCACTGTGGTGTATTCTAGTGAATGTGGATCTGATCACTGTGGTGTATTCTAGTGAATGTGGATCTGATCACTGTGGTGTATTCTAGTGAATGTGGATCTGATCACTGTGGTGTATTCTGGTGAGTGTGGATCTGATCACTGTGATTTATTCTGGTGAATGTGGATCTGATCACTGTGGTTTATTCTGGTGAATGTGGATTTGATCACTGTGGTTTACTCTGGTGAATGTGGATCTGATCACTGTGGTTTACTCTGGTGAATGTGGATCTGATCACTGTGGTTTATTCTGGTGAATGTGGATCTGATCACTGTGGTTTATTCTGGTGAGTGTGGATCTGATCACTGTGGTGTATTCTAGTGAATGTGGATCTGATCACTGTGGTTTACTCTGGTGAATGTGGATCTGATCACTGTGGTTTATTCTGGTGAATGTGGATCTGATCACTGTGATTTATTCTGGTGAATGTGGATCTGATCACTGTGGTTTACTCTGGTGAATGTGGATCTGATCACTGTGGTTTATTCTGGTGAATGTGGATCTGATCACTGTGGTGTATTCTAGTGAATGTGGATCTGATCACTGTGGTTTACTCTGGTGAATGTGGATCTGATCACTGTGGTTTATTCTGGTGAGTGTGGATCTGATCACTGTGGTTTATTCTGGTGAATGTGGATCTGATCACTGTGGTGTATTCTAGTGAATGTGGATCTGATCACTGTGGTGTATTCTAGTGAATGTGGATCTGATCACTGTGGTGTATTCTAGTGAATGTGGATCTGATCACTGTGGTGTATTCTAGTGAATGTGGATCTGATCACTGTGGTGTATTCTAGTGAATGTGGATCTGATCACTGTGGTTTATTCTGGTGAGTGTGGATCTGATCACTGTGGTTTATTCTGGTGAATGTGGATCTGATCACTGTGGTTTACTCTGGTGAATGTGGATCTGATCACTGTGGTTTACTCTGGTGAATGTGGATCTGATCACTGTGGTTTATTCTAGTGAATGTGGATCTGATCACTGTGGTGTATTCTAGTGAATGTGGATCTGATCACTGTGGTTTACTCTGCTGAATGTGGATCTGATCACTGTGGTGTATTCTGGTGAATGTTGATCTGATCACTGTGGTTTACTCTGCTGAATGTGGATCTGATCACTGTGGTGTATTCTGGTGAATGTGGATCTGATCACTGTGGTTTATTCTGGTGAGTGTGGATCTGATCACTGTGGTGTATTCTAGTGAATGTGGATCTGATCACTGTGGTGTATTCTAGTGAATGTGGATCTGATCACTGTGGTTTACTCTGGTGAATGTGGATCTGATCACTGTGGTTTATTCTGGTGAATGTGGATCTGATCACTGTGATTTATTCTGGTGAATGTGGATCTGATCACTGTGATTTATTCTGGTGAATGTGGATCTGATCACTGTGGTTTATTCTGGTGAATGTGGATCTGATCACTGTGGTTTATTCTGGTGAATGTGGATCTGATCACTGTGATTTATTATGGTGAGTGTGGATCTGATCACTGTGGTGTATTCTAGTGAATGTGGATCTGATCACTGTGGTGTATTCTAGTGAATGTGGATCTGATCACTGTGGTTTATTCTGGTGAGTGTGGATCTGATCACTGTGGTTTATTCTGGTGAATGTGGATCTGATCACTGTGATTTATTCTGGTGAATGTGGATCTGATCACTGTGGTTTATTCTGGTGAATGTGGATCTGATCACTGTGGTTTATTCTGGTGAGTGTGGATCTGATCACTGTGGTTTACTCTGCTGAATGTGGATCTGATCACTGTGGTTTATTCTGGTGAATGTGGATCTGATCACTGTGATTTATTCTGGTGAATGTGGATCTGATCACTGTGATTTATTCTGGTGAATGTGGATCTGATCACTGTGGTTTATTCTGGTGAATGTGGATCTGATCACTGTGGTTTATTCTGGTGAATGTGGATCTGATCACTGTGATTTATTATGGTGAGTGTGGATCTGATCACTGTGGTGTATTCTAGTGAATGTGGATCTGATCACTGTGGTGTATTCTAGTGAATGTGGATCTGATCACTGTGGTTTACTCTGGTGAATGTGGATCTGATCACTGTGGTTTATTCTGGTGAATGTGGATCTGATCACTGTGATTTATTCTGGTGAATGTGGATCTGATCACTGTGGTTTACTCTGGTGAATGTGGATCTGATCACTGTGGTTTATTCTGGTGAATGTGGATCTGATCACTGTGGTTTACTCTGGTGAATGTGGATCTGATCACTGTGGTTTATTCTGGTGAATGTGGATCTGATCACTGTGGTTTATTCTGGTGAATGTGGATCTGATCACTGTGGTTTATTCTGGTGAGTGTGGATCTGATCACTGTGGTTTATTCTGGTGAATGTGGATCTGATCACTGTGGTTTACTCTGGTGAATGTGGATCTGATCACTGTGGTGTATTCTAGTGAATGTGGATCTGATCACTGTGGTTTATTCTGGTGAATGTGGATCTGATCACTGTGGTGTATTCTAGTGAATGTGGATCTGATCACTGTGGTGTATTCTAGTGAATGTGGATCTGATCACTGTGGTGTATTCTAGTGAATGTGGATCTGATCACTGTGGTGTATTCTAGTGAATGTGGATCTGATCACTGTGGTGTATTCTAGTGAATGTGGATCTGATCACTGTGGTGTATTCTAGTGAATGTGGATCTGATCACTGTGGTTTACTCTGGTGAATGTGGATCTGATCACTGTGGTTTATTCTGGTGAATGTGGATCTGATCACTGTGATTTATTCTGGTGAATGTGGATCTGATCACTGTGGTTTACTCTGGTGAATGTGGATCTGATCACTGTGGTTTATTCTGGTGAATGTGGATCTGATCACTGTGGTGTATTCTAGTGAATGTGGATCTGATCACTGTGGTGTATTCTAGTGAATGTGGATCTGATCACTGTGGTGTATTCTAGTGAATGTGGATCTGATCACTGTGGTGTATTCTAGTGAATGTGGATCTGATCACTGTGGTTTATTCTGGTGAATGTGGATCTGATCACTGTGATTTATTCTGGTGAATGTGGATCTGATCACTGTGATTTATTCTGGTGAATGTGGATCTGATCACTGTGGTTTATTCTGGTGAGTGTGGATCTGATCACTGTGGTTTATTCTAGTGAATGTGGATCTGATCACTGTGGTTTACTCTGGTGAATGTGGATCTGATCACTGTGGTTTATTCTAGTGAATGTGGATCTGATCACTGTGATTTATTATGGTGAATGTGGATCTGATCACTGTGGTTTACTCTGGTGAATGTGGATCTGATCACTGTGGTTTATTCTAGTGAATGTGGATCTGATCACTGTGATTTATTATGGTGAATGTGGATCTGATCACTGTGGTTTATTCTAGTGAATGTGGATCTGATCACTGTGGTTTACTCTGGTGAATGTGGATCTGATCACTGTGGTTTATTCTGGTGAATGTGGATCTGATCACTGTGATTTATTCTGGTGAATGTGGATCTGATCACTGTGGTTTATTCTGGTGAATGTGGATCTGATCACTGTGGTTTATTCTAGTGAATGTGGATCTGATCACTGTGATTTATTATGGTGAATGTGGATCTGATCACTGTGGTTTACTCTGGTGAATGTGGATCTGATCACTGTGGTTTATTCTAGTGAATGTGGATCTGATCACTGTGATTTATTATGGTGAATGTGGATCTGATCACTGTGGTGTATTCTGGTGAGTGTGGATCTGATCACTCTGGTGTATTCTGGTGAATGTGGATCTGATCACTGTGGTTTATTCTGGTGAATGTGGATCTGATCACTGTGGTTTATTCTGGTGAATGTGGATCTGATCACTGTGGTTTATTCTGGTGAATGTGGATCTGATCACTGTGATTTATTATGATGAATGTGGATCTGATCACTGTGGTTTACTCTGGTGAATGTGGATCTGATCACTGTGGTTTATTCTAGTGAATGTGGATCTGATCACTGTGATTTATTCTGGTGAATGTGGATCTGATCACTGTGATTTATTCTGGTGAATGTGGATCTGATCACTGTGATTTATTCTGGTGAATGTGGATCTGATCACTGTGGTGTATTCTGGTGAGTGTGGATCTGATCACTCTGGTGTATTCTGGTGAATGTTGATCTGATCACTGTGGTTTATTCTGGTGAATGTGGATCTGATCACTGTGGTTTATTCTGGTGAATGTGGATCTGATCACTGTGGTTTATTCTGGTGAATGTGGATCTGATCACTGTGATTTATTCTGGTGAATGTGAATCTGATCACTGTGATTTATTCTAGTGAATGTGGATCTGATCACTGTGATTTATTCTAGTGAATGTGGATCTGATCACTGTGGTTTATTCTGGTGAATGTGGATCTGATCACTGTGGTTTACTCTGGTGAATGTGGATCTGATCACTGTGGTTTATTCTGGTGAATGTGGATCTGATCACTGTGATTTATTCTGGTGAATGTGGATCTGATCACTGTGATTTATTCTGGTGAATGTGGATCTGATCACTGTGGTTTATTCTGGTGAATGTGGATCTGATCACTGTGGTTTATTCTAGTGAATGTGGATCTGATCACTGTGATTTATTATGGTGAATGTGGATCTGATCACTGTGGTTTACTCTGGTGAATGTGGATCTGATCACTGTGGTTTATTCTAGTGAATGTGGATCTGATCACTGTGATTTATTATGGTGAATGTGGATCTGATCACTGTGGTTTACTCTGGTGAATGTGGATCTGATCACTGTGGTTTATTCTAGTGAATGTGGATCTGATCACTGTGGTTTATTCTGGTGAATGTGGATCTGATCACTGTGGTGTATTCTGGTGAATGTTGATCTGATCACTGTGGTTTATTCTGGTGAGTGTGGATCTGATCACTGTGGTTTATTCTGGTGAATGTGGATCTGATCACTGTGATTTATTCTGGTGAATGTGGATCTGATCACTGTGGTGTATTCTAGTGAATGTGGATCTGATCACTGTGGTTTATTCTAGTGAATGTGGATCTGATCACTGTGGTTTATTCTGGTGAATGTGGATCTGATCACTGTGGTTTACTCTGGTGAATGTGGATCTGATCACTGTGGTTTACTCTGGTGAATGTGGATCTGATCACTGTGGTTTATTCTGGTGAATGTGGATCTGATCACTGTGGTTTATTCTGGTGAGTGTGGATCTGATCACTGTGGTGTATTCTAGTGAATGTGGATCTGATCACTGTGGTGTATTCTAGTGAATGTGGATCTGATCACTGTGGTTTACTCTGGTGAATGTGGATCTGATCACTGTGGTTTATTCTGGTGAATGTGGATCTGATCACTGTGATTTATTCTGGTGAATGTGGATCTGATCACTGTGGTTTACTCTGGTGAATGTGGATCTGATCACTGTGGTTTATTCTGGTGAATGTGGATCTGATCACTGTGGTTTACTCTGGTGAATGTGGATCTGATCACTGTGGTTTATTCTGGTGAATGTGGATCTGATCACTGTGATTTATTCTGGTGAATGTGGATCTGATCACTGTGGTGTATTCTAGTGAATGTGGATCTGATCACTGTGGTTTATTCTGGTGAGTGTGGATCTGATCACTGTGGTTTACTCTGGTGAATGTGGATCTGATCACTGTGGTTTATTCTGGTGAATGTGGATCTGATCACTGTGGTGTATTCTAGTGAATGTGGATCTGATCACTGTGGTGTATTCTAGTGAATGTGGATCTGATCACTGTGGTGTATTCTAGTGAATGTGGATCTGATCACTGTGGTGTATTCTAGTGAATGTGGATCTGATCACTGTGGTGTATTCTAGTGAATGTGGATCTGATCACTGTGGTGTATTCTGGTGAGTGTGGATCTGATCACTGTGGTTTATTCTGGTGAATGTGGATCTGATCACTGTGGTTTACTCTGGTGAATGTGGATCTGATCACTGTGGTGTATTCTAGTGAATGTGGATCTGATCACTGTGGTGTATTCTAGTGAATGTGGATCTGATCACTGTGGTGTATTCTAGTGAATGTGGATCTGATCACTGTGGTGTATTCTAGTGAATGTGGATCTGATCACTGTGGTGTATTCTAGTGAATGTGGATCTGATCACTGTGGTGTATTCTAGTGAATGTGGATCTGATCACTGTGGTGTATTCTGGTGAGTGTGGATCTGATCACTGTGGTTTATTCTGGTGAGTGTGGATCTGATCACTGTGGTTTATTCTGGTGAATGTGGATCTGATCACTGTGGTTTATTCTGGTGAGTGTGGATCTGATCACTGTGGTTTATTCTGGTGAATGTGGATCTGATCACTGTGGTTTACTCTGGTGAATGTGGATCTGATCACTGTGGTTTACTCTGGTGAATGTGGATCTGATCACTGTGGTTTATTCTGGTGAGTGTGGATCTGATCACTGTGGTTTATTCTGGTGAATGTGGATCTGATCACTGTGGTTTATTCTGGAGAATGTGGATCTGATCACTGTGGTGTATTCTAGTGAATGTGGATCTGATCACTGTGGTTTATTCTGGTGAGTGTGGATCTGATCACTGTGGTTTATTCTGGTGAATGTGGATCTGATCACTGTGGTGTATTCTAGTGAATGTGGATCTGATCACTGTGGTTTATTCTGGTGAGTGTGGATCTGATCACTGTGGTTTATTCTGGTGAATGTGGATCTGATCACTGTGGTTTACTCTGGTGAATGTGGATCTGATCACTGTGGTTTATTCTGGTGAATGTGGATCTGATCACTGTGGTGTATTCTAGTGAATGTGGATCTGATCACTGTGGTGTATTCTAGTGAATGTGGATCTGATCACTGTGGTGTATTCTAGTGAATGTGGATCTGATCACTGTGGTGTATTCTAGTGAATGTGGATCTGATCACTGTGGTGTATTCTAGTGAATGTGGATCTGATCACTGTGGTGTATTCTAGTGAATGTGGATCTGATCACTGTGGTGTATTCTGGTGAGTGTGGATCTGATCACTGTGATTTATTCTGGTGAATGTGGATCTGATCACTGTGGTTTATTCTGGTGAATGTGGATCTGATCACTGTGGTTTATTCTGGTGAGTGTGGATCTGATCACTGTGGTTTATTCTGGTGAATGTGGATTTGATCACTGTGGTTTACTCTGGTGAATGTGGATCTGATCACTGTGGTTTACTCTGGTGAATGTGGATCTGATCACTGTGGTTTATTCTGGTGAATGTGGATCTGATCACTGTGGTTTATTCTGGTGAGTGTGGATCTGATCACTGTGGTGTATTCTAGTGAATGTGGACCTGATCACTGTGGTGTATTCTAGTGAATGTGGATCTGATCACTGTGGTTTACTCTGGTGAATGTGGATCTGATCACTGTGGTTTATTCTGGTGAATGTGGATCTGATCACTGTGATTTATTCTGGTGAATGTGGATCTGATCACTGTGGTTTACTCTGGTGAATGTGGATCTGATCACTGTGGTTTATTCTGGTGAATGTGGATCTGATCACTGTGGTGTATTCTAGTGAATGTGGATCTGATCACTGTGGTGTATTCTAGTGAATGTGGATCTGTTCACTGTGGTTTACTCTGGTGAATGTGGATCTGATCACTGTGGTTTATTCTGGTGAGTGTGGATCTGATCACTGTGGTTTATTCTGGTGAATGTGGATCTGATCACTGTGGTGTATTCTAGTGAATGTGGATCTGATCACTGTGGTGTATTCTAGTGAATGTGGATCTGATCACTGTGGTGTATTCTAGTGAATGTGGATCTGATCACTGTGGTGTATTCTAGTGAATGTGGATCTGATCACTGTGGTGTATTCTAGTGAATGTGGATCTGATCACTGTGGTTTATTCTGGTGAGTGTGGATCTGATCACTGTGGTTTATTCTGGTGAATGTGGATCTGATCACTGTGGTTTACTCTGGTGAATGTGGATCTGATCACTGTGGTTTACTCTGGTGAATGTGGATCTGATCACTGTGGTTTATTCTAGTGAATGTGGATCTGATCACTGTGGTTTACTCTGGTGAATGTGGATCTGATCACTGTGGTTTATTCTGGTGAATGTGGATCTGATCACTGTGATTTATTCTGGTGAATGTGGATCTGATCACTGTGATTTATTCTGGTGAATGTGGATCTGATCACTGTGGTTTATTCTGGTGAATGTGGATCTGATCACTGTGGTTTATTCTGGTGAATGTGGATCTGATCACTGTGATTTATTATGGTGAGTGTGGATCTGATCACTGTGGTGTATTCTAGTGAATGTGGATCTGATCACTGTGGTGTATTCTAGTGAATGTGGATCTGATCACTGTGGTTTACTCTGGTGAATGTGGATCTGATCACTGTGGTTTATTCTGGTGAATGTGGATCTGATCACTGTGGTTTATTCTGGTGAATGTGGATCTGATCACTGTGGTTTATTCTGGTGAATGTGGATCTGATCACTGTGATTTATTATGGTGAGTGTGGATCTGATCACTGTGGTGTATTCTAGTGAATGTGGATCTGATCACTGTGGTGTATTCTAGTGAATGTGGATCTGATCACTGTGGTTTACTCTGGTGAATGTGGATCTGATCACTGTGGTTTATTCTGGTGAATGTGGATCTGATCACTGTGATTTATTCTGGTGAATGTGGATCTGATCACTGTGGTTTACTCTGGTGAATGTGGATCTGATCACTGTGGTTTATTCTGGTGAATGTGGATCTGATCACTGTGGTTTATTCTGGTGAATGTGGATCTGATCACTGTGGTTTATTCTGGTGAATGTGGATCTGATCACTGTGGTTTATTCTGGTGAGTGTGGATCTGATCACTGTGGTTTATTCTGGTGAATGTGGATCTGATCACTGTGGTTTACTCTGGTGAATGTGGATCTGATCACTGTGGTTTATTCTGGTGAATGTGGATCTGATCACTGTGGTGTATTCTAGTGAATGTGGATCTGATCACTGTGGTGTATTCTAGTGAATGTGGATCTGATCACTGTGGTGTATTCTAGTGAATGTGGATCTGATCACTGTGGTGTATTCTAGTGAATGTGGATCTGATCACTGTGGTGTATTCTAGTGAATGTGGATCTGATCACTGTGGTGTATTCTAGTGAATGTGGATCTGATCACTGTGGTGTATTCTAGTGAATGTGGATCTGATCACTGTGGTGTATTCTAGTGAATGTGGATCTGATCACTGTGGTGTATTCTAGTGAATGTGGATCTGATCACTGTGGTTTACTCTGGTGAATGTGGATCTGATCACTGTGGTTTATTCTGGTGAATGTGGATCTGATCACTGTGATTTATTCTGGTGAATGTGGATCTGATCACTGTGGTTTACTCTGGTGAATGTGGATCTGATCACTGTGGTTTATTCTGGTGAATGTGGATCTGATCACTGTGGTGTATTCTAGTGAATGTGGATCTGATCACTGTGGTGTATTCTAGTGAATGTGGATCTGATCACTGTGGTGTATTCTAGTGAATGTGGATCTGATCACTGTGGTTTATTCTGGTGAGTGTGGATCTGATCACTGTGGTTTATTCTGGTGAATGTGGATCTGATCACTGTGATTTATTCTGGTGAATGTGGATCTGATCACTGTGATTTATTCTGGTGAATGTGGATCTGATCACTGTGGTTTATTCTGGTGAGTGTGGATCTGATCACTGTGGTTTATTCTAGTGAATGTGGATCTGATCACTGTGGTTTACTCTGGTGAATGTGGATCTGATCACTGTGATTTATTCTGGTGAATGTGGATCTGATCACTGTGATTTATTCTGGTGAATGTGGATCTGATCACTGTGATTTATTCTGGTGAATGTGGATCTGATCACTGTGATTTATTCTGGTGAATGTGGATCTGATCACTGTGGTGTATTCTAGTGAATGTGGATCTGATCACTGTGGTTTATTCTGGTGAATGTGGATCTGATCACTGTGGTTTATTCTGGTGAATGTGGATCTGATCACTGTGGTTTATTCTGGTGAATGTGGATCTGATCACTGTGATTTATTATGGTGAGTGTGGATCTGATCACTGTGGTGTATTCTAGTGAATGTGGATCTGATCACTGTGGTGTATTCTAGTGAATGTGGATCTGATCACTGTGGTTTACTCTGGTGAATGTGGATCTGATCACTGTGGTTTATTCTGGTGAATGTGGATCTGATCACTGTGGTTTATTCTGGTGAATGTGGATCTGATCACTGTGATTTATTCTGGTGAATGTGGATCTGATCACTGTGGTTTATTCTGGTGAGTGTGGATCTGATCACTGTGGTGTATTCTGGTGAATGTGGATCTGATCACTGTGGTGTATTCTGGTGAGTGTGGATCTGATCACTGTGGTTTACTCTGGTGAATGTGGATCTGATCACTGTGGTTTACTCTGGTGAATGTGGATCTGATCACTGTGGTTTACTCTGGTGAATGTGGATCTGATCACTGTGGTTTATTCTAGTGAATGTGGATCTGATCACTGTGGTTTACTCTGGTGAATGTGGATCTGATCACTGTGGTTTATTCTGGTGAATGTGGATCTGATCACTGTGGTGTATTCTAGTGAATGTGGATCTGATCACTGTGGTTTACTCTGGTGAATGTGGATCTGATCACTGTGGTTTATTCTGGTGAATGTGGATCTGATCACTGTGGTTTATTCTAGTGAATGTGGATCTGATCACTGTGATTTATTCTGGTGAATGTGGATCTGATCACTGTGATTTATTCTGGTGAATGTGGATCTGATCACTGTGGTTTATTCTGGTGAATGTGGATCTGATCACTGTGGTTTATTCTAGTGAATGTGGATCTGATCACTGTGATTTATTATGGTGAATGTGGATCTGATCACTGTGGTTTACTCTGGTGAATGTGGATCTGATCACTGTGGTTTATTCTAGTGAATGTGGATCTGATCACTGTGATTTATTATGGTGAATGTGGATCTGATCACTGTGGTTTATTCTGGTGAATGTGGATCTGATCACTGTGATTTATTCTGGTGAATGTGGATCTGATCACTGTGGTTTATTCTGTTGAATGTGGATCTGATCACTGTGGTTTATTCTAGTGAATGTGGATCTGATCACTGTGATTTATTATGGTGAATGTGGATCTGATCACTGTGATTTATTATGGTGAATGTGGATCTGATCACTGTGGTTTACTCTGGTGAATGTGGATCTGATCACTGTGGTTTATTCTAGTGAATGTGGATCTGATCAATGTGATTTATTATGGTGAATGTGGATCTGATCACTGTGGTTTACTCTGGTGAATGTGGATCTGATCACTGTGGTTTATTCTAGTGAATGTGGATCTGATCACTGTGATTTATTATGGTGAATGTGGATCTGATCACTGTGGTTTACTCTGGTGAATGTGGATCTGATCACTGTGGTTTATTCTAGTGAATGTGGATCTGATCACTGTGATTTATTATGGTGAATGTGGATCTGATCACTGTGGTTTATTCTAGTGAATGTGGATCTGATCACTGTGGTTTACTCTGGTGAATGTGGATCTGATCACTGTGGTTTATTCTGGTGAATGTGGATCTGATCACTGTGATTTATTCTGGTGAATGTGGATCTGATCACTGTGGTTTATTCTGGTGAATGTGGATCTGATCACTGTGGTTTATTCTAGTGAATGTGGATCTGATCACTGTGATTTATTATGGTGAATGTGGATCTGATCACTGTGGTTTACTCTGGTGAATGTGGATCTGATCACTGTGGTTTATTCTAGTGAATGTGGATCTGATCACTGTGATTTATTATGGTGAATGTGGATCTGATCACTGTGGTGTATTCTGGTGAGTGTGGATCTGATCACTCTGGTGTATTCTGGTGAATGTGGATCTGATCACTGTGGTTTATTCTGGTGAATGTGGATCTGATCACTGTGGTTTATTCTGGTGAATGTGGATCTGATCACTGTGGTTTATTCTGGTGAATGTGGATCTGATCACTGTGATT
Source organism: Rana muscosa (assembly GCA_029206835.1). Lineage (NCBI taxonomy): Eukaryota > Metazoa > Chordata > Amphibia > Anura > Ranidae > Rana > Rana muscosa. Next base: position 5,212,791 of record CM055117.1, on the reverse strand, counting down.
TATTATGATGAATGTGGATCTGATCACTGTGGTTTACTCTGGTGAATGTGGATCTGATCACTGTGGTTTATTCTAGTGAATGTGGATCTGATCAATGTGTTTTTTTCTGGTGAGTGTGGATCTGATCACTGTGGTGTATTCTGGTGAATGTGGATCTGATCACTGTGGTTTATTCTGGTGAATGTGGATCTGATCACTGTGATTTATTCTGGTGAATGTGGATCTGATCACTGTGGTGTATTCTGGTGAGTGTGGATCTGATCACTCTGGTGTATTCTGGTGAATGTTGATCTGATCACTGTGGTTTATTCTGGTGAATGTGGATCTGATCACTGTGGTTTATTCTGGTGAATGTGGATCTGATCACTGTGGTTTATTCTGGTGAATGTGGATCTGATCACTGTGATTTATTCTGGTGAATGTGAATCTGATCACTGTGATTTATTCTAGTGAATGTGGATCTGATCACTGTGATTTATTCTAGTGAATGTGGATCTGATCACTGTGGTTTATTCTGGTGAATGTGGATCTGATCACTGTGGTTTACTCTGGTGAATGTGGATCTGATCACTGTGGTTTATTCTGGTGAATGTGGATCTGATCACTGTGATTTATTCTGGTGAATGTGGATCTGATCACTGTGATTTATTCTGGTGAATGTGGATCTGATCACTGTGGTTTATTCTGGTGAATGTGGATCTGATCACTGTGGTTTATTCTAGTGAATGTGGATCTGATCACTGTGATTTATTATGGTGAATGTGGATCTGATCACTGTGGTTTACTCTGGTGAATGTGGATCTGATCACTGTGGTTTATTCTAGTGAATGTGGATCTGATCACTGTGATTTATTATGGTGAATGTGGATCTGATCACTGTGGTTTACTCTGGTGAATGTGGATCTGATCACTGTGGTTTATTCTAGTGAATGTGGATCTGATCACTGTGGTTTATTCTGGTGAATGTGGATCTGATCACTGTGGTGTATTCTGGTGAATGTTGATCTGATCACTGTGGTTTATTCTGGTGAGTGTGGATCTGATCACTGTGGTTTATTCTGGTGAATGTGGATCTGATCACTGTGATTTATTCTGGTGAATGTGGATCTGATCACTGTGGTGTATTCTAGTGAATGTGGATCTGATCACTGTGGTTTATTCTAGTGAATGTGGATCTGATCACTGTGGTTTATTCTGGTGAATGTGGATCTGATCACTGTGGTTTACTCTGGTGAATGTGGATCTGATCACTGTGGTTTACTCTGGTGAATGTGGATCTGATCACTGTGGTTTATTCTGGTGAATGTGGATCTGATCACTGTGGTTTATTCTGGTGAGTGTGGATCTGATCACTGTGGTGTATTCTAGTGAATGTGGATCTGATCACTGTGGTGTATTCTAGTGAATGTGGATCTGATCACTGTGGTTTACTCTGGTGAATGTGGATCTGATCACTGTGATTTATTCTGGTGAATGTGGATCTGATCACTGTGGTTTACTCTGGTGAATGTGGATCTGATCACTGTGGTTTATTCTGGTGAATGTGGATCTGATCACTGTGGTTTACTCTGGTGAATGTGGATCTGATCACTGTGGTTTATTCTGGTGAATGTGGATCTGATCACTGTGATTTATTCTGGTGAATGTGGATCTGATCACTGTGGTGTATTCTAGTGAATGTGGATCTGATCACTGTGGTTTATTCTGGTGAGTGTGGATCTGATCACTGTGGTTTATTCTAGTGAATGTGGATCTGATCACTGTGATTTATTCTGGTGAATGTGGATCTGATCACTGTGGTTTATTCTGGTGAATGTGGATCTGATCACTGTGGTGTATTCTAGTGAATGTGGATCTGATCACTGTGGTGTATTCTAGTGAATGTGGATCTGATCACTGTGGTGTATTCTAGTGAATGTGGATCTGATCACTGTGGTGTATTCTAGTGAATGTGGATCTGATCACTGTGGTGTATTCTAGTGAATGTGGATCTGATCACTGTGGTGTATTCTGGTGAGTGTGGATCTGATCACTGTGGTTTATTCTGGTGAATGTGGATCTGATCACTGTGGTTTACTCTGGTGAATGTGGATCTGATCACTGTGGTGTATTCTAGTGAATGTGGATCTGATCACTGTGGTGTATTCTAGTGAATGTGGATCTGATCACTGTGGTGTATTCTAGTGAATGTGGATCTGATCACTGTGGTGTATTCTAGTGAATGTGGATCTGATCACTGTGGTGTATTCTAGTGAATGTGGATCTGATCACTGTGGTGTATTCTAGTGAATGTGGATCTGATCACTGTGGTGTATTCTGGTGAGTGTGGATCTGATCACTGTGGTTTATTCTGGTGAGTGTGGATCTGATCACTGTGGTTTATTCTGGTGAATGTGGATCTGATCACTGTGGTTTATTCTGGTGAGTGTGGATCTGATCACTGTGGTTTATTCTGGTGAATGTGGATCTGATCACTGTGGTTTACTCTGGTGAATGTGGATCTGATCACTGTGGTTTACTCTGGTGAATGTGGATCTGATCACTGTGGTTTATTCTGGTGAGTGTGGATCTGATCACTGTGGTTTATTCTGGTGAATGTGGATCTGATCACTGTGGTTTATTCTGGTGAATGTGGATCTGATCACTGTGGTGTATTCTAGTGAATGTGGATCTGATCACTGTGGTTTATTCTGGTGAGTGTGGATCTGATCACTGTGGTTTATTCTGGTGAATGTGGATCTGATCACTGTGGTGTATTCTAGTGAATGTGGATCTGATCACTGTGGTTTATTCTGGTGAGTGTGGATCTGATCACTGTGGTTTATTCTGGTGAATGTGGATCTGATCACTGTGGTTTACTCTGGTGAATGTGGATCTGATCACTGTGGTTTATTCTGGTGAATGTGGATCTGATCACTGTGGTGTATTCTAGTGAATGTGGATCTGATCACTGTGGTGTATTCTAGTGAATGTGGATCTGATCACTGTGGTGTATTCTAGTGAATGTGGATCTGATCACTGTGGTGTATTCTAGTGAATGTGGATCTGATCACTGTGGTGTATTCTGGTGAGTGTGGATCTGATCACTGTGATTTATTCTGGTGAATGTGGATCTGATCACTGTGGTTTATTCTGGTGAATGTGGATCTGATCACTGTGGTTTATTCTGGTGAATGTGGATTTGATCACTGTGGTTTACTCTGGTGAATGTGGATCTGATCACTGTGGTTTACTCTGGTGAATGTGGATCTGATCACTGTGGTTTATTCTGGTGAATGTGGATCTGATCACTGTGGTTTATTCTGGTGAGTGTGGATCTGATCACTGTGGTGTATTCTAGTGAATGTGGATCTGATCACTGTGGTGTATTCTGGTGAATGTGGATCTGATCACTGTGGTTTACTCTGGTGAATGTGGATCTGATCACTGTGGTTTATTCTGGTGAATGTGGATCTGATCACTGTGATTTATTCTGGTGAATGTGGATCTGATCACTGTGGTTTACTCTGGTGAATGTGGATCTGATCACTGTGGTTTATTCTGGTGAATGTGGATCTGATCACTGTGATTTATTCTGGTGAATGTGGATCTGATCACTGTGGTTTACTCTGGTGAATGTGGATCTGATCACTGTGGTTTATTCTGGTGAATGTGGATCTGATCACTGTGGTGTATTCTAGTGAATGTGGATCTGATCACTGTGGTTTACTCTGGTGAATGTGGATCTGATCACTGTGGTTTATTCTGGTGAGTGTGGATCTGATCACTGTGGTTTATTCTGGTGAATGTGGATCTGATCACTGTGGTGTATTCTAGTGAATGTGGATCTGATCACTGTGGTGTATTCTAGTGAATGTGGATCTGATCACTGTGGTGTATTCTAGTGAATGTGGATCTGATCACTGTGGTGTATTCTAGTGAATGTGGATCTGATCACTGTGGTGTATTCTAGTGAATGTGGATCTGATCACTGTGGTTTATTCTGGTGAGTGTGGATCTGATCACTGTGGTTTATTCTGGTGAATGTGGATCTGATCACTGTGGTTTACTCTGGTGAATGTGGATCTGATCACTGTGGTTTACTCTGGTGAATGTGGATCTGATCACTGTGGTTTATTCTAGTGAATGTGGATCTGATCACTGTGGTGTATTCTAGTGAATGTGGATCTGATCACTGTTTTTTACTCTGCTGAATGTGGATCTGATCACTGTGGTGTATTCTGGTGAATGTGGATCTGATCACTGTGGTTTACTCTGCTGAATGTGGATCTGATCACTGTGGTGTATTCTGGTGAATGTGGATCTGATCACTGTGGTTTATTCTGGTGAGTGTGGATCTGATCACTGTGGTGTATTCTAGTGAATGTGGATCTGATCACTGTGGTGTATTCTAGTGAATGTGGATCTGATCACTGTGGTTTACTCTGGTGAATGTGGATCTGATCACTGTGGTTTATTCTGGTGAATGTGGATCTGATCACTGTGATTTATTCTGGTGAATGTGGATCTGATCACTGTGATTTATTCTGGTGAATGTGGATCTGATCACTGTGGTTTATTCTGGTGAATGTGGATCTGATCACTGTGGTTTATTCTGGTGAATGTGGATCTGATCACTGTGATTTATTATGGTGAGTGTGGATCTGATCACTGTGGTGTATTCTAGTGAATGTGGATCTGATCACTGTGGTGTATTCTAGTGAATGTGGATCTGATCACTGTGGTTTATTCTGGTGAGTGTGGATCTGATTACTGTGGTTTATTCTGGTGAATGTGGATCTGATCACTGTGATTTATTCTGGTGAATGTGGATCTGATCACTGTGGTTTATTCTGGTGAATGTGGATCTGATCACTGTGGTTTATTCTGGTGAGTGTGGATCTGATCACTGTGGTTTACTCTGCTGAATGTGGATCTGATCACTGTGGTTTATTCTGGTGAATGTGGATCTGATCACTGTGATTTATTCTGGTGAATGTGGATCTGATCACTGTGATTTATTCTGGTGAATGTGGATCTGATCACTGTGGTTTATTCTGGTGAATGTGGATCTGATCACTGTGGTTTATTCTGGTGAATGTGGATCTGATCACTGTGATTTATTATGGTGAGTGTGGATCTGATCACTGTGGTGTATTCTAGTGAATGTGGATCTGATCACTGTGGTGTATTCTAGTGAATGTGGATCTGATCACTGTGGTTTACTCTGGTGAATGTGGATCTGATCACTGTGGTTTATTCTGGTGAATGTGGATCTGATCACTGTGATTTATTCTGGTGAATGTGGATCTGATCACTGTGGTTTACTCTGGTGAATGTGGATCTGATCACTGTGGTTTATTCTGGTGAATGTGGATCTGATCACTGTGGTTTACTCTGGTGAATGTGGATCTGATCACTGTGGTTTATTCTGGTGAATGTGGATCTGATCACTGTGGTTTATTCTGGTGAATGTGGATCTGATCACTGTGGTTTATTCTGGTGAGTGTGGATCTGATCACTGTGGTTTATTCTGGTGAATGTGGATCTGATCACTGTGGTTTACTCTGGTGAATGTGGATCTGATCACTGTGGTTTATTCTGGTGAATGTGGATCTGATCACTGTGGTGTATTCTAGTGAATGTGGATCTGATCACTGTGGTGTATTCTAGTGAATGTGGATCTGATCACTGTGGTGTATTCTAGTGAATGTGGATCTGATCACTGTGGTGTATTCTAGTGAATGTGGATCTGATCACTGTGGTGTATTCTAGTGAATGTGGATCTGATCACTGTGGTGTATTCTAGTGAATGTGGATCTGATCACTGTGGTGTATTCTAGTGAATGTGGATCTGATCACTGTGGTGTATTCTAGTGAATGTGGATCTGATCACTGTGGTTTACTCTGGTGAATGTGGATCTGATCACTGTGGTTTATTCTGGTGAATGTGGATCTGATCACTGTGATTTATTCTGGTGAATGTGGATCTGATCACTGTGGTTTACTCTGGTGAATGTGGATCTGATCACTGTGGTTTATTCTGGTGAATGTGGATCTGATCACTGTGGTGTATTCTAGTGAATGTGGATCTGATCACTGTGGTGTATTCTAGTGAATGTGGATCTGATCACTGTGGTGTATTCTAGTGAATGTGGATCTGATCACTGTGGTGTATTCTAGTGAATGTGGATCTGATCACTGTGGTGTATTCTGGTGAATGTGGATCTGATCACTGTGGTTTATTCTGGTGAATGTGGATCTGATCACTGTGGTTTATTCTGGTGAGTGTGGATCTGATCACTGTGGTTTATTCTGGTGAGTGTGGATCTGATCACTGTGGTTTACTCTGGTGAATGTGGATCTGATCACTGTGGTTTACTCTGCTGAATGTGGATCTGATCACTGTGGTTTATTCTGGTGAGTGTGGATCTGATCACTGTGGTTTATTCTAGTGAATGTGGATCTGATCACTGTGGTTTACTCTGGTGAATGTGGATCTGATCACTGTGGTTTACTCTGCTGAATGTGGATCTGATCACTGTGGTTTATTCTGGTGAGTGTGGATCTGATCACTGTGGTGTATTCTAGTGAATGTGGATCTGATCACTGTGGTTTACTCTGGTGAATGTGGATCTGATCACTGTGGTTTATTCTGGTGAATGTGGATCTGATCACTGTGATTTATTCTGGTGAATGTGGATCTGATCACTGTGATTTATTCTGGTGAATGTGGATCTGATCACTGTGGTGTATTCTAGTGAATGTGGATCTGATCACTGTGGTTTATTCTGGTGAATGTGGATTTGATCACTGTGGTTTATTCTGGTGAATGTGGATCTGATCACTGTGATTTATTATGGTGAGTGTGGATCTGATCACTGTGGTGTATTCTAGTGAATGTGGATCTGATCACTGTGGTGTATTCTAGTGAATGTGGATCTGATCACTGTGGTTTACTCTGGTGAATGTGGATCTGATCACTGTGGTTTATTCTGGTGAATGTGGATCTGATCACTGTGATTTATTCTGGTGAATGTGGATCTGATCACTGTGGTTTACTCTGCTGAATGTGGATCTGATCACTGTGGTTTATTCTGGTGAGTGTGGATCTGATCACTGTGGTGTATTCTAGTGAATGTGGATCTGATCACTGTGGTTTACTCTGGTGAATGTGGATCTGATCACTGTGGTTTATTCTGGTGAATGTGGATCTGATCACTGTGATTTATTCTGGTGAATGTGGATCTGATCACTGTGATTTATTCTGGTGAATGTGGATCTGATCACTGTGGTTTATTCTGGTGAATGTGGATCTGATCACTGTGGTTTATTCTGGTGAATGTGGATCTGATCACTGTGATTTATTATGGTGAGTGTGGATCTGATCACTGTGGTGTATTCTAGTGAATGTGGATCTGATCACTGTGGTGTATTCTAGTGAATGTGGATCTGATCACTGTGATTTATTCTGGTGAATGTGGATCTGATCACTGTGGTTTATTCTGGTGAGTGTGGATCTGATCACTGTGATTTATTCTGGTGAATGTGGATCTGATCACTGTGGTTTATTCTGGTGAATGTGGATCTGATCACTGTGGTTTATTCTGGTGAGTGTGGATCTGATCACTGTGGTGTATTCTAGTGAATGTGGATCTGATCACTGTGGTTTACTCTGGTGAGTGTGGATCTGATCACTGTGGTTTATTCTGGTGAATGTGGATCTGATCACTGTGATTTATTCTGGTGAATGTGGATCTGATCACTGTGGTTTACTCTGGTGAATGTGGATCTGATCACTGTGGTTTATTCTGGTGAATGTGGATCTGATCACTGTGGTTTACTCTGGTGAATGTGGATCTGATCACTGTGGTTTATTCTGGTGAATGTGGATCTGATCACTGTGATTTATTCTGGTGAATGTGGATCTGATCACTGTGGTGTATTCTAGTGAATGTGGATCTGATCACTGTGGTTTATTCTGGTGAGTGTGGATCTGATCACTGTGGTTTATTCTGGTGAATGTGGATCTGATCACTGTGGTTTACTCTGGTGAATGTGGATCTGATCACTGTGGTTTATTCTGGTGAATGTGGATCTGATCACTGTGGTGTATTCTAGTGAATGTGGATCTGATCACTATGGTGTATTCTAGTGAATGTGGATCTGATCACTGTGGTGTATTCTAGTGAATGTGGATCTGATCACTGTGGTGTATTCTAGTGAATGTGGATCTGATCACTGTGGTGTATTCTAGTGAATGTGGATCTGATCACTGTGGTGTATTCTAGTGAATGTGGATCTGATCACTGTGGTGTATTCTAGTGAATGTGGATCTGATCACTGTGGTTTATTCTGGTGAGTGTGGATCTGATCACTGTGGTTTATTCTGGTGAATGTGGATCTGATCACTGTGGTTTACTCTGGTGAATGTGGATCTGATCACTGTGGTTTATTCTAGTGAATGTGGATCTGATCACTGTGGTTTATTCTGGTGAATGTGGATCTGATCACTGTGGTTTATTCTGGTGAGTGTGGATCTGATCACTGTGGTGTATTCTAGTGAATGTGGATCTGATCACTGTGGTGTATTCTAGTGAATGTGGATCTGATCACTGTGGTTTACTCTGGTGAATGTGGATCTGATCACTGTGGTTTATTCTGGTGAATGTGGATCTGATCACTGTGATTTATTCTGGTGAATGTGGATCTGATCACTGTGGTTTATTCTGGTGAATGTGGATCTGATCACTGTGGTGTATTCTAGTGAATGTGGATCTGATCACTGTGGTGTATTCTAGTGAATGTGGATCTGATCACTGTGGTGTATTCTAGTGAATGTGGATCTGATCACTGTGGTGTATTCTAGTGAATGTGGATCTGATCACTGTGGTTTACTCTGGTGAATGTGGATCTGATCACTGTGGTTTACTCTGGTGAATGTGGATCTGATCACTGTGGTTTATTCTGGTGAATGTGGATCTGATCACTGTGGTTTATTCTGGTGAGTGTGGATCTGATCACTGTGGTGTATTCTGGTGAATGTGGATCTGATCACTGTGGTTTATTCTGGTGAGTGTGGATCTGATCACTGTGGTGTATTCTAGTGAATGTGGATCTGATCACTGTGGTGTATTCTAGTGAATGTGGATCTGATCACTGTGGTTTACTCTGGTGAATGTGGATCTGATCACTGTGGTTTATTCTGGTGAATGTGGATCTGATCACTGTGATTTATTCTGGTGAATGTGGATCTGATCACTGTGATTTATTCTGGTGAATGTGGATCTGATCACTGTGGTTTATTCTGGTGAATGTGGATCTGATCACTGTGGTTTATTCTGGTGAATGTGGATCTGATCACTGTGATTTATTATGGTGAGTGTGGATCTGATCACTGTGGTGTATTCTAGTGAATGTGGATCTGATCACTGTGGTGTATTCTAGTGAATGTGGATCTGATCACTGTGGTTTATTCTGGTGAGTGTGGATCTGATCACTGTGGTTTATTCTGGTGAATGTGGATCTGATCACTGTGATTTATTCTGGTGAATGTGGATCTGATCACTGTGATTTATTCTGGTGAATGTGGATCTGATCACTGTGGTTTATTCTGGTGAGTGTGGATCTGATCACTGTGGTTTATTCTAGTGAATGTGGATCTGATCACTGTGGTTTACTCTGGTGAATGTGGATCTGATCACTGTGGTTTATTCTGGTGAATGTGGATCTGATCACTGTGGTTTATTCTGGTGAATGTGGATCTGATCACTGTGATTTATTATGGTGAGTGTGGATCTGATCACTGTGGTGTATTCTAGTGAATGTGGATCTGATCACTGTGGTGTATTCTAGTGAATGTGGATCTGATCACTGTGGTTTATTCTGGTGAGTGTGGATCTGATCACTGTGGTTTATTCTGGTGAATGTGGATCTGATCACTGTGATTTATTCTGGTGAATGTGGATCTGATCACTGTGGTTTATTCTGGTGAGTGTGGATCTGATCACTGTGGTGTATTCTGGTGAATGTGGATCTGATCACTGTGGTTTACTCTGGTGAATGTGGATCTGATCACTGTGGTTTACTCTGGTGAATGTGGATCTGATCACTGTGGTTTACTCTGGTGAATGTGGATCTGATCACTGTGGTTTATTCTAGTGAATGTGGATCTGATCACTGTGGTTTACTCTGGTGAATGTGGATCTGATCACTGTGGTTTATTCTGGTGAATGTGGATCTGATCACTGTGGTGTATTCTAGTGAATGTGGATCTGATCACTGTGGTTTACTCTGGTGAATGTGGATCTGATCACTGTGGTTTATTCTGGTGAATGTGGATCTGATCACTGTGGTTTATTCTAGTGAATGTGGATCTGATCACTGTGGTTTACTCTGGTGAATGTGGATCTGATCACTGTGATTTATTCTGGTGAATGTGGATCTGATCACTGTGGTTTATTCTGGTGAATGTGGATCTGATCACTGTGATTTATTCTGGTGAATGTGGATCTGATCACTGTGATTTATTCTGGTGAATGTGGATCTGATCACTGTGGTTTATTCTGGTGAATGTGGATCTGATCACTGTGGTTTATTCTAGTGAATGTGGATCTGATCACTGTGATTTATTCTGGTGAATGTGGATCTGATCACTGTGGTTTACTCTGGCGAATGTGGATCTGATCACTGTGGTTTATTCTAGTGAATGTGGATCTGATCACTGTGATTTATTATGGTGAATGTGGATCTGATCACTGTGGTTTATTCTGGTGAATGTGGATCTGATCACTGTGATTTATTCTGGTGAATGTGGATCTGATCACTGTGGTTTATTCTGGTGAATGTGGATCTGATCACTGTGGTTTATTCTAGTGAATGTGGATCTGATCACTGTGATTTATTATGGTGAATGTGGATCTGATCACTGTGATTTATTATGGTGAATGTGGATCTGATCACTGTGGTTTACTCTGGTGAATGTGGATCTGATCACTGTGGTTTATTCTAGTGAATGTGGATCTGATCAATGTGATTTATTATGGTGAATGTGGATCTGATCACTGTGGTTTACTCTGGTGAATGTGGATCTGATCACTGTGGTTTATTCTAGTGAATGTGGATCTGATCACTGTGATTTATTATGGTGAATGTGGATCTGATCACTGTGGTTTACTCTGGTGAATGTGGATCTGATCACTGTGGTTTATTCTAGTGAATGTGGATCTGATCACTGTGATTTATTATGGTGAATGTGGATCTGATCACTGTGGTTTATTCTAGTGAATGTGGATCTGATCACTATGGTTTACTCTGGTGAATGTGGATCTGATCACTGTGGTTTATTCTGGTGAATGTGGATCTGATCACTGTGATTTATTCTGGTGAATGTGGATCTGATCACTGTGGTTTATTCTGGTGAATGTGGATCTGATCACTGTGGTTTATTCTAGTGAATGTGGATCTGATCACTGTGATTTATTATGGTGAATGTGGATCTGATCACTGTGGTTTACTCTGGTGAATGTGGATCTGATCACTGTGGTTTATTCGAGTGAATGTGGATCTGATCACTGTGATTTATTCTGGTGAATGTGGATCTGATCACTGTGGTGTATTTTGGTGAGTGTGGATCTGATCACTCTGGTGTATTCTGGTGAATGTGGAGCTGATCACTGTGGTTTATTCTGGTGAATGTGGATCTGATCACTGGTTTATTCTGGTGAATGTGGATCTGATCACTGTGGTTTATTCTGGTGAATGTGGATCTGATCACTGTGGTTTATTCTAGTGAATGTGGATCTGATCACTGTGGTTTATTCTGGTGAATGTGGATCTGATCACTGTGATTTATTATGATGAATGTGGATCTGATCACTGTGGTTTACTCTGGTGAATGTGGATCTGATCACTGTGGTTTATTCTAGTGAATGTGGATCTGATCAATGTGTTTTTTTCTGGTGAGTGTGGATCTGATCACTGTGGTGTATTCTGGTGAATGTGGATCTGATCACTGTGGTTTATTCTGGTGAATGTGGATCTGATCACTGTGATTTATTCTGGTGAATGTGGATCTGATCACTGTGATTTATTCTGGTGAATGTGGATCTGATCACTGTGGTTTATTCTGGTGAATGTGGATCTGATCACTGTGGTTTATTCTAGTGAATGTGGATCTGATCACTGTGATTTATTATGGTGAATGTGGATCTGATCACTGTGGTTTACTCTGGTGAATGTGGATCTGATCACTGTGGTTTATTCTAGTGAATGTGGATCTGATCACTGTGATTTATTATGGTGAATGTGGATCTGATCACTGTGGTTTACTCTGGTGAGTGTGGATCTGATCACTGTGATTTATTCTGGTGAATGTGGATCTGATCACTGTGGTTTATTCTGGTGAGTGTGGATCTGATCACTGTGGTTTATTCTAGTGAATGTGGATCTGATCACTGTGGTTTATTCTGGTGAATGTGGATCTGATCACTGTGGTTTATTCTGGTGAATGTGGATCTGATCACTGTGGTTTATTCTAGTGAATGTGGATCTGATCACTGTGGTTTACTCTGGTGAATGTGGATCTGATCACTGTGGTTTATTCTGGTGAATGTGGATCTGATCACTGTGATTTATTCTAGTGAATGTGGATCTGATCAATGTGTTTTTTTCTGGTGAGTGTGGATCTGATCACTGTGGTTTATTCTAGTGAATGTGGATCTGATCACTGTGGTTTATTCTGGTGAATGTGGATCTGATCACTGTGATTTATTCTGGTGAATGTGGATCTGATCACTGTGGTGTATTTTGGTGAGTGTGGATCTGATCACTCTGGTGTATTCTGGTGAATGTTGATCTGATCACTGTGGTTTATTCTGGTAAGTGTGGATCTGATCACTGTGGTTTATTCTGGTGAATGTGGATCTGATCACTGTGATTTATTCTGGTGAATGTGGATCTGATCACTGTGGTGTATTCTAGTGAATGTGGATCTGATCACTGTGGTTTATTCTAGTGAATGTGGATCTGATCACTGTGGTTTATTCTGGTGAATGTGGATCTGATCACTGTGGTTTACTCTGGTGAATGTGGATCTGATCACTGTGGTTTACTCTGGTGAATGTGGATCTGATCACTGTGGTTTATTCTGGTGAATGTGGATCTGATCACTGTGGTTTATTCTGGTGAGTGTGGATCTGATCACTGTGGTGTATTCTAGTGAATGTGGATCTGATCACTGTGGTGTATTCTAGTGAATGTGGATCTGATCACTGTGGTTTACTCTGGTGAATGTGGATCTGATCACTGTGGTTTATTCTGGTGAATGTGGATCTGATCACTGTGATTTATTCTGGTGAATGTGGATCTGATCACTGTGGTTTACTCTGGTGAATGTGGATCTGATCACTGTGGTTTATTCTGGTGAATGTGGATCTGATCACTGTGGTTTACTCTGGTGAATGTGGATCTGATCACTGTGGTTTATTCTGGTGAATGTGGATCTGATCACTGTGATTTATTCTGGTGAATGTGGATCTGATCACTGTGGTGTATTCTAGTGAATGTGGATCTGATCACTGTGGTTTATTCTGGTGAGTGTGGATCTGATCACTGTGGTTTATTCTGGTGAATGTGGATCTGATCACTGTGGTTTACTCTGGTGAATGTGGATCTGATCACTGTGGTTTATTCTGGTGAATGTGGATCTGATCACTGTGGTGTATTCTAGTGAATGTGGATCTGATCACTGTGGTGTATTCTAGTGAATGTGGATCTGATCACTGTGGTGTATTCTAGTGAATGTGGATCTGATCACTGTGGTGTATTCTAGTGAATGTGGATCTGATCACTGTGGTGTATTCTAGTGAATGTGGATCTGATCACTGTGGTGTATTCTAGTGAATGTGGATCTGATCACTGTGGTGTATTCTAGTGAATGTGGATCTGATCACTGTGGTGTATTCTGGTGAGTGTGGATCTGATCACTGTGATTTATTCTGGTGAATGTGGATCTGATCACTGTGGTTTATTCTGGTGAGTGTGGATCTGATCACTGTGGTTTATTCTGGTGAATGTGGATCTGATCACTGTGGTTTACTCTGGTGAATGTGGATCTGATCACTGTGGTTTACTCTGGTGAATGTGGATCTGATCACTGTGGTTTATTCTGGTGAATGTGGATCTGATCACTGTGGTTTATTCTGGTGAGTGTGGATCTGATCACTGTGGTGTATTCTAGTGAATGTGGATCTGATCACTGTGGTGTATTCTAGTGAATGTGGATCTGATCACTGTGGTTTACTCTGGTGAATGTGGATCTGATCACTGTGGTTTATTCTGGTGAATGTGGATCTGATCACTGTGATTTATTCTGGTGAATGTGGATCTGATCACTGTGGTTTACTCTGGTGAATGTGGATCTGATCACTGTGGTTTATTCTGGTGAATGTGGATCTGATCACTGTGGTGTATTCTAGTGAATGTGGATCTGATCACTGTGGTTTATTCTGGTGAGTGTGGATCTGATCACTGTGGTGTATTCTGGTGAATGTGGATCTGATCACTGTGGTGTATTCTAGTGAATGTGGATCTGATCACTGTGGTGTATTCTAGTGAATGTGGATCTGATCACTGTGGTTTATTCTGGTGAGTGTGGATCTGATCACTGTGGTGTATTCTGGTGAATGTGGATCTGATCACTGTGGTGTATTCTAGTGAATGTGGATCTGATCACTGTGGTGTATTCTAGTGAATGTGGATCTGATCACTGTGGTTTATTCTGGTGAATGTGGATCTGATCACTGTGGTTTATTCTGGTGAATGTGGATCTGATCACTGTGGTTTACTCTGGTGAATGTGGATCTGATCACTGTGGTTTATTCTGGTGAATGTGGATCTGATCACTGTGGTTTATTCTGGTGAGTGTGGATCTGATCACTGTGGTGTATTCTGGTGAATGTGGATCTGATCACTGTGGTTTATTCTGGTGAGTGTGGATCTGATCACTGTGGTGTATTCTGGTGAATGTGGATCTGATCACTGTGGTGTATTCTAGTGAATGTGGATCTGATCACTGTGGTGTATTCTAGTGAATGTGGATCTGATCACTGTGGTTTACTCTGGTGAATGTGGATCTGATCACTGTGGTTTATTCTGGTGAATGTGGATCTGATCACTGTGATTTATTCTGGTGAATGTGGATCTGATCACTGTGATTTATTCTGGTGAATGTGGATCTGATCACTGTGGTTTATTCTGGTGAATGTGGATCTGATCACTGTGGTTTATTCTGGTGAATGTGGATCTGATCACTGTGATTTATTATGGTGAGTGTGGATCTGATCACTGTGGTGTATTCTAGTGAATGTGGATCTGATCACTGTGGTGTATTCTAGTGAATGTGGATCTGATCACTGTGGTGTATTCTAGTGAATGTGGATCTGATCACTGTGGTTTATTCTGGTGAGTGTGGATCTGATCACTGTGGTTTATTCTGGTGAATGTGGATCTGATCACTGTGATTTATTCTGGTGAATGTGGATCTGATCACTGTGATTTATTCTGGTGAATGTGGATCTGATCACTGTGGTTTATTCTGGTGAATGTGGATCTGATCACTGTGGTTTATTCTGGTGAGTGTGGATCTGATCACTGTGGTTTATTCTAGTGAATGTGGATCTGATCACTGTGGTTTACTCTGCTGAATGTGGATCTGATCACTGTGGTTTATTCTGGTGAATGTGGATCTGATCACTGTGATTTATTCTGGTGAATGTGGATCTGATCACTGTGGTTTATTCTGGTGAGTGTGGATCTGATCACTGTGGTTTATTCTGGTGAATGTGGATCTGATCACTGTGGTTTATTCTGGTGAGTGTGGATCTGATCACTGTGGTGTATTCTAGTGAATGTGGATCTGATCACTGTGGTTTACTCTGGTGAATGTGGATCTGATCACTGTGGTTTATTCTGGTGAATGTGGATCTGATCACTGTGATTTATTCTGGTGAATGTGGATCTGATCACTGTGGTTTACTCTGGTGAATGTGGATCTGATCACTGTGGTTTATTCTGGTGAATGTGGATCTGATCACTGTGGTTTACTCTGGTGAATGTGGATCTGATCACTGTGGTTTATTCTGGTGAATGTGGATCTGATCACTGTGATTTATTCTGGTGAATGTGGATCTGATCACTGTGGTGTATTCTAGTGAATGTGGATCTGATCACTGTGGTTTATTCTGGTGAGTGTGGATCTGATCACTGTGGTTTATTCTGGTGAATGTGGATCTGATCACTGTGGTTTACTCTGGTGAATGTGGATCTGATCACTGTGGTTTATTCTGGTGAATGTGGATCTGATCACTGTGGTGTATTCTAGTGAATGTGGATCTGATCACTGTGGTGTATTCTAGTGAATGTGGATCTGATCACTGTGGTGTATTCTAGTGAATGTGGATCTGATCACTGTGGTGTATTCTAGTGAATGTGGATCTGATCACTGTGGTGTATTCTAGTGAATGTGGATCTGATCACTGTGGTTTATTCTGGTGAATGTGGATCTGATCACTGTGGTTTACTCTGGTGAATGTGGATCTGATCACTGTGGTTTACTCTGGTGAATGTGGATCTGATCACTGTGGTTTATTCTGGTGAATGTGGATCTGATCACTGTGGTTTATTCTGGTGAGTGTGGATCTGATCACTGTGGTGTATTCTAGTGAATGTGGATCTGATCACTGTGGTGTATTCTAGTGAATGTGGATCTGATCACTGTGGTTTACTCTGGTGAATGTGGATCTGATCACTGTGGTTTATTCTGGTGAATGTGGATCTGATCACTGTGATTTATTCTGGTGAATGTGGATCTGATCACTGTGGTTTACTCTGGTGAATGTGGATCTGATCACTGTGGTTTATTCTGGTGAATGTGGATCTGATCACTGTGGTGTATTCTAGTGAATGTGGATCTGATCACTGTGGTTTATTCTGGTGAGTGTGGATCTGATCACTGTGGTTTATTCTGGTGAATGTGGATCTGATCACTGTGGTGTATTCTAGTGAATGTGGATCTGATCACTGTGGTGTATTCTAGTGAATGTGGATCTGATCACTGTGGTGTATTCTAGTGAATGTGGATCTGATCACTGTGGTGTATTCTAGTGAATGTGGATCTGATCACTGTGGTGTATTCTAGTGAATGTGGATCTGATCACTGTGGTTTATTCTGGTGAATGTGGATCTGATCACTGTGGTGTATTCTAGTGAATGTGGATCTGATCACTGTGGTGTATTCTAGTGAATGTGGATCTGATCACTGTGGTTTATTCTGGTGAATGTGGATCTGATCACTGTGGTTTATTCTGGTGAGTGTGGATCTGATCACTGTGATTTATTCTGGTGAATGTGGATCTGATCACTGTGGTTTACTCTGGTGAATGTGGATCTGATCACTGTGGTTTACTCTGGTGAATGTGGATCTGATCACTGTGGTTTATTCTGGTGAATGTGGATCTGATCACTGTGGTTTATTCTGGTGAGTGTGGATCTGATCACTGTGGTGTATTCTGGTGAATGTGGATCTGATCACTGTGGTTTATTCTGGTGAATGTGGATCTGATCACTGTGGTTTATTCTGGTGAGTGTGGATCTGATCACTGTGGTGTATTCTAGTGAATGTGGATCTGATCACTGTGGTTTACTCTGGTGAATGTGGATCTGATCACTGTGGTTTATTCTGGTGAATGTGGATCTGATCACTGTGATTTATTCTGGTGAATGTGGATCTGATCACTGTGATTTATTCTGGTGAATGTGGATCTGATTACTGTGGTTTATTCTGGTGAATGTGGATCTGATCACTGTGGTTTATTCTGGTGAATGTGGATCTGATCACTGTGATTTATTATGGTGAGTGTGGATCTGATCACTGTGGTGTATTCTAGTGAATGTGGATCTGATCACTGTGGTGTATTCTAGTGAATGTGGATCTGATCACTGTGGTGTATTCTAGTGAATGTGGATCTGATCACTGTGGTTTATTCTGGTGAGTGTGGATCTGATCACTGTGGTTTATTCTGGTGAATGTGGATCTGATCACTGTGATTTATTCTGGTGAATGTGGATCTGATCACTGTGATTTATTCTGGTGAATGTGGATCTGATCACTGTGGTTTATTCTGGTGAGTGTGGATCTGATCACTGTGGTTTATTCTAGTGAATGTGGATCTGATCACTGTGGTTTACTCTGGTGAATGTGGATCTGATCACTGTGGTTTACTCTGCTGAATGTGGATCTGATCACTGTGGTTTATTCTGGTGAATGTGGATCTGATCACTGTGATTTATTCTGGTGAATGTGGATCTGATCACTGTGATTTATTATGGTGAATGTGGCTCTGATCACTGTGGTTTATTCTGGTGAGTGTGGATCTGATCACTGTGGTTTATTCTGGTGAGTGTGGATCTGATCACTGTGGTTTATTCTGGTGAATGTGGATCTGATCACTGTGGTGTATTCTAGTGAATGTGGATCTGATCACTGTGGTTTATTCTGGTGAGTGTGGATCTGATCACTGTGGTTTATTCTGGTGAATGTGGATCTGATCACTGTGGTGTATTCTAGTGAATGTGGATCTGATCACTGTGGTTTATTCTGGTGAATGTGGATCTGATCACTGTGGTTTATTCTGGTGAGTGTGGATCTGATCACTGTGGTTTATTCTGGTGAGTGTGGATCTGATCACTGTGATTTATTCTGGTGAATGTGGATCTGATCACTGTGGTTTATTCTGGTGAGTGTGGATCTGATCACTGTGGTGTATTCTGGTGAATGTGGATCTGATCACTGTGGTTTACTCTGGTGAATGTGGATCTGATCACTGTGGTTTACTTTGGTGAATGTGGATCTGATCACTGTGGTTTACTCTGGTGAATGTGGATCTGATCACTGTGGTTTATTCTAGTGAATGTGGATCTGATCACTGTGGTTTACTCTGGTGAATGTGGATCTGATCACTGTGGTGTATTCTAGTGAATGTGGATCTGATCACTGTGGTGTATTCTAGTGAATGTGGATCTGATCACTGTGGTTTACTCTGGTGAATGTGGATCTGATCACTGTGGTTTATTCTGGTGAATGTGGATCTGATCACTGTGGTTTATTCTAGTGAATGTGGATCTGATCACTGTGGTTTACTCTGGTGAATGTGGGTCTGATCACTGTGATTTATTCTGGTGAATGTGGATCTGATCACTGTGGTTTATTCTGGTGAATGTGGATCTGATCACTGTGATTTATTCTGGTGAATGTGGATCTGATCACTGTGATTTATTCTGGTGAATGTGGATCTGATCACTGTGGTTTATTCTGGTGAATGTGGATCTGATCACTGTGGTTTATTCTAGTGAATGTGGATCTGATCACTGTGATTTATTATGGTGAATGTGGATCTGATCACTGTGGTTTACTCTGGTGAATGTGGATCTGATCACTGTGGTTTATTCTAGTGAATGTGGATCTGATCACCGTGGTTTATTCTAGTGAATGTGGATCTGATCACTGTGATTTATTATGGTGAATGTGGATCTGATCACTGTGGTTTATTCTGGTGAATGTGGATCTGATCACTGTGGTTTATTCTGGTGAATGTGGATCTGATCACTGTGGTTTATTCTAGTGAATGTGGATCTGATCACTGTGATTTATTATGGTGAATGTGGATCTGATCACTGTGATTTATTATGGTGAATGTGGATCTGATCACTGTGGTTTACTCTGGTGAATGTGGATCTGATCACTGTGGTTTATTCTAGTGAATGTGGATCTGATCAATGTGATTTATTATGGTGAATGTGGATCTGATCACTGTGGTTTACTCTGGTGAATGTGGATCTGTTCACTGTGGTTTATTCTAGTGAATGTGGATCTGATCACTGTGATTTATTATGGTGAATGTGGATCTGATCACTGTGGTTTACTCTGGTGAATGTGGATCTGATCACTGTGGTTTATTCTAGTGAATGTGGATCTGATCACTGTGATTTATTATGGTGAATGTGGATCTGATCACTGTGGTTTATTCTAGTGAATGTGGATCTGATCACTGTGGTTTACTCTGGTGAATGTGGATCTGATCACTGTGGTTTATTCTGGTGAATGTGGATCTGATCACTGTGATTTATTCTGGTGAATGTGGATCTGATCACTGTGGTTTATTCTGGTGAATGTGGATCTGATCACTGTGGTTTATTCTAGTGAATGTGGATCTGATCACTGTGATTTATTATGGTGAATGTGGATCTGATCACTGTGGTTTACTCTGGTGAATGTGGATCTGATCACTGTGGTTTATTCTAGTGAATGTGGATCTGATCACTGTGATTTATTATGGTGAATGTGGATCTGATCACTGTGGTGTATTCTGGTGAATGTGGATCTGATCACTGTGGTTTATTCTGGTGAATGTGGATCTGATCACTGTGGTTTATTCTGGTGAATGTGGATCTGATCACTGTGGTTTATTCTGGTGAATGTGGATCTGATCACTGTGATTTATTATGATGAATGTGGATCTGATCACTGTGGTTTACTCTGGTGAATGTGGATCTGATCACTGTGGTTTATTCTAGTGAATGTGGATCTGATCAATGTGTTTTTTTCTGGTGAGTGTGGATCTGATCACTGTGGTGTATTCTGGTGAATGTGGATCTGATCACTGTGGTTTATTCTGGTGAATGTGGATCTGATCACTGTGATTTATTCTGGTGAATGTGGATCTGATCACTGTGGTGTATTCTGGTGAGTGTGGATCTGATCACTCTGGTTTATTCTGGTGAATGTGGATCTGATCACTGTGGTTTATTCTGGTGAATGTGGATCTGATCACTGTGGTTTATTCTGGTGAATGTGGATCTGATCACTGTGATTTATTCTGGTGAATGTGAATCTGATCACTGTGATTTATTCTAGTGAATGTGGATCTGATCACTGTGATTTATTCTAGTGAATGTGGATCTGATCACTGTGGTTTATTCTGGTGAGTGTGGATCTGATCACTGTGGTTTACTCTGGTGAATGTGGATCTGATCACTGTGGTTTATTCTGGTGAATGTGGATCTGATCACTGTGATTTATTCTGGTGAATGTGGATCTGATCACTGTGATTTATTCTGGTGAATGTGGATCTGATCACTGTGGTTTATTCTGGTGAATGTGGATCTGATCACTGTGGTTTATTCTAGTGAATGTGGATCTGATCACTGTGATTTATTATGGTGAATGTGGATCTGATCACTGTGGTTTACTCTGGTGAGTGTGGATCTGATCACTGTGGTTTACTCTGGTGAATGTGGATCTGATCACTGTGGTTTACTCTGGTGAGTGTGGATCTGATCACTGTGGTTTATTCTAGTGAATGTGGATCTGATCACTGTGGTTTACTCTGGTGAATGTGGATCTGATCACTGTGGTTTATTCTGGTGAATGTGGATCTGATCACTGTGATTTATTCTGGTGAATGTGGATCTGATCACTGTGGTTTATTCTGGTGAATGTGGATCTGATCACTGTGGTTTATTCTAGTGAATGTGGATCTGATCACTGTGATTTATTATGGTGAATGTGGATCTGATCACTGTGGTTTACTCTGGTGAATGTGGATCTGATCACTGTGGTTTATTCTAGTGAATGTGGATCTGATCAATGTGTTTTTTTCTGGTGAATGTGGATCTGATCACTGTGGTTTATTCTGGTGAATGTGGATCTGATCACTGTGGTTTATTCTAGTGAATGTGGATCTGATCACTGTGGTTTATTCTAGTGAATGTGGATCTGATCACTGTGATTTATTATGGTGAATGTGGATCTGATCACTGGTTTACTCTGGTGAATGTGGATCTGATCACTGTGGTTTATTCTAGTGAATGTGGATCTGATCACTGTGGTTTATTCTGGTGAATGTGGATCTGATCACTGTGATTTATTCTGGTGAATGTGGATCTGATCACTGTGGTGTATTCTGGTGAATGTGGATCTGATCACTGTGGTGTATTCTGGTGAGTGTGGATCTGATCACTGTGGTGTATTCTGGTGAATGTTGATCTGATCACTGTGGTTTATTCTGGTGAGTGTGGATCTGATCACTGTGGTTTATTCTGGTGAATGTGGATCTGATCACTGTGATTTATTCTGGTGAATGTGGATCTGATCACTGTGGTGTATTCTAGTGAATGTGGATCTGATCACTGTGGTTTATTCTAGTGAATGTGGATCTGATCACTGTGGTTTATTCTGGTGAATGTGGATCTGATCACTGTGGTTTACTCTGGTGAATGTGGATCTGATCACTGTGGTTTACTCTGGTGAATGTGGATCTGATCACTGTGGTTTATTCTGGTGAATGTGGATCTGATCACTGTGGTTTATTCTGGTGAGTGTGGATCTGATCACTGTGGTGTATTCTAGTGAATGTGGATCTGATCACTGTGGTGTATTCTAGTGAATGTGGATCTGATCACTGTGGTTTACTCTGGTGAATGTGGATCTGATCACTGTGGTTTATTCTGGTGAATGTGGATCTGATCACTGTGATTTATTCTGGTGAATGTGGATCTGATCACTGTGGTTTACTCTGGTGAATGTGGATCTGATCACTGTGGTTTATTCTGGTGAATGTGGATCTGATCACTGTGGTTTACTCTGGTGAATGTGGATCTGATCACTGTGGTTTATTCTGGTGAATGTGGATCTGATCACTGTGATTTATTCTGGTGAATGTGGATCTGATCACTGTGGTGTATTCTAGTGAATGTGGATCTGATCACTGTGGTTTATTCTGGTGAATGTGGATCTGATCACTGTGGTTTACTCTGGTGAATGTGGATCTGATCACTGTGGTTTATTCTGGTGAATGTGGATCTGATCACTGTGGTGTATTCTAGTGAATGTGGATCTGATCACTGTGGTGTATTCTAGTGAATGTGGATCTGATCACTGTGGTGTATTCTAGTGAATGTGGATCTGATCACTGTGGTGTATTCTAGTGAATGTGGATCTGATCACTGTGGTGTATTCTAGTGAATGTGGATCTGATCACTGTGGTTTACTCTGGTGAATGTGGATCTGATCACTGTGGTTTATTCTGGTGAATGTGGATCTGATCACTGTGGTGTATTCTAGTGAATGTGGATCTGATCACTGTGGTTTACTCTGGTGAATGTGGATCTGATCACTGTGGTTTATTCTGGTGAATGTGGATCTGATCACTGTGGTTTATTCTGGTGAGCGTGGATCTGATCACTGTGGTTTACTCTGGTGAATGTGGATCTGATCACTGTGGTTTACTCTGCTGAATGTGGATCTGATCACTGTGGTTTATTCTGGTGAATGTGGATCTGATCACTGTGGTTTATTCTGGTGAGCGTGGATCTGATCACTGTGGTTTACTCTGGTGAATGTGGATCTGATCACTGTGGTTTACTCTGCTGAATGTGGATCTGATCACTGTGGTTTATTCTGGTGAATGTGGATCTGATCACTGTGGTTTATTCTGGTGAATGTGGATCTGATCACTGTGGTTTATTCTAGTGAATGTGGATCTGATCACTGTGGTTTACTCTGGTGAATGTGGATCTGATCACTGTGGTTTACTCTGCTGAATGTGGATCTGATCACTGTGGTTTATTCTGGTGAGCGTGGATCTGATCACTGTGGTTTACTCTGGTGAATGTGGATCTGATCACTGTGGTTTATTCTGGTGAATGTGGATCTGATCACTGTGATTTATTCTGGTGAATGTGGATCTGATCACTGTGATTTATTCTGGTGAATGTGGATCTGATCACTGTGGTTTATTCTGGTGAATGTGGATCTGATCACTGTGGTTTATTCTAGTGAATGTGGATCTGATCACTGTGATTTATTATGGTGAATGTGGATCTGATCACTGTGGTTTACTCTGGTGAATGTGGATCTGATCACTGTGGTTTATTCTAGTGAATGTGGATCTGATCACCGTGGTTTATTCTAGTGAATGTGGATCTGATCACTGTGATTTATTATGGTGAATGTGGATCTGATCACTGTGGTTTATTCTGGTGAATGTGGATCTGATCACTGTGGTTTATTCTGGTGAATGTGGATCTGATCACTGTGGTTTATTCTAGTGAATGTGGATCTGATCACTGTGATTTATTATGGTGAATGTGGATCTGATCACTGTGATTTATTATGGTGAATGTGGATCTGATCACTGTGGTTTACTCTGGTGAATGTGGATCTGATCACTGTGGTTTATTCTAGTGAATGTGGATCTGATCAATGTGATTTATTATGGTGAATGTGGATCTGATCACTGTGGTTTACTCTGGTGAATGTGGATCTGTTCACTGTGGTTTATTCTAGTGAATGTGGATCTGATCACTGTGATTTATTATGGTGAATGTGGATCTGATCACTGTGGTTTACTCTGGTGAATGTGGATCTGATCACTGTGGTTTATTCTAGTGAATGTGGATCTGATCACTGTGATTTATTATGGTGAATGTGGATCTGATCACTGTGGTTTATTCTAGTGAATGTGGATCTGATCACTGTGGTTTACTCTGGTGAATGTGGATCTGATCACTGTGGTTTATTCTGGTGAATGTGGATCTGATCACTGTGATTTATTCTGGTGAATGTGGATCTGATCACTGTGGTTTATTCTGGTGAATGTGGATCTGATCACTGTGGTTTATTCTAGTGAATGTGGATCTGATCACTGTGATTTATTATGGTGAATGTGGATCTGATCACTGTGGTTTACTCTGGTGAATGTGGATCTGATCACTGTGGTTTATTCTAGTGAATGTGGATCTGATCACTGTGATTTATTATGGTGAATGTGGATCTGATCACTGTGGTGTATTCTGGTGAATGTGGATCTGATCACTGTGGTTTATTCTGGTGAATGTGGATCTGATCACTGTGGTTTATTCTGGTGAATGTGGATCTGATCACTGTGGTTTATTCTGGTGAATGTGGATCTGATCACTGTGATTTATTATGATGAATGTGGATCTGATCACTGTGGTTTACTCTGGTGAATGTGGATCTGATCACTGTGGTTTATTCTAGTGAATGTGGATCTGATCAATGTGTTTTTTTCTGGTGAGTGTGGATCTGATCACTGTGGTGTATTCTGGTGAATGTGGATCTGATCACTGTGGTTTATTCTGGTGAATGTGGATCTGATCACTGTGATTTATTCTGGTGAATGTGGATCTGATCACTGTGGTGTATTCTGGTGAGTGTGGATCTGATCACTCTGGTTTATTCTGGTGAATGTGGATCTGATCACTGTGGTTTATTCTGGTGAATGTGGATCTGATCACTGTGGTTTATTCTGGTGAATGTGGATCTGATCACTGTGATTTATTCTGGTGAATGTGAATCTGATCACTGTGATTTATTCTAGTGAATGTGGATCTGATCACTGTGATTTATTCTAGTGAATGTGGATCTGATCACTGTGGTTTATTCTGGTGAGTGTGGATCTGATCACTGTGGTTTACTCTGGTGAATGTGGATCTGATCACTGTGGTTTATTCTGGTGAATGTGGATCTGATCACTGTGATTTATTCTGGTGAATGTGGATCTGATCACTGTGATTTATTCTGGTGAATGTGGATCTGATCACTGTGGTTTATTCTGGTGAATGTGGATCTGATCACTGTGGTTTATTCTAGTGAATGTGGATCTGATCACTGTGATTTATTATGGTGAATGTGGATCTGATCACTGTGGTTTACTCTGGTGAGTGTGGATCTGATCACTGTGGTTTACTCTGGTGAATGTGGATCTGATCACTGTGGTTTACTCTGGTGAGTGTGGATCTGATCACTGTGGTTTATTCTAGTGAATGTGGATCTGATCACTGTGGTTTACTCTGGTGAATGTGGATCTGATCACTGTGGTTTATTCTGGTGAATGTGGATCTGATCACTGTGATTTATTCTGGTGAATGTGGATCTGATCACTGTGGTTTATTCTGGTGAATGTGGATCTGATCACTGTGGTTTATTCTAGTGAATGTGGATCTGATCACTGTGATTTATTATGGTGAATGTGGATCTGATCACTGTGGTTTACTCTGGTGAATGTGGATCTGATCACTGTGGTTTATTCTAGTGAATGTGGATCTGATCAATGTGTTTTTTTCTGGTGAATGTGGATCTGATCACTGTGGTTTATTCTGGTGAATGTGGATCTGATCACTGTGGTTTATTCTAGTGAATGTGGATCTGATCACTGTGGTTTATTCTAGTGAATGTGGATCTGATCACTGTGATTTATTATGGTGAATGTGGATCTGATCACTGGTTTACTCTGGTGAATGTGGATCTGATCACTGTGGTTTATTCTAGTGAATGTGGATCTGATCACTGTGGTTTATTCTGGTGAATGTGGATCTGATCACTGTGATTTATTCTGGTGAATGTGGATCTGATCACTGTGGTGTATTCTGGTGAATGTGGATCTGATCACTGTGGTGTATTCTGGTGAGTGTGGATCTGATCACTGTGGTGTATTCTGGTGAATGTTGATCTGATCACTGTGGTTTATTCTGGTGAGTGTGGATCTGATCACTGTGGTTTATTCTGGTGAATGTGGATCTGATCACTGTGATTTATTCTGGTGAATGTGGATCTGATCACTGTGGTGTATTCTAGTGAATGTGGATCTGATCACTGTGGTTTATTCTAGTGAATGTGGATCTGATCACTGTGGTTTATTCTGGTGAATGTGGATCTGATCACTGTGGTTTACTCTGGTGAATGTGGATCTGATCACTGTGGTTTACTCTGGTGAATGTGGATCTGATCACTGTGGTTTATTCTGGTGAATGTGGATCTGATCACTGTGGTTTATTCTGGTGAGTGTGGATCTGATCACTGTGGTGTATTCTAGTGAATGTGGATCTGATCACTGTGGTGTATTCTAGTGAATGTGGATCTGATCACTGTGGTTTACTCTGGTGAATGTGGATCTGATCACTGTGGTTTATTCTGGTGAATGTGGATCTGATCACTGTGATTTATTCTGGTGAATGTGGATCTGATCACTGTGGTTTACTCTGGTGAATGTGGATCTGATCACTGTGGTTTATTCTGGTGAATGTGGATCTGATCACTGTGGTTTACTCTGGTGAATGTGGATCTGATCACTGTGGTTTATTCTGGTGAATGTGGATCTGATCACTGTGATTTATTCTGGTGAATGTGGATCTGATCACTGTGGTGTATTCTAGTGAATGTGGATCTGATCACTGTGGTTTATTCTGGTGAATGTGGATCTGATCACTGTGGTTTACTCTGGTGAATGTGGATCTGATCACTGTGGTTTATTCTGGTGAATGTGGATCTGATCACTGTGGTGTATTCTAGTGAATGTGGATCTGATCACTGTGGTGTATTCTAGTGAATGTGGATCTGATCACTGTGGTGTATTCTAGTGAATGTGGATCTGATCACTGTGGTGTATTCTAGTGAATGTGGATCTGATCACTGTGGTGTATTCTAGTGAATGTGGATCTGATCACTGTGGTTTACTCTGGTGAATGTGGATCTGATCACTGTGGTTTATTCTGGTGAATGTGGATCTGATCACTGTGGTGTATTCTAGTGAATGTGGATCTGATCACTGTGGTTTACTCTGGTGAATGTGGATCTGATCACTGTGGTTTATTCTGGTGAATGTGGATCTGATCACTGTGGTTTATTCTGGTGAGCGTGGATCTGATCACTGTGGTTTACTCTGGTGAATGTGGATCTGATCACTGTGGTTTACTCTGCTGAATGTGGATCTGATCACTGTGGTTTATTCTGGTGAATGTGGATCTGATCACTGTGGTTTATTCTGGTGAGCGTGGATCTGATCACTGTGGTTTACTCTGGTGAATGTGGATCTGATCACTGTGGTTTACTCTGCTGAATGTGGATCTGATCACTGTGGTTTATTCTGGTGAATGTGGATCTGATCACTGTGGTTTATTCTGGTGAATGTGGATCTGATCACTGTGGTTTATTCTAGTGAATGTGGATCTGATCACTGTGGTTTACTCTGGTGAATGTGGATCTGATCACTGTGGTTTACTCTGCTGAATGTGGATCTGATCACTGTGGTTTATTCTGGTGAGCGTGGATCTGATCACTGTGGTTTACTCTGGTGAATGTGGATCTGATCACTGTGGTTTACTCTGCTGAATGTGGATCTGATCACTGTGGTTTACTCTGGTGAATGTGGATCTGATCACTGTGGTTTACTCTGGTGAATGTGGATCTGATCACTGTGGTTTACTCTGGTGAATGTGGATCTGATCACTGTGGTTTACTCTGGTGAATGTGGATCTGATCACTGTGGTTTATTCTGGTGAATGTGGATCTGATCACTGTGGTTTACTCTGGTGAATGTGGATCTGATCACTGTGGTTTATTCTGGTGAATGTGGATCTGATCACTGTGGTTTACTCTGGTGAATGTGGATCTGATCACTGTGGTTTATTCTGGTGAATGTGGATCTGATCACTGTGGTTTATTCTAGTGAATGTGGATCTGATCACTGTGGTTTACTCTGGTGAATGTGGATCTGATCACTGTGATTTATTCTGGTGAATGTGGATCTGATCACTGTGGTTTATTCTGGTGAATGTGGATCTGATCACTGTGATTTATTCTGGTGAATGTGGATCTGATCACTGTGATTTATTCTGGTGAATGTGGATCTGATCACTGTGGTTTATTCTGGTGAATGTGGATCTGATCACTGTGGTTTATTCTAGTGAATGTGGATCTGATCACTGTGATTTATTATGGTGAATGTGGATCTGATCACTGTGGTTTACTCTGGTGAATGTGGATCTGATCACTGTGGTTTACTCTGGTGAATGTGGATCTGATCACTGTGGTTTATTCTAGTGAATGTGGATCTGATCAATGTGTTTTTTTCTGGTGAATGTGGATCTGATCACTGTGATTTATTCTGGTGAATGTGGATCTGATCACTGTGGTGTATTCTAGTGAATGTGGATCTGATCACTGTGGTTTACTCTGGTGAATGTGGATCTGATCACTGTGGTTTATTCTGGTGAATGTGGATCTGATCACTGTGGTTTATTCTGGTGAGTGTGGATCTGATCACTGTGGTGTATTCTAGTGAATGTGGATCTGATCACTGTGGTGTATTCTAGTGAATGTGGATCTGATCACTGTGGTGTATTCTAGTGAATGTGGATCTGATCACTGTGGTTTATTCTGGTGAATGTGGATCTGATCACTGTGGTTTATTCTGGTGAATGTGGATCTGATCACTGTGGTTTATTCTGGTGAGTGTGGATCTGATCACTGTGGTTTATTCTGGTGAATGTGGATCTGATCACTGTGGTTTATTCTGGTGAATGTGGATCTGATCACTGTGGTGTATTCTAGTGAATGTGGATCTGATCACTGTGGTTTATTCTGGTGAATGTGGATCTGATCACTGTGGTTTATTCTGGTGAATGTGGATCTGATCACTGTGGTTTATTCTGGTGAGTGTGGATCTGATCACTGTGGTTTATTCTGGTGAATGTGGATCTGATCACTGTGGTGTATTCTAGTGAATGTGGATCTGATCACTGTGGTGTATTCTAGTGAATGTGGATCTGATCACTGTGGTTTACTCTGGTGAATGTGGATCTGATCACTGTGGTTTATTCTGGTGAATGTGGATCTGATCACTGTGATTTATTCTGGTGAATGTGGATCTGATCACTGTGGTTTACTCTGGTGAATGTGGATCTGATCACTGTGGTTTATTCTGGTGAATGTGGATCTGATCACTGTGGTGTATTCTAGTGAATGTGGATCTGATCACTGTGGTTTACTCTGGTGAATGTGGATCTGATCACTGTGGTTTACTCTGGTGAATGTGGATCTGATCACTGTGGTTTATTCTGGTGAGTGTGGATCTGATCACTGTGGTTTATTCTGGTGAATGTGGATCTGATCACTGTGGTGTATTCTAGTGAATGTGGATCTGATCACTGTGGTGTATTCTAGTGAATGTGGATCTGATCACTGTGGTTTATTCTGGTGAGTGTGGATCTGATCACTGTGGTTTATTCTTGTGAATGTGGATCTGATCACTGTGGTTTACTCTGGTGAATGTGGATCTGATCACTGTGGTTTATTCTGGTGAATGTGGATCTGATCACTGTGGTGTATTCTAGTGAATGTGGATCTGATCACTGTGGTTTATTCTGGTGAGTGTGGATCTGATCACTGTGGTTTATTCTGGTGAATGTGGATCTGATCACTGTGGTGTATTCTAGTGAATGTGGATCTGATCACTGTGGTTTATTCTGGTGAATGTGGATCTGATCACTGTGATTTATTCTGGTGAATGTGGATCTGATCACTGTGGTTTATTCTGGTGAATGTGGATCTGATCACTGTGGTTTATTCTGGTGAATGTGGATCTGATCACTGTGGTGTATTCTGGTGAATGTGGATCTGATCACTGTGGTGTATTCTGGTGAATGTGGATCTGATCACTGTGGTTTATTCTAGTGAATGTGGATCTGATCACTGTGGTTTATTCTGGTGAATGTGGATCTGATCACTGTGGTTTATTCTGGTGAATGTGGATCTGATCACTGTGGTTTATTCTGGTGAATGTGGATCTGATCACTGTGGTTTATTCTAGTGAATGTGGATCTGATCACTGTGGTTTATTCTGGTGAATGTGGATCTGATCACTGTGGTTTATTCTGGTGAATGTGGATCTGATCACTGTGGTTTACTCTGGTGAATGTGGATCTGATCACTGTGGTTTATTCTGGTGAATGTGGATCTGATCACTGTGGTGTATTCTGGTGAATGTGGATCTGATCACTGTGGTGTATTCTGGTGAATGTGGATCTGATCACTGTGGTTTACTCTGGTGAATGTGGATCTGATCACTGTGGTGTATTCTGGTGAATGTGGATCTGATCACTGTGGTTTATTCTGGTGAATGTGGATCTGATCACTGTGGTTTATTCTGGTGAATGTGGATCTGATCACTGTGGTTTATTCTAGTGAATGTGGATCTGATCACTGTGGTTTATTCTGGTGAATGTGGATCTGATCACTGTGGTTTATTCTGGTGAATGTGGATCTGATCACTGTGGTGTATTCTGGTGAATGTGGATCTGATCACTGTGGTTTATTCTGGTGAATGTGGATCTGATCACTGTGGTGTATTCTGGTGAATGTGGATCTGATCACTGTGGTGTATTCTGGTGAATGTGGATCTGATCACTGTGGTGTATTCTGGTGAATGTGGATCTGATCACTGTGGTTTATTCTGGTGAATGTGGATCTGATCACTGTGGTTTATTCTAGTGAATGTGGATCTGATCACTGTGGTTTATTCTGGTGAATGTGGATCTGATCACTGTGGTTTATTCTGGTGAATGTGGATCTGATCACTGTGGTTTATTCTGGTGAATGTGGATCTGATCACTGTGGTTTATTCTAGTGAATGTGGATCCGATCACTGTGGTTTATTCTGGTGAATGTGGATCTGATCACTGTGGTTTATTCTGGTGAATGTGGATCTGATCACTGTGGTTTACTCTGGTGAATGTGGATCTGATCACTGTGGTTTATTCTGGTGAATGTGGATCTGATCACTGTGGTTTACTCTGGTGAATGTGGATCTGATCACTGTGGTTTACTCTGGTGAATGTGGATCTGATCACTGTGATTTATTCTGGTGAATGTGGATCGGATCACTGTGGTTTACTCTGGTGAATGTGGATCTGATCACTGTGGTTTATTCTGGTGAATGTGGATCTGATCACTGTGGTTTACTCTGGTGAATGTGGATCTGATCACTGTGGTTTACTCTGGTGAATGTGGATCTGATCACTGTGGTTTATTCTGGTGAATGTGGATCTGATCACTGTGGTTTATTCTGGTGAATGTGGATCTGATCACTGTGGTTTACTCTGGTGAATGTGGATCTGATCACTGTGGTTTACTCTGGTGAATGTGGATCTGATCACTGTGGTGTATTCTAGTGAATGTGGATCTGATCACTGTGGTTTATTCTGGTGAATGTGGATCTGATCACTGTGGTTTACTCTGGTGAATGTGGATCTGATCACTGTGGTTTACTCTGGTGAATGTGGATCTGATCACTGTGGTGTATTCTAGTGAATGTGGATCTGATCACTGTGGTGTATTCTAGTGAATGTGGATCTGATCACTGTGGTATATTCTAGTGAATGTGGATCTGATCAATGTGGTGTATTCTAGTGAATGTGGATCTGATCACTGTGGTGTATTCTAGTGAATGTGGATCTGATCACTGTGGTGTATTCTAGTGAATGTGGATCTGATCACTGTGGTGTATTCTAGTGAATGTGGATCTGATCACTGTGGTGTATTCTGGTGAGTGTGGATCTGATCACTGTGGTGTATTCTAGTGAATGTGGATCTGATCACTGTGGTTTATTCTGGTGAATGTGGATCTGATCACTGTGGTTTACTCTGGTGAATGTGGATCTGATCACTGTGGTTTACTCTGGTGAATGTGGATCTGATCACTGTGGTTTATTCTGGTGAATGTGGATCTGATCACTGTGGTTTATTCTGGTGAGTGTGGATCTGATCACTGTGGTGTATTCTAGTGAATGTGGATCTGATCACTGTGGTGTATTCTAGTGAATGTGGATCTGATCACTGTGGTTTATTCTGGTGAATGTGGATCTGATCACTGTGGTTTATTCTAGTGAATGTGGATCTGATCACTGTGATTTATTCTAGTGAATGTGGATCTGATCACTGTGGTGTATTCTGGTGAATGTGGATCTGATCACTGTGGTTTATTCTGGTGAATGTGGATCTGATCACTGTGGTTTATTCTGGTGAATGTGGATCTGATCACTGTGGTTTATTCTAGTGAATGTGGATCTGATCACTGTGGTTTATTCTGGTGAATGTGGATCTGATCACGGTGGTTTATTCTGGTGAATGTGGATCTGATCACTGTGGTTTATTCTGGTGAATGTGGATCTGATCACTGTGGTTTATTCTAGTGAATGTGGAT
The DNA here is from genome assembly GCA_029206835.1 of Rana muscosa. NCBI lineage: Eukaryota > Metazoa > Chordata > Amphibia > Anura > Ranidae > Rana > Rana muscosa. The sequence goes on along the minus strand of CM055117.1, from coordinate 5,179,696 downwards.
CTGATCACTGTGGTTTACTCTGGTGAATGTGGATCTGATCACTGTGGTTTATTCTGGTGAATGTGGATCTGATCACTGTGGTTTACTCTGGTGAATGTGGATCTGATCACTGTGGTTTATTCTGGTGAATGTGGATCTGATCACTGTGGTTTACTCTGGTGAATGTGGATCTGATCACTGTGGTTTACTCTGGTGAATGTGGATCTGATCACTGTGATTTATTCTGGTGAATGTGGATCTGATCACTGTGGTTTACTCTGGTGAATGTGGATCTGATCACTGTGGTTTATTCTGGTGAATGTGGATCTGATCACTGTGGTTTACTCTGGTGAATGTGGATCTGATCACTGTGGTTTACTCTGGTGAATGTGGATCTGATCACTGTGGTTTATTCTGGTGAATGTGGATCTGATCACTGTGGTTTATTCTGGTGAATGTGGATCTGATCACTGTGGTTTACTCTGGTGAATGTGGATCTGATCACTGTGGTTTACTCTGGTGAATGTGGATCTGATCACTGTGGTGTATTCTAGTGAATGTGGATCTGATCACTGTGGTTTATTCTGGTGAATGTGGATCTGATCACTGTGGTTTACTCTGGTGAATGTGGATCTGATCACTGTGGTTTACTCTGGTGAATGTGGATCTGATCACTGTGGTGTATTCTAGTGAATGTGGATCTGATCACTGTGGTGTATTCTAGTGAATGTGGATCTGATCACTGTGGTATATTCTAGTGAATGTGGATCTGATCAATGTGGTGTATTCTAGTGAATGTGGATCTTATCACTGTGGTGTATTCTAGTGAATGTGGATCTGATCACTGTGGTGTATTCTAGTGAATGTGGATCTGATCACTGTGGTGTATTCTGGTGAGTGTGGATCTGATCACTGTGATTTATTCTGGTGAATGTGGATCTGATCACTGTGGTTTATTCTGGTGAATGTGGATCTGATCACTGTGGTTTACTCTGGTGAATGTGGATCTGATCACTGTGGTTTACTCTGGTGAATGTGGATCTGATCACTGTGGTTTATTCTGGTGAATGTGGATCTGATCACTGTGGTTTATTCTGGTGAGTGTGGATCTGATCACTGTGGTGTATTCTAGTGAATGTGGATCTGATCACTGTGGTGTATTCTAGTGAATGTGGATCTGATCACTGTGGTTTACTCTGGTGAATGTGGATCTGATCACTGTGATTTATTCTGGTGAATGTGGATCTGATCACTGTGATTTATTCTGGTGAATGTGGATCTGATCACTGTGGTTTATTCTGGTGAATGTGGATCTGATCACTGTGGTTTATTCTGGTGAATGTGGATCTGATCACTGTGATTTATTATGGTGAGTGTGGATCTGATCACTGTGGTGTATTCTAGTGAATGTGGATCTGATCACTGTGGTGTATTCTAGTGAATGTGGATCTGATCACTGTGGTTTATTCTGGTGAATGTGGATCTGATCACTGTGATTTATTCTGGTGAATGTGGATCTGATCACTGTGGTTTATTCTGGTGAGTGTGGATCTGATCACTGTGGTTTATTCTGGTGAATGTGGATCTGATCACTGTGGTTTACTCTGGTGAGTGTGGATCTGATCACTGTGGTGTATTCTAGTGAATGTGGATCTGATCACTGTGGTGTATTCTAGTGAATGTGGATCTGATCACTGTGGTTTACTCTGGTGAATGTGGATCTGATCACTGTGGTTTATTCTGGTGAATGTGGATCTGATCACTGTGATTTATTCTGGTGAATGTGGATCTGATCACTGTGGTTTACTCTGGTGAATGTGGATCTGATCACTGTGGTTTATTCTGGTGAATGTGGATCTGATCACTGTGGTTTACTCTTGTGAATGTGGATCTGATCACTGTGGTTTATTCTGGTGAATGTGGATCTGATCACTGTGATTTATTCTGGTGAATGTGGATCTGATCACTGTGGTGTATTCTAGTGAATGTGGATCTGATCACTGTGGTTTACTCTGGTGAATGTGGATCTGATCACTGTGGTTTATTCTAGTGAATGTGGATCTGATCACTGTGGTTTATTCTGGTGAATGTGGATCTGATCACTGTGGTTTATTCTGGTGAATGTGGATCTGATCACTGTGGTTTACTCTGGTGAATGTGGATCTGATCACTGTGGTTTATTCTGGTGAATGTGGATCTGATCACTGTGGTTTACTCTGGTGAATGTGGATCTGATCACTGTGGTTTACTCTGGTGAATGTGGATCTGATCACTGTGATTTATTCTGGTGAATGTGGATCTGATCACTGTGGTTTACTCTGGTGAATGTGGATCTGATCACTGTGGTTTATTCTGGTGAATGTGGATCTGATCACTGTGGTTTACTCTGGTGAATGTGGATCTGATCACTGTGGTTTACTCTGGTGAATGTGGATCTGATCACTGTGGTTTATTCTGGTGAATGTGGATCTGATCACTGTGGTTTACTCTGGTGAATGTGGATCTGATCACTGTGGTGTATTCTGGTGAATGTGGATCTGATCACTGTGGTTTATTCTGGTGAATGTGGATCTGATCACTGTGGTTTATTCTGGTGAATGTGGATCTGATCACTGTGGTTTATTCTAGTGAATGTGGATCTGATCACTGTGGTTTATTCTGGTGAATGTGGATCTGATCACTGTGGTTTATTCTGGTGAATGTGGATCTGATCACTGTGGTGTATTCTGGTGAATGTGGATCTGATCACTGTGGTTTATTCTGGTGAATGTGGATCTGATCACTGTGGTGTATTCTGGTGAATGTGGATCTGATCACTGTGGTGTATTCTGGTGAATGTGGATCTGATCACTGTGGTGTATTCTGGTGAATGTGGATCTGATCACTGTGGTTTATTCTGGTGAATGTGGATCTGATCACTGTGGTTTATTCTAGTGAATGTGGATCTGATCACTGTGGTTTATTCTGGTGAATGTGGATCTGATCACTGTGGTTTATTCTGGTGAATGTGGATCTGATCACTGTGGTTTATTCTGGTGAATGTGGATCTGATCACTGTGGTTTATTCTAGTGAATGTGGATCTGATCACTGTGGTTTATTCTGGTGAATGTGGATCTGATCACTGTGGTTTATTCTGGTGAATGTGGATCTGATCACTGTGGTTTACTCTGGTGAATGTGGATCTGATCACTGTGGTTTATTCTGGTGAATGTGGATCTGATCACTGTGGTTTACTCTGGTGAATGTGGATCTGATCACTGTGGTTTACTCTGGTGAATGTGGATCTGATCACTGTGATTTATTCTGGTGAATGTGGATCTGATCACTGTGGTTTACTCTGGTGAATGTGGATCTGATCACTGTGGTTTATTCTGGTGAATGTGGATCTGATCACTGTGGTTTACTCTGGTGAATGTGGATCTGATCACTGTGGTTTACTCTGGTGAATGTGGATCTGATCACTGTGGTTTATTCTGGTGAATGTGGATCTGATCACTGTGGTTTATTCTGGTGAATGTGGATCTGATCACTGTGGTTTACTCTGGTGAATGTGGATCTGATCACTGTGGTTTACTCTGGTGAATGTGGATCTGATCACTGTGGTGTATTCTAGTGAATGTGGATCTGATCACTGTGGTTTATTCTGGTGAATGTGGATCTGATCACTGTGGTTTACTCTGGTGAATGTGGATCTGATCACTGTGGTTTACTCTGGTGAATGTGGATCTGATCACTGTGGTGTATTCTAGTGAATGTGGATCTGATCACTGTGGTGTATTCTAGTGAATGTGGATCTGATCACTGTGGTATATTCTAGTGAATGTGGATCTGATCAATGTGGTGTATTCTAGTGAATGTGGATCTGATCACTGTGGTGTATTCTAGTGAATGTGGATCTGATCACTGTGGTGTATTCTAGTGAATGTGGATCTGATCACTGTGGTTTACTCTGGTGAATGTGGATCTGATCACTGTGGTGTATTCTAGTGAATGTGGATCTGATCACTGTGGTGTATTCTAGTGAATGTGGATCTGATCACTGTGGTATATTCTAGTGAATGTGGATCTGATCAATGTGGTGTATTCTAGTGAATGTGGATCTGATCACTGTGGTGTATTCTAGTGAATGTGGATCTGATCACTGTGGTGTATTCTAGTGAATGTGGATCTGATCACTGTGGTGTATTCTGGTGAGTGTGGATCTGATCACTGTGGTGTATTCTAGTGAATGTGGATCTGATCACTGTGGTTTACTCTGGTGAATGTGGATCTGATCACTGTGGTTTACTCTGGTGAATGTGGATCTGATCACTGTGGTTTATTCTGGTGAATGTGGATCTGATCACTGTGGTTTATTCTGGTGAGTGTGGATCTGATCACTGTGGTGTATTCTAGTGAATGTGGATCTGATCACTGTGGTGTATTCTAGTGAATGTGGATCTGATCACTGTGGTTTATTCTGGTGAATGTGGATCTGATCACTGTGGTTTATTCTAGTGAATGTGGATCTGATCACTGTGATTTATTCTAGTGAATGTGGATCTGATCACTGTGGTGTATTCTGGTGAATGTGGATCTGATCACTGTGGTTTATTCTGGTGAATGTGGATCTGATCACTGTGGTTTATTCTGGTGAATGTGGATCTGATCACTGTGGTTTATTCTAGTGAATGTGGATCTGATCACTGTGGTTTATTCTGGTGAATGTGGATCTGATCACTGTGGTTTACTCTGGTGAATGTGGATCTGATCACTGTGGTTTACTCTGGTAAATGTGGATCTGATCACTGTGGTTTACTCTGGTGAATGTGGATCTGATCACTGTGGTTTACTCTGGTGAATGTGGATCTGATCACTGTGGTTTACTCTGGTGAATGTGGATCTGATCACTGTGGTTTATTCTGGTGAATGTGGATCTGATCACTGTGGTGTATTCTAGTGAATGTGGATCTGATCACTGTGGTTTATTCTGGTGAATGTGGATCTGATCACTGTGGTTTATTCTGGTGAATGTGGATCTGATCACTGTGGTTTATTCTGGTGAATGTGGATCTGATCACTGTGGTGTATTCTGGTGAATGTGGATCTGATCACTGTGGTTTATTCTGGTGAATGTGGATCTGATCACTGTGGTTTATTCTGGTGAATGTGGATCTGATCACTGTGGTTTATTCTGGTGAATGTGGATCTGATCACTGTGGTTTATTCTAGTGAATGTGGATCTGATCACTGTGGTTATTCTGGTGAATGTGGATCTGATCACTGTGGTTTACTCTGGTGAATGTGGATCTGATCACTGTGGTTTATTCTGGTGAATGTGGATCTGATCACTGTGGTGTATTCTGGTGAATGTGGATCTGATCACTGTGGTTTATTCTGGTGAATGTGGATCTGATCACTGTGGTGTATTCTGGTGAATGTGGATCTGATCACTGTGGTGTATTCTGGTGAATGTGGATCTGATCACTGTGGTTTACTCTGGTGAATGTGGATCTGATCACTGTGGTGTATTCTGGTGAATGTGGATCTGATCACTGTGGTTTATTCTGGTGAATGTGGATCTGATCACTGTGGTTTATTCTGGTGAGTGTGGATCTGATCACTGTGGTGTATTCTAGTGAATGTGGATCTGATCACTGTGGTGTATTCTAGTGAATGTGGATCTGATCACTGTGGTTTACTCTGGTGAATGTGGATCTGATCACTGTGGTTTATTCTGGTGAATGTGGATCTGATCACTGTGATTTATTCTGGTGAATGTGGATCTGATCACTGTGATTTATTCTGGTGAATGTGGATCTGATCACTGTGGTTTATTCTGGTGAATGTGGATCTGATCACTGTGGTTTATTCTGGTGAATGTGGATCTGATCACTGTGATTTATTATGGTGAGTGTGGATCTGATCACTGTGGTGTATTCTAGTGAATGTGGATCTGATCACTGTGGTGTATTCTGGTGAATGTGGATCTGATCACTGTGGTTTATTCTGGTGAGTGTGGATCTGATCACTGTGGTTTATTCTGGTGAATGTGGATCTGATCACTGTGATTTATTCTGGTGAATGTGGATCTGATCACTGTGGTTTATTCTGGTGAGTGTGGATCTGATCACTGTGGTTTATTCTGGTGAATGTGGATCTGATCACTGTGGTGTATTCTAGTGAATGTGGATCTGATCACTGTGGTGTATTCTAGTGAATGTGGATCTGATCACTGTGGTTTACTCTGGTGAATGTGGATCTGATCACTGTGGTTTATTCTGGTGAATGTGGATCTGATCACTGTGATTTATTCTGGTGAATGTGGATCTGATCACTGTGGTTTACTCTGGTGAATGTGGATCTGATCACTGTGGTTTATTCTGGTGAATGTGGATCTGATCACTGTGGTTTACTCTTGTGAATGTGGATCTGATCACTGTGGTTTATTCTGGTGAATGTGGATCTGATCACTGTGATTTATTCTGGTGAATGTGGATCTGATCACTGTGGTGTATTCTAGTGAATGTGGATCTGATCACTGTGGTTTACTCTGGTGAATGTGGATCTGATCACTGTGGTTTATTCTGGTGAATGTGGATCTGATCACTGTGGTTTATTCTGGTGAGTGTGGATCTGATCACTGTGGTGTATTCTAGTGAATGTGGATCTGATCACTGTGGTGTATTCTAGTGAATGTGGATCTGATCACTGTGGTGTATTCTAGTGAATGTGGATCTGATCACTGTGGTTTATTCTGGTGAATGTGGATCTGATCACTGTGGTTTATTCTGGTGAATGTGGATCTGATCACTGTGGTTTATTCTGGTGAGTGTGGATCTGATCACTGTGGTTTATTCTGGTGAATGTGGATCTGATCACTGTGGTTTATTCTGGTGAATGTGGATCTGATCACTGTGGTGTATTCTAGTGAATGTGGATCTGATCACTGTGGTTTATTCTGGTGAATGTGGATCTGATCACTGTGGTTTATTCTGGTGAATGTGGATCTGATCACTGTGGTTTATTCTGGTGAGTGTGGATCTGATCACTGTGGTTTATTCTGGTGAATGTGGATCTGATCACTGTGGTGTATTCTAGTGAATGTGGATCTGATCACTGTGGTGTATTCTAGTGAATGTGGATCTGATCACTGTGGTTTACTCTGGTGAATGTGGATCTGATCACTGTGGTTTATTCTGGTGAATGTGGATCTGATCACTGTGATTTATTCTGGTGAATGTGGATCTGATCACTGTGGTTTACTCTGGTGAATGTGGATCTGATCACTGTGGTTTATTCTGGTGAATGTGGATCTGATCACTGTGGTGTATTCTAGTGAATGTGGATCTGATCACTGTGGTTTACTCTGGTGAATGTGGATCTGATCACTGTGGTTTACTCTGGTGAATGTGGATCTGATCACTGTGGTTTATTCTGGTGAGTGTGGATCTGATCACTGTGGTTTATTCTGGTGAATGTGGATCTGATCACTGTGGTGTATTCTAGTGAATGTGGATCTGATCACTGTGGTGTATTCTAGTGAATGTGGATCTGATCACTGTGGTTTATTCTGGTGAGTGTGGATCTGATCACTGTGGTTTATTCTGGTGAATGTGGATCTGATCACTGTGGTTTACTCTGGTGAATGTGGATCTGATCACTGTGGTTTATTCTGGTGAATGTGGATCTGATCACTGTGGTGTATTCTAGTGAATGTGGATCTGATCACTGTGGTTTATTCTGGTGAGTGTGGATCTGATCACTGTGGTTTATTCTGGTGAATGTGGATCTGATCACTGTGGTGTATTCTAATGAATGTGGATCTGATCACTGTGGTTTATTCTGGTGAATGTGGATCTGATCACTGTGATTTATTCTGGTGAATGTGGATCTGATCACTGTGGTTTATTCTGGTGAATGTGGATCTGATCACTGTGGTTTATTCTGGTGAATGTTGATCTGATCACTGTGGTGTATTCTGGTGAATGTGGATCTGATCACTGTGGTTTATTCTAGTGAATGTGGATCTGATCACTGTGGTTTATTCTGGTGAATGTGGATCTGATCACTGTGGTTTATTCTGGTGAATGTGGATCTGATCACTGTGGTTTATTCTGGTGAATGTGGATCTGATCACTGTGATTTATTCTGGTGAATGTGGATCGGATCACTGTGGTTTACTCTGGTGAATGTGGATCTGATCACTGTGGTTTATTCTGGTGAATGTGGATCTGATCACTGTGGTTTACTCTGGTGAATGTGGATCTGATCACTGTGGTTTACTCTGGTGAATGTGGATCTGATCACTGTGGTTTATTCTGGTGAATGTGGATCTGATCACTGTGGTTTATTCTGGTGAATGTGGATCTGATCACTGTGGTTTACTCTGGTGAATGTGGATCTGATCACTGTGGTTTACTCTGGTGAATGTGGATCTGATCACTGTGGTGTATTCTAGTGAATGTGGATCTGATCACTGTGGTTTATTCTGGTGAATGTGGATCTGATCACTGTGGTTTACTCTGGTGAATGTGGATCTGATCACTGTGGTTTACTCTGGTGAATGTGGATCTGATCACTGTGGTGTATTCTAGTGAATGTGGATCTGATCACTGTGGTGTATTCTAGTGAATGTGGATCTGATCACTGTGGTATATTCTAGTGAATGTGGATCTGATCAATGTGGTGTATTCTAGTGAATGTGGATCTGATCACTGTGGTGTATTCTAGTGAATGTGGATCTGATCACTGTGGTGTATTCTAGTGAATGTGGATCTGATCACTGTGGTGTATTCTAGTGAATGTGGATCTGATCACTGTGGTGTATTCTGGTGAGTGTGGATCTGATCACTGTGGTGTATTCTAGTGAATGTGGATCTGATCACTGTGGTTTATTCTGGTGAATGTGGATCTGATCACTGTGGTTTACTCTGGTGAATGTGGATCTGATCACTGTGGTTTACTCTGGTGAATGTGGATCTGATCACTGTGGTTTATTCTGGTGAATGTGGATCTGATCACTGTGGTTTATTCTGGTGAGTGTGGATCTGATCACTGTGGTGTATTCTAGTGAATGTGGATCTGATCACTGTGGTGTATTCTAGTGAATGTGGATCTGATCACTGTGGTTTATTCTGGTGAATGTGGATCTGATCACTGTGGTTTATTCTAGTGAATGTGGATCTGATCACTGTGATTTATTCTAGTGAATGTGGATCTGATCACTGTGGTGTATTCTGGTGAATGTGGATCTGATCACTGTGGTTTATTCTGGTGAATGTGGATCTGATCACTGTGGTTTATTCTGGTGAATGTGGATCTGATCACTGTGGTTTATTCTAGTGAATGTGGATCTGATCACTGTGGTTTATTCTGGTGAATGTGGATCTGATCACGGTGGTTTATTCTGGTGAATGTGGATCTGATCACTGTGGTTTATTCTGGTGAATGTGGATCTGATCACTGTGGTTTATTCTAGTGAATGTGGATCTGATCACTGTGGTTTACTCTGGTGAATGTGGATCTGATCACTGTGGTTTATTCTGGTGAATGTGGATCTGATCACTGTGGTTTACTCTGGTGAATGTGGATCTGATCACTGTGGTTTATTCTGGTGAATGTGGATCTGATCACTGTGGTTTACTCTGGTGAATGTGGATCTGATCACTGTGGTTTACTCTGGTGAATGTGGATCTGATCACTGTGATTTATTCTGGTGAATGTGGATCTGATCACTGTGGTTTACTCTGGTGAATGTGGATCTGATCACTGTGGTTTATTCTGGTGAATGTGGATCTGATCACTGTGGTTTACTCTGGTGAATGTGGATCTGATCACTGTGGTTTACTCTGGTGAATGTGGATCTGATCACTGTGGTTTATTCTGGTGAATGTGGATCTGATCACTGTGGTTTATTCTGGTGAATGTGGATCTGATCACTGTGGTTTACTCTGGTGAATGTGGATCTGATCACTGTGGTTTACTCTGGTGAATGTGGATCTGATCACTGTGGTGTATTCTAGTGAATGTGGATCTGATCACTGTGGTTTATTCTGGTGAATGTGGATCTGATCACTGTGGTTTACTCTGGTGAATGTGGATCTGATCACTGTGGTTTACTCTGGTGAATGTGGATCTGATCACTGTGGTGTATTCTAGTGAATGTGGATCTGATCACTGTGGTGTATTCTAGTGAATGTGGATCTGATCACTGTGGTATATTCTAGTGAATGTGGATCTGATCAATGTGGTGTATTCTAGTGAATGTGGATCTTATCACTGTGGTGTATTCTAGTGAATGTGGATCTGATCACTGTGGTGTATTCTAGTGAATGTGGATCTGATCACTGTGGTGTATTCTGGTGAGTGTGGATCTGATCACTGTGATTTATTCTGGTGAATGTGGATCTGATCACTGTGGTTTATTCTGGTGAATGTGGATCTGATCACTGTGGTTTACTCTGGTGAATGTGGATCTGATCACTGTGGTTTACTCTGGTGAATGTGGATCTGATCACTGTGGTTTATTCTGGTGAATGTGGATCTGATCACTGTGGTTTATTCTGGTGAGTGTGGATCTGATCACTGTGGTGTATTCTAGTGAATGTGGATCTGATCACTGTGGTGTATTCTAGTGAATGTGGATCTGATCACTGTGGTTTACTCTGGTGAATGTGGATCTGATCACTGTGATTTATTCTGGTGAATGTGGATCTGATCACTGTGATTTATTCTGGTGAATGTGGATCTGATCACTGTGGTTTATTCTGGTGAATGTGGATCTGATCACTGTGGTTTATTCTGGTGAATGTGGATCTGATCACTGTGATTTATTATGGTGAGTGTGGATCTGATCACTGTGGTGTATTCTAGTGAATGTGGATCTGATCACTGTGGTGTATTCTAGTGAATGTGGATCTGATCACTGTGGTTTATTCTGGTGAATGTGGATCTGATCACTGTGATTTATTCTGGTGAATGTGGATCTGATCACTGTGGTTTATTCTGGTGAGTGTGGATCTGATCACTGTGGTTTATTCTGGTGAATGTGGATCTGATCACTGTGGTTTACTCTGGTGAGTGTGGATCTGATCACTGTGGTGTATTCTAGTGAATGTGGATCTGATCACTGTGGTGTATTCTAGTGAATGTGGATCTGATCACTGTGGTTTACTCTGGTGAATGTGGATCTGATCACTGTGGTTTATTCTGGTGAATGTGGATCTGATCACTGTGATTTATTCTGGTGAATGTGGATCTGATCACTGTGGTTTACTCTGGTGAATGTGGATCTGATCACTGTGGTTTATTCTGGTGAATGTGGATCTGATCACTGTGGTTTACTCTTGTGAATGTGGATCTGATCACTGTGGTTTATTCTGATGAATGTGGATCTGATCACTGTGATTTATTCTGGTGAATGTGGATCTGATCACTGTGGTGTATTCTAGTGAATGTGGATCTGATCACTGTGGTTTACTCTGGTGAATGTGGATCTGATCACTGTGGTTTATTCTAGTGAATGTGGATCTGATCACTGTGGTTTATTCTGGTGAATGTGGATCTGATCACTGTGGTTTATTCTGGTGAATGTGGATCTGATCACTGTGGTTTACTCTGGTGAATGTGGATCTGATCACTGTGGTTTATTCTGGTGAATGTGGATCTGATCACTGTGGTTTACTCTGGTGAATGTGGATCTGATCACTGTGGTTTACTCTGGTGAATGTGGATCTGATCACTGTGATTTATTCTGGTGAATGTGGATCTGATCACTGTGGTTTACTCTGGTGAATGTGGATCTGATCACTGTGGTTTATTCTGGTGAATGTGGATCTGATCACTGTGGTTTACTCTGGTGAATGTGGATCTGATCACTGTGGTTTACTCTGGTGAATGTGGATCTGATCACTGTGGTTTATTCTGGTGAATGTGGATCTGATCACTGTGGTTTACTCTGGTGAATGTGGATCTGATCACTGTGGTGTATTCTGGTGAATGTGGATCTGATCACTGTGGTTTATTCTGGTGAATGTGGATCTGATCACTGTGGTTTATTCTGGTGAATGTGGATCTGATCACTGTGGTTTATTCTAGTGAATGTGGATCTGATCACTGTGGTTTATTCTGGTGAATGTGGATCTGATCACTGTGGTTTATTCTGGTGAATGTGGATCTGATCACTGTGGTGTATTCTGGTGAATGTGGATCTGATCACTGTGGTTTATTCTGGTGAATGTGGATCTGATCACTGTGGTGTATTCTGGTGAATGTGGATCTGATCACTGTGGTGTATTCTGGTGAATGTGGATCTGATCACTGTGGTGTATTCTGGTGAATGTGGATCTGATCACTGTGGTTTATTCTGGTGAATGTGGATCTGATCACTGTGGTTTATTCTAGTGAATGTGGATCTGATCACTGTGGTTTATTCTGGTGAATGTGGATCTGATCACTGTGGTTTATTCTGGTGAATGTGGATCTGATCACTGTGGTTTATTCTGGTGAATGTGGATCTGATCACTGTGGTTTATTCTAGTGAATGTGGATCTGATCACTGTGGTTTATTCTGGTGAATGTGGATCTGATCACTGTGGTTTATTCTGGTGAATGTGGATCTGATCACTGTGGTTTACTCTGGTGAATGTGGATCTGATCACTGTGGTTTATTCTGGTGAATGTGGATCTGATCACTGTGGTTTACTCTGGTGAATGTGGATCTGATCACTGTGGTTTACTCTGGTGAATGTGGATCTGATCACTGTGATTTATTCTGGTGAATGTGGATCTGATCACTGTGGTTTACTCTGGTGAATGTGGATCTGATCACTGTGGTTTATTCTGGTGAATGTGGATCTGATCACTGTGGTTTACTCTGGTGAATGTGGATCTGATCACTGTGGTTTACTCTGGTGAATGTGGATCTGATCACTGTGGTTTATTCTGGTGAATGTGGATCTGATCACTGTGGTTTATTCTGGTGAATGTGGATCTGATCACTGTGGTTTACTCTGGTGAATGTGGATCTGATCACTGTGGTTTACTCTGGTGAATGTGGATCTGATCACTGTGGTGTATTCTAGTGAATGTGGATCTGATCACTGTGGTTTATTCTGGTGAATGTGGATCTGATCACTGTGGTTTACTCTGGTGAATGTGGATCTGATCACTGTGGTTTACTCTGGTGAATGTGGATCTGATCACTGTGGTGTATTCTAGTGAATGTGGATCTGATCACTGTGGTGTATTCTAGTGAATGTGGATCTGATCACTGTGGTATATTCTAGTGAATGTGGATCTGATCAATGTGGTGTATTCTAGTGAATGTGGATCTGATCACTGTGGTGTATTCTAGTGAATGTGGATCTGATCACTGTGGTGTATTCTAGTGAATGTGGATCTGATCACTGTGGTTTACTCTGGTGAATGTGGATCTGATCACTGTGGTGTATTCTAGTGAATGTGGATCTGATCACTGTGGTGTATTCTAGTGAATGTGGATCTGATCACTGTGGTATATTCTAGTGAATGTGGATCTGATCAATGTGGTGTATTCTAGTGAATGTGGATCTGATCACTGTGGTGTATTCTAGTGAATGTGGATCTGATCACTGTGGTGTATTCTAGTGAATGTGGATCTGATCACTGTGGTGTATTCTGGTGAGTGTGGATCTGATCACTGTGGTGTATTCTAGTGAATGTGGATCTGATCACTGTGGTTTACTCTGGTGAATGTGGATCTGATCACTGTGGTTTACTCTGGTGAATGTGGATCTGATCACTGTGGTTTATTCTGGTGAATGTGGATCTGATCACTGTGGTTTATTCTGGTGAGTGTGGATCTGATCACTGTGGTGTATTCTAGTGAATGTGGATCTGATCACTGTGGTGTATTCTAGTGAATGTGGATCTGATCACTGTGGTTTATTCTGGTGAATGTGGATCTGATCACTGTGGTTTATTCTAGTGAATGTGGATCTGATCACTGTGATTTATTCTAGTGAATGTGGATCTGATCACTGTGGTGTATTCTGGTGAATGTGGATCTGATCACTGTGGTTTATTCTGGTGAATGTGGATCTGATCACTGTGGTTTATTCTGGTGAATGTGGATCTGATCACTGTGGTTTATTCTAGTGAATGTGGATCTGATCACTGTGGTTTATTCTGGTGAATGTGGATCTGATCACTGTGGTTTACTCTGGTGAATGTGGATCTGATCACTGTGGTTTACTCTGGTAAATGTGGATCTGATCACTGTGGTTTACTCTGGTGAATGTGGATCTGATCACTGTGGTTTACTCTGGTGAATGTGGATCTGATCACTGTGGTTTACTCTGGTGAATGTGGATCTGATCACTGTGGTTTATTCTGGTGAATGTGGATCTGATCACTGTGGTGTATTCTAGTGAATGTGGATCTGATCACTGTGGTTTATTCTGGTGAATGTGGATCTGATCACTGTGGTTTATTCTGGTGAATGTGGATCTGATCACTGTGGTTTATTCTGGTGAATGTGGATCTGATCACTGTGGTGTATTCTGGTGAATGTGGATCTGATCACTGTGGTTTATTCTGGTGAATGTGGATCTGATCACTGTGGTTTATTCTGGTGAATGTGGATCTGATCACTGTGGTTTATTCTGGTGAATGTGGATCTGATCACTGTGGTTTATTCTAGTGAATGTGGATCTGATCACTGTGGTTATTCTGGTGAATGTGGATCTGATCACTGTGGTTTACTCTGGTGAATGTGGATCTGATCACTGTGGTTTATTCTGGTGAATGTGGATCTGATCACTGTGGTGTATTCTGGTGAATGTGGATCTGATCACTGTGGTTTATTCTGGTGAATGTGGATCTGATCACTGTGGTTTATTCTGGTGAATGTGGATCTGATCACTGTGGTTTATTCTGGTGAGTGTGGATCTGATCACTGTGGTTTATTCTGGTGAATGTGGATCTGATCACTGTGGTTTATTCTGGTGAATGTGGATCTGATCACTGTGGTGTATTCTAGTGAATGTGGATCTGATCACTGTGGTTTATTCTGGTGAATGTGGATCTGATCACTGTGGTTTATTCTGGTGAATGTGGATCTGATCACTGTGGTTTATTCTGGTGAGTGTGGATCTGATCACTGTGGTTTATTCTGGTGAATGTGGATCTGATCACTGTGGTGTATTCTAGTGAATGTGGATCTGATCACTGTGGTGTATTCTAGTGAATGTGGATCTGATCACTGTGGTTTACTCTGGTGAATGTGGATCTGATCACTGTGGTTTATTCTGGTGAATGTGGATCTGATCACTGTGATTTATTCTGGTGAATGTGGATCTGATCACTGTGGTTTACTCTGGTGAATGTGGATCTGATCACTGTGGTTTATTCTGGTGAATGTGGATCTGATCACTGTGGTGTATTCTAGTGAATGTGGATCTGATCACTGTGGTTTACTCTGGTGAATGTGGATCTGATCACTGTGGTTTACTCTGGTGAATGTGGATCTGATCACTGTGGTTTATTCTGGTGAGTGTGGATCTGATCACTGTGGTTTATTCTGGTGAATGTGGATCTGATCACTGTGGTGTATTCTAGTGAATGTGGATCTGATCACTGTGGTGTATTCTAGTGAATGTGGATCTGATCACTGTGGTTTATTCTGGTGAGTGTGGATCTGATCACTGTGGTTTATTCTGGTGAATGTGGATCTGATCACTGTGGTTTACTCTGGTGAATGTGGATCTGATCACTGTGGTTTATTCTGGTGAATGTGGATCTGATCACTGTGGTGTATTCTAGTGAATGTGGATCTGATCACTGTGGTTTATTCTGGTGAGTGTGGATCTGATCACTGTGGTTTATTCTGGTGAATGTGGATCTGATCACTGTGGTGTATTCTAATGAATGTGGATCTGATCACTGTGGTTTATTCTGGTGAATGTGGATCTGATCACTGTGATTTATTCTGGTGAATGTGGATCTGATCACTGTGGTTTATTCTGGTGAATGTGGATCTGATCACTGTGGTTTATTCTGGTGAATGTTGATCTGATCACTGTGGTGTATTCTGGTGAATGTGGATCTGATCACTGTGGTTTATTCTAGTGAATGTGGATCTGATCACTGTGGTTTATTCTGGTGAATGTGGATCTGATCACTGTGGTTTATTCTGGTGAATGTGGATCTGATCACTGTGGTTTATTCTGGTGAATGTGGATCTGATCACTGTGGTTTATTCTAGTGAATGTGGATCTGATCACTGTGGTTTATTCTGGTGAATGTGGATCTGATCACTGTGGTTTATTCTGGTGAATGTGGATCTGATCACTGTGGTTTACTCTGGTGAATGTGGATCTGATCACTGTGGTTTATTCTGGTGAATGTGGATCTGATCACTGTGGTGTATTCTGGTGAATGTGGATCTGATCACTGTGGTTTATTCTGGTGAATGTGGATCTGATCACTGTGGTGTATTCTGGTGAATGTGGATCTGATCACTGTGGTGTATTCTGGTGAATGTGGATCTGATCACTGTGGTTTACTCTGGTGAATGTGGATCTGATCACTGTGGTGTATTCTGGTGAATGTGGATCTGATCACTGTGGTTTATTCTGGTGAATGTGGATCTGATCACTGTGGTTTATTCTGGTGAATGTGGATCTGATCACTGTGGTTTATTCTAGTGAATGTGGATCTGATCACTGTGGTTTATTCTGGTGAATGTGGATCTGATCACTGTGGTTTATTCTGGTGAATGTGGATCTGATCACTGTGGTGTATTCTGGTGAATGTGGATCTGATCACTGTGGTTTATTCTGGTGAATGTGGATCTGATCACTGTGGTGTATTCTGGTGAATGTGGATCTGATCACTGTGGTGTATTCTGGTGAATGTGGATCTGATCACTGTGGTGTATTCTGGTGAATGTGGATCTGATCACTGTGGTTTATTCTGGTGAATGTGGATCTGATCACTGTGGTTTATTCTGGTGAATGTGGATCTGATCACTGTGGTTTATTCTGGTGAATGTGGATCTGATCACTGTGGTTTATTCTGGTGAATGTGGATCTGATCACTGTGGTTTATTCTAGTGAATGTGGATCTGATCACTGTGGTTTATTCTGGTGAATGTGGATCTGATCACTGTGGTTTATTCTGGTGAATGTGGATCTGATCACTGTGGTTTACTCTGGTGAATGTGGATCTGATCACTGTGGTTTATTCTGGTGAATGTGGATCTGATCACTGTGGTTTACTCTGGTGAATGTGGATCTGATCACTGTGGTTTACTCTGGTGAATGTGGATCTGATCACTGTGATTTATTCTGGTGAATGTGGATCTGATCACTGTGGTTTACTCTGGTGAATGTGGATCTGATCACTGTGGTTTATTCTGGTGAATGTGGATCTGATCACTGTGGTTTACTCTGGTGAATGTGGATCTGATCACTGTGGTTTACTCTGGTGAATGTGGATCTGATCACTGTGGTTTATTCTGGTGAATGTGGATCTGATCACTGTGGTTTATTCTGGTGAATGTGGATCTGATCACTGTGGTTTACTCTGGTGAATGTGGATCTGATCACTGTGGTTTACTCTGGTGAATGTGGATCTGATCACTGTGGTGTATTCTAGTGAATGTGGATCTGATCACTGTGGTTTATTCTGGTGAATGTGGATCTGATCACTGTGGTTTACTCTGGTGAATGTGGATCTGATCACTGTGGTTTACTCTGGTGAATGTGGATCTGATCACTGTGGTGTATTCTAGTGAATGTGGATCTGATCACTGTGGTGTATTCTAGTGAATGTGGATCTGATCACTGTGGTATATTCTAGTGAATGTGGATCTGATCAATGTGGTGTATTCTAGTGAATGTGGATCTGATCACTGTGGTGTATTCTAGTGAATGTGGATCTGATCACTGTGGTGTATTCTAGTGAATGTGGATCTGATCACTGTGGTTTACTCTGGTGAATGTGGATCTGATCACTGTGGTGTATTCTAGTGAATGTGGATCTGATCACTGTGGTGTATTCTAGTGAATGTGGATCTGATCACTGTGGTATATTCTAGTGAATGTGGATCTGATCAATGTGGTGTATTCTAGTGAATGTGGATCTGATCACTGTGGTGTATTCTAGTGAATGTGGATCTGATCACTGTGGTGTATTCTAGTGAATGTGGATCTGATCACTGTGGTGTATTCTGGTGAGTGTGGATCTGATCACTGTGGTGTATTCTAGTGAATGTGGATCTGATCACTGTGGTTTATTCTGGTGAATGTGGATCTGATCACTGTGGTTTACTCTGGTGAATGTGGATCTGATCACTGTGGTTTACTCTGGTGAATGTGGATCTGATCACTGTGGTTTATTCTGGTGAATGTGGATCTGATCACTGTGGTTTATTCTGGTGAGTGTGGATCTGATCACTGTGGTGTATTCTAGTGAATGTGGATCTGATCACTGTGGTTTATTCTGGTGAATGTGGATCTGATCACTGTGGTTTATTCTGGTGAATGTGGATCTGATCACTGTGATTTATTCTAGTGAATGTGGATCTGATCACTGTGGTGTATTCTAGTGAATGTGGATCTGATCACTGTGGTTTATTCTGGTGAATGTGGATCTGATCACTGTGGTTTATTCTGGTGAATGTGGATCTGATCACTGTGGTTTATTCTGGTGAATGTGGATCTGATCACTGTGGTTTATTCTAGTGAATGTGGATCTGATCACTGTGGTTTATTCTGGTGAATGTGGATCTGATCACTGTGGTTTATTCTGGTGAATGTGGATCTGATCACTGTGGTTTATTCTGGTGAATGTGGATCTGATCACTGTGGTTTATTCTAGTGAATGTGGATCTGATCACTGTGGTTTACTCTGGTGAATGTGGATCTGATCACTGTGGTTTATTCTGGTGAATGTGGATCTGATCACTGTGGTTTACTCTGGTGAATGTGGATCTGATCACTGTGGTGTATTCTAGTGAATGTGGATCTGATCAATGTGGTGTATTCTAGTGAATGTGGATCTGATCACTGTGGTTTACTCTGGTGAATGTGGATCTGATCACTGTGGTGTATTCTAGTGAATGTGGATCTGATCACTGTGGTGTATTCTAGTGAATGTGGATCTGATCAATGTGGTGTATTCTAGTGAATGTGGATCTGATCACTGTGGTTTACTCTGGTGAATGTGGATCTGATCACTGTGGTGTATTCTAGTGAATGTGGATCTGATCACTGTGGTTTATTCTGGTGAATGTGGATCTGATCACTGTGGTTTACTCTGGTGAATGTGGATCTGATCACTGTGGTTTACTCTGGTGAATGTGGATCTGATCACTGTGGTGTATTCTAGTGAATGTGGATCTGATCACTGTGGTTTATTCTGGTGAATGTGGATCTGATCACTGTGGTTTACTCTGGTGAATGTGGATCTGATCACTGTGGTTTACTCTGGTGAATGTGGATCTGATCACTGTGGTGTATTCTAGTGAATGTGGATCTGATCACTGTGGTGTATTCTAGTGAATGTGGATCTGATCACTGTGGTATATTCTAGTGAATGTGGATCTGATCAATGTGGTGTATTCTAGTGAATGTGGATCTGATCACTGTGGTGTATTCTAGTGAATGTGGATCTGATCACTGTGGTGTATTCTAGTGAATGTGGATCTGATCACTGTGGTGTATTCTGGTGAGTGTGGATCTGATCACTGTGATTTATTCTGGTGAATGTGGATCTGATCACTGTGGTTTATTCTGGTGAATGTGGATCTGATCACTGTGGTTTACTCTGGTGAATGTGGATCTGATCACTGTGGTTTACTCTGGTGAATGTGGATCTGATCACTGTGGTTTATTCTGGTGAATGTGGATCTGATCACTGTGGTTTATTCTGGTGAGTGTGGATCTGATCACTGTGGTGTATTCTAGTGAATGTGGATCTGATCACTGTGGTGTATTCTAGTGAATGTGGATCTGATCACTGTGGTTTACTCTGGTGAATGTGGATCTGATCACTGTGATTTATTCTGGTGAATGTGGATCTGATCACTGTGATTTATTCTGGTGAATGTGGATCTGATCACTGTGGTTTATTCTGGTGAATGTGGATCTGATCACTGTGGTTTATTCTGGTGAATGTGGATCTGATCACTGTGATTTATTATGGTGAGTGTGGATCTGATCACTGTGGTGTATTCTAGTGAATGTGGATCTGATCACTGTGGTGTATTCTAGTGAATGTGGATCTGATCACTGTGGTTTATTCTGGTGAATGTGGATCTGATCACTGTGATTTATTCTGGTGAATGTGGATCTGATCACTGTGGTTTATTCTGGTGAGTGTGGATCTGATCACTGTGGTTTATTCTGGTGAATGTGGATCTGATCACTGTGGTTTACTCTGGTGAGTGTGGATCTGATCACTGTGGTGTATTCTAGTGAATGTGGATCTGATCACTGTGGTGTATTCTAGTGAATGTGGATCTGATCACTGTGGTTTACTCTGGTGAATGTGGATCTGATCACTGTGGTTTATTCTGGTGAATGTGGATCTGATCACTGTGATTTATTCTGGTGAATGTGGATCTGATCACTGTGGTTTACTCTGGTGAATGTGGATCTGATCACTGTGGTTTATTCTGGTGAATGTGGATCTGATCACTGTGGTTTACTCTTGTGAATGTGGATCTGATCACTGTGGTTTATTCTGGTGAATGTGGATCTGATCACTGTGATTTATTCTGGTGAATGTGGATCTGATCACTGTGGTGTATTCTAGTGAATGTGGATCTGATCACTGTGGTTTACTCTGGTGAATGTGGATCTGATCACTGTGGTTTATTCTAGTGAATGTGGATCTGATCACTGTGGTTTATTCTGGTGAATGTGGATCTGATCACTGTGGTTTATTCTGGTGAATGTGGATCTGATCACTGTGGTTTACTCTGGTGAATGTGGATCTGATCACTGTGGTTTATTCTGGTGAATGTGGATCTGATCACTGTGGTTTACTCTGGTGAATGTGGATCTGATCACTGTGGTTTACTCTGGTGAATGTGGATCTGATCACTGTGATTTATTCTGGTGAATGTGGATCTGATCACTGTGGTTTACTCTGGTGAATGTGGATCTGATCACTGTGGTTTATTCTGGTGAATGTGGATCTGATCACTGTGGTTTACTCTGGTGAATGTGGATCTGATCACTGTGGTTTACTCTGGTGAATGTGGATCTGATCACTGTGGTTTATTCTGGTGAATGTGGATCTGATCACTGTGGTTTACTCTGGTGAATGTGGATCTGATCACTGTGGTGTATTCTGGTGAATGTGGATCTGATCACTGTGGTTTATTCTGGTGAATGTGGATCTGATCACTGTGGTTTATTCTGGTGAATGTGGATCTGATCACTGTGGTTTATTCTAGTGAATGTGGATCTGATCACTGTGGTTTATTCTGGTGAATGTGGATCTGATCACTGTGGTTTATTCTGGTGAATGTGGATCTGATCACTGTGGTGTATTCTGGTGAATGTGGATCTGATCACTGTGGTTTATTCTGGTGAATGTGGATCTGATCACTGTGGTGTATTCTGGTGAATGTGGATCTGATCACTGTGGTGTATTCTGGTGAATGTGGATCTGATCACTGTGGTGTATTCTGGTGAATGTGGATCTGATCACTGTGGTTTATTCTGGTGAATGTGGATCTGATCACTGTGGTTTATTCTAGTGAATGTGGATCTGATCACTGTGGTTTATTCTGGTGAATGTGGATCTGATCACTGTGGTTTATTCTGGTGAATGTGGATCTGATCACTGTGGTTTATTCTGGTGAATGTGGATCTGATCACTGTGGTTTATTCTAGTGAATGTGGATCTGATCACTGTGGTTTATTCTGGTGAATGTGGATCTGATCACTGTGGTTTATTCTGGTGAGTGTGGATCTGATCACTGTGGTGTATTCTAGTGAATGTGGATCTGATCACTGTGGTGTATTCTAGTGAATGTGGATCTGATCACTGTGGTTTATTCTGGTGAATGTGGATCTGATCACTGTGGTTTATTCTAGTGAATGTGGATCTGATCACTGTGATTTATTCTAGTGAATGTGGATCTGATCACTGTGGTGTATTCTGGTGAATGTGGATCTGATCACTGTGGTTTATTCTGGTGAATGTGGATCTGATCACTGTGGTTTATTCTGGTGAATGTGGATCTGATCACTGTGGTTTATTCTAGTGAATGTGGATCTGATCACTGTGGTTTATTCTGGTGAATGTGGATCTGATCACTGTGGTTTATTCTGGTGAATGTGGATCTGATCACTGTGGTTTATTCTGGTGAATGTGGATCTGATCACTGTGGTTTATTCTAGTGAATGTGGATCTGATCACTGTGGTTTACTCTGGTGAATGTGGATCTGATCACTGTGGTTTATTCTGGTGAATGTGGATCTGATCACTGTGGTTTACTCTGGTGAATGTGGATCTGATCACTGTGGTTTATTCTGGTGAATGTGGATCTGATCACTGTGGTTTACTCTGGTGAATGTGGATCTGATCACTGTGGTTTACTCTGGTGAATGTGGATCTGATCACTGTGATTTATTCTGGTGAATGTGGATCTGATCACTGTGGTTTACTCTGGTGAATGTGGATCTGATCACTGTGGTTTATTCTGGTGAATGTGGATCTGATCACTGTGGTTTACTCTGGTGAATGTGGATCTGATCACTGTGGTTTTCTCTGGTGAATGTGGATCTGATCACTGTGGTTTATTCTGGTGAATGTGGATCTGATCACTGTGGTTTATTCTGGTGAATGTGGATCTGATCACTGTGGTTTACTCTGGTGAATGTGGATCTGATCACTGTGGTGTATTCTAGTGAATGTGGATCTGATCACTGTGGTGTATTCTAGTGAATGTGGATCTGATCAATGTGGTGTATTCTAGTGAATGTGGATCTGATCACTGTGGTTTACTCTGGTGAATGTGGATCTGATCACTGTGGTGTATTCTAGTGAATGTGGATCTGATCACTGTGGTATATTCTAGTGAATGTGGATCTGATCAATGTGGTGTATTCTAGTGAATGTGGATCTGATCACTGTGGTGTATTCTAGTGAATGTGGATCTGATCACTGTGGTGTATTCTAGTGAATGTGGATCTGATCACTGTGGTTTACTCTGGTGAATGTGGATCTGATCACTGTGGTGTATTCTAGTGAATGTGGATCTGATCACTGTGGTGTATTCTAGTGAATGTGGATCTGATCACTGTGGTATATTCTAGTGAATGTGGATCTGATCAATGTGGTGTATTCTAGTGAATGTGGATCTGATCACTGTGGTGTATTCTAGTGAATGTGGATCTGATCACTGTGGTGTATTCTAGTGAATGTGGATCTGATCACTGTGGTGTATTCTGGTGAGTGTGGATCTGATCACTGTGGTGTATTCTAGTGAATGTGGATCTGATCACTGTGGTTTATTCTGGTGAATGTGGATCTGATCACTGTGGTTTACTCTGGTGAATGTGGATCTGATCACTGTGGTTTACTCTGGTGAATGTGGATCTGATCACTGTGGTTTATTCTGGTGAATGTGGATCTGATCACTGTGGTTTATTCTGGTGAGTGTGGATCTGATCACTGTGGTGTATTCTAGTGAATGTGGATCTGATCACTGTGGTGTATTCTAGTGAATGTGGATCTGATCACTGTGGTTTATTCTGGTGAATGTGGATCTGATCACTGTGGTTTATTCTAGTGAATGTGGATCTGATCACTGTGATTTATTCTAGTGAATGTGGATCTGATCACTGTGGTGTATTCTGGTGAATGTGGATCTGATCACTGTGGTTTATTCTGGTGAATGTGGATCTGATCACTGTGGTTTATTCTGGTGAATGTGGATCTGATCACTGTGGTTTATTCTAGTGAATGTGGATCTGATCACTGTGGTTTATTCTGGTGAATGTGGATATGATCACTGTGGTTTATTCTGGTGAATGTGGATCTGATCACTGTGGTTTATTCTGGTGAATGTGGATCTGATCACTGTGTTTTATTCTAGTGAATGTGGATCTGATCACTGTGGTTTACTCTGGTGAATGTGGATCTGATCACTGTGGTTTATTCTGGTGAATGTGGATCTGATCACTGTGGTTTACTCTGGTGAATGTGGATCTGATCACTGTGGTTTATTCTGGTGAATGTGGATCTGATCACTGTGGTTTACTCTGGTGAATGTGGATCTGATCACTGTGGTTTACTCTGGTGAATGTGGATCTGATCACTGTGATTTATTCTGGTGAATGTGGATCTGATCACTGTGGTTTACTCTGGTGAATGTGGATCTGATCACTGTGGTTTATTCTGGTGAATGTGGATCTGATCACTGTGGTTTACTCTGGTGAATGTGGATCTGATCACTGTGGTTTACTCTGGTGAATGTGGATCTGATCACTGTGGTTTATTCTGGTGAATGTGGATCTGATCACTGTGGTTTATTCTGGTGAATGTGGATCTGATCACTGTGGTTTACTCTGGTGAATGTGGATCTGATCACTGTGGTTTACTCTGGTGAATGTGGATCTGATCACTGTGGTGTATTCTAGTGAATGTGGATCTGATCACTGTGGTTTATTCTGGTGAATGTGGATCTGATCACTGTGGTTTACTCTGGTGAATGTGGATCTGATCACTGTGGTTTACTCTGGTGAATGTGGATCTGATCACTGTGGTGTATTCTAGTGAATGTGGATCTGATCACTGTGGTGTATTCTAGTGAATGTGGATCTGATCACTGTGGTATATTCTAGTGAATGTGGATCTGATCAATGTGGTGTATTCTAGTGAATGTGGATCTGATCACTGTGGTGTATTCTAGTGAATGTGGATCTGATCACTGTGGTGTATTCTGGTGAGTGTGGATCTGATCACTGTGATTTATTCTGGTGAATGTGGATCTGATCACTGTGGTTTATTCTGGTGAATGTGGATCTGATCACTGTGGTTTACTCTGGTGAATGTGGATCTGATCACTGTGGTTTACTCTGGTGAATGTGGATCTGATCACTGTGGTTTATTCTGGTGAATGTGGATCTGATCACTGTGGTTTATTCTGGTGAGTGTGGATCTGATCACTGTGGTGTATTCTAGTGAATGTGGATCTGATCACTGTGGTGTATTCTAGTGAATGTGGATCTGATCACTGTGGTTTATTCTGGTGAATGTGGATCTGATCACTGTGATTTATTCTGGTGAATGTGGATCTGATCACTGTGGTTTATTCTGGTGAGTGTGGATCTGATCACTGTGATTTATTCTGGTGAATGTGGATCTGATCACTGTGGTTTATTCTGGTGAGTGTGGATCTGATCACTGTGGTGTATTCTAGTGAATGTGGATCTGATCACTGTGGTGTATTCTAGTGAATGTGGATCTGATCACTGTGGTTTACTCTGGTGAATGTGGATCTGATCACTGTGATTTATTCTGGTGAATGTGGATCTGATCACTGTGATTTATTCTGGTGAATGTGGATCTGATCACTGTGGTTTATTCTGGTGAATGTGGATCTGATCACTGTGGTTTATTCTGGTGAATGTGGATCTGATCACTGTGATTTATTATGGTGAGTGTGGATCTGATCACTGTGGTGTATTCTAGTGAATGTGGATCTGATCACTGTGGTGTATTCTAGTGAATGTGGATCTGATCACTGTGGTTTATTCTGGTGAATGTGGATCTGATCACTGTGGTTTATTCTGGTGAATGTGGATCTGATCACTGTGGTTTACTCTGGTGAGTGTGGATCTGATCACTGTGGTGTATTCTAGTGAATGTGGATCTGATCACTGTGGTGTATTCTAGTGAATGTGGATCTGATCACTGTGGTTTACTCTGGTGAATGTGGATCTGATCACTGTGGTTTATTCTGGTGAATGTGGATCTGATCACTGTGATTTATTCTGGTGAATGTGGATCTGATCACTGTGGTTTACTCTGGTGAATGTGGATCTGATCACTGTGGTTTATTCTGGTGAATGTGGATCTGATCACTGTGGTTTACTCTTGTGAATGTGGATCTGATCACTGTGGTTTATTCTGGTGAATGTGGATCTGATCACTGTGATTTATTCTGGTGAATGTGGATCTGATCACTGTGGTGTATTCTAGTGAATGTGGATCTGATCACTGTGGTTTACTCTGGTGAATGTGGATCTGATCACTGTGGTTTATTCTAGTGAATGTGGATCTGATCACTGTGGTTTATTCTGGTGAATGTGGATCTGATCACTGTGGTTTATTCTGGTGAATGTGGATCTGATCACTGTGGTTTACTCTGGTGAATGTGGATCTGATCACTGTGGTTTATTCTGGTGAATGTGGATCTGATCACTGTGGTTTACTCTGGTGAATGTGGATCTGATCACTGTGGTTTACTCTGGTGAATGTGGATCTGATCACTGTGATTTATTCTGGTGAATGTGGATCTGATCACTGTGGTTTACTCTGGTGAATGTGGATCTGATCACTGTGGTTTATTCTGGTGAATGTGGATCTGATCACTGTGGTTTACTCTGGTGAATGTGGATCTGATCACTGTGGTTTACTCTGGTGAATGTGGATCTGATCACTGTGGTTTATTCTGGTGAATGTGGATCTGATCACTGTGGTTTACTCTGGTGAATGTGGATCTGATCACTGTGGTTTACTCTGGTGAATGTGGATCTGATCACTGTGGTGTATTCTAGTGAATGTGGATCTGATCACTGTGGTTTATTCTGGTGAATGTGGATCTGATCACTGTGGTGTACTCTGGTGAATGTGGATCTGATCACTGTGGTTTACTCTGGTGAATGTGGATCTGATCACTGTGGTGTATTCTAGTGAATGTGGATCTGATCACTGTGGTGTATTCTAGTGAATGTGGATCTGATCACTGTGGTATATTCTAGTGAATGTGGATCTGATCAATGTGGTGTATTCTAGTGAATGTGGATCTGATCACTGTGGTGTATTCTAGTGAATGTGGATCTGATCACTGTGGTGTATTCTAGTGAATGTGGATCTGATCACTGTGGTGTATTCTGGTGAGTGTGGATCTGATCACTGTGATTTATTCTGGTGAATGTGGATCTGATCACTGTGGTTTATTCTGGTGAATGTGGATCTGATCACTGTGGTTTATTCTGGTGAATGTGGATCTGATCACTGTGGTTTATTCTGGTGAATGTGGATCTGATCACTGTGGTTTATTCTGGTGAATGTGGATCTGATCACTGTGGTTTATTCTAGTGAATGTGGATCTGATCACTGTGGTTTATTCTGGTGAATGTGGATCTGATCACTGTGGTTTATTCTGGTGAATGTGGATCTGATCACTGTGGTTTACTCTGGTGAATGTGGATCTGATCACTGTGGTTTATTCTGGTGAATGTGGATCTGATCACTGTGGTTTACTCTGGTGAATGTGGATCTGATCACTGTGGTTTACTCTGGTGAATGTGGATCTGATCACTGTGATTTATTCTGGTGAATGTGGATCTGATCACTGTGGTTTACTCTGGTGAATGTGGATCTGATCACTGTGGTTTATTCTGGTGAATGTGGATCTGATCACTGTGGTTTACTCTGGTGAATGTGGATCTGATCACTGTGGTTTACTCTGGTGAATGTGGATCTGATCACTGTGGTTTATTCTGGTGAATGTGGATCTGATCACTGTGGTTTATTCTGGTGAATGTGGATCTGATCACTGTGGTTTACTCTGGTGAATGTGGATCTGATCACTGTGGTTTACTCTGGTGAATGTGGATCTGATCACTGTGGTGTATTCTAGTGAATGTGGATCTGATCACTGTGGTTTATTCTGGTGAATGTGGATCTGATCACTGTGGTTTACTCTGGTGAATGTGGATCTGATCACTGTGGTTTACTCTGGTGAATGTGGATCTGATCACTGTGGTGTATTCTAGTGAATGTGGATCTGATCACTGTGGTGTATTCTAGTGAATGTGGATCTGATCACTGTGGTGTATTCTAGTGAATGTGGATCTGATCACTGTGGTTTACTCTGGTGAATGTGGATCTGATCACTGTGGTTTATTCTGGTGAATGTGGATCTGATCACTGTGATTTATTCTGGTGAATGTGGATCTGATCACTGTGGTTTACTCTGGTGAATGTGGATCTGATCACTGTGGTTTATTCTGGTGAATGTGGATCTGATCACTGTGGTTTACTCTTGTGAATGTGGATCTGATCACTGTGGTTTATTCTGGTGAATGTGGATCTGATCACTGTGATTTATTCTGGTGAATGTGGATCTGATCACTGTGGTGTATTCTAGTGAATGTGGATCTGATCACTGTGGTTTACTCTGGTGAATGTGGATCTGATCACTGTGGTTTATTCTA
Organism: Rana muscosa; assembly: GCA_029206835.1. NCBI lineage: Eukaryota > Metazoa > Chordata > Amphibia > Anura > Ranidae > Rana > Rana muscosa. The sequence goes on along the minus strand of CM055117.1, from coordinate 5,151,286 downwards.
GTGAATGTGGATCTGATCACTGTGGTTTATTCTGGTGAATGTGGATCTGATCACTGTGGTTTATTCTGGTGAATGTGGATCTGATCACTGTGGTTTACTCTGGTGAATGTGGATCTGATCACTGTGGTTTATTCTGGTGAATGTGGATCTGATCACTGTGGTTTACTCTGGTGAATGTGGATCTGATCACTGTGGTTTACTCTGGTGAATGTGGATCTGATCACTGTGATTTATTCTGGTGAATGTGGATCTGATCACTGTGGTTTACTCTGGTGAATGTGGATCTGATCACTGTGGTTTATTCTGGTGAATGTGGATCTGATCACTGTGGTTTACTCTGGTGAATGTGGATCTGATCACTGTGGTTTACTCTGGTGAATGTGGATCTGATCACTGTGGTTTATTCTGGTGAATGTGGATCTGATCACTGTGGTTTACTCTGGTGAATGTGGATCTGATCACTGTGGTTTACTCTGGTGAATGTGGATCTGATCACTGTGGTGTATTCTAGTGAATGTGGATCTGATCACTGTGGTTTATTCTGGTGAATGTGGATCTAATCACTGTGGTGTACTCTGGTGAATGTGGATCTGATCACTGTGGTTTACTCTGGTGAATGTGGATCTGATCACTGTGGTGTATTCTAGTGAATGTGGATCTGATCACTGTGGTGTATTCTAGTGAATGTGGATCTGATCACTGTGGTATATTCTAGTGAATGTGGATCTGATCAATGTGGTGTATTCTAGTGAATGTGGATCTGATCACTGTGGTGTATTCTAGTGAATGTGGATCTGATCACTGTGGTGTATTCTAGTGAATGTGGATCTGATCACTGTGGTGTATTCTGGTGAGTGTGGATCTGATCACTGTGATTTATTCTGGTGAATGTGGATCTGATCACTGTGGTTTATTCTGGTGAATGTGGATCTGATCACTGTGGTTTATTCTGGTGAATGTGGATCTGATCACTGTGGTTTATTCTGGTGAATGTGGATCTGATCACTGTGGTTTATTCTGGTGAATGTGGATCTGATCACTGTGGTTTATTCTAGTGAATGTGGATCTGATCACTGTGGTTTATTCTGGTGAATGTGGATCTGATCACTGTGGTTTATTCTGGTGAATGTGGATCTGATCACTGTGGTTTACTCTGGTGAATGTGGATCTGATCACTGTGGTTTATTCTGGTGAATGTGGATCTGATCACTGTGGTTTACTCTGGTGAATGTGGATCTGATCACTGTGGTTTACTCTGGTGAATGTGGATCTGATCACTGTGATTTATTCTGGTGAATGTGGATCTGATCACTGTGGTTTACTCTGGTGAATGTGGATCTGATCACTGTGGTTTATTCTGGTGAATGTGGATCTGATCACTGTGGTTTACTCTGGTGAATGTGGATCTGATCACTGTGGTTTACTCTGGTGAATGTGGATCTGATCACTGTGGTTTATTCTGGTGAATGTGGATCTGATCACTGTGGTTTATTCTGGTGAATGTGGATCTGATCACTGTGGTTTACTCTGGTGAATGTGGATCTGATCACTGTGGTTTACTCTGGTGAATGTGGATCTGATCACTGTGGTGTATTCTAGTGAATGTGGATCTGATCACTGTGGTTTATTCTGGTGAATGTGGATCTGATCACTGTGGTTTACTCTGGTGAATGTGGATCTGATCACTGTGGTTTACTCTGGTGAATGTGGATCTGATCACTGTGGTGTATTCTAGTGAATGTGGATCTGATCACTGTGGTGTATTCTAGTGAATGTGGATCTGATCACTGTGGTATATTCTAGTGAATGTGGATCTGATCAATGTGGTGTATTCTAGTGAATGTGGATCTGATCACTGTGGTGTATTCTGGTGAATGTGGATCTGATCACTGTGGTGTATTCTAGTGAATGTGGATCTGATCACTGTGGTTTACTCTGGTGAATGTGGATCTGATCACTGTGGTGTATTCTAGTGAATGTGGATCTGATCACTGTGGTGTATTCTAGTGAATGTGGATCTGATCACTGTGGTATATTCTAGTGAATGTGGATCTGATCAATGTGGTGTATTCTAGTGAATGTGGATCTGATCACTGTGGTGTATTCTAGTGAATGTGGATCTGATCACTGTGGTGTATTCTAGTGAATGTGGATCTGATCACTGTGGTGTATTCTGGTGAGTGTGGATCTGATCACTGTGGTGTATTCTAGTGAATGTGGATCTGATCACTGTGGTTTATTCTGGTGAATGTGGATCTGATCACTGTGGTTTACTCTGGTGAATGTGGATCTGATCACTGTGGTTTACTCTGGTGAATGTGGATCTGATCACTGTGGTTTATTCTGGTGAATGTGGATCTGATCACTGTGGTTTATTCTGGTGAGTGTGGATCTGATCACTGTGGTGTATTCTAGTGAATGTGGATCTGATCACTGTGGTGTATTCTAGTGAATGTGGATCTGATCACTGTGGTTTATTCTGGTGAATGTGGATCTGATCACTGTGGTTTATTCTAGTGAATGTGGATCTGATCACTGTGATTTATTCTAGTGAATGTGGATCTGATCACTGTGGTGTATTCTGGTGAATGTGGATCTGATCACTGTGGTTTATTCTGGTGAATGTGGATCTGATCACTGTGGTTTATTCTGGTGAATGTGGATCTGATCACTGTGGTTTATTCTAGTGAATGTGGATCTGATCACTGTGGTTTACTCTGGTGAATGTGGATCTGATCACTGTGGTTTACTCTGGTGAATGTGGATCTGATCACTGTGGTGTATTCTAGTGAATGTGGATCTGATCACTGTGGTTTATTCTGGTGAATGTGGATCTGATCACTGTGGTTTACTCTGGTGAATGTGGATCTGATCACTGTGGTTTATTCTGGTGAATGTGGATCTGATCACTGTGGTTTACTCTGGTGAATGTGGATCTGATCACTGTGGTTTACTCTGGTGAATGTGGATCTGATCACTGTGGTGTATTCTAGTGAATGTGGATCTGATCACTGTGGTGTATTCTAGTGAATGTGGATCTGATCACTGTGGTGTATTCTGGTGAATGTGGATCTGATCACTGTGGTGTATTCTAGTGAATGTGGATCTGATCACTGTGGTTTACTCTGGTGAATGTGGATCTGATCACTGTGGTGTATTCTAGTGAATGTGGATCTGATCACTGTGGTGTATTCTAGTGAATGTGGATCTGATCACTGTGGTATATTCTAGTGAATGTGGATCTGATCAATGTGGTGTATTCTAGTGAATGTGGATCTGATCACTGTGGTGTATTCTAGTGAATGTGGATCTGATCACTGTGGTGTATTCTAGTGAATGTGGATCTGATCACTGTGGTGTATTCTGGTGAGTGTGGATCTGATCACTGTGGTGTATTCTAGTGAATGTGGATCTGATCACTGTGGTTTATTCTGGTGAGTGTGGATCTGATCACTGTGGTGTATTCTAGTGAATGTGGATCTGATCACTGTGGTGTATTCTAGTGAATGTGGATCTGATCACTGTGGTTTATTCTGGTGAATGTGGATCTGATCACTGTGGTTTATTCTAGTGAATGTGGATCTGATCACTGTGATTTATTCTAGTGAATGTGGATCTGATCACTGTGGTGTATTCTGGTGAATGTGGATCTGATCACTGTGGTTTATTCTGGTGAATGTGGATCTGATCACTGTGGTTTATTCTGGTGAATGTGGATCTGATCACTGTGGTTTATTCTAGTGAATGTGGATCTGATCACTGTGGTTTATTCTGGTGAATGTGGATCTGATCACTGTGGTTTATTCTGGTGAATGTGGATCTGATCACTGTGGTTTATTCTGGTGAATGTGGATCTGATCACTGTGGTTTATTCTAGTGAATGTGGATCTGATCACTGTGGTTTACTCTGGTGAATGTGGATCTGATCACTGTGGTTTATTCTGGTGAATGTGGATCTGATCACTGTGGTTTACTCTGGTGAATGTGGATCTGATCACTGTGGTTTATTCTGGTGAATGTGGATCTGATCACTGTGGTTTACTCTGGTGAATGTGGATCTGATCACTGTGGTTTACTCTGGTGAATGTGGATCTGATCACTGTGATTTATTCTGGTGAATGTGGATCTGATCACTGTGGTTTACTCTGGTGAATGTGGATCTGATCACTGTGGTTTATTCTGGTGAATGTGGATCTGATCACTGTGGTTTACTCTGGTGAATGTGGATCTGATCACTGTGGTTTACTCTGGTGAATGTGGATCTGATCACTGTGGTTTATTCTGGTGAATGTGGATCTGATCACTGTGGTTTATTCTGGTGAATGTGGATCTGATCACTGTGGTGTATTCTAGTGAATGTGGATCTGATCACTGTGGTGTATTCTAGTGAATGTGGATCTGATCAATGTGGTGTATTCTAGTGAATGTGGATCTGATCACTGTGGTTTACTCTGGTGAATGTGGATCTGATCACTGTGGTGTATTCTAGTGAATGTGGATCTGATCACTGTGGTATATTCTAGTGAATGTGGATCTGATCAATGTGGTGTATTCTAGTGAATGTGGATCTGATCACTGTGGTGTATTCTAGTGAATGTGGATCTGATCACTGTGGTGTATTCTAGTGAATGTGGATCTGATCACTGTGGTTTACTCTGGTGAATGTGGATCTGATCACTGTGGTGTATTCTAGTGAATGTGGATCTGATCACTGTGGTGTATTCTAGTGAATGTGGATCTGATCACTGTGGTATATTCTAGTGAATGTGGATCTGATCAATGTGGTGTATTCTAGTGAATGTGGATCTGATCACTGTGGTGTATTCTAGTGAATGTGGATCTGATCACTGTGGTGTATTCTAGTGAATGTGGATCTGATCACTGTGGTGTATTCTGGTGAGTGTGGATCTGATCACTGTGGTGTATTCTAGTGAATGTGGATCTGATCACTGTGGTTTATTCTGGTGAATGTGGATCTGATCACTGTGGTTTACTCTGGTGAATGTGGATCTGATCACTGTGGTTTACTCTGGTGAATGTGGATCTGATCACTGTGGTTTATTCTGGTGAATGTGGATCTGATCACTGTGGTTTATTCTGGTGAGTGTGGATCTGATCACTGTGGTGTATTCTAGTGAATGTGGATCTGATCACTGTGGTGTATTCTAGTGAATGTGGATCTGATCACTGTGGTTTATTCTGGTGAATGTGGATCTGATCACTGTGGTTTATTCTAGTGAATGTGGATCTGATCACTGTGATTTATTCTAGTGAATGTGGATCTGATCACTGTGGTGTATTCTGGTGAATGTGGATCTGATCACTGTGGTTTATTCTGGTGAATGTGGATCTGATCACTGTGGTTTATTCTGGTGAATGTGGATCTGATCACTGTGGTTTATTCTAGTGAATGTGGATCTGATCACTGTGGTTTATTCTGGTGAATGTGGATATGATCACTGTGGTTTATTCTGGTGAATGTGGATCTGATCACTGTGGTTTATTCTGGTGAATGTGGATCTGATCACTGTGTTTTATTCTAGTGAATGTGGATCTGATCACTGTGGTTTACTCTGGTGAATGTGGATCTGATCACTGTGGTTTATTCTGGTGAATGTGGATCTGATCACTGTGGTTTACTCTGGTGAATGTGGATCTGATCACTGTGGTTTATTCTGGTGAATGTGGATCTGATCACTGTGGTTTACTCTGGTGAATGTGGATCTGATCACTGTGGTTTACTCTGGTGAATGTGGATCTGATCACTGTGATTTATTCTGGTGAATGTGGATCTGATCACTGTGGTTTACTCTGGTGAATGTGGATCTGATCACTGTGGTTTATTCTGGTGAATGTGGATCTGATCACTGTGGTTTACTCTGGTGAATGTGGATCTGATCACTGTGGTTTACTCTGGTGAATGTGGATCTGATCACTGTGGTTTATTCTGGTGAATGTGGATCTGATCACTGTGGTTTACTCTGGTGAATGTGGATCTGATCACTGTGGTTTACTCTGGTGAATGTGGATCTGATCACTGTGGTGTATTCTAGTGAATGTGGATCTGATCACTGTGGTGTATTCTAGTGAATGTGGATCTGATCACTGTGGTATATTCTAGTGAATGTGGATCTGATCAATGTGGTGTATTCTAGTGAATGTGGATCTGATCACTGTGGTGTATTCTAGTGAATGTGGATCTGATCACTGTGGTGTATTCTGGTGAGTGTGGATCTGATCACTGTGATTTATTCTGGTGAATGTGGATCTGATCACTGTGGTTTATTCTGGTGAATGTGGATCTGATCACTGTGGTTTACTCTGGTGAATGTGGATCTGATCACTGTGGTTTACTCTGGTGAATGTGGATCTGATCACTGTGGTTTATTCTGGTGAATGTGGATCTGATCACTGTGGTTTATTCTGGTGAGTGTGGATCTGATCACTGTGGTGTATTCTAGTGAATGTGGATCTGATCACTGTGGTGTATTCTAGTGAATGTGGATCTGATCACTGTGGTTTATTCTGGTGAATGTGGATCTGATCACTGTGATTTATTCTGGTGAATGTGGATCTGATCACTGTGGTTTATTCTGGTGAGTGTGGATCTGATCACTGTGATTTATTCTGGTGAATGTGGATCTGATCACTGTGGTTTATTCTGGTGAGTGTGGATCTGATCACTGTGGTGTATTCTAGTGAATGTGGATCTGATCACTGTGGTGTATTCTAGTGAATGTGGATCTGATCACTGTGGTTTACTCTGGTGAATGTGGATCTGATCACTGTGATTTATTCTGGTGAATGTGGATCTGATCACTGTGATTTATTCTGGTGAATGTGGATCTGATCACTGTGGTTTATTCTGGTGAATGTGGATCTGATCACTGTGGTTTATTCTGGTGAATGTGGATCTGATCACTGTGATTTATTATGGTGAGTGTGGATCTGATCACTGTGGTGTATTCTAGTGAATGTGGATCTGATCACTGTGGTGTATTCTAGTGAATGTGGATCTGATCACTGTGGTTTATTCTGGTGAATGTGGATCTGATCACTGTGATTTATTCTGGTGAATGTGGATCTGATCACTGTGGTTTATTCTGGTGAGTGTGGATCTGATCACTGTGGTTTATTCTGGTGAATGTGGATCTGATCACTGTGGTTTACTCTGGTGAGTGTGGATCTGATCACTGTGGTGTATTCTAGTGAATGTGGATCTGATCACTGTGGTGTATTCTAGTGAATGTGGATCTGATCACTGTGGTTTACTCTGGTGAATGTGGATCTGATCACTGTGGTTTATTCTGGTGAATGTGGATCTGATCACTGTGATTTATTCTGGTGAATGTGGATCTGATCACTGTGGTTTACTCTGGTGAATGTGGATCTGATCACTGTGGTTTATTCTGGTGAATGTGGATCTGATCACTGTGGTTTACTCTTGTGAATGTGGATCTGATCACTGTGGTTTATTCTGGTGAATGTGGATCTGATCACTGTGATTTATTCTGGTGAATGTGGATCTGATCACTGTGGTGTATTCTAGTGAATGTGGATCTGATCACTGTGGTTTACTCTGGTGAATGTGGATCTGATCACTGTGGTTTATTCTAGTGAATGTGGATCTGATCACTGTGGTTTATTCTGGTGAATGTGGATCTGATCACTGTGGTTTATTCTGGTGAATGTGGATCTGATCACTGTGGTTTACTCTGGTGAATGTGGATCTGATCACTGTGGTTTATTCTGGTGAATGTGGATCTGATCACTGTGGTTTACTCTGGTGAATGTGGATCTGATCACTGTGGTTTACTCTGGTGAATGTGGATCTGATCACTGTGATTTATTCTGGTGAATGTGGATCTGATCACTGTGGTTTACTCTGGTGAATGTGGATCTGATCACTGTGGTTTATTCTGGTGAATGTGGATCTGATCACTGTGGTTTACTCTGGTGAATGTGGATCTGATCACTGTGGTTTACTCTGGTGAATGTGGATCTGATCACTGTGGTTTATTCTGGTGAATGTGGATCTGATCACTGTGGTTTACTCTGGTGAATGTGGATCTGATCACTGTGGTTTACTCTGGTGAATGTGGATCTGATCACTGTGGTGTATTCTAGTGAATGTGGATCTGATCACTGTGGTTTATTCTGGTGAATGTGGATCTGATCACTGTGGTTTACTCTGGTGAATGTGGATCTGATCACTGTGGTTTACTCTGGTGAATGTGGATCTGATCACTGTGGTGTATTCTAGTGAATGTGGATCTGATCACTGTGGTGTATTCTAGTGAATGTGGATCTGATCACTGTGGTATATTCTAGTGAATGTGGATCTGATCAATGTGGTGTATTCTAGTGAATGTGGATCTGATCACTGTGGTGTATTCTAGTGAATGTGGATCTGATCACTGTGGTGTATTCTAGTGAATGTGGATCTGATCACTGTGGTGTATTCTGGTGAGTGTGGATCTGATCACTGTGATTTATTCTGGTGAATGTGGATCTGATCACTGTGGTTTATTCTGGTGAATGTGGATCTGATCACTGTGGTTTACTCTGGTGAATGTGGATCTGATCACTGTGGTTTACTCTGGTGAATGTGGATCTGATCACTGTGGTTTATTCTGGTGAATGTGGATCTGATCACTGTGGTTTATTCTGGTGAGTGTGGATCTGATCACTGTGGTGTATTCTAGTGAATGTGGATCTGATCACTGTGGTGTATTCTAGTGAATGTGGATCTGATCACTGTGGTTTACTCTGGTGAATGTGGATCTGATCACTGTGGTTTATTCTGGTGAATGTGGATCTGATCACTGTGATTTATTCTGGTGAATGTGGATCTGATCACTGTGGTTTACTCTGGTGAATGTGGATCTGATCACTGTGGTTTATTCTGGTGAATGTGGATCTGATCACTGTGGTGTATTCTAGTGAATGTGGATCTGATCACTGTGGTGTATTCTAGTGAATGTGGATCTGATCACTGTGGTGTATTCTAGTGAATGTGGATCTGATCACTGTGGTTTATTCTGGTGAGTGTGGATCTGATCACTGTGGTTTATTCTGGTGAATGTGGATCTGATCACTGTGGTTTACTCTGGTGAATGTGGATCTGATCACTGTGGTTTACTCTGGTGAATGTGGATCTGATCACTGTGGTTTATTCTGGTGAATGTGGATCTGATCACTGTGGTTTATTCTGGTGAGTGTGGATCTGATCACTGTGGTGTATTCTAGTGAATGTGGATCTGATCACTGTGGTGTATTCTAGTGAATGTGGATCTGATCACTGTGGTTTACTCTGGTGAATGTGGATCTGATCACTGTGGTTTATTCTGGTGAATGTGGATCTGATCACTGTGATTTATTCTGGTGAATGTGGATCTGATCACTGTGATTTATTCTGGTGAATGTGGATCTGATCACTGTGGTTTATTCTGGTGAATGTGGATCTGATCACTGTGGTTTATTCTGGTGAATGTGGATCTGATCACTGTGATTTATTATGGTGAGTGTGGATCTGATCACTGTGGTGTATTCTAGTGAATGTGGATCTGATCACTGTGGTGTATTCTAGTGAATGTGGATCTGATCACTGTGGTTTATTCTGGTGAGTGTGGATCTGATCACTGTGGTTTATTCTGGTGAATGTGGATCTGATCACTGTGGTTTATTCTGGTGAGTGTGGATCTGATCACTGTGGTTTATTCTGGTGAATGTGGATCTGATCACTGTGGTTTACTCTGGTGAGTGTGGATCTGATCACTGTGGTGTATTCTAGTGAATGTGGATCTGATCACTGTGGTGTATTCTAGTGAATGTGGATCTGATCACTGTGGTTTACTCTGGTGAATGTGGATCTGATCACTGTGGTTTATTCTGGTGAATGTGGATCTGATCACTGTGATTTATTCTGGTGAATGTGGATCTGATCACTGTGGTTTACTCTGGTGAATGTGGATCTGATCACTGTGGTTTATTCTGGTGAATGTGGATCTGATCACTGTGGTTTACTCTTGTGAATGTGGATCTGATCACTGTGGTTTATTCTGGTGAATGTGGATCTGATCACTGTGATTTATTCTGGTGAATGTGGATCTGATCACTGTGGTGTATTCTAGTGAATGTGGATCTGATCACTGTGGTTTACTCTGGTGAATGTGGATCTGATCACTGTGGTTTATTCTGGTGAATGTGGATCTGATCACTGTGGTTTATTCTGGTGAATGTGGATCTGATCACTGTGGTTTATTCTGGTGAGTGTGGATCTGATCACTGTGGTGTATTCTAGTGAATGTGGATCTGATCACTGTGGTGTATTCTAGTGAATGTGGATCTGATCACTGTGGTGTATTCTAGTGAATGTGGATCTGATCACTGTGGTGTATTCTAGTGAATGTGGATCTGATCACTGTGGTGTATTCTAGTGAATGTGGATCTGATCACTGTGGTTTATTCTGGTGAATGTGGATCTGATCACTGTGGTTTATTCTGGTGAATGTGGATCTGATCACTGTGGTTTATTCTGGTGAGTGTGGATCTGATCACTGTGGTTTATTCTGGTGAATGTGGATCTGATCACTGTGGTTTATTCTGGTGAGTGTGGATCTGATCACTGTGGTGTATTCTAGTGAATGTGGATCTGATCACTGTGGTGTATTCTAGTGAATGTGGATCTGATCACTGTGGTGTATTCTAGTGAATGTGGATCTGATCACTGTGGTGTATTCTAGTGAATGTGGATCTGATCACTGTGGTGTATTCTAGTGAATGTGGATCTGATCACTGTGGTTTACTCTGGTGAATGTGGATCTGATCACTGTGGTTTACTCTGCTAAATGTGGATCTGATCACTGTGGTGTATTCTAGTGAATGTGGATCTGATCACTGTGGTTTACTCTGGTGAATGTGGATCTGATCACTGTGGTTTACTCTGCTGAATGTGGATCTGATCACTGTGGTTTATTCTGGTGAGTGTGGATCTGATCACTGTGGTTTATTCTAGTGAATGTGGATCTGATCACTGTGGTTTACTCTGGTGAATGTGGATCTGATCACTGTGGTTTACTCTGCTGAATGTGGATCTGATCACTGTGGTTTATTCTGGTGAATGTGGATCTGATCACTGTGGTTTATTCTGGTGAATGTGGATCTGATCACTGTGGTGTATTCTAGTGAATGTGGATCTGATCACTGTGGTTTACTCTGGTGAATGTGGATCTGATCACTGTGGTTTATTCTGGTGAATGTGGATCTGATCACTGTGGTTTATTCTAGTGAATGTGGATCTGATCACTGTGGTTTACTCTGGTGAATGTGGATCTGATCACTGTGATTTATTCTGGTGAATGTGGATCTGATCACTGTGATTTATTCTGGTGAATGTGGATCTGATCACTGTGGTGTATTCTAGTGAATGTGGATCTGATCACTGTGGTTTATTCTGGTGAGTGTGGATCTGATCACTGTGGTTTATTCTGGTGAATGTGGATCTGATCACTGTGATTTATTCTGGTGAATGTGGATCTGATCACTGTGATTTATTCTGGTGAATGTGGATCTGATCACTGTGGTTTATTCTGGTGAGTGTGGATCTGATCACTGTGGTTTATTCTAGTGAATGTGGATCTGATCACTGTGGTTTACTCTGGTGAATGTGGATCTGATCACTGTGGTTTACTCTGCTGAATGTGGATCTGATCACTGTGGTTTATTCTGGTGAGTGTGGATCTGATCACTGTGGTTTATTCTGGTGAATGTGGATCTGATCACTGTGGTTTACTCTGGTGAATGTGGATCTGATCACTGTGGTTTACTCTGGTGAATGTGGATCTGATCACTGTGGTTTATTCTGGTGAATGTGGATCTGATCACTGTGATTTATTCTGGTGAATGTGGATCTGATCACTGTGATTTATTCTGGTGAATGTGGATCTGATCACTGTGGTTTATTCTGGTGAATGTGGATCTGATCACTGTGGTTTATTCTAGTGAATGTGGATCTGATCACTGTGATTTATTATGGTGAATGTGGATCTGATCACTGTGGTTTACTCTGGTGAGTGTGGATCTGATCACTGTGGTTTATTCTGGTGAATGTGGATCTGATCACTGTGGTTTATTCTAGTGAATGTGGATCTGATCACTGTGGTTTACTCTGGTGAATGTGGATCTGATCACTGTGGTTTACTCTGGTGAGTGTGGATCTGATCACTGTGGTTTATTCTAGTGAATGTGGATCTGATCACTGTGGTTTACTCTGGTGAATGTGGATCTGATCACTGTGGTTTATTCTGGTGAATGTGGATCTGATCACTGTGATTTATTCTGGTGAATGTGGATCTGATCACTGTGGTTTACTCTGGTGAATGTGGATCTGATCACTGTGGTTTATTCTGGTGAATGTGGATCTGATCACTGTGATTTATTATGGTGAATGTGGATCTGATCACTGTGGTTTACTCTGGTGAATGTGGATCTGATCACTGTGGTTTATTCTGGTGAATGTGGATCTGATCACTGTGGTTTATTCTAGTGAATGTGGATCTGATCACTGTGGTTTACTCTGGTGAATGTGGATCTGATCACTGTGGTTTATTCTGGTGAATGTGGATCTGATCACTGTGATTTATTCTGGTGAATGTGGATCTGATCACTGTGGTTTATTCTGGTGAATGTGGATCTGATCACTGTGGTTTATTCTAGTGAATGTGGATCTGATCACTGTGATTTATTATGGTGAATGTGGATCTGATCACTGTGGTTTATTCTGGTGAATGTGGATCTGATCACTGTGGTTTATTCTAGTGAATGTGGATCTGATCACTGTGGTTTATTCTAGTGAATGTGGATCTGATCACTGTGATTTATTATGGTGAATGTGGATCTGATCACTGTGGTTTACTCTGGTGAATGTGGATCTGATCACTGTGGTTTATTCTAGTGAATGTGGATCTGATCACTGTGGTTTATTCTGGTGAATGTGGATCTGATCACTGTGATTTATTCTGGTGAATGTGGATCTGATCACTGTGGTTTATTCTGGTGAGTGTGGATCTGATCACTGTGATTTATTCTGGTGAATGTGGATCTGATCACTGTGGTGTATTCTAGTGAATGTGGATCTGATCACTGTGGTTTATTCTAGTGAATGTGGATCTGATCACTGTGGTTTATTCTAGTGAATGTGGATCTGATCACTGTGATTTATTATGGTGAATGTGGATCTGATCACTGTGGTTTACTCTGGTGAATGTGGATCTGATCACTGTGGTTTATTCTAGTGAATGTGGATCTGATCACTGTGGTTTATTCTGGTGAATGTGGATCTGATCACTGTGATTTATTCTGGTGAATGTGGATCTGATCACTGTGGTTTATTCTGGTGAGTGTGGATCTGATCACTGTGATTTATTCTGGTGAATGTGGATCTGATCACTGTGATTTATTCTGGTGAATGTGGATCTGATCACTGTGGTTTATTCTGGTGAATGTGGATCTGATCACTGTGATTTATTCTGGTGAATGTGGATCTGATCACTGTGGTGTATTCTAGTGAATGTGGATCTGATCACTGTGGTTTATTCTAGTGAATGTGGATCTGATCACTGTGGTTTATTCTGGTGAATGTGGATCTGATCACTGTGGTTTACTCTGGTGAATGTGGATCTGATCACTGTGGTTTACTCTGGTGAATGTGGATCTGATCACTGTGGTTTATTCTGGTGAATGTGGATCTGATCACTGTGGTTTATTCTGGTGAGTGTGGATCTGATCACTGTGGTGTATTCTAGTGAATGTGGATCTGATCACTGTGGTGTATTCTAGTGAATGTGGATCTGATCACTGTGGTTTACTCTGGTGAATGTGGATCTGATCACTGTGGTTTATTCTGGTGAATGTGGATCTGATCACTGTGATTTATTCTCGTGAATGTGGATCTGATCACTGTGGTTTACTCTGGTGAATGTGGATCTGATCACTGTGGTTTATTCTGGTGAATGTGGATCTGATCACTGTGGTTTACTCTGGTGAATGTGGATCTGATCACTGTGGTTTATTCTGGTGAATGTGGATCTGATCACTGTGATTTATTCTGGTGAATGTGGATCTGATCACTGTGGTGTATTCTAGTGAATGTGGATCTGATCACTGTGGTTTATTCTGGTGAGTGTGGATCTGATCACTGTGGTTTATTCTGGTGAATGTGGATCTGATCACTGTGGTTTACTCTGGTGAATGTGGATCTGATCACTGTGGTTTATTCTGGTGAATGTGGATCTGATCACTGTGGTGTATTCTAGTGAATGTGGATCTGATCACTGTGGTGTATTCTAGTGAATGTGGATCTGATCACTGTGGTGTATTCTAGTGAATGTGGATCTGATCACTGTGGTGTATTCTAGTGAATGTGGATCTGATCACTGTGGTGTATTCTAGTGAATGTGGATCTGATCACTGTGGTTTACTCTGGTGAATGTGGATCTGATCACTGTGGTTTACTCTGCTAAATGTGGATCTGATCACTGTGGTGTATTCTAGTGAATGTGGATCTGATCACTGTGGTTTACTCTGGTGAATGTGGATCTGATCACTGTGGTTTACTCTGCTGAATGTGGATCTGATCACTGTGGTTTATTCTGGTGAGTGTGGATCTGATCACTGTGGTTTATTCTAGTGAATGTGGATCTGATCACTGTGGTTTACTCTGGTGAATGTGGATCTGATCACTGTGGTTTACTCTGCTGAATGTGGATCTGATCACTGTGGTTTATTCTGGTGAATGTGGATCTGATCACTGTGGTGTATTCTAGTGAATGTGGATCTGATCACTGTGGTGTATTCTAGTGAATGTGGATCTGATCACTGTGGTTTACTCTGGTGAATGTGGATCTGATCACTGTGGTTTATTCTGGTGAATGTGGATCTGATCACTGTGATTTATTCTGGTGAATGTGGATCTGATCACTGTGATTTATTCTGGTGAATGTGGATCTGATCACTGTGGTTTATTCTGGTGAATGTGGATCTGATCACTGTGGTTTATTCTGGTGAATGTGGATCTGATCACTGTGATTTATTATGGTGAGTGTGGATCTGATCACTGTGGTGTATTCTAGTGAATGTGGATCTGATCACTGTGGTGTATTCTAGTGAATGTGGATCTGATCACTGTGGTTTATTCTGGTGAATGTGGATCTGATCACTGTGATTTATTCTGGTGAATGTGGATCTGATCACTGTGGTTTATTCTGGTGAGTGTGGATCTGATCACTGTGGTGTATTCTGGTGAATGTGGATCTGATCACTGTGGTGTATTCTGGTGAGTGTGGATCTGATCACTGTGGTTTACTCTGGTGAATGTGGATCTGATCACTGTGGTTTACTCTGGTGAATGTGGATCTGATCACTGTGGTTTACTCTGGTGAATGTGGATCTGATCACTGTGGTTTATTCTAGTGAATGTGGATCTGATCACTGTGGTTTACTCTGGTGAATGTGGATCTGATCACTGTGGTTTATTCTGGTGAATGTGGATCTGATCACTGTGGTGTATTCTAGTGAATGTGGATCTGATCACTGTGGTTTACTCTGGTGAATGTGGATCTGATCACTGTGGTTTATTCTGGTGAATGTGGATCTGATCACTGTGGTTTATTCTAGTGAATGTGGATCTGATCACTGTGATTTATTCTGGTGAATGTGGATCTGATCACTGTGATTTATTCTGGTGAATGTGGATCTGATCACTGTGGTTTATTCTGGTGAATGTGGATCTGATCACTGTGGTTTATTCTAGTGAATGTGGATCTGATCACTGTGATTTATTCTGGTGAATGTGGATCTGATCACTGTGGTTTACTCTGGTGAATGTGGATCTGATCACTGTGGTTTATTCTAGTGAATGTGGATCTGATCACTGTGATTTATTATGGTGAATGTGGATCTGATCACTGTGGTTTATTCTGGTGAATGTGGATCTGATCACTGTGATTTATTCTGGTGAATGTGGATCTGATCACTGTGGTTTATTCTGTTGAATGTGGATCTGATCACTGTGGTTTATTCTAGTGAATGTGGATCTGATCACTGTGATTTATTATGGTGAATGTGGATCTGATCACTGTGATTTATTATGGTGAATGTGGATCTGATTACTGTGGTTTACTCTGGTGAATGTGGATCTGATCACTGTGGTTTATTCTAGTGAATGTGGATCTGATCAATGTGATTTATTATGGTGAATGTGGATCTGATCACTGTGGTTTACTCTGGTGAATGTGGATCTGATCACTGTGGTTTATTCTAGTGAATGTGGATCTGATCACTGTGATTTATTATGGTGAATGTGGATCTGATCACTGTGGTTTACTCTGGTGAATGTGGATCTGATCACTGTGGTTTATTCTAGTGAATGTGGATCTGATCACTGTGATTTATTATGGTGAATGTGGATCTGATCACTGTGGTTTATTCTAGTGAATGTGGATCTGATCACTGTGGTTTACTCTGGTGAATGTGGATCTGATCACTGTGGTTTATTCTGGTGAATGTGGA
Organism: Rana muscosa; assembly: GCA_029206835.1. NCBI lineage: Eukaryota > Metazoa > Chordata > Amphibia > Anura > Ranidae > Rana > Rana muscosa. The sequence continues at coordinate 5,134,717 of CM055117.1, read as the reverse complement.
TCTGATCACTGTGATTTATTCTGGTGAATGTGGATCTGATCACTGTGGTTTATTCTGGTGAATGTGGATCTGATCACTGTGGTTTATTCTAGTGAATGTGGATCTGATCACTGTGATTTATTATGGTGAATGTGGATCTGATCACTGTGGTTTACTCTGGTGAATGTGGATCTGATCACTGTGGTTTATTCTAGTGAATGTGGATCTGATCACTGTGATTTATTATGGTGAATGTGGATCTGATCACTGTGGTGTATTCTGGTGAGTGTGGATCTGATCACTCTGGTGTATTCTGGTGAATGTGGATCTGATCACTGTGGTTTATTCTGGTGAATGTGGATCTGATCACTGTGGTTTATTCTGGTGAATGTGGATCTGATCACTGTGGTTTATTCTGGTGAATGTGGATCTGATCACTGTGATTTATTATGATGAATGTGGATCTGATCACTGTGGTTTACTCTGGTGAATGTGGATCTGATCACTGTGGTTTATTCTAGTGAATGTGGATCTGATCAATGTGTTTTTTTCTGGTGAGTGTGGATCTGATCACTGTGGTGTATTCTGGTGAATGTGGATCTGATCACTGTGGTTTATTCTGGTGAATGTGGATCTGATCACTGTGATTTATTCTGGTGAATGTGGATCTGATCACTGTGGTGTATTCTGGTGAGTGTGGATCTGATCACTCTGGTGTATTCTGGTGAATGTTGATCTGATCACTGTGGTTTATTCTGGTGAATGTGGATCTGATCACTGTGGTTTATTCTGGTGAATGTGGATCTGATCACTGTGGTTTATTCTGGTGAATGTGGATCTGATCACTGTGATTTATTCTGGTGAATGTGAATCTGATCACTGTGATTTATTCTAGTGAATGTGGATCTGATCACTGTGATTTATTCTAGTGAATGTGGATCTGATCACTGTGGTTTATTCTGGTGAATGTGGATCTGATCACTGTGGTTTACTCTGGTGAATGTGGATCTGATCACTGTGGTTTATTCTGGTGAATGTGGATCTGATCACTGTGATTTATTCTGGTGAATGTGGATCTGATCACTGTGATTTATTCTGGTGAATGTGGATCTGATCACTGTGGTTTATTCTGGTGAATGTGGATCTGATCACTGTGGTTTATTCTAGTGAATGTGGATCTGATCACTGTGATTTATTATGGTGAATGTGGATCTGATCACTGTGGTTTACTCTGGTGAATGTGGATCTGATCACTGTGGTTTATTCTAGTGAATGTGGATCTGATCACTGTGATTTATTATGGTGAATGTGGATCTGATCACTGTGGTTTACTCTGGTGAATGTGGATCTGATCACTGTGGTTTATTCTAGTGAATGTGGATCTGATCACTGTGGTTTATTCTGGTGAATGTGGATCTGATCACTGTGGTGTATTCTGGTGAATGTTGATCTGATCACTGTGGTTTATTCTGGTGAGTGTGGATCTGATCACTGTGGTTTATTCTGGTGAATGTGGATCTGATCACTGTGATTTATTCTGGTGAATGTGGATCTGATCACTGTGGTGTATTCTAGTGAATGTGGATCTGATCACTGTGGTTTATTCTAGTGAATGTGGATCTGATCACTGTGGTTTATTCTGGTGAATGTGGATCTGATCACTGTGGTTTACTCTGGTGAATGTGGATCTGATCACTGTGGTTTACTCTGGTGAATGTGGATCTGATCACTGTGGTTTATTCTGGTGAATGTGGATCTGATCACTGTGGTTTATTCTGGTGAGTGTGGATCTGATCACTGTGGTGTATTCTAGTGAATGTGGATCTGATCACTGTGGTGTATTCTAGTGAATGTGGATCTGATCACTGTGGTTTACTCTGGTGAATGTGGATCTGATCACTGTGGTTTATTCTGGTGAATGTGGATCTGATCACTGTGATTTATTCTGGTGAATGTGGATCTGATCACTGTGGTTTACTCTGGTGAATGTGGATCTGATCACTGTGGTTTATTCTGGTGAATGTGGATCTGATCACTGTGGTTTACTCTGGTGAATGTGGATCTGATCACTGTGGTTTATTCTGGTGAATGTGGATCTGATCACTGTGATTTATTCTGGTGAATGTGGATCTGATCACTGTGGTGTATTCTAGTGAATGTGGATCTGATCACTGTGGTTTATTCTGGTGAGTGTGGATCTGATCACTGTGGTTTATTCTGGTGAATGTGGATCTGATCACTGTGGTTTACTCTGGTGAATGTGGATCTGATCACTGTGGTTTATTCTGGTGAATGTGGATCTGATCACTGTGGTGTATTCTAGTGAATGTGGATCTGATCACTGTGGTGTATTCTAGTGAATGTGGATCTGATCACTGTGGTGTATTCTAGTGAATGTGGATCTGATCACTGTGGTGTATTCTAGTGAATGTGGATCTGATCACTGTGGTGTATTCTAGTGAATGTGGATCTGATCACTGTGGTGTATTCTGGTGAGTGTGGATATGATCACTGTGGTTTATTCTGGTGAATGTGGATCTGATCACTGTGGTTTACTCTGGTGAATGTGGATCTGATCACTGTGGTGTATTCTAGTGAATGTGGATCTGATCACTGTGGTGTATTCTAGTGAATGTGGATCTGATCACTGTGGTGTATTCTAGTGAATGTGGATCTGATCACTGTGGTGTATTCTAGTGAATGTGGATCTGATCACTGTGGTGTATTCTAGTGAATGTGGATCTGATCACTGTGGTGTATTCTAGTGAATGTGGATCTGATCACTGTGGTGTATTCTGGTGAGTGTGGATCTGATCACTGTGGTTTATTCTGGTGAATGTGGATCTGATCACTGTGGTTTATTCTGGTGAATGTGGATCTGATCACTGTGGTTTATTCTGGTGAATGTGGATCTGATCACTGTGGTTTATTCTGGTGAATGTGGATCTGATCACTGTGGTTTATTCTGGTGAGTGTGGATCTGATCACTGTGGTTTATTCTGGTGAATGTGGATCTGATCACTGTGGTTTACTCTGGTGAATGTGGATCTGATCACTGTGGTTTACTCTGGTGAATGTGGATCTGATCACTGTGGTTTATTCTGGTGAGTGTGGATCTGATCACTGTGGTTTATTCTGGTGAATGTGGATCTGATCACTGTGGTGTATTCTAGTGAATGTGGATCTGATCACTGTGGTTTATTCTGGTGAGTGTGGATCTGATCACTGTGGTTTATTCTGGTGAATGTGGATCTGATCACTGTGGTGTATTCTAGTGAATGTGGATCTGATCACTGTGGTTTATTCTGGTGAGTGTGGATCTGATCACTGTGGTTTATTCTGGTGAATGTGGATCTGATCACTGTGGTTTACTCTGGTGAATGTGGATCTGATCACTGTGGTTTATTCTAGTGAATGTGGATCTGATCACTGTGGTTTATTCTGGTGAATGTGGATCTGATCACTGTGGTTTACTCTGGTGAATGTGGATCTGATCACTGTGGTGTATTCTAGTGAATGTGGATCTGATCACTGTGGTTTATTCTGGTGAGTGTGGATCTGATCACTGTGGTTTATTCTGGTGAGTGTGGATCTGATCACTGTGGTTTATTCTGGTGAATGTGGATCTGATCACTGTGGTTTACTCTGGTGAATGTGGATCTGATCACTGTGGTTTATTCTAGTGAATGTGGATCTGATCACTGTGATTTATTATGGTGAATGTGGATCTGATCACTGTGGTGTATTCTGGTGAGTGTGGATCTGATCACTCTGGTGTATTCTGGTGAATGTGGATCTGATCACTGTGGTTTATTCTGGTGAATGTGGATCTGATCACTGTGGTTTATTCTGGTGAATGTGGATCTGATCACTGTGGTTTATTCTGGTGAATGTGGATCTGATCACTGTGGTTTATTCTGGTGAATGTGGATCTGATCACTGTGATTTATTATGATGAATGTGGATCTGATCACTGTGGTTTACTCTGGTGAATGTGGATCTGATCACTGTGGTTTATTCTAGTGAATGTGGATCTGATCAATGTGTTTTTTTCTGGTGAGTGTGGATCTGATCACTGTGGTGTATTCTGGTGAATGTGGATCTGATCACTGTGGTTTATTCTGGTGAATGTGGATCTGATCACTGTGATTTATTCTGGTGAATGTGGATCTGATCACTGTGGTGTATTCTGGTGAGTGTGGACCTGATCACTCTGGTGTATTCTGGTGAATGTTGATCTGATCACTGTGGTTTATTCTGGTGAATGTGGATCTGATCACTGTGGTTTATTCTGGTGAATGTGGATCTGATCACTGTGGTTTATTCTGGTGAATGTGGATCTGATCACTGTGATTTATTCTGGTGAATGTGAATCTGATCACTGTGATTTATTCTAGTGAATGTGGATCTGATCACTGTGATTTATTCTAGTGAATGTGGATCTGATCACTGTGGTTTATTCTGGTGAATGTGGATCTGATCACTGTGGTTTACTCTGGTGAATGTGGATCTGATCACTGTGGTTTATTCTGGTGAATGTGGATCTGATCACTGTGATTTATTCTGGTGAATGTGGATCTGATCACTGTGATTTATTCTGGTGAATGTGGATCTGATCACTGTGGTTTATTCTGGTGAATGTGGATCTGATCACTGTGGTTTATTCTAGTGAATGTGGATCTGATCACTGTGATTTATTATGGTGAATGTGGATCTGATCACTGTGGTTTACTCTGGTGAATGTGGATCTGATCACTGTGGTTTATTCTAGTGAATGTGGATCTGATCACTGTGATTTATTATGGTGAATGTGGATCTGATCACTGTGGTTTACTCTGGTGAATGTGGATCTGATCACTGTGGTTTATTCTAGTGAATGTGGATCTGATCACTGTGGTTTATTCTGGTGAATGTGGATCTGATCACTGTGGTGTATTCTGGTGAATGTTGATCTGATCACTGTGGTTTATTCTGGTGAGTGTGGATCTGATCACTGTGGTTTATTCTGGTGAATGTGGATCTGATCACTGTGATTTATTCTGGTGAATGTGGATCTGATCACTGTGGTGTATTCTAGTGAATGTGGATCTGATCACTGTGGTTTATTCTAGTGAATGTGGATCTGATCACTGTGGTTTATTCTGGTGAATGTGGATCTGATCACTGTGGTTTACTCTGGTGAATGTGGATCTGATCACTGTGGTTTATTCTGGTGAATGTGGATCTGATCACTGTGGTTTACTCTGGTGAATGTGGATCTGATCACTGTGGTTTATTCTGGTGAATGTGGATCTGATCACTGTGGTTTATTCTAGTGAATGTGGATCTGATCACTGTGGTTTATTCTGGTGAATGTGGATCTGATCACTGTGGTTTACTCTGGTGAATGTGGATCTGATCACTGTGGTTTATTCTGGTGAATGTGGATCTGATCACTGTGGTGTATTCTAGTGAATGTGGATCTGATCACTGTGGTGTATTCTAGTGAATGTGGATCTGATCACTGTGGTGTATTCTAGTGAATGTGGATCTGATCACTGTGGTGTATTCTAGTGAATGTGGATCTGATCACTGTGGTGTATTCTAGTGAATGTGGATCTGATCACTGTGGTGTATTCTAGTGAATGTGGATCTGATCACTGTGGTGTATTCTGGTGAGTGTGGATCTGATCACTGTGGTTTATTCTGGTGAATGTGGATCTGATCACTGTGGTTTACTCTGGTGAATGTGGATCTGATCACTGTGGTGTATTCTAGTGAATGTGGATCTGATCACTGTGGTGTATTCTAGTGAATGTGGATCTGATCACTGTGGTGTATTCTAGTGAATGTGGATCTGATCACTGTGGTGTATTCTAGTGAATGTGGATCTGATCACTGTGGTGTATTCTAGTGAATGTGGATCTGATCACTGTGGTGTATTCTAGTGAATGTGGATCTGATCACTGTGGTGTATTCTAGTGAATGTGGATCTGATCACTGTGGTTTATTCTGGTGAGTGTGGATCTGATCACTGTGGTTTATTCTGGTGAATGTGGATCTGATCACTGTGGTTTACTCTGGTGAATGTGGATCTGATCACTGTGGTTTATTCTGGTGAATGTGGATCTGATCACTGTGGTGTATTCTAGTGAATGTGGATCTGATCACTGTGGTGTATTCTAGTGAATGTGGATCTGATCACTGTGGTGTATTCTAGTGAATGTGGATCTGATCACTGTGGTGTATTCTAGTGAATGTGGATCTGATCACTGTGGTGTATTCTAGTGAATGTGGATCTGATCACTGTGGTGTATTCTAGTGAATGTGGATCTGATCACTGTGGTGTATTCTAGTGAATGTGGATCTGATCACTGTGGTGTATTCTGGTGAGTGTGGATCTGATCACTGTGGTTTATTCTGGTGAGTGTGGATCTGATCACTGTGGTTTATTCTGGTGAATGTGGATCTGATCACTGTGGTTTACTCTGGTGAATGTGGATCTGATCACTGTGGTTTACTCTGGTGAATGTGGATCTGATCACTGTGGTTTATTCTGGTGAATGTGGATCTGATCACTGTGGTTTATTCTGGTGAGTGTGGATCTGATCACTGTGGTTTATTCTGGTGAATGTGGATCTGATCACTGTGGTTTACTCTGGTGAATGTGGATCTGATCACTGTGGTTTACTCTGGTGAATGTGGATCTGATCACTGTGGTTTATTCTGGTGAGTGTGGATCTGATCACTGTGGTTTATTCTGGTGAATGTGGATCTGATCACTGTGATTTATTCTGGTGAATGTGGATCTGATCACTGTGGTTTATTCTGGTGAATGTGGATCTGATCACTGTGGTGTATTCTAGTGAATGTGGATCTGATCACTGTGGTTTATTCTGGTGAGTGTGGATCTGATCACTGTGGTTTATTCTGGTGAATGTGGATCTGATCACTGTGGTGTATTCTAGTGAATGTGGATCTGATCACTGTGGTTTATTCTGGTGAGTGTGGATCTGATCACTGTGGTTTATTCTGGTGAATGTGGATCTGATCACTGTGGTTTACTCTGGTGAATGTGGATCTGATCACTGTGGTTTATTCTGGTGAATGTGGATCTGATCACTGTGGTGTATTCTAGTGAATGTGGATCTGATCACTGTGGTGTATTCTAGTGAATGTGGATCTGATCACTGTGGTGTATTCTAGTGAATGTGGATCTGATCACTGTGGTGTATTCTAGTGAATGTGGATCTGATCACTGTGGTGTATTCTAGTGAATGTGGATCTGATCACTGTGGTGTATTCTAGTGAATGTGGATCTGATCACTGTGGTGTATTCTAGTGAATGTGGATCTGATCACTGTGGTGTATTCTGGTGAGTGTGGATCTGATCACTGTGATTTATTCTGGTGAATGTGGATCTGATCACTGTGGTTTATTCTGGTGAATGTGGATTTGATCACTGTGGTTTACTCTGGTGAATGTGGATCTGATCACTGTGGTTTACTCTGGTGAATGTGGATCTGATCACTGTGGTTTATTCTGGTGAATGTGGATCTGATCACTGTGGTTTATTCTGGTGAGTGTGGATCTGATCACTGTGGTGTATTCTAGTGAATGTGGACCTGATCACTGTGGTGTATTCTAGTGAATGTGGATCTGATCACTGTGGTTTACTCTGGTGAATGTGGATCTGATCACTGTGGTTTATTCTGGTGAATGTGGATCTGATCACTGTGATTTATTCTGGTGAATGTGGATCTGATCACTGTGGTTTACTCTGGTGAATGTGGATCTGATCACTGTGGTTTATTCTGGTGAATGTGGATCTGATCACTGTGGTGTATTCTAGTGAATGTGGATCTGATCACTGTGGTTTACTCTGGTGAATGTGGATCTGATCACTGTGGTTTATTCTGGTGAGTGTGGATCTGATCACTGTGGTTTATTCTGGTGAATGTGGATCTGATCACTGTGGTGTATTCTAGTGAATGTGGATCTGATCACTGTGGTGTATTCTAGTGAATGTGGATCTGATCACTGTGGTGTATTCTAGTGAATGTGGATCTGATCACTGTGGTGTATTCTAGTGAATGTGGATCTGATCACTGTGGTGTATTCTAGTGAATGTGGATCTGATCACTGTGGTTTATTCTGGTGAGTGTGGATCTGATCACTGTGGTTTATTCTGGTGAATGTGGATCTGATCACTGTGGTTTACTCTGGTGAATGTGGATCTGATCACTGTGGTTTACTCTGGTGAATGTGGATCTGATCACTGTGGTTTATTCTAGTGAATGTGGATCTGATCACTGTGGTGTATTCTAGTGAATGTGGATCTGATCACTGTGGTTTACTCTGCTGAATGTGGATCTGATCACTGTGGTGTATTCTGGTGAATGTGGATCTGATCACTGTGGTTTACTCTGCTGAATGTGGATCTGATCACTGTGGTGTATTCTGGTGAATGTGGATCTGATCACTGTGGTTTATTCTGGTGAGTGTGGATCTGATCACTGTGGTGTATTCTAGTGAATGTGGATCTGATCACTGTGGTGTATTCTAGTGAATGTGGATCTGATCACTGTGGTTTACTCTGGTGAATGTGGATCTGATCACTGTTGTTTATTCTGGTGAATGTGGATCTGATCACTGTGATTTATTCTGGTGAATGTGGATCTGATCACTGTGATTTATTCTGGTGAATGTGGATCTGATCACTGTGGTTTATTCTGGTGAATGTGGATCTGATCACTGTGGTTTATTCTGGTGAATGTGGATCTGATCACTGTGATTTATTATGGTGAGTGTGGATCTGATCACTGTGGTGTATTCTAGTGAATGTGGATCTGATCACTGTGGTGTATTCTAGTGAATGTGGATCTGATCACTGTGGTTTACTCTGGTGAATGTGGATCTGATCACTGTGGTTTATTCTGGTGAATGTGGATCTGATCACTGTGATTTATTCTGGTGAATGTGGATCTGATCACTGTGGTTTACTCTGGTGAATGTGGATCTGATCACTGTGGTTTATTCTGGTGAATGTGGATCTGATCACTGTGGTTTACTCTGGTGAATGTGGATCTGATCACTGTGGTTTATTCTGGTGAATGTGGATCTGATCACTGTGGTTTATTCTGGTGAATGTGGATCTGATCACTGTGGTTTATTCTGGTGAGTGTGGATCTGATCACTGTGGTTTATTCTGGTGAATGTGGATCTGATCACTGTGGTTTACTCTGGTGAATGTGGATCTGATCACTGTGGTTTATTCTGGTGAATGTGGATCTGATCACTGTGGTGTATTCTAGTGAATGTGGATCTGATCACTGTGGTGTATTCTAGTGAATGTGGATCTGATCACTGTGGTGTATTCTAGTGAATGTGGATCTGATCACTGTGGTGTATTCTAGTGAATGTGGATCTGATCACTGTGGTGTATTCTAGTGAATGTGGATCTGATCACTGTGGTGTATTCTAGTGAATGTGGATCTGATCACTGTGGTTTACTCTGGTGAATGTGGATCTGATCACTGTGGTTTATTCTGGTGAATGTGGATCTGATCACTGTGATTTATTCTGGTGAATGTGGATCTGATCACTGTGGTTTACTCTGGTGAATGTGGATCTGATCACTGTGGTTTATTCTGGTGAATGTGGATCTGATCACTGTGGTGTATTCTAGTGAATGTGGATCTGATCACTGTGGTGTATTCTAGTGAATGTGGATCTGATCACTGTGGTGTATTCTAGTGAATGTGGATCTGATCACTGTGGTTTACTCTGGTGAATGTGGATCTGATCACTGTGGTTTATTCTGGTGAGTGTGGATCTGATCACTGTGGTTTATTCTGGTGAGTGTGGATCTGATCACTGTGGTTTATTCTGGTGAATGTGGATCTGATCACTGTGATTTATTCTGGTGAATGTGGATCTGATCACTGTGATTTATTCTGGTGAATGTGGATCTGATCACTGTGGTTTATTCTGGTGAGTGTGGATCTGATCACTGTGGTTTATTCTAGTGAATGTGGATCTGATCACTGTGGTTTACTCTGGTGAATGTGGATCTGATCACTGTGGTTTATTCTAGTGAATGTGGATCTGATCACTGTGATTTATTATGGTGAATGTGGATCTGATCACTGTGGTTTACTCTGGTGAATGTGGATCTGATCACTGTGGTTTATTCTAGTGAATGTGGATCTGATCACTGTGATTTATTATGGTGAATGTGGATCTGATCACTGTGGTTTATTCTAGTGAATGTGGATCTGATCACTGTGGTTTACTCTGGTGAATGTGGATCTGATCACTGTGGTTTATTCTGGTGAATGTGGATCTGATCACTGTGATTTATTCTGGTGAATGTGGATCTGATCACTGTGGTTTATTCTGGTGAATGTGGATCTGATCACTGTGGTTTATTCTAGTGAATGTGGATCTGATCACTGTGATTTATTATGGTGAATGTGGATCTGATCACTGTGGTTTACTCTGGTGAATGTGGATCTGATCACTGTGGTTTATTCTGGTGAATGTGGATCTGATCACTGTGGTGTATTCTAGTGAATGTGGATCTGATCACTGTGGTTTATTCTGGTGAGTGTGGATCTGATCACTGTGGTTTATTCTGGTGAATGTGGATCTGATCACTGTGGTGTATTCTAGTGAATGTGGATCTGATCACTGTGGTTTATTCTGGTGAGTGTGGATCTGATCACTGTGGTTTATTCTGGTGAATGTGGATCTGATCACTGTGGTTTACTCTGGTGAATGTGGATCTGATCACTGTGGTTTATTCTGGTGAATGTGGATCTGATCACTGTGGTGTATTCTAGTGAATGTGGATCTGATCACTGTGGCGTATTCTAGTGAATGTGGATCTGATCACTGTGGTGTATTCTAGTGAATGTGGATCTGATCACTGTGGTGTATTCTAGTGAATGTGGATCTGATCACTGTGGTGTATTCTAGTGAATGTGGATCTGATCACTGTGGTGTATTCTAGTGAATGTGGATCTGATCACTGTGGTGTATTCTAGTGAATGTGGATCTGATCACTGTGGTGTATTCTGGTGAGTGTGGATCTGATCACTGTGATTTATTCTGGTGAATGTGGATCTGATCACTGTGGTTTATTCTGGTGAATGTGGATTTGATCACTGTGGTTTACTCTGGTGAATGTGGATCTGATCACTGTGGTTTACTCTGGTGAATGTGGATCTGATCACTGTGGTTTATTCTGGTGAATGTGGATCTGATCACTGTGGTTTATTCTGGTGAGTGTGGATCTGATCACTGTGGTGTATTCTAGTGAATGTGGACCTGATCACTGTGGTGTATTCTAGTGAATGTGGATCTGATCACTGTGGTTTACTCTGGTGAATGTGGATCTGATCACTGTGATTTATTCTGGTGAATGTGGATCTGATCACTGTGGTTTACTCTGGTGAATGTGGATCTGATCACTGTGGTTTATTCTGGTGAATGTGGATCTGATCACTGTGGTGTATTCTAGTGAATGTGGATCTGATCACTGTGGTTTACTCTGGTGAATGTGGATCTGATCACTGTGGTTTATTCTGGTGAGTGTGGATCTGATCACTGTGGTTTATTCTGGTGAATGTGGATCTGATCACTGTGGTGTATTCTAGTGAATGTGGATCTGATCACTGTGGTGTATTCTAGTGAATGTGGATCTGATCACTGTGGTGTATTCTAGTGAATGTGGATCTGATCACTGTGGTGTATTCTAGTGAATGTGGATCTGATCACTGTGGTGTATTCTAGTGAATGTGGATCTGATCACTGTGGTTTATTCTGGTGAGTGTGGATCTGATCACTGTGGTTTATTCTGGTGAATGTGGATCTGATCACTGTGGTTTACTCTGGTGAATGTGGATCTGATCACTGTGGTTTACTCTGGTGAATGTGGATCTGATCACTGTGGTTTATTCTAGTGAATGTGGATCTGATCACTGTGGTGTATTCTAGTGAATGTGGATCTGATCACTGTGGTTTACTCTGCTGAATGTGGATCTGATCACTGTGGTTTACTCTGGTGAATGTGGATCTGATCACTGTGGTTTACTCTGGTGAATGTGGATCTGATCACTGTGGTTTATTCTAGTGAATGTGGATCTGATCACTGTGGTGTATTCTAGTGAATGTGGATCTGATCACTGTGGTTTACTCTGCTGAATGTGGATCTGATCACTGTGGTGTATTCTGGTGAATGTGGATCTGATCACTGTGGTTTACTCTGCTGAATGTGGATCTGATCACTGTGGTGTATTCTGGTGAATGTGGATCTGATCACTGTGGTTTATTCTAGTGAGTGTGGATCTGATCACTGTGGTGTATTCTAGTGAATGTGGATCTGATCACTGTGGTGTATTCTAGTGAATGTGGATCTGATCACTGTGGTTTACTCTGGTGAATGTGGATCTGATCACTGTGGTTTATTCTGGTGAATGTGGATCTGATCACTGTGATTTATTCTGGTGAATGTGGATCTGATCACTGTGATTTATTCTGGTGAATGTGGATCTGATCACTGTGGTTTATTCTGGTGAATGTGGATCTGATCACTGTGGTTTATTCTGGTGAATGTGGATCTGATCACTGTGATTTATTATGGTGAGTGTGGATCTGATCACTGTGGTGTATTCTAGTGAATGTGGATCTGATCACTGTGGTGTATTCTAGTGAATGTGGATCTGATCACTGTGGTTTATTCTGGTGAGTGTGGATCTGATCACTGTGGTTTATTCTGGTGAATGTGGATCTGGTCACTGTGATTTATTCTGGTGAATGTGGATCTGATCACTGTGGTTTATTCTGGTGAATGTGGATCTGATCACTGTGGTTTATTCTGGTGAGTGTGGATCTGATCACTGTGGTTTACTCTGCTGAATGTGGATCTGATCACTGTGGTTTATTCTGGTGAATGTGGATCTGATCACTGTGATTTATTCTGGTGAATGTGGATCTGATCACTGTGATTTATTCTGGTGAATGTGGATCTGATCACTGTGGTTTATTCTGGTGAATGTGGATCTGATCACTGTGGTTTATTCTGGTGAATGTGGATCTGATCACTGTGATTTATTATGGTGAGTGTGGATCTGATCACTGTGGTGTATTCTAGTGAATGTGGATCTGATCACTGTGGTGTATTCTAGTGAATGTGGATCTGATCACTGTGGTTTACTCTGGTGAATGTGGATCTGATCACTGTGGTTTATTCTGGTGAATGTGGATCTGATCACTGTGATTTATTCTGGTGAATGTGGATCTGATCACTGTGGTTTACTCTGGTGAATGTGGATCTGATCACTGTGGTTTATTCTGGTGAATGTGGATCTGATCACTGTGGTTTACTCTGGTGAATGTGGATCTGATCACTGTGGTTTATTCTGGTGAGTGTGGATCTGATCACTGTGGTTTATTCTGGTGAATGTGGATCTGATCACTGTGGTTTACTCTGGTGAATGTGGATCTGATCACTGTGGTTTATTCTGGTGAATGTGGATCTGATCACTGTGGTGTATTCTAGTGAATGTGGATCTGATCACTGTGGTGTATTCTAGTGAATGTGGATCTGATCACTGTGGTGTATTCTAGTGAATGTGGATCTGATCACTGTGGTGTATTCTAGTGAATGTGGATCTGATCACTGTGGTGTATTCTAGTGAATGTGGATCTGATCACTGTGGTGTATTCTAGTGAATGTGGATCTGATCACTGTGGTGTATTCTAGTGAATGTGGATCTGATCACTGTGGTTTACTCTGGTGAATGTGGATCTGATCACTGTGGTTTATTCTGGTGAATGTGGATCTGATCACTGTGATTTATTCTGGTGAATGTGGATCTGATCACTGTGGTTTACTCTGGTGAATGTGGATCTGATCACTGTGGTGTATTCTAGTGAATGTGGATCTGATCACTGTGGTGTATTCTAGTGAATGTGGATCTGATCACTGTGGTGTATTCTAGTGAATGTGGATCTGATCACTGTGGTGTATTCTAGTGAATGTGGATCTGATCACTGTGGTTTATTCTGGTGAATGTGGATCTGATCACTGTGATTTATTCTGGTGAATGTGGATCTGATCACTGTGATTTATTCTGGTGAATGTGGATCTGATCACTGTGGTTTATTCTGGTGAGTGTGGATCTGATCACTGTGGTTTATTCTAGTGAATGTGGATCTGATCACTGTGGTTTACTCTGGTGAATGTGGATCTGATCACTGTGGTTTACTCTGGTGAATGTGGATCTGATCACTGTGGTTTATTCTAGTGAATGTGGATCTGATCACTGTGATTTATTATGGTGAATGTGGATCTGATCACTGTGGTTTACTCTGGTGAATGTGGATCTGATCACTGTGGTTTATTCTAGTGAATGTGGATCTGATCACTGTGATTTATTATGGTGAATGTGGATCTGATCACTGTGGTTTATTCTAGTGAATGTGGATCTGATCACTGTGGTTTACTCTGGTGAATGTGGATCTGATCACTGTGGTTTATTCTGGTGAATGTGGATCTGATCACTGTGATTTATTCTGGTGAATGTGGATCTGATCACTGTGGTTTATTCTGGTGAATGTGGATCTGATCACTGTGGTTTATTCTAGTGAATGTGGATCTGATCACTGTGATTTATTATGGTGAATGTGGATCTGATCACTGTGGTTTACTCTGGTGAATGTGGATCTGATCACTGTGGTTTATTCTAGTGAATGTGGATCTGATCACTGTGATTTATTATGGTGAATGTGGATCTGATCACTGTGGTGTATTCTGGTGAGTGTGGATCTGATCACTCTGGTGTATTCTGGTGAATGTGGATCTGATCACTGTGGTTTATTCTGGTGAATGTGGATCTGATCACTGTGGTTTATTCTGGTGAATGTGGATCTGATCACTGTGGTTTATTCTGGTGAATGTGGATCTGATCACTGTGATTTATTATGATGAATGTGGATCTGATCACTGTGGTTTACTCTGGTGAATGTGGATCTGATCACTGTGGTTTATTCTAGTGAATGTGGATCTGATCACTGTGATTTATTCTGGTGAATGTGGATCTGATCACTGTGATTTATTCTGGTGAATGTGGATCTGATCACTGTGATTTATTCTGGTGAATGTGGATCTGATCACTGTGGTGTATTCTGGTGAGTGTGGATCTGATCACTCTGGTGTATTCTGGTGAATGTTGATCTGATCACTGTGGTTTATTCTGGTGAATGTGGATCTGATCACTGTGGTTTATTCTGGTGAATGTGGATCTGATCACTGTGGTTTATTCTGGTGAATGTGGATCTGATCACTGTGATTTATTCTGGTGAATGTGAATCTGATCACTGTGATTTATTCTAGTGAATGTGGATCTGATCACTGTGATTTATTCTAGTGAATGTGGATCTGATCACTGTGGTTTATTCTGGTGAATGTGGATCTGATCACTGTGGTTTACTCTGGTGAATGTGGATCTGATCACTGTGGTTTATTCTGGTGAATGTGGATCTGATCACTGTGATTTATTCTGGTGAATGTGGATCTGATCACTGTGATTTATTCTGGTGAATGTGGATCTGATCACTGTGGTTTATTCTGGTGAATGTGGATCTGATCACTGTGGTTTATTCTAGTGAATGTGGATCTGATCACTGTGATTTATTATGGTGAATGTGGATCTGATCACTGTGGTTTACTCTGGTGAATGTGGATCTGATCACTGTGGTTTATTCTAGTGAATGTGGATCTGATCACTGTGATTTTATTATGGTGAATGTGGATCTGATCACTGTGGTTTACTCTGGTGAATGTGGATCTGATCACTGTGGTTTATTCTAGTGAATGTGGATCTGATCACTGTGGTTTATTCTGGTGAATGTGGATCTGATCACTGTGGTGTATTCTGGTGAATGTTGATCTGATCACTGTGGTTTATTCTGGTGAGTGTGGATCTGATCACTGTGGTGTATTCTAGTGAATGTGGATCTGATCACTGTGGTGTATTCTAGTGAATGTGGATCTGATCACTGTGGTTTACTCTGGTGAATGTGGATCTGATCACTGTGGTTTATTCTGGTGAATGTGGATCTGATCACTGTGATTTATTCTGGTGAATGTGGATCTGATCACTGTGGTTTACTCTGGTGAATGTGGATCTGATCACTGTGGTTTATTCTGGTGAATGTGGATCTGATCACTGTGGTGTATTCTAGTGAATGTGGATCTGATCACTGTGGTTTACTCTGGTGAATGTGGATCTGATCACTGTGGTTTATTCTGGTGAGTGTGGATCTGATCACTGTGGTTTATTCTGGTGAATGTGGATCTGATCACTGTGGTGTATTCTAGTGAATGTGGATCTGATCACTGTGGTGTATTCTAGTGAATGTGGATCTGATCACTGTGGTGTATTCTAGTGAATGTGGATCTGATCACTGTGGTGTATTCTAGTGAATGTGGATCTGATCACTGTGGTGTATTCTAGTGAATGTGGATCTGATCACTGTGGTTTATTCTGGTGAGTGTGGATCTGATCACTGTGGTTTATTCTGGTGAATGTGGATCTGATCACTGTGGTTTACTCTGGTGAATGTGGATCTGATCACTGTGGTTTACTCTGGTGAATGTGGATCTGATCACTGTGGTTTATTCTAGTGAATGTGGATCTGATCACTGTGGTGTATTCTAGTGAATGTGGATCTGATCACTGTGGTTTACTCTGCTGAATGTGGATCTGATCACTGTGGTGTATTCTGGTGAATGTGGATCTGATCACTGTGGTTTACTCTGCTGAATGTGGATCTGATCACTGTGGTGTATTCTGGTGAATGTGGATCTGATCACTGTGGTTTATTCTGGTGAGTGTGGATCTGATCACTGTGGTGTATTCTAGTGAATGTGGATCTGATCACTGTGGTGTATTCTAGTGAATGTGGATCTGATCACTGTGGTTTACTCTGGTGAATGTGGATCTGATCACTGTGGTTTATTCTGGTGAATGTGGATCTGATCACTGTGATTTATTCTGGTGAATGTGGATCTGATCACTGTGATTTATTCTGGTGAATGTGGATCTGATCACTGTGGTTTATTCTGGTGAATGTGGATCTGATCACTGTGGTTTATTCTGGTGAATGTGGATCTGATCACTGTGATTTATTATGGTGAGTGTGGATCTGATCACTGTGGTGTATTCTAGTGAATGTGGATCTGATCACTGTGGTGTATTCTAGTGAATGTGGATCTGATCACTGTGGTTTATTCTGGTGAGTGTGGATCTGATCACTGTGGTTTATTCTGGTGAATGTGGATCTGGTCACTGTGATTTATTCTGGTGAATGTGGATCTGATCACTGTGGTTTATTCTGGTGAATGTGGATCTGATCACTGTGGTTTATTCTGGTGAGTGTGGATCTGATCACTGTGGTTTACTCTGCTGAATGTGGATCTGATCACTGTGGTTTATTCTGGTGAATGTGGATCTGATCACTGTGATTTATTCTGGTGAATGTGGATCTGATCACTGTGATTTATTCTGGTGAATGTGGATCTGATCACTGTGGTTTATTCTGGTGAATGTGGATCTGATCACTGTGGTTTATTCTGGTGAATGTGGATCTGATCACTGTGATTTATTATGGTGAGTGTGGATCTGATCACTGTGGTGTATTCTAGTGAATGTGGATCTGATCACTGTGGTGTATTCTAGTGAATGTGGATCTGATCACTGTGGTTTACTCTGGTGAATGTGGATCTGATCACTGTGGTTTATTCTGGTGAATGTGGATCTGATCACTGTGATTTATTCTGGTGAATGTGGATCTGATCACTGTGGTTTACTCTGGTGAATGTGGATCTGATCACTGTGGTTTATTCTGGTGAATGTGGATCTGATCACTGTGGTTTACTCTGGTGAATGTGGATCTGATCACTGTGGTTTATTCTGGTGAATGTGGATCTGATCACTGTGGTTTATTCTGGTGAATGTGGATCTGATCACTGTGGTTTATTCTGGTGAGTGTGGATCTGATCACTGTGGTTTATTCTGGTGAATGTGGATCTGATCACTGTGGTTTACTCTGGTGAATGTGGATCTGATCACTGTGGTTTATTCTGGTGAATGTGGATCTGATCACTGTGGTGTATTCTAGTGAATGTGGATCTGATCACTGTGGTGTATTCTAGTGAATGTGGATCTGATCACTGTGGTGTATTCTAGTGAATGTGGATCTGATCACTGTGGTGTATTCTAGTGAATGTGGATCTGATCACTGTGGTGTATTCTAGTGAATGTGGATCTGATCACTGTGGTGTATTCTAGTGAATGTGGATCTGATCACTGTGGTTTACTCTGGTGAATGTGGATCTGATCACTGTGGTTTATTCTGGTGAATGTGGATCTGATCACTGTGATTTATTCTGGTGAATGTGGATCTGATCACTGTGGTTTACTCTGGTGAATGTGGATCTGATCACTGTGGTTTATTCTGGTGAATGTGGATCTGATCACTGTGGTGTATTCTAGTGAATGTGGATCTGATCACTGTGGTGTATTCTAGTGAATGTGGATCTGATCACTGTGGTGTATTCTAGTGAATGTGGATCTGATCACTGTGGTGTATTCTAGTGAATGTGGATCTGATCACTGTGGTTTATTCTGGTGAATGTGGATCTGATCACTGTGATTTATTCTGGTGAATGTGGATCTGATCACTGTGATTTATTCTGGTGAATGTGGATCTGATCACTGTGGTTTATTCTGGTGAGTGTGGATCTGATCACTGTGGTTTATTCTAGTGAATGTGGATCTCATCACTGTGGTTTACTCTGGTGAATGTGGATCTGATCACTGTGGTTTACTCTGGTGAATGTGGATCTGATCACTGTGGTTTATTCTAGTGAATGTGGATCTGATCACTGTGATTTATTATGGTGAATGTGGATCTGATCACTGTGGTTTACTCTGGTGAATGTGGATCTGATCACTGTGGTTTATTCTAGTGAATGTGGATCTGATCACTGTGATTTATTATGGTGAATGTGGATCTGATCACTGTGGTTTATTCTAGTGAATGTGGATCTGATCACTGTGGTTTACTCTGGTGAATGTGGATCTGATCACTGTGGTTTATTCTGGTGAATGTGGATCTGATCACTGTGATTTATTCTGGTGAATGTGGATCTGATCACTGTGGTTTATTCTGGTGAATGTGGATCTGATCACTGTGGTTTATTCTAGTGAATGTGGATCTGATCACTGTGATTTATTATGGTGAATGTGGATCTGATCACTGTGGTTTACTCTGGTGAATGTGGATCTGATCACTGTGGTTTATTCTAGTGAATGTGGATCTGATCACTGTGATTTATTATGGTGAATGTGGATCTGATCACTGTGGTGTATTCTGGTGAGTGTGGATCTGATCACTCTGGTGTATTCTGGTGAATGTGGATCTGATCACTGTGGTTTATTCTGGTGAATGTGGATCTGATCACTGTGGTTTATTCTGGTGAATGTGGATCTGATCACTGTGGTTTATTCTGGTGAATGTGGATCTGATCACTGTGATTTATTATGATGAATGTGGATCTGATCACTGTGGTTTACTCTGGTGAATGTGGATCTGATCACTGTGGTTTATTCTAGTGAATGTGGATCTGATCACTGTGATTTATTCTGGTGAATGTGGATCTGATCACTGTGATTTATTCTGGTGAATGTGGATCTGATCACTGTGATTTATTCTGGTGAATGTGGATCTGATCACTGTGGTGTATTCTGGTGAGTGTGGATCTGATCACTCTGGTGTATTCTGGTGAATGTTGATCTGATCACTGTGGTTTATTCTGGTGAATGTGGATCTGATCACTGTGGTTTATTCTGGTGAATGTGGATCTGATCACTGTGGTTTATTCTGGTGAATGTGGATCTGATCACTGTGATTTATTCTGGTGAATGTGAATCTGATCACTGTGATTTATTCTAGTGAATGTGGATCTGATCACTGTGATTTATTCTAGTGAATGTGGATCTGATCACTGTGGTTTATTCTGGTGAATGTGGATCTGATCACTGTGGTTTACTCTGGTGAATGTGGATCTGATCACTGTGGTTTATTCTGGTGAATGTGGATCTGATCACTGTGATTTATTCTGGTGAATGTGGATCTGATCACTGTGATTTATTCTGGTGAATGTGGATCTGATCACTGTGGTTTATTCTGGTGAATGTGGATCTGATCACTGTGGTTTATTCTAGTGAATGTGGATCTGATCACTGTGATTTATTATGGTGAATGTGGATCTGATCACTGTGGTTTACTCTGGTGAATGTGGATCTGATCACTGTGGTTTATTCTAGTGAATGTGGATCTGATCACTGTGGTTTATTCTGGTGAATGTGGATCTGATCACTGTGGTGTATTCTGGTGAATGTTGATCTGATCACTGTGGTTTATTCTGGTGAGTGTGGATCTGATCACTGTGGTTTATTCTGGTGAATGTGGATCTGATCACTGTGATTTATTCTGGTGAATGTGGATCTGATCACTGTGGTGTATTCTAGTGAATGTGGATCTGATCACTGTGGTTTATTCTAGTGAATGTGGATCTGATCACTGTGGTTTATTCTGGTGAATGTGGATCTGATCACTGTGGTTTACTCTGGTGAATGTGGATCTGATCACTGTGGTTTACTCTGGTGAATGTGGATCTGATCACTGTGGTTTATTCTGGTGAATGTGGATCTGATCACTGTGGTTTATTCTGGTGAGTGTGGATCTGATCACTGTGGTGTATTCTAGTGAATGTGGATCTGATCACTGTGGTGTATTCTAGTGAATGTGGATCTGATCACTGTGGTTTACTCTGGTGAATGTGGATCTGATCACTGTGGTTTATTCTGGTGAATGTGGATCTGATCACTGTGATTTATTCTGGTGAATGTGGATCTGATCACTGT
Source organism: Rana muscosa (assembly GCA_029206835.1). Classification (NCBI taxonomy): domain Eukaryota; kingdom Metazoa; phylum Chordata; class Amphibia; order Anura; family Ranidae; genus Rana; species Rana muscosa. The sequence goes on along the minus strand of CM055117.1, from coordinate 5,113,760 downwards.
GGTTTACTCTGGTGAATGTGGATCTGATCACTGTGGTTTATTCTGGTGAATGTGGATCTGATCACTGTGGTTTACTCTGGTGAATGTGGATCTGATCACTGTGGTTTATTCTGGTGAATGTGGATCTGATCACTGTGATTTATTCTGGTGAATGTGGATCTGATCACTGTGGTGTATTCTAGTGAATGTGGATCTGATCACTGTGGTTTATTCTGGTGAGTGTGGATCTGATCACTGTGGTTTACTCTGGTGAATGTGGATCTGATCACTGTGGTTTATTCTGGTGAATGTGGATCTGATCACTGTGGTGTATTCTAGTGAATGTGGATCTGATCACTGTGGTGTATTCTAGTGAATGTGGATCTGATCACTGTGGTGTATTCTAGTGAATGTGGATCTGATCACTGTGGTGTATTCTAGTGAATGTGGATCTGATCACTGTGGTGTATTCTAGTGAATGTGGATCTGATCACTGTGGTGTATTCTGGTGAGTGTGGATCTGATCACTGTGGTTTATTCTGGTGAATGTGGATCTGATCACTGTGGTTTACTCTGGTGAATGTGGATCTGATCACTGTGGTGTATTCTAGTGAATGTGGATCTGATCACTGTGGTGTATTCTAGTGAATGTGGATCTGATCACTGTGGTGTATTCTAGTGAATGTGGATCTGATCACTGTGGTGTATTCTAGTGAATGTGGATCTGATCACTGTGGTGTATTCTAGTGAATGTGGATCTGATCACTGTGGTGTATTCTAGTGAATGTGGATCTGATCACTGTGGTGTATTCTGGTGAGTGTGGATCTGATCACTGTGGTTTATTCTGGTGAGTGTGGATCTGATCACTGTGGTTTATTCTGGTGAATGTGGATCTGATCACTGTGGTTTATTCTGGTGAGTGTGGATCTGATCACTGTGGTTTATTCTGGTGAATGTGGATCTGATCACTGTGGTTTACTCTGGTGAATGTGGATCTGATCACTGTGGTTTACTCTGGTGAATGTGGATCTGATCACTGTGGTTTATTCTGGTGAGTGTGGATCTGATCACTGTGGTTTATTCTGGTGAATGTGGATCTGATCACTGTGGTTTATTCTGGTGAATGTGGATCTGATCACTGTGGTGTATTCTAGTGAATGTGGATCTGATCACTGTGGTTTATTCTGGTGAGTGTGGATCTGATCACTGTGGTTTATTCTGGTGAATGTGGATCTGATCACTGTGGTGTATTCTAGTGAATTTGGATCTGATCACTGTGGTTTATTCTGGTGAGTGTGGATCTGATCACTGTGGTTTATTCTGGTGAATGTGGATCTGATCACTGTGGTTTACTCTGGTGAATGTGGATCTGATCACTGTGGTTTATTCTGGTGAATGTGGATCTGATCACTGTGGTGTATTCTAGTGAATGTGGATCTGATCACTGTGGTGTATTCTAGTGAATGTGGATCTGATCACTGTGGTGTATTCTAGTGAATGTGGATCTGATCACTGTGGTGTATTCTAGTGAATGTGGATCTGATCACTGTGGTGTATTCTAGTGAATGTGGATCTGATCACTGTGGTGTATTCTAGTGAATGTGGATCTGATCACTGTGGTGTATTCTAGTGAATGTGGATCTGATCACTGTGGTGTATTCTGGTGAGTGTGGATCTGATCACTGTGATTTATTCTGGTGAATGTGGATCTGATCACTGTGGTTTATTCTGGTGAATGTGGATCTGATCACTGTGGTTTATTCTGGTGAGTGTGGATCTGATCACTGTGGTTTATTCTGGTGAATGTGGATTTGATCACTGTGGTTTACTCTGGTGAATGTGGATCTGATCACTGTGGTTTACTCTGGTGAATGTGGATCTGATCACTGTGGTTTATTCTGGTGAATGTGGATCTGATCACTGTGGTTTATTCTGGTGAGTGTGGATCTGATCACTGTGGTGTATTCTAGTGAATGTGGACCTGATCACTGTGGTGTATTCTAGTGAATGTGGATCTGATCACTGTGGTTTACTCTGGTGAATGTGGATCTGATCACTGTGGTTTATTCTGGTGAATGTGGATCTGATCACTGTGATTTATTCTGGTGAATGTGGATCTGATCACTGTGGTTTATTCTGGTGAATGTGGATCTGATCACTGTGGTTTATTCTGGTGAATGTGGATCTGATCACTGTGGTGTATTCTAGTGAATGTGGATCTGATCACTGTGGTGTATTCTAGTGAATGTGGATCTGATCACTGTGGTTTACTCTGGTGAATGTGGATCTGATCACTGTGGTTTATTCTGGTGAGTGTGGATCTGATCACCGTGGTTTATTCTGGTGAATGTGGATCTGATCACTGTGGTGTATTCTAGTGAATGTGGATCTGATCACTGTGGTGTATTCTAGTGAATGTGGATCTGATCACTGTGGTGTATTCTAGTGAATGTGGATCTGATCACTGTGGTGTATTCTAGTGAATGTGGATCTGATCACTGTGGTGTATTCTAGTGAATGTGGATCTGATCACTGTGGTTTATTCTGGTGAGTGTGGATCTGATCACTGTGGTTTATTCTGGTGAATGTGGATCTGATCACTGTGGTTTACTCTGGTGAATGTGGATCTGATCACTGTGGTTTACTCTGGTGAATGTGGATCTGATCACTGTGGTTTATTCTAGTGAATGTGGATCTGATCACTGTGGTGTATTCTAGTGAATGTGGATCTGATCACTGTGGTTTACTCTGCTGAATGTGGATCTGATCACTGTGGTGTATTCTGGTGAATGTGGATCTGATCACTGTGGTTTACTCTGCTGAATGTGGATCTGATCACTGTGGTGTATTCTGGTGAATGTGGATCTGATCACTGTGGTTTATTCTGGTGAGTGTGGATCTGATCACTGTGGTGTATTCTAGTGAATGTGGATCTGATCACTGTGGTGTATTCTAGTGAATGTGGATCTGATCACTGTGGTTTACTCTGGTGAATGTGGATCTGATCACTGTGGTTTATTCTGGTGAATGTGGATCTGATCACTGTGATTTATTCTGGTGAATGTGGATCTGATCACTGTGATTTATTCTGGTGAATGTGGATCTGATCACTGTGGTTTATTCTGGTGAATGTGGATCTGATCACTGTGGTTTATTCTGGTGAATGTGGATCTGATCACTGTGATTTATTATGGTGAGTGTGGATCTGATCACTGTGGTGTATTCTAGTGAATGTGGATCTGATCACTGTGGTTTATTCTGGTGAGTGTGGATCTGATCACTGTGGTTTATTCTGGTGAATGTGGATCTGATCACTGTGATTTATTCTGGTGAATGTGGATCTGATCACTGTGGTTTATTCTGGTGAATGTGGATCTGATCACTGTGGTTTATTCTGGTGAATGTGGATCTGATCACTGTGATTTATTATGGTGAGTGTGGATCTGATCACTGTGGTGTATTCTAGTGAATGTGGATCTGATCACTGTGGTGTATTCTAGTGAATGTGGATCTGATCACTGTGGTTTACTCTGGTGAATGTGGATCTGATCACTGTGGTTTATTCTGGTGAATGTGGATCTGATCACTGTGGTTTATTCTGGTGAATGTGGATCTGATCACTGTGGTTTATTCTGGTGAATGTGGATCTGATCACTGTGATTTATTATGGTGAGTGTGGATCTGATCACTGTGGTGTATTCTAGTGAATGTGGATCTGATCACTGTGGTGTATTCTAGTGAATGTGGATCTGATCACTGTGGTTTACTCTGGTGAATGTGGATCTGATCACTGTGGTTTATTCTGGTGAATGTGGATCTGATCACTGTGATTTATTCTGGTGAATGTGGATCTGATCACTGTGGTTTACTCTGGTGAATGTGGATCTGATCACTGTGGTTTATTCTGGTGAATGTGGATCTGATCACTGTGGTTTACTCTGGTGAATGTGGATCTGATCACTGTGGTTTATTCTGGTGAATGTGGATCTGATCACTGTGGTTTATTCTGGTGAATGTGGATCTGATCACTGTGGTTTATTCTGGTGAGTGTGGATCTGATCACTGTGGTTTATTCTGGTGAATGTGGATCTGATCACTGTGGTTTACTCTGGTGAATGTGGATCTGATCACTGTGGTTTATTCTGGTGAATGTGGATCTGATCACTGTGGTGTATTCTAGTGAATGTGGATCTGATCACTGTGGTGTATTCTAGTGAATGTGGATCTGATCACTGTGGTGTATTCTAGTGAATGTGGATCTGATCACTGTGGTGTATTCTAGTGAATGTGGATCTGATCACTGTGGTGTATTCTAGTGAATGTGGATCTGATCACTGTGGTGTATTCTAGTGAATGTGGATCTGATCACTGTGGTGTATTCTAGTGAATGTGGATCTGATCACTGTGGTGTATTCTAGTGAATGTGGATCTGATCACTGTGGTGTATTCTAGTGAATGTGGATCTGATCACTGTGGTTTACTCTGGTGAATGTGGATCTGATCACTGTGGTTTATTCTGGTGAATGTGGATCTGATCACTGTGATTTATTCTGGTGAATGTGGATCTGATCACTGTGGTTTACTCTGGTGAATGTGGATCTGATCACTGTGGTTTATTCTGGTGAATGTGGATCTGATCACTGTGGTGTATTCTAGTGAATGTGGATCTGATCACTGTGGTGTATTCTAGTGAATGTGGATCTGATCACTGTGGTGTATTCTAGTGAATGTGGATCTGATCACTGTGGTTTATTCTGGTGAGTGTGGATCTGATCACTGTGGTTTATTCTGGTGAATGTGGATCTGATCACTGTGATTTATTCTGGTGAATGTGGATCTGATCACTGTGATTTATTCTGGTGAATGTGGATCTGATCACTGTGGTTTATTCTGGTGAGTGTGGATCTGATCACTGTGGTTTATTCTAGTGAATGTGGATCTGATCACTGTGGTTTACTCTGGTGAATGTGGATCTGATCACTGTGATTTATTCTGGTGAATGTGGATCTGATCACTGTGATTTATTCTGGTGAATGTGGATCTGATCACTGTGATTTATTCTGGTGAATGTGGATCTGATCACTGTGGTGTATTCTAGTGAATGTGGATCTGATCACTGTGGTTTATTCTGGTGAATGTGGATCTGATCACTGTGGTTTATTCTGGTGAATGTGGATCTGATCACTGTGATTTATTATGGTGAGTGTGGATCTGATCACTGTGGTGTATTCTAGTGAATGTGGATCTGATCACTGTGGTGTATTCTAGTGAATGTGGATCTGATCACTGTGGTTTACTCTGGTGAATGTGGATCTGATCACTGTGGTTTATTCTGGTGAATGTGGATCTGATCACTGTGGTTTATTCTGGTGAATGTGGATCTGATCACTGTGATTTATTCTGGTGAATGTGGATCTGATCACTGTGGTTTATTCTGGTGAGTGTGGATCTGATCACTGTGGTGTATTCTGGTGAATGTGGATCTGATCACTGTGGTGTATTCTGGTGAGTGTGGATCTGATCACTGTGGTTTACTCTGGTGAATGTGGATCTGATCACTGTGGTTTACTCTGGTGAATGTGGATCTGATCACTGTGGTTTATTCTGGTGAATGTGGATCTGATCACTGTGGTTTACTCTAGTGAATGTGGATCTGATCACTGTGGTTTACTCTGGTGAATGTGGATCTGATCACTGTGGTTTATTCTGGTGAATGTGGATCTGATCACTGTGGTGTATTCTAGTGAATGTGGATCTGATCACTGTGGTTTACTCTGGTGAATGTGGATCTGATCACTGTGGTTTATTCTGGTGAATGTGGATCTGATCACTGTGGTTTATTCTAGTGAATGTGGATCTGATCACTGTGATTTATTCTGGTGAATGTGGATCTGATCACTGTGATTTATTCTGGTGAATGTGGATCTGATCACTGTGGTTTATTCTGGTGAATGTGGATCTGATCACTGTGGTTTATTCTAGTGAATGTGGATCTGATCACTGTGATTTATTATGGTGAATGTGGATCTGATCACTGTGGTTTACTCTGGTGAATGTGGATCTGATCACTGTGGTTTATTCTAGTGAATGTGGATCTGATCACTGTGATTTATTATGGTGAATGTGGATCTGATCACTGTGGTTTATTCTGGTGAATGTGGATCTGATCACTGTGATTTATTCTGGTGAATGTGGATCTGATCACTGTGGTTTATTCTAGTGAATGTGGATCTGATCACTGTGATTTATTATGGTGAATGTGGATCTGATCACTGTGATTTATTATGGTGAATGTGGATCTGATCACTGTGGTTTACTCTGGTGAATGTGGATCTGATCACTGTGGTTTATTCTAGTGAATGTGGATCTGATCAATGTGATTTATTATGGTGAATGTGGATCTGATCACTGTGGTTTACTCTGGTGAATGTGGATCTGATCACTGTGGTTTATTCTAGTGAATGTGGATCTGATCACTGTGATTTATTATGGTGAATGTGGATCTGATCACTGTGGTTTACTCTGGTGAATGTGGATCTGATCACTGTGGTTTATTCTAGTGAATGTGGATCTGATCACTGTGATTTATTATGGTGAATGTGGATCTGATCACTGTGGTTTATTCTAGTGAATGTGGATCTGATCACTGTGGTTTACTCTGGTGAATGTGGATCTGATCACTGTGGTTTATTCTGGTGAATGTGGATCTGATCACTGTGATTTATTCTGGTGAATGTGGATCTGATCACTGTGGTTTATTCTGGTGAATGTGGATCTGATCACTGTGGTTTATTCTAGTGAATGTGGATCTGATCACTGTGATTTATTATGGTGAATGTGGATCTGATCACTGTGGTTTACTCTGGTGAATGTGGATCTGATCACTGTGGTTTATTCTAGTGAATGTGGATCTGATCACTGTGATTTATTATGGTGAATGTGGATCTGATCACTGTGGTGTATTCTGGTGAGTGTGGATCTGATCACTCTGGTGTATTCTGGTGAATGTGGATCTGATCACTGTGGTTTATTCTGGTGAATGTGGATCTGATCACTGTGGTTTATTCTGGTGAATGTGGATCTGATCACTGTGGTTTATTCTGGTGAATGTGGATCTGATCACTGTGATTTATTATGATGAATGTGGATCTGATCACTGTGGTTTACTCTGGTGAATGTGGATCTGATCACTGTGGTTTATTCTAGTGAATGTGGATCTGATCAATGTGTTTTTTTCTGGTGAGTGTGGATCTGATCACTGTGGTGTATTCTGGTGAATGTGGATCTGATCACTGTGGTTTATTCTGGTGAATGTGGATCTGATCACTGTGATTTATTCTGGTGAATGTGGATCTGATCACTGTGGTGTATTCTGGTGAGTGTGGATCTGATCACTCTGGTGTATTCTGGTGAATGTTGATCTGATCACTGTGGTTTATTCTGGTGAATGTGGATCTGATCACTGTGGTTTATTCTGGTGAATGTGGATCTGATCACTGTGGTTTATTCTGGTGAATGTGGATCTGATCACTGTGATTTATTCTGGTGAATGTGAATCTGATCACTGTGATTTATTCTAGTGAATGTGGATCTGATCACTGTGATTTATTCTAGTGAATGTGGATCTGATCACTGTGGTTTATTCTGGTGAATGTGGATCTGATCACTGTGGTTTACTCTGGTGAATGTGGATCTGATCACTGTGGTTTATTCTGGTGAATGTGGATCTGATCACTGTGATTTATTCTGGTGAATGTGGATCTGATCACTGTGATTTATTCTGGTGAATGTGGATCTGATCACTGTGGTTTATTCTGGTGAATGTGGATCTGATCACTGTGGTTTATTCTAGTGAATGTGGATCTGATCACTGTGATTTATTATGGTGAATGTGGATCTGATCACTGTGGTTTACTCTGGTGAATGTGGATCTGATCACTGTGGTTTATTCTAGTGAATGTGGATCTGATCACTGTGATTTATTATGGTGAATGTGGATCTGATCACTGTGGTTTACTCTGGTGAATGTGGATCTGATCACTGTGGTTTATTCTAGTGAATGTGGATCTGATCACTGTGGTTTATTCTGGTGAATGTGGATCTGATCACTGTGGTGTATTCTGGTGAATGTTGATCTGATCACTGTGGTTTATTCTGGTGAGTGTGGATCTGATCACTGTGGTTTATTCTGGTGAATGTGGATCTGATCACTGTGATTTATTCTGGTGAATGTGGATCTGATCACTGTGGTGTATTCTAGTGAATGTGGATCTGATCACTGTGGTTTATTCTAGTGAATGTGGATCTGATCACTGTGGTTTATTCTGGTGAATGTGGATCTGATCACTGTGGTTTACTCTGGTGAATGTGGATCTGATCACTGTGGTTTACTCTGGTGAATGTGGATCTGATCACTGTGGTTTATTCTGGTGAATGTGGATCTGATCACTGTGGTTTATTCTGGTGAGTGTGGATCTGATCACTGTGGTGTATTCTAGTGAATGTGGATCTGATCACTGTGGTGTATTCTAGTGAATGTGGATCTGATCACTGTGGTTTACTCTGGTGAATGTGGATCTGATCACTGTGGTTTATTCTGGTGAATGTGGATCTGATCACTGTGATTTATTCTGGTGAATGTGGATCTGATCACTGTGGTTTACTCTGGTGAATGTGGATCTGATCACTGTGGTTTATTCTGGTGAATGTGGATCTGATCACTGTGGTTTACTCTGGTGAATGTGGATCTGATCACTGTGGTTTATTCTGGTGAATGTGGATCTGATCACTGTGATTTATTCTGGTGAATGTGGATCTGATCACTGTGGTGTATTCTAGTGAATGTGGATCTGATTACTGTGGTTTATTCTGGTGAGTGTGGATCTGATCACTGTGGTTTATTCTAGTGAATGTGGATCTGATCACTGTGATTTATTCTGGTGAATGTGGATCTGATCACTGTGGTTTATTCTGGTGAATGTGGATCTGATCACTGTGGTGTATTCTAGTGAATGTGGATCTGATCACTGTGGTGTATTCTAGTGAATGTGGATCTGATCACTGTGGTGTATTCTAGTGAATGTGGATCTGATCACTGTGGTGTATTCTAGTGAATGTGGATCTGATCACTGTGGTGTATTCTGGTGAGTGTGGATCTGATCACTGTGGTTTATTCTGGTGAATGTGGATCTGATCACTGTGGTTTACTCTGGTGAATGTGGATCTGATCACTGTGGTGTATTCTAGTGAATGTGGATCTGATCACTGTGGTGTATTCTAGTGAATGTGGATCTGATCACTGTGGTGTATTCTAGTGAATGTGGATCTGATCACTGTGGTGTATTCTAGTGAATGTGGATCTGATCACTGTGGTGTATTCTAGTGAATGTGGATCTGATCACTGTGGTGTATTCTAGTGAATGTGGATCTGATCACTGTGGTGTATTCTGGTGAGTGTGGATCTGATCACTGTGGTTTATTCTGGTGAGTGTGGATCTGATCACTGTGGTTTATTCTGGTGAATGTGGATCTGATCACTGTGGTTTATTCTGGTGAGTGTGGATCTGATCACTGTGGTTTATTCTGGTGAATGTGGATCTGATCACTGTGGTTTACTCTGGTGAATGTGGATCTGATCACTGTGGTTTACTCTGGTGAATGTGGATCTGATCACTGTGGTTTATTCTGGTGAGTGTGGATCTGATCACTGTGGTTTATTCTGGTGAATGTGGATCTGATCACTGTGGTTTATTCTGGTGAATGTGGATCTGATCACTGTGGTGTATTCTAGTGAATGTGGATCTGATCACTGTGGTTTATTCTGGTGAGTGTGGATCTGATCACTGTGGTTTATTCTGGTGAATGTGGATCTGATCACTGTGGTGTATTCTAGTGAATGTGGATCTGATCACTGTGGTTTATTCTGGTGAGTGTGGATCTGATCACTGTGGTTTATTCTGGTGAATGTGGATCTGATCACTGTGGTTTACTCTGGTGAATGTGGATCTGATCACTGTGGTTTATTCTGGTGAATGTGGATCTGATCACTGTGGTGTATTCTAGTGAATGTGGATCTGATCACTGTGGTGTATTCTAGTGAATGTGGATCTGATCACTGTGGTGTATTCTAGTGAATGTGGATCTGATCACTGTGGTGTATTCTAGTGAATGTGGATCTGATCACTGTGATTTATTCTGGTGAATGTGGATCTGATCACTGTGGTTTATTCTGGTGAATGTGGATCTGATCACTGTGGTTTATTCTGGTGAATGTGGATTTGATCACTGTGGTTTACTCTGGTGAATGTGGATCTGATCACTGTGGTTTACTCTGGTGAATGTGGATCTGATCACTGTGGTTTATTCTGGTGAATGTGGATCTGATCACTGTGGTTTATTCTGGTGAGTGTGGATCTGATCACTGTGGTGTATTCTAGTGAATGTGGATCTGATCACTGTGGTGTATTCTGGTGAATGTGGATCTGATCACTGTGGTTTACTCTGGTGAATGTGGATCTGATCACTGTGGTTTATTCTGGTGAATGTGGATCTGATCACTGTGATTTATTCTGGTGAATGTGGATCTGATCACTGTGGTTTACTCTGGTGAATGTGGATCTGATCACTGTGGTTTATTCTGGTGAATGTGGATCTGATCACTGTGATTTATTCTGGTGAATGTGGATCTGATCACTGTGGTTTACTCTGGTGAATGTGGATCTGATCACTGTGGTTTATTCTGGTGAATGTGGATCTGATCACTGTGGTGTATTCTAGTGAATGTGGATCTGATCACTGTGGTTTACTCTGGTGAATGTGGATCTGATCACTGTGGTTTATTCTGGTGAGTGTGGATCTGATCACTGTGGTTTATTCTGGTGAATGTGGATCTGATCACTGTGGTGTATTCTAGTGAATGTGGATCTGATCACTGTGGTGTATTCTAGTGAATGTGGATCTGATCACTGTGGTGTATTCTAGTGAATGTGGATCTGATCACTGTGGTGTATTCTAGTGAATGTGGATCTGATCACTGTGGTGTATTCTAGTGAATGTGGATCTGATCACTGTGGTTTATTCTGGTGAGTGTGGATCTGATCACTGTGGTTTATTCTGGTGAATGTGGATCTGATCACTGTGGTTTATTCTGGTGAGTGTGGATCTGATCACTGTGGTTTATTCTGGTGAGTGTGGATCTGATCACTGTGGTTTATTCTGGTGAGTGTGGATCTGATCACTGTGGTTTACTCTGGTGAATGTGGATCTGATCACTGTGGTTTACTCTGGTGAATGTGGATCTGATCACTGTGGTTTATTCTAGTGAATGTGGATCTGATCACTGTGGTGTATTCTAGTGAATGTGGATCTGATCACTGTGGTTTACTCTGCTGAATGTGGATCTGATCACTGTGGTGTATTCTGGTGAATGTGGATCTGATCACTGTGGTTTACTCTGCTGAATGTGGATCTGATCACTGTGGTGTATTCTGGTGAATGTGGATCTGATCACTGTGGTTTATTCTGGTGAGTGTGGATCTGATCACTGTGGTGTATTCTAGTGAATGTGGATCTGATCACTGTGGTGTATTCTAGTGAATGTGGATCTGATCACTGTGGTTTACTCTGGTGAATGTGGATCTGATCACTGTGGTTTATTCTGGTGAATGTGGATCTGATCACTGTGATTTATTCTGGTGAATGTGGATCTGATCACTGTGATTTATTCTGGTGAATGTGGATCTGATCACTGTGGTTTATTCTGGTGAATGTGGATCTGATCACTGTGGTTTATTCTGGTGAATGTGGATCTGATCACTGTGATTTATTATGGTGAGTGTGGATCTGATCACTGTGGTGTATTCTAGTGAATGTGGATCTGATCACTGTGGTGTATTCTAGTGAATGTGGATCTGATCACTGTGGTTTATTCTGGTGAGTGTGGATCTGATTACTGTGGTTTATTCTGGTGAATGTGGATCTGATCACTGTGATTTATTATGGTGAGTGTGGATCTGATCACTGTGGTGTATTCTAGTGAATGTGGATCTGATCACTGTGGTGTATTCTAGTGAATGTGGATCTGATCACTGTGGTTTACTCTGGTGAATGTGGATCTGATCACTGTGGTTTATTCTGGTGAATGTGGATCTGATCACTGTGGTTTACTCTGGTGAATGTGGATCTGATCACTGTGGTTTATTCTGGTGAATGTGGATCTGATCACTGTGGTTTATTCTGGTGAATGTGGATCTGATCACTGTGGTTTATTCTGGTGAATGTGGATCTGATCACTGTGGTTTATTCTGGTGAGTGTGGATCTGATCACTGTGGTTTATTCTGGTGAATGTGGATCTGATCACTGTGGTTTACTCTGGTGAATGTGGATCTGATCACTGTGGTTTATTCTGGTGAATGTGGATCTGATCACTGTGGTGTATTCTAGTGAATGTGGATCTGATCACTGTGGTGTATTCTAGTGAATGTGGATCTGATCACTGTGGTGTATTCTAGTGAATGTGGATCTGATCACTGTGGTGTATTCTAGTGAATGTGGATCTGTTCACTGTGGTGTATTCTAGTGAATGTGGATCTGATCACTGTGGTGTATTCTAGTGAATGTGGATCTGATCACTGTGGTGTATTCTAGTGAATGTGGATCTGATCACTGTGGTGTATTCTAGTGAATGTGGATCTGATCACTGTGGTGTATTCTAGTGAATGTGGATCTGATCACTGTGGTTTACTCTGGTGAATGTGGATCTGATCACTGTGGTTTATTCTGGTGAATGTGGATCTGATCACTGTGATTTATTCTGGTGAATGTGGATCTGATCACTGTGGTTTACTCTGGTGAATGTGGATCTGATCACTGTGGTTTATTCTGGTGAATGTGGATCTGATCACTGTGGTGTATTCTAGTGAATGTGGATCTGATCACTGTGGTGTATTCTAGTGAATGTGGATCTGATCACTGTGGTGTATTCTAGTGAATGTGGATCTGATCACTGTGGTGTATTCTAGTGAATGTGGATCTGATCACTGTGGTGTATTCTAGTGAATGTGGATCTGATCACTGTGGTTTATTCTGGTGAGTGTGGATCTGATCACTGTGGTTTATTCTGGTGAATGTGGATCTGATCACTGTGATTTATTCTGGTGAATGTGGATCTGATCACTGTGGTTTATTCTGGTGAGTGTGGATCTGATCACTGTGGTTTATTCTAGTGAATGTGGATCTGATCACTGTGGTTTACTCTGGTGAATGTGGATCTGATCACTGTGGTTTACTCTGCTGAATGTGGATCTGATCACTGTGGTTTATTCTGGTGAGTGTGGATCTGATCACTGTGGTGTATTCTAGTGAATGTGGATCTGATCACTGTGGTTTACTCTGGTGAATGTGGATCTGATCACTGTGGTTTATTCTGGTGAATGTGGATCTGATCACTGTGATTTATTCTGGTGAATGTGAATCTGATCACTGTGATTTATTCTGGTGAATGTGGATCTGATCACTGTGGTGTATTCTAGTGAATGTGGATCTGATCACTGTGGTTTATTCTGGTGAATGTGGATCTGATCACTGTGGTTTATTCTGGTGAATGTGGATCTGATCACTGTGATTTATTATGGTGAGTGTGGATCTGATCACTGTGGTGTATTCTAGTGAATGTGGATCTGATCACTGTGGTGTATTCTAGTGAATGTGGATCTGATCACTGTGGTTTACTCTGGTGAATGTGGATCTGATCACTGTGATTTATTCTGGTGAATGTGGATCTGATCACTGTGATTTATTCTGGTGAATGTGGATCTGATCACTGTGGTTTATTCTGGTGAATGTGGATCTGATCACTGTGGTTTATTCTGGTGAGTGTGGATCTGATCACTGTGGTTTATTCTAGTGAATGTGGATCTGATCACTGTGGTTTACTCTGGTGAATGTGGATCTGATCACTGTGGTTTACTCTGCTGAATGTGGATCTGATCACTGTGGTTTATTCTGGTGAGTGTGGATCTGATCACTGTGGTGTATTCTAGTGAATGTGGATCTGATCACTGTGGTGTATTCTAGTGAATGTGGATCTGATCACTGTGGTTTACTCTGGTGAATGTGGATCTGATCACTGTGGTTTATTCTGGTGAATGTGGATCTGATCACTGTGATTTATTCTGGTGAATGTGGATCTGATCACTGTGATTTATTCTGGTGAATGTGGATCTGATCACTGTGGTTTATTCTGGTGAATGTGGATCTGATCACTGTGGTTTATTCTGGTGAGTGTGGATCTGATCACTGTGGTTTATTCTGGTGAATGTGGATCTGATCACTGTGATTTATTCTGGTGAATGTGGATCTGATCACTGTGGTGTATTCTAGTGAATGTGGATCTGATCACTGTGGTTTATTCTGGTGAGTGTGGATCTGATCACTGTGGTTTATTCTGGTGAATGTGGATCTGATCACTGTGGTTTACTCTGGTGAATGTGGATCTGATCACTGTGGTTTATTCTGGTGAATGTGGATCTGATCACTGTGGTGTATTCTAGTGAATGTGGATCTGATCACTGTGGTGTATTCTAGTGAATGTGGATCTGATCACTGTGGTGTATTCTAGTGAATGTGGATCTGATCACTGTGGTGTATTCTAGTGAATGTGGATCTGATCACTGTGGTGTATTCTAGTGAATGTGGATCTGATCACTGTGGTGTATTCTAGTGAATGTGGATCTGATCACTGTGGTGTATTCTAGTGAATGTGGATCTGATCACTGTGGTTTATTCTGGTGAGTGTGGATCTGATCACTGTGGTTTATTCTGGTGAATGTGGATCTGATCACTGTGGTTTACTCTGGTGAATGTGGATCTGATCACTGTGGTTTATTCTAGTGAATGTGGATCTGATCACTGTGGTTTATTCTGGTGAATGTGGATCTGATCACTGTGGTTTATTCTGGTGAGTGTGGATCTGATCACTGTGGTGTATTCTAGTGAATGTGGATCTGATCACTGTGGTGTATTCTAGTGAATGTGGATCTGATCACTGTGGTTTACTCTGGTGAATGTGGATCTGATCACTGTGGTTTATTCTGGTGAATGTGGATCTGATCACTGTGATTTATTCTGGTGAATGTGGATCTGATCACTGTGGTTTATTCTGGTGAATGTGGATCTGATCACTGTGGTGTATTCTAGTGAATGTGGATCTGATCACTGTGGTGTATTCTAGTGAATGTGGATCTGATCACTGTGGTGTATTCTAGTGAATGTGGATCTGATCACTGTGGTGTATTCTAGTGAATGTGGATCTGATCACTGTGGTTTACTCTGGTGAATGTGGATCTGATCACTGTGGTTTACTCTGGTGAATGTGGATCTGATCACTGTGGTTTATTCTGGTGAATGTGGATCTGATCACTGTGGTTTATTCTGGTGAGTGTGGATCTGATCACTGTGGTGTATTCTGGTGAATGTGGATCTGATCACTGTGGTTTATTCTGGTGAGTGTGGATCTGATCACTGTGGTGTATTCTAGTGAATGTGGATCTGATCACTGTGGTGTATTCTAGTGAATGTGGATCTGATCACTGTGGTTTACTCTGGTGAATGTGGATCTGATCACTGTGGTTTATTCTGGTGAATGTGGATCTGATCACTGTGATTTATTCTGGTGAATGTGGATCTGATCACTGTGATTTATTCTGGTGAATGTGGATCTGATCACTGTGGTTTATTCTGGTGAATGTGGATCTGATCACTGTGGTTTATTCTGGTGAATGTGGATCTGATCACTGTGATTTATTATGGTGAGTGTGGATCTGATCACTGTGGTGTATTCTAGTGAATGTGGATCTGATCACTGTGGTGTATTCTAGTGAATGTGGATCTGATCACTGTGGTTTATTCTGGTGAGTGTGGATCTGATCACTGTGGTTTATTCTGGTGAATGTGGATCTGATCACTGTGATTTATTCTGGTGAATGTGGATCTGATCACTGTGATTTATTCTGGTGAATGTGGATCTGATCACTGTGGTTTATTCTGGTGAGTGTGGATCTGATCACTGTGGTTTATTCTAGTGAATGTGGATCTGATCACTGTGGTTTACTCTGGTGAATGTGGATCTGATCACTGTGGTTTATTCTGGTGAATGTGGATCTGATCACTGTGGTTTATTCTGGTGAATGTGGATCTGATCACTGTGATTTATTATGGTGAGTGTGGATCTGATCACTGTGGTGTATTCTAGTGAATGTGGATCTGATCACTGTGGTGTATTCTAGTGAATGTGGATCTGATCACTGTGGTTTATTCTGGTGAATGTGGATCTGATCACTGTGATTTATTCTGGTGAATGTGGATCTGATCACTGTGGTTTATTCTGGTGAGTGTGGATCTGATCACTGTGGTGTATTCTGGTGAATGTGGATCTGATCACTGTGGTTTACTCTGGTGAATGTGGATCTGATCACTGTGGTTTACTCTGGTGAATGTGGATCTGATCACTGTGGTTTACTCTGGTGAATGTGGATCTGATCACTGTGGTTTATTCTAGTGAATGTGGATCTGATCACTGTGGTTTACTCTGGTGAATGTGGATCTGATCACTGTGGTTTATTCTGGTGAATGTGGATCTGATCACTGTGGTGTATTCTAGTGAATGTGGATCTGATCACTGTGGTTTACTCTGGTGAATGTGGATCTGATCACTGTGGTTTATTCTGGTGAATGTGGATCTGATCACTGTGGTTTATTCTAGTGAATGTGGATCTGATCACTGTGGTTTACTCTGGTGAATGTGGATCTGATCACTGTGATTTATTCTGGTGAATGTGGATCTGATCACTGTGGTTTATTCTGGTGAATGTGGATCTGATCACTGTGATTTATTCTGGTGAATGTGGATCTGATCACTGTGATTTATTCTGGTGAATGTGGATCTGATCACTGTGGTTTATTCTGGTGAATGTGGATCTGATCACTGTGGTTTATTCTAGTGAATGTGGATCTGATCACTGTGATTTATTATGGTGAATGTGGATCTGATCACTGTGGTTTACTCTGGCGAATGTGGATCTGATCACTGTGGTTTATTCTAGTGAATGTGGATCTGATCACTGTGATTTATTATGGTGAATGTGGATCTGATCACTGTGGTTTATTCTGGTGAATGTGGATCTGATCACTGTGATTTATTCTGGTGAATGTGGATCTGATCACTGTGGTTTATTCTGGTGAATGTGGATCTGATCACTGTGGTTTATTCTAGTGAATGTGGATCTGATCACTGTGATTTATTATGGTGAATGTGGATCTGATCACTGTGATTTATTATGGTGAATGTGGATCTGATCACTGTGGTTTACTCTGGTGAATGTGGATCTGATCACTGTGGTTTATTCTAGTGAATGTGGATCTGATCAATGTGATTTATTATGGTGAATGTGGATCTGATCACTGTGGTTTACTCTGGTGAATGTGGATCTGATCACTGTGGTTTATTCTAGTGAATGTGGATCTGATCACTGTGATTTATTATGGTGAATGTGGATCTGATCACTGTGGTTTATTCTAGTGAATGTGGATCTGATCACTGTGATTTATTATGGTGAATGTGGATCTGATCACTGTGGTTTATTCTAGTGAATGTGGATCTGATCACTATGGTTTACGCTGGTGAATGTGGATCTGATCACTGTGGTTTATTCTGGTGAATGTGGATCTGATCACTGTGATTTATTCTGGTGAATGTGGATCTGATCACTGTGGTTTATTCTGGTGAATGTGGATCTGATCACTGTGGTTTATTCTAGTGAATGTGGATCTGATCACTGTGATTTATTATGGTGAATGTGGATCTGATCACTGTGGTTTACTCTGGTGAATGTGGATCTGATCACTGTGGTTTATTCTAGTGAATGTGGATCTGATCACTGTGATTTATTCTGGTGAATGTGGATCTGATCACTGTGGTGTATTCTGGTGAGTGTGGATCTGATCACTCTGGTGTATTCTGGTGAATGTGGATCTGATCACTGTGGTTTATTCTGGTGAATGTGGATCTGATCACTGGTTTATTCTGGTGAATGTGGATCTGGTCACTGTGGTTTATTCTGGTGAATGTGGATCTGATCACTGTGGTTTATTCTAGTGAATGTGGATCTGATCACTGTGGTTTATTCTGGTGAATGTGGATCTGATCACTGTGATTTATTATGATGAATGTGGATCTGATCACTGTGGTTTACTCTGGTGAATGTGGATCTGATCACTGTGGTTTATTCTAGTGAATGTGGATCTGATCAATGTGTTTTTTTCTGGTGAGTGTGGATCTGATCACTGTGGTGTATTCTGGTGAATGTGGATCTGATCACTGTGGTTTATTCTGGTGAATGTGGATCTGATCACTGTGATTTATTCTGGTGAATGTGGATCTGATCACTGTGGTGTATTCTGGTGAATGTGGATCTGATCACTGTGGTTTATTCTGGTGAATGTGGATCTGATCACTGTGGTTTATTCTGGTGAATGTGGATCTGATCACTGTGGTTTATTCTGGTGAATGTGGATCTGATCACTGTGATTTATTCTGGTGAATGTGAATCTGATCACTGTGATTTATTCTAGTGAATGTGGATCTGATCACTGTGATTTATTCTAGTGAATGTGGATCTGATCACTGTGGTTTATTCTGGTGAGTGTGGATCTGATCACTGTGGTTTATTCTGGTGAATGTGGATCTGATCACTGTGGTTTACTCTGGTGAATGTGGATCTGATCACTGTGGTTTATTCTGGTGAATGTGGATCTGATCACTGTGATTTATTCTGGTGAATGTGGATCTGATCACTGTGATTTATTCTGGTGAATGTGGATCTGATCACTGTGGTTTATTCTGGTGAATGTGGATCTGATCACTGTGGTTTATTCTAGTGAATGTGGATCTGATCACTGTGATTTATTATGGTGAATGTGGATCTGATCACTGTGGTTTACTCTGGTGAATGTGGATCTGATCACTGTGGTTTATTCTAGTGAATGTGGATCTGATCACTGTGATTTATTATGGTGAATGTGGATCTGATCACTGTGGTTTACTCTGGTGAGTGTGGATCTGATCACTGTGATTTATTCTGGTGAATGTGGATCTGATCACTGTGGTTTATTCTGGTGAGTGTGGATCTGATCACTGTGGTTTATTCTAGTGAATGTGGATCTGATCACTGTGGTTTACTCTGGTGAATGTGGATCTGATCACTGTGGTTTATTCTGGTGAATGTGGATCTGATCACTGTGGTTTATTCTAGTGAATGTGGATCTGATCACTGTGGTTTACTCTGGTGAATGTGGATCTGATCACTGTGGTTTATTCTGGTGAATGTGGATCTGATCACTGTGATTTATTCTAGTGAATGTGGATCTGATCAATGTGTTTTTTTCTGGTGAGTGTGGATCTGATCACTGTGGTTTATTCTAGTGAATGTGGATCTGATCACTGTGGTTTATTCTGGTGAATGTGGATCTGATCACTGTGATTTATTCTGGTGAATGTGGATCTGATCACTGTGGTGTATTTTGGTGAGTGTGGATCTGATCACTCTGGTGTATTCTGGTGAATGTTGATCTGATCACTGTGGTTTATTCTGGTGAGTGTGGATCTGATCACTGTGGTTTATTCTGGTGAATGTGGATCTGATCACTGTGATTTATTCTGGTGAATGTGGATCTGATCACTGTGGTGTATTCTAGTGAATGTGGATCTGATCACTGTGGTTTATTCTAGTGAATGTGGATCTGATCACTGTGGTTTATTCTGGTGAATGTGGATCTGATCACTGTGGTTTACTCTGGTGAATGTGGATCTGATCACTGTGGTTTACTCTGGTGAATGTGGATCTGATCACTGTGGTTTATTCTGGTGAATGTGGATCTGATCACTGTGGTTTATTCTGGTGAGTGTGGATCTGATCACTGTGGTGTATTCTAGTGAATGTGGATCTGATCACTGTGGTGTATTCTAGTGAATGTGGATCTGATCACTGTGGTTTACTCTGGTGAATGTGGATCTGATCACTGTGGTTTATTCTGGTGAATGTGGATCTGATCACTGTGATTTATTCTGGTGAATGTGGATCTGATCACTGTGGTTTACTCTGGTGAATGTGGATCTGATCACTGTGGTTTATTCTGGTGAATGTGGATCTGATCACTGTGGTTTACTCTGGTGAATGTGGATCTGATCACTGTGGTTTATTCTGGTGAATGTGGATCTGATCACTGTGATTTATTCTGGTGAATGTGGATCTGATCACTGTGGTGTATTCTAGTGAATGTGGATCTGATCACTGTGGTTTATTCTGGTGAGTGTGGATCTGATCACTGTGGTTTATTCTGGTGAATGTGGATCTGATCACTGTGGTTTACTCTGGTGAATGTGGATCTGATCACTGTGGTTTATTCTGGTGAATGTGGATCTGATCACTGTGGTGTATTCTAGTGAATGTGGATCTGATCACTGTGGTGTATTCTAGTGAATGTGGATCTGATCAATGTGGTGTATTCTAGTGAATGTGGATCTGATCACTGTGGTGTATTCTAGTGAATGTGGATCTGATCACTGTGGTGTATTCTAGTGAATGTGGATCTGATCACTGTGGTGTATTCTAGTGAATGTGGATCTGATCACTGTGGTGTATTCTAGTGAATGTGGATCTGATCACTGTGGTGTATTCTGGTGAGTGTGGATCTGATCACTGTGATTTATTCTGGTGAATGTGGATCTGATCACTGTGGTTTATTCTGGTGAGTGTGGATCTGATCACTGTGGTTTATTCTGGTGAATGTGGATCTGATCACTGTGGTTTACTCTGGTGAATGTGGATCTGATCACTGTGGTTTACTCTGGTGAATGTGGATCTGATCACTGTGGTTTATTCTGGTGAATGTGGATCTGATCACTGTGGTTTATTCTGGTGAGTGTGGATCTGATCACTGTGGTGTATTCTAGTGAATGTGGATCTGATCACTGTGGTGTATTCTAGTGAATGTGGATCTGATCACTGTGGTTTACTCTGGTGAATGTGGATCTGATCACTGTGGTTTATTCTGGTGAATGTGGATCTGATCACTGTGATTTATTCTGGTGAATGTGGATCTGATCACTGTGGTTTACTCTGGTGAATGTGGATCTGATCACTGTGGTTTATTCTGGTGAATGTGGATCTGATCACTGTGGTGTATTCTAGTGAATGTGGATCTGATCACTGTGGTTTATTCTGGTGAGTGTGGATCTGATCACTGTGGTGTATTCTGGTGAATGTGGATCTGATCACTGTGGTGTATTCTAGTGAATGTGGATCTGATCACTGTGGTGTATTCTAGTGAATGTGGATCTGATCACTGTGGTTTATTCTGGTGAGTGTGGATCTGATCACTGTGGTGTATTCTGGTGAATGTGGATCTGATCACTGTGGTGTATTCTAGTGAATGTGGATCTGATCACTGTGGTGTATTCTAGTGAATGTGGATCTGATCACTGTGGTTTATTCTGGTGAATGTGGATCTGATCACTGTGGTTTATTCTGGTGAATGTGGATCTGATCACTGTGGTTTACTCTGGTGAATGTGGATCTGATCACTGTGGTTTATTCTGGTGAATGTGGATCTGATCACTGTGGTTTATTCTGGTGAGTGTGGATCTGATCACTGTGGTGTATTCTGGTGAATGTGGATCTGATCACTGTGGTTTATTCTGGTGAGTGTGGATCTGATCACTGTGGTGTATTCTGGTGAATGTGGATCTGATCACTGTGGTGTATTCTAGTGAATGTGGATCTGATCACTGTGGTGTATTCTAGTGAATGTGGATCTGATCACTGTGGTTTATTCTGGTGAATGTGGATCTGATCACTGTGATTTATTCTGGTGAATGTGGATCTGATCACTGTGATTTATTCTGGTGAATGTGGATCTGATCACTGTGGTTTATTCTGGTGAATGTGGATCTGATCACTGTGGTTTATTCTGGTGAATGTGGATCTGATCACTGTGATTTATTATGGTGAGTGTGGATCTGATCACTGTGGTGTATTCTAGTGAATGTGGATCTGATCACTGTGGTGTATTCTAGTGAATGTGGATCTGATCACTGTGGTGTATTCTAGTGAATGTGGATCTGATCACTGTGGTTTATTCTGGTGAGTGTGGATCTGATCACTGTGGTTTATTCTGGTGAATGTGGATCTGATCACTGTGATTTATTCTGGTGAATGTGGATCTGATCACTGTGATTTATTCTGGTGAATGTGGATCTGATCACTGTGGTTTATTCTGGTGAATGTGGATCTGATCACTGTGGTTTATTCTGGTGAGTGTGGATCTGATCACTGTGGTTTATTCTAGTGAATGTGGATCTGATCACTGTGGTTTACTCTGGTGAATGTGGATCTGATCACTGTGGTTTACTCTGCTGAATGTGGATCTGATCACTGTGGTTTATTCTGGTGAATGTGGATCTGATCACTGTGATTTATTCTGGTGAATGTGGATCTGATCACTGTGGTTTATTCTGGTGAGTGTGGATCTGATCACTGTGGTTTATTCTGGTGAATGTGGATCTGATCACTGTGGTTTATTCTGGTGAGTGTGGATCTGATCACTGTGGTGTATTCTAGTGAATGTGGATCTGATCACTGTGGTTTACTCTGGTGAATGTGGATCTGATCACTGTGGTTTATTCTGGTGAATGTGGATCTGATCACTGTGATTTATTCTGGTGAATGTGGATCTGATCACTGTGGTTTACTCTGGTGAATGTGGATCTGATCACTGTGGTTTATTCTGGTGAATGTGGATCTGATCACTGTGGTTTACTCTGGTGAATGTGGATCTGATCACTGTGGTTTATTCTGGTGAATGTGGATCTGATCACTGTGATTTATTCTGGTGAATGTGGATCTGATCACTGTGGTGTATTCTAGTGAATGTGGATCTGATCACTGTGGTTTATTCTGGTGAGTGTGGATCTGATCACTGTGGTTTATTCTGGTGAATGTGGATCTGATCACTGTGGTTTACTCTGGTGAATGTGGATCTGATCACTGTGGTTTATTCTGGTGAATGTGGATCTGATCACTGTGGTGTATTCTAGTGAATGTGGATCTGATCACTGTGGTGTATTCTAGTGAATGTGGATCTGATCACTGTGGTGTATTCTAGTGAATGTGGATCTGATCACTGTGGTGTATTCTAGTGAATGTGGATCTGATCACTGTGGTGTATTCTAGTGAATGTGGATCTGATCACTGTGGTTTATTCTGGTGAATGTGGATCTGATCACTGTGGTTTACTCTGGTGAATGTGGATCTGATCACTGTGGTTTACTCTGGTGAATGTGGATCTGATCACTGTGGTTTATTCTGGTGAATGTGGATCTGATCACTGTGGTTTATTCTGGTGAGTGTGGATCTGATCACTGTGGTGTATTCTAGTGAATGTGGATCTGATCACTGTGGTGTATTCTAGTGAATGTGGATCTGATCACTGTGGTTTACTCTGGTGAATGTGGATCTGATCACTGTGGTTTATTCTGGTGAATGTGGATCTGATCACTGTGATTTATTCTGGTGAATGTGGATCTGATCACTGTGGTTTACTCTGGTGAATGTGGATCTGATCACTGTGGTTTATTCTGGTGAATGTGGATCTGATCACTGTGGTGTATTCTAGTGAATGTGGATCTGATCACTGTGGTTTATTCTGGTGAGTGTGGATCTGATCACTGTGGTTTATTCTGGTGAATGTGGATCTGATCACTGTGGTGTATTCTAGTGAATGTGGATCTGATCACTGTGGTGTATTCTAGTGAATGTGGATCTGATCACTGTGGTGTATTCTAGTGAATGTGGATCTGATCACTGTGGTGTATTCTAGTGAATGTGGATCTGATCACTGTGGTGTATTCTAGTGAATGTGGATCTGATCACTGTGGTGTATTCTAGTGAATGTGGATCTGATCACTGTGGTTTATTCTGGTGAATGTGGATCTGATCACTGTGGTTTATTCTGGTGAGTGTGGATCTGATCACTGTGATTTATTCTGGTGAATGTGGATCTGATCACTGTGGTTTACTCTGGTGAATGTGGATCTGATCACTGTGGTTTACTCTGGTGAATGTGGATCTGATCACTGTGGTTTATTCTGGTGAATGTGGATCTGATCACTGTGGTTTATTCTGGTGAGTGTGGATCTGATCACTGTGGTGTATTCTGGTGAATGTGGATCTGATCACTGTGGTTTATTCTGGTGAATGTGGATCTGATCACTGTGGTTTATTCTGGTGAGTGTGGATCTGATCACTGTGGTGTATTCTAGTGAATGTGGATCTGATCACTGTGGTTTACTCTGGTGAATGTGGATCTGATCACTGTGGTTTATTCTGGTGAATGTGGATCTGATCACTGTGATTTATTCTGGTGAATGTGGATCTGATCACTGTGATTTATTCTGGTGAATGTGGATCTGATTACTGTGGTTTATTCTGGTGAATGTGGATCTGATCACTGTGGTTTATTCTGGTGAATGTGGATCTGATCACTGTGATTTATTATGGTGAGTGTGGATCTGATCACTGTGGTGTATTCTAGTGAATGTGGATCTGATCACTGTGGTGTATTCTAGTGAATGTGGATCTGATCACTGTGGTGTATTCTAGTGAATGTGGATCTGATCACTGTGGTTTATTCTGGTGAGTGTGGATCTGATCACTGTGGTTTATTCTGGTGAATGTGGATCTGATCACTGTGATTTATTCTGGTGAATGTGGATCTGATCACTGTGATTTATTCTGGTGAATGTGGATCTGATCACTGTGGTTTATTCTGGTGAGTGTGGATCTGATCACTGTGGTTTATTCTAGTGAATGTGGATCTGATCACTGTGGTTTACTCTGGTGAATGTGGATCTGATCACTGTGGTTTACTCTGCTGAATGTGGATCTGATCACTGTGGTTTATTCTGGTGAATGTGGATCTGATCACTGTGATTTATTCTGGTGAATGTGGATCTGATCACTGTGATTTATTATGGTGAATGTGGATCTGATCACTGTGGTTTATTCTGGTGAGTGTGGATCTGATCACTGTGGTTTATTCTGGTGAGTGTGGATCTGATCACTGTGGTTTATTCTGGTGAATGTGGATCTGATCACTGTGGTGTATTCTAGTGAATGTGGATCTGATCACTGTGGTTTATTCTGGTGAGTGTGGATCTGATCACTGTGGTTTATTCTGGTGAATGTGGATCTGATCACTGTGGTGTATTCTAGTGAATGTGGATCTGATCACTGTGGTTTATTCTGGTGAATGTGGATCTGATCACTGTGGTTTATTCTGGTGAGTGTGGATCTGATCACTGTGGTTTATTCTGGTGAATGTGGATCTGATCACTGTGATTTATTCTGGTGAATTTGGATCTGATCACTGTGGTTTATTCTGGTGAGTGTGGATCTGATCACTGTGGTGTATTCTGGTGAATGTGGATCTGATCACTGTGGTTTACTCTGGTGAATGTGGATCTGATCACTGTGGTTTACTCTGGTGAATGTGGATCTGATCACTGTGGTTTACTCTGGTGAATGTGGATCTGATCACTGTGGTTTATTCTAGTGAATGTGGATCTGATCACTGTGGTTTACTCTGGTGAATGTGGATCTGATCACTGTGGTGTATTCTAGTGAATGTGGATCTGATCACTGTGGTGTATTCTAGTGAATGTGGATCTGATCACTGTGGTTTACTCTGGTGAATGTGAATCTGATCACTGTGGTTTATTCTGGTGAATGTGGATCTGATCACTGTGGTTTATTCTAGTGAATGTGGATCTGATCACTGTGGTTTACTCTGGTGAATGTGGGTCTGATCACTGTGATTTATTCTGGTGAATGTGGATCTGATCACTGTGGTTTATTCTGGTGAATGTGGATCTGATCACTGTGATTTATTCTGGTGAATGTGGATCTGATCACTGTGATTTATTCTGGTGAATGTGGATCTGATCACTGTGGTTTATTCTGGTGAATGTGGATCTGATCACTGTGGTTTATTCTGGTGAATGTGGATCTGATCACTGTGGTTTATTCTAGTGAATGTGGATCTGATCACTGTGATTTATTATGGTGAATGTGGATCTGATCACTGTGGTTTACTCTGGTGAATGTGGATCTGATCACTGTGGTTTATTCTAGTGAATGTGGATCTGATCACCGTGGTTTATTCTAGTGAATGTGGATCTGATCACTGTGATTTATTATGGTGAATGTGGATCTGATCACTGTGGTTTATTCTGGTGAATGTGGATCTGATCACTGTGGTTTATTCTGGTGAATGTGGATCTGATCACTGTGGTTTATTCTAGTGAATGTGGATCTGATCACTGTGATTTATTATGGTGAATGTGGATCTGATCACTGTGATTTATTATGGTGAATGTGGATCTGATCACTGTGGTTTACTCTGGTGAATGTGGATCTGATCACTGTGGTTTATTCTAGTGAATGTGGATCTGATCAATGTGATTTATTATGGTGAATGTGGATCTGATCACTGTGGTTTACTCTGGTGAATGTGGATCTGATCACTGTGGTTTATTCTAGTGAATGTGGATCTGATCACTGTGATTTATTATGGTGAATGTGGATCTGATCACTGTGGTTTACTCTGGTGAATGTGGATCTGATCACTGTGGTTTATTCTAGTGAATGTGGATCTGATCACTGTGATTTATTATGGTGAATGTGGATCTGATCACTGTGGTTTATTCTAGTGAATGTGGATCTGATCACTGTGGTTTACTCTGGTGAATGTGGATCTGATCACTGTGGTTTATTCTGGTGAATGTGGATCTGATCACTGTGATTTATTCTGGTGAATGTGGATCTGATCACTGTGGTTTATTCTGGTGAATGTGGATCTGATCACTGTGGTTTATTCTAGTGAATGTGGATCTGATCACTGTGATTTATTATGGTGAATGTGGATCTGATCACTGTGGTTTACTCTGGTGAATGTGGATCTGATCACTGTGGTTTATTCTAGTGAATGTGGATCTGATCACTGTGATTTATTATGGTGAATGTGGATCTGATCACTGTGGTGTATTCTGGTGAATGTGGATCTGATCACTGTGGTTTATTCTGGTGAATGTGGATCTGATCACTGTGGTTTATTCTGGTGAATGTGGATCTGATCACTGTGGTTTATTCTGGTGAATGTGGATCTGATCACTGTGATTTATTATGATGAATGTGGATCTGATCACTGTGGTTTACTCTGGTGAATGTGGATCTGATCACTGTGGTTTATTCTAGTGAATGTGGATCTGATCAATGTGTTTTTTTCTGGTGAGTGTGGATCTGATCACTGTGGTGTATTCTGGTGAATGTGGATCTGATCACTGTGGTTTATTCTGGTGAATGTGGATCTGATCACTGTGATTTATTCTGGTGAATGTGGATCTGATCACTGTGGTGTATTCTGGTGAGTGTGGATCTGATCACTCTGGTTTATTCTGGTGAATGTGGATCTGATCACTGTGGTTTATTCTGGTGAATGTGGATCTGATCACTGTGGTTTATTCTGGTGAATGTGGATCTGATCACTGTGATTTATTCTGGTGAATGTGAATCTGATCACTGTGATTTATTCTAGTGAATGTGGATCTGATCACTGTGATTTATTCTAGTGAATGTGGATCTGATCACTGTGGTTTATTCTGGTGAGTGTGGATCTGATCACTGTGGTTTACTCTGGTGAATGTGGATCTGATCACTGTGGTTTATTCTGGTGAATGTGGATCTGATCACTGTGATTTATTCTGGTGAATGTGGATCTGATCACTGTGATTTATTCTGGTGAATGTGGATCTGATCACTGTGGTTTATTCTGGTGAATGTGGATCTGATCACTGTGGTTTATTCTAGTGAATGTGGATCTGATCACTGTGATTTATTATGGTGAATGTGGATCTGATCACTGTGGTTTACTCTGGTGAGTGTGGATCTGATCACTGTGGTTTACTCTGGTGAATGTGGATCTGATCACTGTGGTTTACTCTGGTGAGTGTGGATCTGATCACTGTGGTTTATTCTAGTGAATGTGGATCTGATCACTGTGGTTTACTCTGGTGAATGTGGATCTGATCACTGTGGTTTATTCTGGTGAATGTGGATCTGATCACTGTGATTTATTCTGGTGAATGTGGATCTGATCACTGTGGTTTATTCTGGTGAATGTGGATCTGATCACTGTGGTTTATTCTAGTGAATGTGGATCTGATCACTGTGATTTATTATGGTGAATGTGGATCTGATCACTGTGGTTTACTCTGGTGAATGTGGATCTGATCACTGTGGTTTATTCTAGTGAATGTGGATCTGATCAATGTGTTTTTTTCTGGTGAATGTGGATCTGATCACTGTGGTTTATTCTGGTGAATGTGGATCTGATCACTGTGGTTTATTCTAGTGAATGTGGATCTGATCACTGTGGTTTATTCTAGTGAATGTGGATCTGATCACTGTGATTTATTATGGTGAATGTGGATCTGATCACTGTGGTTTACTCTGGTGAATGTGGATCTGATCACTGTGGTTTATTCTAGTGAATGTGGATCTGATCACTGTGGTTTATTCTGGTGAATGTGGATCTGATCACTGTGATTTATTCTGGTGAATGTGGATCTGATCACTGTGGTGTATTCTGGTGAATGTGGATCTGATCACTGTGGTGTATTCTGGTGAGTGTGGATCTGATCACTGTGGTGTATTCTGGTGAATGTTGATCTGATCACTGTGGTTTATTCTGGTGAGTGTGGATCTGATCACTGTGGTTTATTCTGGTGAATGTGGATCTGATCACTGTGATTTATTCTGGTGAATGTGGATCTGATCACTGTGGTGTATTCTAGTGAATGTGGATCTGATCACTGTGGTTTATTCTAGTGAATGTGGATCTGATCACTGTGGTTTATTCTGGTGAATGTGGATCTGATCACTGTGGTTTACTCTGGTGAATGTGGATCTGATCACTGTGGTTTACTCTGGTGAATGTGGATCTGATCACTGTGGTTTATTCTGGTGAATGTGGATCTGATCACTGTGGTTTATTCTGGTGAGTGTGGATCTGATCACTGTGGTGTATTCTAGTGAATGTGGATCTGATCACTGTGGTGTATTCTAGTGAATGTGGATCTGATCACTGTGGTTTACTCTGGTGAATGTGGATCTGATCACTGTGGTTTATTCTGGTGAATGTGGATCTGATCACTGTGATTTATTCTGGTGAATGTGGATCTGATCACTGTGGTTTACTCTGGTGAATGTGGATCTGATCACTGTGGTTTATTCTGGTGAATGTGGATCTGATCACTGTGGTTTACTCTGGTGAATGTGGATCTGATCACTGTGGTTTATTCTGGTGAATGTGGATCTGATCACTGTGATTTATTCTGGTGAATGTGGATCTGATCACTGTGGTGTATTCTAGTGAATGTGGATCTGATCACTGTGGTTTATTCTGGTGAATGTGGATCTGATCACTGTGGTTTACTCTGGTGAATGTGGATCTGATCACTGTGGTTTATTCTGGTGAATGTGGATCTGATCACTGTGGTGTATTCTAGTGAATGTGGATCTGATCACTGTGGTGTATTCTAGTGAATGTGGATCTGATCACTGTGGTGTATTCTAGTGAATGTGGATCTGATCACTGTGGTGTATTCTAGTGAATGTGGATCTGATCACTGTGGTGTATTCTAGTGAATGTGGATCTGATCACTGTGGTTTACTCTGGTGAATGTGGATCTGATCACTGTGGTTTATTCTGGTGAATGTGGATCTGATCACTGTGGTGTATTCTAGTGAATGTGGATCTGATCACTGTGGTTTACTCTGGTGAATGTGGATCTGATCACTGTGGTTTATTCTGGTGAATGTGGATCTGATCACTGTGGTTTATTCTGGTGAGCGTGGATCTGATCACTGTGGTTTACTCTGGTGAATGTGGATCTGATCACTGTGGTTTACTCTGCTGAATGTGGATCTGATCACTGTGGTTTATTCTGGTGAATGTGGATCTGATCACTGTGGTTTATTCTGGTGAGCGTGGATCTGATCACTGTGGTTTACTCTGGTGAATGTGGATCTGATCACTGTGGTTTACTCTGCTGAATGTGGATCTGATCAGTGTGGTTTATTCTGGTGAATGTGGATCTGATCACTGTGGTTTACTCTGCTGAATGTGGATCTGATCACTGTGGTTTATTCTGGTGAGCGTGGATCTGATCACTGTGGTTTACTCTGGTGAATGTGGATCTGATCACTGTGGTTTACTCTGCTGAATGTGGATCTGATCACTGTGGTTTACTCTGGTGAATGTGGATCTGATCACTGTGGTTTACTCTGGTGAATGTGGATCTGATCACTGTGGTTTACTCTGGTGAATGTGGATCTGATCACTGTGGTTTACTCTGGTGAATGTGGATCTGATCACTGTGGTTTATTCTAGTGAATGTGGATCTGATCACTGTGGTTTACTCTGGTGAATGTGGATCTGATCACTGTGGTTTATTCTGGTGAATGTGGATCTGATCACTGTGGTGTATTCTAGTGAATGTGGATCTGATCACTGTGGTTTACTCTGGTGAATGTGGATCTGATCACTGTGGTTTATTCTAGTGAATGTGGATCTGATCACTGTGGTTTACTCTGGTGAATGTGGATCTGATCACTGTGATTTATTCTGGTGAATGTGGATCTGATCACTGTGGTTTATTCTGGTGAATGTGGATCTGATCACTGTGATTTATTCTGGTGAATGTGGATCTGATCACTGTGATTTATTCTGGTGAATGTGGATCTGATCACTGTGGTTTATTCTGGTGAATGTGGATCTGATCACTGTGGTTTATTCTAGTGAATGTGGATCTGATCACTGTGATTTATTATGGTGAATGTGGATCTGATCACTGTGGTTTACTCTGGTGAATGTGGATCTGATCAGTGTGGTTTATTCTGGTGAATGTGGATCTGATCACTGTGGTTTACTCTGGTGAATGTGGATCTGATCACTGTGGTTTACTCTGGTGAATGTGGATCTGATCACTGTGATTTATTCTGGTGAATGTGGATCTGATCACTGTGGTGTATTCTGGTGAGTGTGGATCTGATCACTCTGGTGTATTCTGGTGAATGTTGATCTGATCACTGTGGTTTATTCTGCTGAATGTGGATCTGATCACTGTGGTTTATTCTGGTGAGCGTGGATCTGATCACTGTGGTTTACTCTGGTGAATGTGGATCTGATCACTGTGGTTTACTCTGCTGAATGTGGATCTGATCACTGTGGTTTACTCTGGTGAATGTGGATCTGATCACTGTGGTTTACTCTGGTGAATGTGGATCTGATCACTGTGGTTTACTCTGGTGAATGTGGATCTGATCACTGTGGTTTACTCTGGTGAATGTGGATCTGATCACTGTGGTTTATTCTAGTGAATGTGGATCTGATCACTGTGGTTTACTCTGGTGAATGTGGATCTGATCACTGTGGGTTATTCTGGTGAATGTGGATCTGATCACTGTGGTGTATTCTAGTGAATGTGGATCTGATCACTGTGGTTTACTCTGGTGAATGTGGATCTGATCACTGTGGTTTATTCTGGTGAATGTGGATCTGATCACTGTGGTTTATTCTAGTGAATGTGGATCTGATCACTGTGGTTTACTCTGGTGAATGTGGATCTGATCACTGTGATTTATTCTGGTGAATGTGGATCTGATCACTGTGGTTTATTCTGGTGAATGTGGATCTGATCACTGTGATTTATTCTGGTGAATGTGGATCTGATCACTGTGATTTATTCTGGTGAATGTGGATCTGATCACTGTGGTTTATTCTGGTGAATGTGGATCTGATCACTGTGGTTTATTCTAGTGAATGTGGATCTGATCACTGTGATTTATTATGGTGAATGTGGATCTGATCACTGTGGTTTACTCTGGTGAATGTGGATCTGATCACTGTGGTTTACTCTGGTGAATGTGGATCTGATCACTGTGGTTTATTCTAGTGAATGTGGATCTGATCAATGTGGTTTTTTCTGGTGAATGTGGTTCTGATCACTGTGGTTTATTCTGGTGAATGTGGATCTGATCACTGTGGTTTATTCTAGTGAATGTGGATCTGATCACTGTGGTTTATTCTAGTGAATGTGGATCTGATCACTGTGATTTATTATGGTGAATGTGGATCTGATCACTGTGGTTTACTCTGGTGAATGTGGATCTGATCACTGTGGTTTATTCTAGTGAATGTGGATCTGATCACTGTGGTTTATTCTGGTGAATGTGGATCTGATCACTGTGATTTATTCTGGTGAATGTGGATCTGATCACTGTGGTGTATTCTGGTGAATGTGGATCTGATCACTGTGGTGTATTCTGGTGAGTGTGGATCTGATCACTGTGGTGTATTCTGGTGAATGTTGATCTGATCACTGTGGTTTATTCTGGTGAGTGTGGATCTGATCACTGTGGTTTATTCTGGTGAATGTGGATCTGATCACTGTGATTTATTCTGGTGAATGTGGATCTGATCACTGTGGTGTATTCTAGTGAATGTGGATCTGATCACTGTGGTTTATTCTAGTGAATGTGGATCTGATCACTGTGGTTTATTCTGGTGAATGTGGATCTGATCACTGTGGTTTACTCTGGTGAATGTGGATCTGATCACTGTGGTTTACTCTGGTGAATGTGGATCTGATCACTGTGGTTTATTCTGGTGAATGTGGATCTGATCACTGTGGTTTATTCTGGTGAGTGTGGATCTGATCACTGTGGTGTATTCTAGTGAATGTGGATCTGATCACTGTGGTGTATTCTAGTGAATGTGGATCTGATCACTGTGGTTTACTCTGGTGAATGTGGATCTGATCACTGTGGTTTATTCTGGTGAATGTGGATCTGATCACTGTGATTTATTCTGGTGAATGTGGATCTGATCACTGTGGTTTACTCTGGTGAATGTGGATCTGATCACTGTGGTTTATTCTGGTGAATGTGGATCTGATCACTGTGGTTTACTCTGGTGAATGTGGATCTGATCACTGTGGTTTATTCTGGTGAATGTGGATCTGATCACTGTGATTTATTCTGGTGAATGTGGATCTGATCACTGTGGTGTATTCTAGTGAATGTGGATCTGATCACTGTGGTTTATTCTGGTGAGTGTGGATCTGATCACTGTGGTTTATTCTGGTGAATGTGGATCTGATCACTGTGGTTTACTCTGGTGAATGTGGATCTGATCACTGTGGTTTATTCTGGTGAATGTGGATCTGATCACTGTGGTGTATTCTAGTGAATGTGGATCTGATCACTGTGGTGTATTCTAGTGAATGTGGATCTGATCACTGTGGTGTATTCTAGTGAATGTGGATCTGATCACTGTGGTGTATTCTAGTGAATGTGGATCTGATCACTGTGGTGTATTCTAGTGAATGTGGATCTGATCACTGTGGTTTACTCTGGTGAATGTGGATCTGATCACTGTGGTTTATTCTGGTGAATGTGGATCTGATCACTGTGGTGTATTCTAGTGAATGTGGATCTGATCACTGTGGTGTATTCTAGTGAATGTGGATCTGATCACTGTGGTTTACTCTGGTGAATGTGGATCTGATCACTGTGGTGTATTCTAGTGAATGTGGATCTGATCACTGTGGTTTACTCTGGTGAATGTGGATCTGATCACTGTGGTTTATTCTGGTGAATGTGGATCTGATCACTGTGGTTTATTCTGGTGAGCGTGGATCTGATCACTGTGGTTTATTCTGGTGAATGTGGATCTGATCACTGTGGTTTATTCTGGTGAATGTGGATCTGATCACTGTGGTTTATTCTAGTGAATGTGGATCTGATCACTGTGGTTTACTCTGGTGAATGTGGATCTGATCACTGTGGTTTACTCTGCTGAATGTGGATCTGATCACTGTGGTTTATTCTGGTGAATGTGGATCTGATCACTGTGGTTTATTCTGGTGAATGTGGATCTGATCACTGTGGTTTATTCTAGTGAATGTGGATCTGATCACTGTGGTTTACTCTGCTGAATATGGATCTGATCACTGTGGTTTATTCTGGTGAGCGTGGATCTGATCACTGTGGTTTACTCTGGTGAATGTGGATCTGATCACTGTGGTTTACTCTGCTGAATGTGGATCTGATCACTGTGGTTTATTCTGGTGAATGTGGATCTGATCACTGTGGTTTATTCTGGTGAATGTGGATCTGATCACTGTGGTTTATTCTAGTGAATGTGGATCTGATCACTGTGGTTTACTCTGGTGAATGTGGATCTGATCACTGTGGTTTACTCTGGTGAATGTGGATCTGATCACTGTGGTTTATTCTGGTGAGCGTGGATCTGATCACTGTGGTTTATTCTGGTGAATGTGGATCTGATCACTGTGGTTTACTCTGCTGAATGTGGATCTGATCACTGTGGTTTACTCTGGTGAATGTGGATCTGATCACTGTGGTTTACTCTGGTGAATGTGGATCTGATCACTGTGGTTTACTCTGGTGAATGTGGATCTGATCACTGTGGTTTACTCTGGTGAATGTGGATCTGATCACTGTGGTTTACTCTGGTGAATGTGGATCTGATCACTGTGGTTTACTCTGGTGAATGTGGATCTGATCACTGTGGTTTATTCTAGTGAATGTGGATCTGATCACTGTGGTTTACTCTGGTGAATGTGGATCTGATCACTGTGGTTTATTCTGGTGAATGTGGATCTGATCACTGTGGTGTATTCTAGTGAATGTGGATCTGATCACTGTGGTTTACTCTGGTGAATGTGGATCTGATCACTGTGGTTTATTCTGGTGAATGTGGATCTGATCACTGTGGTTTATTCTAGTGAATGTGGATCTGATCACTGTGGTTTACTCTGGTGAATGTGGATCTGATCACTGTGATTTATTCTGGTGAATGTGGATCTGATCACTGTGGTTTATTCTGGTGAATGTGGATCTGATCACTGTGATTTATTCTGGTGAATGTGGATCTGATCACTGTGATTTATTCTGGTGAATGTGGATCTGATCACTGTGGTTTATTCTGGTGAATGTGGATCTGATCACTGTGGTTTATTCTAGTGAATGTGGATCTGATCACTGTGATTTATTATGGTGAATGTGGATCTGATCACTGTGGTTTACTCTGGTGAATGTGGATCTGATCACTGTGGTTTATTCTAGTGAATGTGGATCTGATCACTGTGATTTATTATGGTGAATGTGGATCTGATCACTGTGGTTTATTCTGGTGAATGTGGATCTGATCACTGTGATTTATTCTGGTGAATGTGGATCTGATCACTGTGGTTTATTCTGTTGAATGTGGATCTGATCACTGTGGTTTATTCTAGTGAATGTGGATCTGATCACTGTGATTTATTATGGTGAATGTGGATCTGATCACTGTGATTTATTATGGTGAATGTGGATCTGATCACTGTGGTTTACTCTGGTGAATGTGGATCTGATCACTGTGGTTTATTCTAGTGAATGTGGATCTGATCAATGTGATTTATTATGGTGAATGTGGATCTGATCACTGTGGTTTACTCTGGTGAATGTGGATCTGATCACTGTGGTTTATTCTAGTGAATGTGGATCTGATCACTGTGATTTATTATGGTGAATGTGGATCTGATCACTGTGGTTTACTCTGGTGAATGTGGATCTGATCACTGTGGTTTATTCTGGTGAATGTGGATCTGATCACTGTGGTTTATTCTAGTGAATGTGGATCTGATCACTGTGATTTATTATGGTGAATGTGGATCTGATCACTGTGGTTTACTCTGGTGAATGTGGATCTGATCACTGTGGTTTATTCTAGTGAATGTGGATCTGATCACTGTGATTTATTATGGTGAATGTGGATCTGATCACTGTGGTGTATTCTGGTGAGTGTGGATCTGATCACTCTGGTGTATTCTGGTGAATGTGGATCTGATCACTGTGGTTTATTCTGGTGAATGTGGATCTGATCACTGTGGTTTATTCTGGTGAATGTGGATCTGATCACTGTGGTTTATTCTGGTGAATGTGGATCTGATCACTGTGATTTATTCTGGTGAATGTGGATCTGATCACTGTGATTTATTCTGGTGAATGTGGATCTGATCACTGTGGTTTATTCTGGTGAATGTGGATCTGATCACTGTGGTTTATTCTAGTGAATGTGGATCTGATCACTGTGATTTATTATGGTGAATGTGGATCTGATCACTGTGATTTATTCTGGTGAATGTGGATCTGATCACTGTGGTGTATTCTGGTGAATGTGGATCTGATCACTGTGGTGTATTCTGGTGAGTGTGGATCTGATCACTGTGGTGTATTCTGGTGAATGTTGATCTGATCACTGTGGTTTATTCTGGTGAGTGTGGATCTGATCACTGTGGTTTATTCTGGTGAATGTGGATCTGATCACTGTGATTTATTCTGGTGAATGTGGATCTGATCACTGTGGTGTATTCTAGTGAATGTGGATCTGATCACTGTGGTTTATTCTAGTGAATGTGGATCTGATCACTGTGGTTTATTCTGGTGAATGTGGATCTGATCACTGTGGTTTACTCTGGTGAATGTGGATCTGATCACTGTGGTTTACTCTGGTGAATGTGGATCTGATCACTGTGGTTTATTCTGGTGAATGTGGATCTGATCACTGTGGTTTATTCTGGTGAGTGTGGATCTGATCACTGTGGTGTATTCTAGTGAATGTGGATCTGATCACTGTGGTGTATTCTAGTGAATGTGGATCTGATCACTGTGGTTTACTCTGGTGAATGTGGATCTGATCACTGTGGTTTATTCTGGTGAATGTGGATCTGATCACTGTGATTTATTCTGGTGAATGTGGATCTGATCACTGTGGTTTACTCTGGTGAATGTGGATCTGATCACTGTGGTTTATTCTGGTGAATGTGGATCTGATCACTGTGGTTTACTCTGGTGAATGTGGATCTGATCACTGTGGTTTATTCTGGTGAATGTGGATCTGATCACTGTGATTTATTCTGGTGAATGTGGATCTGATCACTGTGGTGTATTCTAGTGAATGTGGATCTGATCACTGTGGTTTATTCTGGTGAATGTGGATCTGATCACTGTGGTTTACTCTGGTGAATGTGGATCTGATCACTGTGGTTTATTCTGGTGAATGTGGATCTGATCACTGTGGTGTATTCTAGTGAATGTGGATCTGATCACTGTGGTGTATTCTAGTGAATGTGGATCTGATCACTGTGGTGTATTCTAGTGAATGTGGATCTGATCACTGTGGTGTATTCTAGTGAATGTGGATCTGATCACTGTGGTGTATTCTAGTGAATGTGGATCTGATCACTGTGGTTTACTCTGGTGAATGTGGATCTGATCACTGTGGTTTATTCTGGTGAATGTGGATCTGATCACTGTGGTGTATTCTAGTGAATGTGGATCTGATCACTGTGGTTTACTCTGGTGAATGTGGATCTGATCACTGTGGTTTATTCTGGTGAATGTGGATCTGATCACTGTGGTTTATTCTGGTGAGCGTGGATCTGATCACTGTGGTTTACTCTGGTGAATGTGGATCTGATCACTGTGGTTTACTCTGCTGAATGTGGATCTGATCACTGTGGTTTATTCTGGTGAATGTGGATCTGATCACTGTGGTTTATTCTGGTGAGCGTGGATCTGATCACTGTGGTTTACTCTGGTGAATGTGGATCTGATCAC
The DNA here is from genome assembly GCA_029206835.1 of Rana muscosa. Classification (NCBI taxonomy): domain Eukaryota; kingdom Metazoa; phylum Chordata; class Amphibia; order Anura; family Ranidae; genus Rana; species Rana muscosa. Next base: position 5,075,923 of record CM055117.1, on the reverse strand, counting down.
TGTGGTTTACTCTGCTGAATGTGGATCTCATCACTGTGGTTTATTCTGGTGAATGTGGATCTGATCACTGTGGTTTATTCTGGTGAATGTGGATCTGATCACTGTGGTTTATTCTAGTGAATGTGGATCTGATCACTGTGGTTTACTCTGGTGAATGTGGATCTGATCACTGTGGTTTACTCTGCTGAATGTGGATCTGATCACTGTGGTTTATTCTGGTGAGCGTGGATCTGATCACTGTGGTTTACTCTGGTGAATGTGGATCTGATCACTGTGGTTTACTCTGCTGAATGTGGATCTGATCACTGTGGTTTACTCTGGTGAATGTGGATCTGATCACTGTGGTTTACTCTGGTGAATGTGGATCTGATCACTGTGGTTTACTCTGGTGAATGTGGATCTGATCACTGTGGTTTACTCTGGTGAATGTGGATCTGATCACTGTGGTTTATTCTAGTGAATGTGGATCTGATCACTGTGGTTTACTCTGGTGAATGTGGATCTGATCACTGTGGTTTATTCTGGTGAATGTGGATCTGATCACTGTGGTGTATTCTAGTGAATGTGGATCTGATCACTGTGGTTTACTCTGGTGAATGTGGATCTGATCACTGTGGTTTATTCTGGTGAATGTGGATCTGATCACTGTGGTTTATTCTAGTGAATGTGGATCTGATCACTGTGGTTTACTCTGGTGAATGTGGATCTGATCACTGTGATTTATTCTGGTGAATGTGGATCTGATCACTGTGGTTTATTCTGGTGAATGTGGATCTGATCACTGTGATTTATTCTGGTGAATGTGGATCTGATCACTGTGATTTATTCTGGTGAATGTGGATCTGATCACTGTGGTTTATTCCGGTGAATGTGGATCTGATCACTGTGGTTTATTCTAGTGAATGTGGATCTGATCACTGTGATTTATTATGGTGAATGTGGATCTGATCACTGTGGTTTACTCTGGTGAATGTGGATCTGATCACTGTGGTTTACTCTGGTGAATGTGGATCTGATCACTGTGGTTTATTCTAGTGAATGTGGATCTGATCAATGTGTTTTTTTCTGGTGAATGTGGATCTGATCACTGTGGTTTATTCTGGTGAATGTGGATCTGATCACTGTGGTTTATTCTAGTGAATGTGGATCTGATCACTGTGGTTTATTCTAGTGAATGTGGATCTGATCACTGTGATTTATTATGGTGAATGTGGATCTGATCACTGTGGTTTACTCTGGTGAATGTGGATCTGATCACTGTGGTTTATTCTAGTGAATGTGGATCTGATCACTGTGGTTTATTCTGGTGAGTGTGGATCTGATCACTGTGGTTTATTCTGGTGAATGTGGATCTGATCACTGTGGTTTACTCTGGTGAATGTGGATCTGATCACTGTGGTTTATTCTGGTGAATGTGGATCTGATCACTGTGGTGTATTCTAGTGAATGTGGATCTGATCACTGTGGTGTATTCTAGTGAATGTGGATCTGATCACTGTGGTGTATTCTAGTGAATGTGGATCTGATCACTGTGGTGTATTCTAGTGAATGTGGATCTGATCACTGTGGTGTATTCTAGTGAATGTGGATCTGATCACTGTGGTTTACTCTGGTGAATGTGGATCTGATCACTGTGGTTTATTCTGGTGAATGTGGATCTGATCACTGTGGTGTATTCTAGTGAATGTGGATCTGATCACTGTGGTTTACTCTGGTGAATGTGGATCTGATCACTGTGGTTTATTCTGGTGAATGTGGATCTGATCACTGTGGTTTATTCTGGTGAGCGTGGATCTGATCACTGTGGTTTACTCTGGTGAATGTGGATCTGATCACTGTGGTTTACTCTGCTGAATGTGGATCTGATCACTGTGGTTTATTCTGGTGAATGTGGATCTGATCACTGTGGTTTATTCTGGTGAATGTGGATCTGATCACTGTGGTTTATTCTAGTGAATGTGGATCTGATCACTGTGGTTTACTCTGGTGAATGTGGATCTGATCACTGTGGTTTACTCTGCTGAATGTGGATCTGATCACTGTGGTTTATTCTGGTGAATGTGGATCTGATCACTGTGGTTTATTCTGGTGAATGTGGATCTGATCACTGTGGTTTATTCTAGTGAATGTGGATCTGATCACTGTGGTTTACTCTGCTGAATATGGATCTGATCACTGTGGTTTATTCTGGTGAGCGTGGATCTGATCACTGTGGTTTACTCTGGTGAATGTGGATCTGATCACTGTGGTTTACTCTGCTGAATGTGGATCTGATCACTGTGGTTTATTCTGGTGAATGTGGATCTGATCACTGTGGTTTATTCTGGTGAATGTGGATCTGATCACTGTGGTTTATTCTAGTGAATGTGGATCTGATCACTGTGGTTTACTCTGGTGAATGTGGATCTGATCACTGTGGTTTACTCTGCTGAATGTGGATCTGATCACTGTGGTTTATTCTGGTGAGCGTGGATCTGATCACTGTGGTTTATTCTGGTGAATGTGGATCTGATCACTGTGGTTTACTCTGCTGAATGTGGATCTGATCACTGTGGTTTACTCTGGTGAATGTGGATCTGATCACTGTGGTTTACTCTGCTGAATGTGGATCTGATCACTGTGGTTTACTCTGGTGAATGTGGATCTGATCACTGTGGTTTACTCTGGTGAATGTGGATCTGATCACTGTGGTTTACTCTGGTGAATGTGGATCTGATCACTGTGGTTTACTCTGGTGAATGTGGATCTGATCACTGTGGTTTATTCTAGTGAATGTGGATCTGATCACTGTGGTTTACTCTGGTGAATGTGGATCTGATCACTGTGGTTTATTCTGGTGAATGTGGATCTGATCACTGTGGTGTATTCTAGTGAATGTGGATCTGATCACTGTGGTTTACTCTGGTGAATGTGGATCTGATCACTGTGGTTTATTCTGGTGAATGTGGATCTGATCACTGTGGTTTATTCTAGTGAATGTGGATCTGATCACTGTGGTTTACTCTGGTGAATGTGGATCTGATCACTGTGATTTATTCTGGTGAATGTGGATCTGATCACTGTGGTTTATTCTGGTGAATGTGGATCTGATCACTGTGATTTATTCTGGTGAATGTGGATCTGATCACTGTGATTTATTCTGGTGAATGTGGATCTGATCACTGTGGTTTATTCTGGTGAATGTGGATCTGATCACTGTGGTTTATTCTAGTGAATGTGGATCTGATCACTGTGATTTATTATGGTGAATGTGGATCTGATCACTGTGGTTTACTCTGGTGAATGTGGATCTGATCACTGTGGTTTATTCTAGTGAATGTGGATCTGATCACTGTGATTTATTATGGTGAATGTGGATCTGATCACTGTGGTTTATTCTGGTGAATGTGGATCTGATCACTGTGGTTTATTCTAGTGAATGTGGATCTGATCACTGTGATTTATTATGGTGAATGTGGATCTGATCACTGTGGTTTACTCTGGTGAATGTGGATCTGATCACTGTGGTTTATTCTAGTGAATGTGGATCTGATCACTGTGATTTATTATGGTGAATGTGGATCTGATCACTATGGTTTATTCTAGTGAATGTGGATCTGATCACTGTGGTTTACTCTGGTGAATGTGGATCTGATCACTGTGGTTTATTCTGGTGAATGTGGATCTGATCACTGTGGTTTATTCTGGTGAATGTGGATCTGATCACTGTGGTTTATTCTAGTGAATGTGGATCTGATCACTGTGATTTATTATGGTGAATGTGGATCTGATCACTGTGGTTTACTCTGGTGAATGTGGATCTGATCACTGTGGTTTATTCTGGTGAATGTGGATCTGATCACTGTGGTTTATTCTAGTGAATGTGGATCTGATCACTGTGATTTATTATGGTGAATGTGGATCTGATCACTGTGGTTTACTCTGGTGAATGTGGATCTGATCACTGTGGTTTATTCTAGTGAATGTGGATCTGATCACTGTGATTTATTATGGTGAATGTGGATCTGATCACTGTGGTGTATTCTGGTGAGTGTGGATCTGATCACTCTGGTGTATTCTGGTGAATGTGGATCTGATCACTGTGGTTTATTCTGGTGAATGTGGATCTGATCACTGTGGTTTATTCTGGTGAATGTGGATCTGATCACTGTGGTTTATTCTGGTGAATGTGGATCTGATCACTGTGATTTATTCTGGTGAATGTGGATCTGATCACTGTGATTTATTCTGGTGAATGTGGATCTGATCACTGTGGTTTATTCTGGTGAATGTGGATCTGATCACTGTGGTTTATTCTAGTGAATGTGGATCTGATCACTGTGATTTATTATGGTGAATGTGGATCTGATCACTGTGGTTTACTCTGGTGAATGTGGATCTGATCACTGTGGTTTATTCTAGTGAATGTGGATCTGATCACTGTGATTTATTATGGTGAATGTGGATCTGATCACTGTGGTTTACTCTGGTGAGTGTGGATCTGATCACTGTGGTTTATTCTGGTGAATGTGGATCTGATCACTGTGGTTTATTCTAGTGAATGTGGATCTGATCACTGTGGTTTACTCTGGTGAATGTGGATCTGATCACTGTGGTTTACTCTGGTGAGTGTGGATCTGATCACTGTGGTTTATTCTAGTGAATGTGGATCTGATCACTGTGGTTTACTCTGGTGAATGTGGATCTGATCACTGTGGTTTATTCTGGTGAATGTGGATCTGATCACTGTGATTTATTCTGGTGAATGTGGATCTGATCACTGTGGTTTATTCTGGTGAATGTGGATCTGATCACTGTGGTTTATTCTAGTGAATGTGGATCTGATCACTGTGATTTATTATGGTGAATGTGGATCTGATCACTGTGGTTTACTCTGGTGAATATGGATCTGATCACTGTGGTTTATTCTAGTGAATGTGGATCTGATCAATGTGTTTTTTTCTGGTGAATGTGGATCTGATCACTGTGGTTTATTCTGGTGAATGTGGATCTGATCACTGTGGTTTATTCTAGTGAATGTGGATCTGATCACTGTGGTTTATTCTAGTGAATGTGGATCTGATCACTGTGATTTATTATGGTGAATGTGTATCTGATCACTGTGGTTTACTCTGGTGAATGTGGATCTGATCACTGTGGTTTATTCTAGTGAATGTGGATCTGATCACTGTGGTTTATTCTGGTGAATGTGGATCTGATCACTGTGATTTATTCTGGTGAATGTGGATCTGATCACTGTGGTGTATTCTGGTGAGTGTGGATCTGATCACTCTGGTGTATTCTGGTGAATGTGGATCTGATCACTGTGATTTATTCTGGTGAATGTGGATCTGATCACTGTGGTGTATTCTAGTGAATGTGGATCTGATCACTGTGGTTTATTCTAGTGAATGTGGATCTGATCACTGTGGTTTATTCTGGTGAATGTGGATCTGATCACTGTGGTTTATTCTAGTGAATGTGGATCTGATCACTGTGATTTATTCTGGTGAATGTGGATCTGATCACTGTGGTGTATTCTAGTGAATGTGGATCTGATCACTGTGGTTTATTCTAGTGAATGTGGATCTGATCACTGTGATTTATTCTGGTGAATGTGGATCTGATCACTGTGGTGTATTCTAGTGAATGTGGATCTGATCACTGTGGTTTATTCTAGTGAATGTGGATCTGATCACTGTGATTTATTATGGTGAATGTGGATCTGATCACTGTGGTTTACTCTGGTGAATGTGGATCTGATCACTGTGGTTTATTCTAGTGAATGTGGATCTGATCACTGTGGTTTATTCTGGTGAATGTGGATCTGATCACTGTGATTTATTCTGGTGAATGTGGATCTGATCACTGTGGTTTATTCTGGTGAGTGTGGATCTGATCACTGTGGTTTATTCTGGTGAATGTGGATCTGATCACTGTGATTTATTCTGGTGAATGTGGATCTGATCACTGTGGTGTATTCTAGTGAATGTGGATCTGATCACTGTGGTTTATTCTAGTGAATGTGGATCTGATCACTGTGGTTTATTCTGGTGAATGTGGATCTGATCACTGTGGTTTACTCTGGTGAATGTGGATCTGATCACTGTGGTTTACTCTGGTGAATGTGGATCTGATCACTGTGGTTTATTCTGGTGAATGTGGATCTGATCACTGTGGTTTATTCTGGTGAGTGTGGATCTGATCACTGTGGTGTATTCTAGTGAATGTGGATCTGATCACTGTGGTGTATTCTAGTGAATGTGGATCTGATCACTGTGGTTTACTCTGGTGAATGTGGATCTGATCACTGTGGTTTATTCTGGTGAATGTGGATCTGATCACTGTGATTTATTCTGGTGAATGTGGATCTGATCACTGTGGTTTACTCTGGTGAATGTGGATCTGATCACTGTGGTTTATTCTGGTGAATGTGGATCTGATCACTGTGGTTTACTCTGGTGAATGTGGATCTGATCACTGTGGTTTATTCTGGTGAATGTGGATCTGATCACTGTGATTTATTCTGGTGAATGTGGATCTGATCACTGTGGTGTATTCTAGTGAATGTGGATCTGATCACTGTGGTTTATTCTGGTGAGTGTGGATCTGATCACTGTGGTTTATTCTGGTGAATGTGGATCTGATCACTGTGGTTTACTCTGGTGAATGTGGATCTTATCACTGTGGTTTATTCTGGTGAATGTGGATCTGATCACTGTGGTGTATTCTAGTGAATGTGGATCTGATCACTGTGGTGTATTCTAGTGAATGTGGATCTGATCACTGTGGTGTATTCTAGTGAATGTGGATCTGATCACTGTGGTGTATTCTAGTGAATGTGGATCTGATCACTGTGGTGTATTCTAGTGAATGTGGATCTGATCACTGTGGTGTATTCTAGTGAATGTGGATCTGATCACTGTGGTGTATTCTAGTGAATGTGGATCTGATCACTGTGGTGTATTCTGGTGAGTGTGGATCTGATCACTGTGATTTATTCTGGTGAATGTGGATCTGATCACTGTGGTTTATTCTGGTGAATGTGGATCTGATCACTGTGGTTTATTCTGGTGAGTGTGGATCTGATCACTGTGGTTTATTCTGGTGAATGTGGATCTGATCACTGTGGTTTACTCTGGTGAATGTGGATCTGATCACTGTGGTTTACTCTGGTGAATGTGGATCTGATCACTGTGGTTTATTCTGGTGAATGTGGATCTGATCACTGTGGTTTATTCTGGTGAGTGTGGATCTGATCACTGTGGTGTATTCTAGTGAATGTGGATCTGATCACTGTGGTGTATTCTAGTGAATGTGGATCTGATCACTGTGGTTTACTCTGGTGAATGTGGATCTGATCACTGTGGTTTATTCTGGTGAATGTGGATCTGATCACTGTGATTTATTCTGGTGAATGTGGATCTGATCACTGTGGTTTACTCTGGTGAATGTGGATCTGATCACTGTGGTTTACTCTGGTGAATGTGGATCTGATCACTGTGGTGTATTCTAGTGAATGTGGATCTGATCACTGTGGTTTATTCTGGTGAATGTGGATCTGATCACTGTGGTTTACTCTGGTGAATGTGGATCTGATCACTGTGGTTTACTCTGGTGAATGTGGATCTGATCACTGTGGTTTATTCTGGTGAATGTGGATCTGATCACTGTGGTTTATTCTGGTGAGTGTGGATCTGATCACTGTGGTGTATTCTAGTGAATGTGGATCTGATCACTGTGGTGTATTCTAGTGAATGTGGATCTGATCACTGTGGTTTACTCTGGTGAATGTGGATCTGATCACTGAGGTTTATTCTGGTGAATGTGGATCTGATCACTGTGATTTATTCTGGTGAATGTGGATCTGATCACTGTGGTTTACTCTGGTGAATGTGGATCTGATCACTGTGGTTTATTCTGGTGAATGTGGAACTGATCACTGTGGTTTACTCTGGTGAATGTGGATCTGATCACTGTGGTTTATTCTGGTGAATGTGGATCTGATCACTGTGATTTATTCTGGTGAATGTGGATCTGATCACTGTGGTGTATTCTAGTGAATGTGGATCTGATCACTGTGGTTTATTCTGGTGAGTGTGGATCTGATCACTGTGGTTTATTCTGGTGAATGTGGATCTGATCACTGTGGTTTATTCTGGTGAATGTGGATCTGATCACTGTGGTGTATTCTAGTGAATGTGGATCTGATCACTGTGGTGTATTCTAGTGAATGTGGATCTGATCACTGTGGTGTATTCTAGTGAATGTGGATCTGATCACTGTGGTGTATTCTAGTGAATGTGGATCTGATCACTGTGGTGTATTCTAGTGAATGTGGATCTGATCACTGTGGTGTATTCTAGTGAATGTGGATCTGATCACTGTGGTGTATTCTAGTGAATGTGGATCTGATCACTGTGGTGTATTCTGGTGAGTGTGGATCTGATCACTGTGATTTATTCTGGTGAATGTGGATCTGATCACTGTGGTTTATTCTGGTGAATGTGGATCTGATCACTGTGGTTTATTCTGGTGAGTGTGGATCTGATCACTGTGGTTTATTCTGGTGAATGTGGATCTGATCACTGTGGTTTACTCTGGTGAATGTGGATCTGATCACTGTGGTTTACTCTGGTGAATGTGGATCTGATCACTGTGGTTTATTCTGGTGAATGTGGATCTGATCACTGTGGTTTATTCTGGTGAGTGTGGATCTGATCACTGTGGTGTATTCTAGTGAATGTGGATCTGATCACTGTGGTGTATTCTAGTGAATGTGGATCTGATCACTGTGGTTTACTCTGGTGAATGTGGATCTGATCACTGTGGTTTATTCTGGTGAATGTGGATCTGATCACTGTGATTTATTCTGGTGAATGTGGATCTGATCACTGTGGTTTACTCTGGTGAATGTGGATCTGATCACTGTGATTTATTCTGGTGAATGTGGATCTGATCACTGTGGTTTATTCTGGTGAGTGTGGATCTGATCACTGTGGTTTATTCTGGTGAATGTGGATCTGATCACTGTGGTGTATTCTAGTGAATGTGGATCTGATCACTGTGGTGTATTCTAGTGAATGTGGATCTGATCACTGTGGTGTATTCTAGTGAATGTGGATCTGATCACTGTGGTGTATTCTAGTGAATGTGGATCTGATCACTGTGGTGTATTCTAGTGAATGTGGATCTGATCACTGTGGTTTATTCTGGTGAGTGTGGATCTGATCACTGTGGTTTATTCTGGTGAATGTGGATCTGATCACTGTGGTTTACTCTGGTGAATGTGGATCTGATCACTGTGGTTTACTCTGGTGAATGTGGATCTGATCACTGTGGTTTATTCTGGTGAATGTGGATCTGATCACTGTGGTGTATTCTAGTGAATGTGGATCTGATCACTGTGGTTTATTCTGGTGAATGTGGATCTGATCACTGTGGTTTACTCTGGTGAATGTGGATCTGATCACTGTGGTTTACTCTGGTGAATGTGGATCTGATCACTGTGGTTTATTCTAGTGAATGTGGATCTGATCACTGTGGTGTATTCTAGTGAATGTGGATCTGATCACTGTGGTTTACTCTGCTGAATGTGGATCTGATCACTGTGGTGTATTCTGGTGAATGTGGATCTGATCACTGTGGTTTACTCTGCTGAATGTGGATCTGATCACTGTGGTGTATTCTGGTGAATGTGGATCTGATCACTGTGGTTTATTCTGGTGAGTGTGGATCTGATCACTGTGGTGTATTCTAGTGAATGTGGATCTGATCACTGTGGTGTATTCTAGTGAATGTGGATCTGATCACTGTGGTTTACTCTGGTGAATGTGGATCTGATCACTGTGGTTTATTCTGGTGAATGTGGATCTGATCACTGTGATTTATTCTGGTGAATGTGGATCTGATCACTGTGATTTATTCTGGTGAATGTGGATCTGATCACTGTGGTTTATTCTGGTGAATGTGGATCTGATCACTGTGGTTTATTCTGGTGAATGTGGATCTGATCACTGTGGTTTATTCTGGTGAATGTGGATCTGATCACTGTGATTTATTATGGTGAGTGTGGATCTGATCACTGTGGTGTATTCTAGTGAATGTGGATCTGATCACTGTGGTGTATTCTAGTGAATGTGGATCTGATCACTGTGGTGTATTCTAGTGAATGTGGATCTGATCACTGTGGTTTACTCTGGTGAATGTGGATCTGATCACTGTGGTTTATTCTGGTGAATGTGGATCTGATCACTGTGGTTTATTCTGGTGAATGTGGATCTGATCACTGTGGTTTACTCTGGTGAATGTGGATCTGATCACTGTGGTTTATTCTGGTGAATGTGGATCTGATCACTGTGATTTATTCTGGTGAATGTGGATCTGATCACTGTGATTTATTCTGGTGAATGTGGATCTGATCACTGTGGTTTATTCTGGTGAATGTGGATCTGATCACTGTGGTTTATTCTGGTGAATGTGGATCTGATCACTGTGATTTATTATGGTGAGTGTGGATCTGATCACTGTGGTGTATTCTAGTGAATGTGGATCTGATCACTGTGGTGTATTCTAGTGAATGTGGATCTGATCACTGTGGTGTATTCTAGTGAATGTGGATCTGATCACTGTGGTTTACTCTGGTGAATGTGGATCTGATCACTGTGGTTTATTCTGGTGAATGTGGATCTGATCACTGTGGTTTATTCTGGTGAATGTGGATCTGATCACTGTGGTTTACTCTGGTGAATGTGGATCTGATCACTGTGGTTTATTCTGGTGAATGTGGATCTGATCACTGTGATTTATTCTGGTGAATGTGGATCTGATCACTGTGGTGTATTCTAGTGAATGTGGATCTGATCACTGTGGTGTATTCTAGTGAATGTGGATCTGATCACTGTGGTGTATTCTAGTGAATGTGGATCTGATCACTGTGGTTTATTCTGGTGAGTGTGGATCTGATCACTGTGGTTCATTCTGGTGAATGTGGATCTGATCACTGTGGTTTACTCTGGTGAATGTGGATCTGATCACTGTGGTTTATTCTGGTGAATGTGGATCTGATCACTGTGGTGTATTCTAGTGAATGTGGATCTGATCACTGTGGTGTATTCTAGTGAATGTGGATCTGATCACTGTGGTGTATTCTAGTGAATGTGGATCTGATCACTGTGGTGTATTCTAGTGAATGTGGATCTGATCACTGTGGTGTATTCTAGTGAATGTGGATCTGATCACTGTGGTGTATTCTAGTGAATGTGGATCTGATCACTGTGGTGTATTCTAGTGAATGTGGATCTGATCACTGTGGTGTATTCTAGTGAATGTGGATCTGATCACTGTGGTTTATTCTGGTGAATGTGGATCTGATCACTGTGGTTTACTCTGGTGAATGTGGATCTGATCACTGTGGTTTACTCTGGTGAATGTGGATCTGATCACTGTGGTTTATTCTGGTGAATGTGGATCTGATCACTGTGGTTTATTTTGGTGAGTGTGGATCTGATCACTGTGGTGTATTCTAGTGAATGTGGATCTGATCACTGTGGTGTATTCTAGTGAATGTGGATCTGATCACTGTGGTTTACTCTGGTGAATGTGGATCTGATCACTGTGGTTTATTCTGGTGAATGTGGATCTGATCACTGTGATTTATTCTGGTGAATGTGGATCTGATCACTGTGGTTTACTCTGGTGAATGTGGATCTGATCACTGTGGTTTATTCTGGTGAATGTGGATCTGATCACTGTGGTGTATTCTAGTGAATGTGGATCTGATCACTGTGGTTTATTCTGGTGAGTGTGGATCTGATCACTGTGGTTTATTCTGGTGAATGTGGATCTGATCACTGTGGTGTATTCTAGTGAATGTGGATCTGATCACTGTGGTGTATTCTAGTGAATGTGGATCTGATCACTGTGGTGTATTCTAGTGAATGTGGATCTGATCACTGTGGTGTATTCTAGTGAATGTGGATCTGATCACTGTGGTGTATTCTAGTGAATGTGGATCTGATCACTGTGGTTTATTCTGGTGAGTATGGATCTGATCACTGTGGTTTATTCTGGTGAATGTGGATCTGATCACTGTGGTTTACTCTGGTGAATGTGGATCTGATCACTGTGGTTTACTCTGGTGAATGTGGATCTGATCACTGTGGTTTATTCTGGTGAATGTGGATCTGATCACTGTGGTTTATTCTGGTGAATGTGGATCTGATCACTGTGATTTATTATGGTGAGTGTGGATCTGATCACTGTGGTGTATTCTAGTGAATGTGGATCTGATCACTGTGGTGTATTCTGGTGAATGTGGATCTGATCACTGTGGTTTATTCTGGTGAGTGTGGATCTGATCACTGTGGTGTATTCTGGTGAATGTGGATCTGATCACTGTGGTTTACTCTGGTGAATGTGGATCTGATCACTGTGGTTTATTCTGGTGAATGTGGATCTGATCACTGTGGTGTATTCTAGTGAATGTGGATCTGATCACTGTGGTTTACTCTGGTGAATGTGGATCTGATCACTGTGGTTTATTCTGGTGAATGTGGATCTGATCACTGTGATTTATTCTGGTGAATGTGGATCTGATCACTGTGATTTATTCTGGTGAATGTGGATCTGATCACTGTGGTTTATTCTGGTGAATGTGGATCTGATCACTGTGGTTTATTCTGGTGAATGTGGATCTGATCACTGTGATTTATTATGGTGAGTGTGGATCTGATCACTGTGGTGTATTCTAGTGAATGTGGATCTGATCACTGTGGTGTATTCTAGTGAATGTGGATCTGATCACTGTGGTGTATTCTAGTGAATGTGGATCTGATCACTGTGGTGTATTCTGGTGAATGTTGATCTGATCACTGTGGTTTATTCTGGTGAATGTGGATCTGATCACTGTGATTTATTCTGGTGAATGTGGATCTGATCACTGTGATTTATTCTGGTGAATGTGGATCTGATCACTGTGATTTATTCTGGTGAATGTGGATCTGATCACTGTGGTTTATTCTGGTGAATGTGGATCTGATCACTGTGGTTTATTCTGGTGAATGTGGATCTGATCACTGTGATTTATTATGGTGAGTGTGGATCTGATCACTGTGGTGTATTCTAGTGAATGTGGATCTGATCACTGTGGTGTATTCTAGTGAATGTGGATCTGATCACTGTGATTTATTCTGGTGAATGTGGATCTGATCACTGTGGTTTATTCTGGTGAGTGTGGATCTGATCACTGTGGTTTATTCTGGTGAATGTGGATCTGATCACTGTGGTTTATTCTGGTGAGTGTGGATCTGATCACTGTGGTGTATTCTAGTGAATGTGGATCTGATCACTGTGGTTTACTCTGGTGAATGTGGATCTGATCACTGTGGTTTATTCTGGTGAATGTGGATCTGATCACTGTGATTTATTCTGGTGAATGTGGATCTGATCACTGTGGTTTACTCTGGTGAATGTGGATCTGATCACTGTGGTTTATTCTGGTGAATGTGGATCTGATCACTGTGGTTTACTCTGGTGAATGTGGATCTGATCACTGTGGTTTATTCTGGTGAATGTGGATCTGATCACTGTGATTTATTCTGGTGAATGTGGATCTGATCACTGTGGTGTATTCTAGTGAATGTGGATCTGATCACTGTGGTTTATTCTGGTGAGTGTGGATCTGATCACTGTGGTTTATTCTGGTGAATGTGGATCTGATCACTGAGGTTTATTCTGGTGAATGTGGATCTGATCACTGTGGTGTATTCTAGTGAATGTGGATCTGATCACTGTGGTGTATTCTAGTGAATGTGGATCTGATCACTGTGGTGTATTCTAGTGAATGTGGATCTGATCACTGTGGTGTATTCTAGTGAATGTGGATCTGATCACTGTGGTGTATTCTAGTGAATGTGGATCTGATCACTGTGGTGTATTCTAGTGAATGTGGATCTGATCACTGTGATGTATTCTAGTGAATGTGGATCTGATCACTGTGGTGTATTCTAGTGAATGTGGATCTGATCACTGTGGTTTATTCTGGTGAGTGTGGATCTGATCACTGTGGTGTATTCTAGTGAATGTGGATCTGATCACTGTGGTTTACTCTGGTGAATGTGGATCTGATCACTGTGGTTTATTCTGGTGAATGTGGATCTGATCACTGTGGTGTATTCTAGTGAATGTGGATCTGATCACTGTGGTTTACTCTGGTGAATGTGGATCTGATCACTGTGGTTTATTCTGGTGAATGTGGATCTGATCACTGTGATTTATTCTGGTGAATGTGGATCTGATCACTGTGATTTATTCTGGTGAATGTGGATCTGATCACTGTGATTTATTCTGGTGAATGTGGATCTGATCACTGTGGTTTATTCTGGTGAATGTGGATCTGATCACTGTGGTTTATTCTGGTGAATGTGGATCTGATCACTGTGATTTATTATGGTGAGTGTGGATCTGATCACTGTGGTGTATTCTAGTGAATGTGGATCTGATCACTGTGGTGTATTCTAGTGAATGTGGATCTGATCACTGTGGTGTATTCTAGTGAATGTGGATCTGATCACTGTGGTGTATTCTGGTGAATGTTGATCTGATCACTGTGGTTTATTCTGGTGAATGTGGATCTGATCACTGTGATTTATTCTGGTGAATGTGGATCTGATCACTGTGATTTATTCTGGTGAATGTGGATCTGATCACTGTGGTTTATTCTGGTGAGTGTGGATCTGATCACTGTGGTTTATTCTAGTGAATGTGGATCTGATCACTGTGATTTATTCTGGTGAATGTGGATCTGATCACTGTGATTTATTCTGGTGAATGTGGATCTGATCACTGTGGTTTATTCTGGTGAATGTGGATCTGATCACTGTGGTTTATTCTGGTGAATGTGGATCTGATCACTGTGATTTATTATGGTGAGTGTGGATCTGATCACTGTGGTGTATTCTAGTGAATGTGGATCTGATCACTGTGGTGTATTCTAGTGAATGTGGATCTGATCACTGTGATTTATTCTGGTGAATGTGGATCTGATCACTGTGGTTTATTCTGGTGAGTGTGGATCTGATCACTGTGGTTTATTCTGGTGAATGTGGATCTGATCACTGTGGTTTATTCTGGTGAGTGTGGATCTGATCACTGTGGTGTATTCTAGTGAATGTGGATCTGATCACTGTGGTTTACTCTGGTGAATGTGGATCTGATCACTGTGGTTTATTCTGGTGAATGTGGATCTGATCACTGTGATTTATTCTGGTGAATGTGGATCTGATCACTGTGGTTTACTCTGGTGAATGTGGATCTGATCACTGTGGTTTATTCTGGTGAATGTGGATCTGATCACTGTGGTTTACTCTGGTGAATGTGGATCTGATCACTGTGGTTTATTCTGGTGAATGTGGATCTGAGCACTGTGATTTATTCTGGTGAATGTGGATCTGATCACTGTGGTGTATTCTAGTGAATGTGGATCTGATCACTGTGGTTTATTCTGGTGAGTGTGGATCTGATCACTGTGGTTTATTCTGGTGAATGTGGATCTGATCACTGTGGTTTATTCTGGTGAATGTGGATCTGATCACTGTGGTTTATTCTGGTGAATGTGGATCTGATCACTGTGGTGTATTCTAGTGAATGTGGATCTGATCACTGTGGTGTATTCTAGTGAATGTGGATCTGATCACTGTGGTGTATTCTAGTGAATGTGGATCTGATCACTGTGGTGTATTCTAGTGAATGTGGATCTGATCACTGTGGTGTATTCTAGTGAATGTGGATCTGATCACTGTGGTGTATTCTAGTGAATGTGGATCTGATCACTGTGGTGTATTCTAGTGAATGTGGATCTGATCACTGTGGTGTATTCTAGTGAATGTGGATCTGATCACTGTGGTTTATTCTGGTGAGTGTGGATCTGATCACTGTGGTTTATTCTGGTGAATGTGGATCTGATCACTGTGGTTTACTCTGGTGAATGTGGATCTGATCACTGTGGTTTATTCTAGTGAATGTGGATCTGATCACTGTGGTTTATTCTGGTGAATGTGGATCTGATCACTGTGGTTTATTCTGGTGAGTGTGGATCTGATCACTGTGGTGTATTCTAGTGAATGTGGATCTGATCACTGTGGTGTATTCTAGTGAATGTGGATCTGATCACTGTGGTTTACTCTGGTGAATGTGGATCTGATCACTGTGGTTTATTCTGGTGAATGTGGATCTGATCACTGTGATTTATTCTGGTGAATGTGGATCTGATCACTGTGGTTTATTCTGGTGAATGTGGATCTGATCACTGTGGTGTATTCTAGTGAATGTGGATCTGATCACTGTGGTGTATTCTAGTGAATGTGGATCTGATCACTGTGGTGTATTCTAGTGAATGTGGATCTGATCACTGTGGTGTATTCTAGTGAATGTGGATCTGATCACTGTGGTGTATTCTAGTGAATGTGGATCTGATCACTGTGGTTTATTCTGGTGAATGTGGATCTGATCACTGTGGTTTATTCTGGTGAATGTGGATCTGATCACTGTGATTTATTCTGGTGAATGTGGATCTGATCACTGTGGTTTACTCTGGTGAATGTGGATCTGATCACTGTGGTTTATTCTGGTGAATGTGGATCTGATCACTGTGGTTTACTCTGGTGAATGTGGATCTGATCACTGTGGTTTATTCTGGTGAATGTGGATCTGATCACTGTGATTTATTCTGGTGAATGTGGATCTGATCACTGTGGTGTATTCTAGTGAATGTGGATCTGATCACTGTGGTTTATTCTGGTGAGTGTGGATCTGATCACTGTGGTTTATTCTGGTGAATGTGGATCTGATCACTGTGGTTTACTCTGGTGAATGTGGATCTGATCACTGTGGTTTATTCTGGTGAATGTGGATCTGATCACTGTGGTGTATTCTAGTGAATGTGGATCTGATCACTGTGGTGTATTCTAGTGAATGTGGATCTGATCACTGTGGTGTATTCTAGTGAATGTGGATCTGATCACTGTGGTGTATTCTAGTGAATGTGGATCTGATCACTGTGGTGTATTCTAGTGAATGTGGATCTGATCACTGTGGTGTATTCTAGTGAATGTGGATCTGATCACTGTGGTGTATTCTAGTGAATGTGGATCTGATCACTGTGGTTTATTCTGGTGAGTGTGGATCTGATCACTGTGGTTTATTCTGGTGAATGTGGATCTGATCACTGTGGTTTACTCTGGTGAATGTGGATCTGATCACTGTGGTTTATTCTAGTGAATGTGGATCTGATCACTGTGGTTTATTCTGGTGAATGTGGATCTGATCACTGTGGTTTATTCTGGTGAGTGTGGATCTGATCACTGTGGTGTATTCTAGTGAATGTGGATCTGATCACTGTGGTGTATTCTAGTGAATGTGGATCTGATCACTGTGGTTTACTCTGGTGAATGTGGATCTGATCACTGTGGTTTATTCTGGTGAATGTGGATCTGATCACTGTGATTTATTCTGGTGAATGTGGATCTGATCACTGTGGTTTATTCTGGTGAGTGTGGATCTGATCACTGTGGTGTATTCTAGTGAATGTGGATCTGATCACTGTGGTGTATTCTAGTGAATGTGGATCTGATCACTGTGGTGTATTCTAGTGAATGTGGATCTGATCACTGTGGTGTATTCTAGTGAATGTGGATCTGATCACTGTGGTGTATTCTAGTGAATGTGGATCTGATCACTGTGGTTTATTCTGGTGAATGTGGATCTGATCACTGTGGTTTACTCTGGTGAATGTGGATCTGATCACTGTGGTTTACTCTGGTGAATGTGGATCTGATCACTGTGGTTTATTCTGGTGAATGTGGATCTGATCACTGTGGTTTATTCTGGTGAGTGTGGATCTGATCACTGTGGTGTATTCTGGTGAATGTGGATCTGATCACTGTGGTGTATTCTGGTGAATGTGGATCTGATCACTGTGGTGTATTCTGGTGAATGTGGATCTGATCACTGTGGTGTATTCTAGTGAATGTGGATCTGATCACTGTGGTGTATTCTAGTGAATGTGGATCTGATCACTGTGGTTTACTCTGGTGAATGTGGATCTGATCACTGTGGTTTATTCTGGTGAATGTGGATCTGATCACTGTGATTTATTCTGGTGAATGTGGATCTGATCACTGTGATTTATTCTGGTGAATGTGGATCTGATCACTGTGGTTTATTCTAGTGAATGTGGATCTGATCACTGTGGTGTATTCTAGTGAATGTGAATCTGATCACTGTGGTGTATTCTAGTGAATGTGGATCTGATCACTGTGGTTTATTCTGGTGAATGTGGATCTGATCACTGTGGTTTATTCTGGTGAATGTGGATCTGATCACTGTGATTTATTCTGGTGAATGTGGATCTGATCACTGTGGTTTACTCTGGTGAATGTGGATCTGATCACTGTGGTTTATTCTGGTGAATGTGGATCTGATCACTGTGGTTTACTCTGGTGAATGTGGATCTGATCACTGTGGTTTATTCTGGTGAATGTGGATCTGATCACTGTGATTTATTCTGGTGAATGTGGATCTGATCACTGTGGTGTATTCTAGTGAATGTGGATCTGATCACTGTGGTTTATTCTGGTGAGTGTGGATCTGATCACTGTGGTTTATTCTGGTGAATGTGGATCTGATCACTGTGGTTTACTCTGGTGAATGTGGATCTGATCACTGTGGTTTATTCTGGTGAATGTGGATCTGATCACTGTGGTGTATTCTAGTGAATGTGGATCTGATCACTGTGGTGTATTCTAGTGAATGTGGATCTGATCACTGTGGTGTATTCTAGTGAATGTGGATCTGATCACTGTGGTGTATTCTAGTGAATGTGGATCTGATCACTGTGGTGTATTCTAGTGAATGTGGATCTGATCACTGTGGTGTATTCTAGTGAATGTGGATCTGATCACTGTGGTGTATTCTAGTGAATGTGGATCTGATCACTGTGGTTTATTCTGGTGAGTGTGGATCTGATCACTGTGGTTTATTCTGGTGAATGTGGATCTGATCACTGTGGTTTACTCTGGTGAATGTGGATCTGATCACTGTGGTTTATTCTAGTGAATGTGGATCTGATCACTGTGGTTTATTCTGGTGAATGTGGATCTGATCACTGTGGTTTATTCTGGTGAGTGTGGATCTGATCACTGTGGTGTATTCTAGTGAATGTGGATCTGATCACTGTGGTGTATTCTAGTGAATGTGGATCTGATCACTGTGGTTTACTCTGGTGAATGTGGATCTGATCACTGTGGTTTATTCTGGTGAATGTGGATCTGATCACTGTGATTTATTCTGGTGAATGTGGATCTGATCACTGTGGTTTATTCTGGTGAGTGTGGATCTGATCACTGTGGTGTATTCTAGTGAATGTGGATCTGATCACTGTGGTGTATTCTAGTGAATGTGGATCTGATCACTGTGGTGTATTCTAGTGAATGTGGATCTGATCACTGTGGTGTATTCTAGTGAATGTGGATCTGATCACTGTGGTGTATTCTAGTGAATGTGGATCTGATCACTGTGGTTTATTCTGGTGAATGTGGATCTGATCACTGTGGTTTACTCTGGTGAATGTGGATCTGATCACTGTGGTTTACTCTGGTGAATGTGGATCTGATCACTGTGGTTTATTCTGGTGAATGTGGATCTGATCACTGTGGTTTATTCTGGTGAGTGTGGATCTGATCACTGTGGTGTATTCTGGTGAATGTGGATCTGATCACTGTGGTGTATTCTGGTGAATGTGGATCTGATCACTGTGGTGTATTCTGGTGAATGTGGATCTGATCACTGTGGTGTATTCTAGTGAATGTGGATCTGATCACTGTGGTGTATTCTAGTGAATGTGGATCTGATCACTGTGGTTTACTCTGGTGAATGTGGATCTGATCACTGTGGTTTATTCTGGTGAATGTGGATCTGATCACTGTGATTTATTCTGGTGAATGTGGATCTGATCACTGTGATTTATTCTGGTGAATGTGGATCTGATCACTGTGGTTTATTCTAGTGAATGTGGATCTGATCACTGTGGTGTATTCTAGTGAATGTGAATCTGATCACTGTGGTGTATTCTAGTGAATGTGGATCTGATCACTGTGGTTTATTCTGGTGAATGTGGATCTGATCACTGTGATTTATTCTGGTGAATGTGGATCTGATCACTGTGATTTATTCTGGTGAATGTGGATCTGATCACTGTGGTTTATTCTGGTGAGTGTGGATCTGATCACTGTGGTTTATTCTAGTGAATGTGGATCTGATCACTGTGGTTTACTCTGGTGAATGTGGATCTGATCACTGTGGTGTATTCTAGTGAATGTGGATCTGATCACTGTGGTTTATTCTGGTGAGTGTGGATCTGATCACTGTGGTGTATTCTAGTGAATGTGGATCTGATCACTGTGGTGTATTCTAGTGAATGTGGATCTGATCACTGTGGTTTACTCTGGTGAATGTGGATCTGATCACTGTGGTTTATTCTGGTGAATGTGGATCTGATCACTGTGATTTATTCTGGTGAATGTGGATCTGATCACTGTGATTTATTCTGGTGAATGTGGATCTGATCACTGTGGTTTATTCTGGTGAATGTGGATCTGATCACTGTGGTTTATTCTGGTGAGTGTGGATCTGATCACTGTGGTGTATTCTAGTGAATGTGGATCTGATCACTGTGGTGTATTCTAGTGAATGTGGATCTGATCACTGTGGTTTACTCTGGTGAATGTGGATCTGATCACTGTGGTTTATTCTGGTGAATGTGGATCTGATCACTGTGATTTATTCTGGTGAATGTGGATCTGATCACTGTGATTTATTCTGGTGAATGTGGATCTGATCACTGTGGTTTATTCTGGTGAATGTGGATCTGATCACTGTGGTTTATTCTGGTGAATGTGGATCTGATCACTGTGATTTATTATGGTGAGTGTGGATCTGATCACTGTGGTGTATTCTAGTGAATGTGGATCTGATCACTGTGGTGTATTCTAGTGAATGTGGATCTGATCACTGTGGTTTATTCTGGTGAGTGTGGATCTGATCACTGTGGTTTATTCTGGTGAATGTGGATCTGATCACTGTGATTTATTCTGGTGAATGTGGATCTGATCACTGTGGTTTATTCTGGTGAGTGTGGATCTGATCACTGTGGTGTATTCTGGTGAATGTGGATCTGATCACTGTGGTTTACTCTGGTGAATGTGGATCTGATCACTGTGGTTTACTCTGGTGAATGTGGATCTGATCACTGTGGTTTACTCTGGTGAATGTGGATCTGATCACTGTGGTTTATTCTAGTGAATGTGGATCTGATCACTGTGGTTTACTCTGGTGAATGTGGATCTGATCACTGTGGTTTATTCTGGTGAATGTGGATCTGATCACTGTGGTGTATTCTAGTGAATGTGGATCTGATCACTGTGGTTTACTCTGGTGAATGTGGATCTGATCACTGTGGTTTATTCTGGTGAATGTGGATCTGATCACTGTGGTTTATTCTAGTGAATGTGGATCTGATCACTGTGGTTTACTCTGGTGAATGTGGATCTGATCACTGTGATTTATTCTGGTGAATGTGGATCTGATCACTGTGGTTTATTCTGGTGAATGTGGATCTGATCACTGTGATTTATTCTGGTGAATGTGGATCTGATCACTGTGATTTATTCTGGTGAATGTGGATCTGATCACTGTGGTTTATTCTGGTGAATGTGGATCTGATCACTGTGGTTTATTCTAGTGAATGTGGATCTGATCACTGTGATTTATTATGGTGAATGTGGATCTGATCACTGTGGTTTACTCTGGTGAATGTGGATCTGATCACTGTGGTTTATTCTAGTGAATGTGGATCTGATCACTGTGATTTATTATGGTGAATGTGGATCTGATCACTGTGGTTTATTCTGGTGAATGTGGATCTGATCACTGTGATTTATTCTGGTGAATGTGGATCTGATCACTGTGGTTTATTCTGGTGAATGTGGATCTGATCACTGTGGTTTATTCTAGTGAATGTGGATCTGATCACTGTGATTTATTATGGTGAATGTGGATCTGATCACTGTGATTTATTATGGTGAATGTGGATCTGATCACTGTGGTTTACTCTGGTGAATGTGGATCTGATCACTGTGGTTTATTCTGGTGAATGTGGATCTGATCACTGTGGTGTATTCTAGTGAATGTGGATCTGATCACTGTGGTTTACTCTGGTGAATGTGGATCTGATCACTGTGGTTTATTCTGGTGAATGTGGATCTGATCACTGTGATTTATTCTGGTGAATGTGGATCTGATCACTGTGATTTATTCTGGTGAATGTGGATCTGATCACTGTGGTTTATTCTGGTGAATGTGGATCTGATCACTGTGGTTTATTCTGGTGAATGTGGATCTGATCACTGTGATTTATTATGGTGAGTGTGGATCTGATCACTGTGGTGTATTCTAGTGAATGTGGATCTGATCACTGTGGTGTATTCTAGTGAATGTGGATCTGATCACTGTGGTGTATTCTAGTGAATGTGGATCTGATCACTGTGGTGTATTCTGGTGAATGTTGATCTGATCACTGTGGTTTATTCTGGTGAATGTGGATCTGATCACTGTGATTTATTCTGGTGAATGTGGATCTGATCACTGTGATTTATTCTGGTGAATGTGGATCTGATCACTGTGATTTATTCTGGTGAATGTGGATCTGATCACTGTGGTTTATTCTGGTGAATGTGGATCTGATCACTGTGGTTTATTCTGGTGAATGTGGATCTGATCACTGTGATTTATTATGGTGAGTGTGGATCTGATCACTGTGGTGTATTCTAGTGAATGTGGATCTGATCACTGTGGTGTATTCTAGTGAATGTGGATCTGATCACTGTGATTTATTCTGGTGAATGTGGATCTGATCACTGTGGTTTATTCTGGTGAGTGTGGATCTGATCACTGTGGTTTATTCTGGTGAATGTGGATCTGATCACTGTGGTTTATTCTGGTGAGTGTGGATCTGATCACTGTGGTGTATTCTAGTGAATGTGGATCTGATCACTGTGGTTTACTCTGGTGAATGTGGATCTGATCACTGTGGTTTATTCTGGTGAATGTGGATCTGATCACTGTGATTTATTCTGGTGAATGTGGATCTGATCACTGTGGTTTACTCTGGTGAATGTGGATCTGATCACTGTGGTTTATTCTGGTGAATGTGGATCTGATCACTGTGGTTTACTCTGGTGAATGTGGATCTGATCACTGTGGTTTATTCTGGTGAATGTGGATCTGATCACTGTGATTTATTCTGGTGAATGTGGATCTGATCACTGTGGTGTATTCTAGTGAATGTGGATCTGATCACTGTGGTTTATTCTGGTGAGTGTGGATCTGATCACTGTGGTTTATTCTGGTGAATGTGGATCTGATCACTGAGGTTTATTCTGGTGAATGTGGATCTGATCACTGTGGTGTATTCTAGTGAATGTGGATCTGATCACTGTGGTGTATTCTAGTGAATGTGGATCTGATCACTGTGGTGTATTCTAGTGAATGTGGATCTGATCACTGTGGTGTATTCTAGTGAATGTGGATCTGATCACTGTGGTGTATTCTAGTGAATGTGGATCTGATCACTGTGGTGTATTCTAGTGAATGTGGATCTGATCACTGTGGTGTATTCTAGTGAATGTGGATCTGATCACTGTGGTGTATTCTAGTGAATGTGGATCTGATCACTGTGGTTTATTCTGGTGAGTGTGGATCTGATCACTGTGGTGTATTCTAGTGAATGTGGATCTGATCACTGTGGTTTACTCTGGTGAATGTGGATCTGATCACTGTGGTTTATTCTGGTGAATGTGGATCTGATCACTGTGGTGTATTCTAGTGAATGTGGATCTGATCACTGTGGTTTACTCTGGTGAATGTGGATCTGATCACTGTGGTTTATTCTGGTGAATGTGGATCTGATCACTGTGATTTATTCTGGTGAATGTGGATCTGATCACTGTGATTTATTCTGGTGAATGTGGATCTGATCACTGTGGTTTATTCTGGTGAATGTGGATCTGATCACTGTGGTTTATTCTGGTGAATGTGGATCTGATCACTGTGATTTATTATGGTGAGTGTGGATCTGATCACTGTGGTGTATTCTAGTGAATGTGGATCTGATCACTGTGGTGTATTCTAGTGAATGTGGATCTGATCACTGTGGTGTATTCTAGTGAATGTGGATCTGATCACTGTGGTGTATTCTGGTGAATGTTGATCTGATCACTGTGGTTTATTCTGGTGAATGTGGATCTGATCACTGTGATTTATTCTGGTGAATGTGGATCTGATCACTGTGATTTATTCTGGTGAATGTGGATCTGATCACTGTGGTTTATTCTGGTGAGTGTGGATCTGATCACTGTGGTTTATTCTAGTGAATGTGGATCTGATCACTGTGATTTATTCTGGTGAATGTGGATCTGATCACTGTGATTTATTCTGGTGAATGTGGATCTGATCACTGTGGTTTATTCTGGTGAATGTGGATCTGATCACTGTGGTTTATTCTGGTGAATGTGGATCTGATCACTGTGATTTATTATGGTGAGTGTGGATCTGATCACTGTGGTGTATTCTAGTGAATGTGGATCTGATCACTGTGGTTTATTCTGGTGAATGTGGATCTGATCACTGTGATTTATTCTGGTGAATGTGGATCTGATCACTGTGGTGTATTCTAGTGAATGTGGATCTGATCACTGTGGTTTATTCTGGTGAGTGTGGATCTGATCACTGTGGTTTATTCTGGTGAATGTGGATCTGATCACTGTGGTTTATTCTGGTGAATGTGGATCTGATCACTGTGGTTTATTCTGGTGAATGTGGATCTGATCACTGTGGTGTATTCTAGTGAATGTGGATCTGATCACTGTGGTGTATTCTAGTGAATGTGGATCTGATCACTGTGGTGTATTCTAGTGAATGTGGATCTGATCACTGTGGTGTATTCTAGTGAATGTGGATCTGATCACTGTGGTGTATTCTAGTGAATGTGGATCTGATCACTGTGGTGTATTCTAGTGAATGTGGATCTGATCACTGTGGTGTATTCTAGTGAATGTGGATCTGATCACTGTGGTGTATTCTAGTGAATGTGGATCTGATCACTGTGGTTTATTCTGGTGAGTGTGGATCTGATCACTGTGGTTTATTCTGGTGAATGTGGATCTGATCACTGTGGTTTACTCTGGTGAATGTGGATCTGATCACTGTGGTTTATTCTAGTGAATGTGGATCTGATCACTGTGGTTTATTCTGGTGAATGTGGATCTGATCACTGTGGTTTATTCTGGTGAGTGTGGATCTGATCACTGTGGTGTATTCTAGTGAATGTGGATCTGATCACTGTGGTGTATTCTAGTGAATGTGGATCTGATCACTGTGGTTTACTCTGGTGAATGTGGATCTGATCACTGTGGTTTATTCTGGTGAATGTGGATCTGATCACTGTGATTTATTCTGGTGAATGTGGATCTGATCACTGTGGTTTATTCTGGTGAATGTGGATCTGATCACTGTGGTGTATTCTAGTGAATGTGGATCTGATCACTGTGGTGTATTCTAGTGAATGTGGATCTGATCACTGTGGTGTATTCTAGTGAATGTGGATCTGATCACTGTGGTGTATTCTAGTGAATGTGGATCTGATCACTGTGGTGTATTCTAGTGAATGTGGATCTGATCACTGTGGTTTATTCTGGTGAATGTGGATCTGATCACTGTGGTTTATTCTGGTGAATGTGGATCTGATCACTGTGATTTATTCTGGTGAATGTGGATCTGATCACTGTGGTTTACTCTGGTGAATGTGGATCTGATCACTGTGGTTTATTCTGGTGAATGTGGATCTGATCACTGTGGTTTACTCTGGTGAATGTGGATCTGATCACTGTGGTTTATTCTGGTGAATGTGGATCTGATCACTGTGATTTATTCTGGTGAATGTGGATCTGATCACTGTGGTGTATTCTAGTGAATGTGGATCTGATCACTGTGGTTTATTCTGGTGAGTGTGGATCTGATCACTGTGGTGTATTCTAGTGAATGTGGATCTGATCACTGTGGTGTATTCTAGTGAATGTGGATCTGATCACTGTGGTGTATTCTAGTGAATGTGGATCTGATCACTGTGGTTTATTCTGGTGAATGTGGATCTGATCACTGTGGTTTATTCTGGTGAATGTGGATCTGATCACTGTGATTTATTCTGGTGAATGTGGATCTGATCACTGTGGTTTACTCTGGTGAATGTGGATCTGATCACTGTGGTTTATTCTGGTGAATGTGGATCTGATCACTGTGGTTTACTCTGGTGAATGTGGATCTGATCACTGTGGTTTATTCTGGTGAATGTGGATCTGATCACTGTGATTTATTCTGGTGAATGTGGATCTGATCACTGTGGTGTATTCTAGTGAATGTGGATCTGATCACTGTGGTTTATTCTGGTGAGTGTGGATCTGATCACTGTGGTTTATTCTGGTGAATGTGGATCTGATCACTGTGGTTTACTCTGGTGAATGTGGATCTGATCACTGTGGTTTATTCTGGTGAATGTGGATCTGATCACTGTGGTGTATTCTAGTGAATGTGGATCTGATCACTGTGGTGTATTCTAGTGAATGTGGATCTGATCACTGTGGTGTATTCTAGTGAATGTGGATCTGATCACTGTGGTGTATTCTAGTGAATGTGGATCTGATCACTGTGGTGTATTCTAGTGAATGTGGATCTGATCACTGTGGTGTATTCTAGTGAATGTGGATCTGATCACTGTGGTGTATTCTAGTGAATGTGGATCTGATCACTGTGGTTTATTCTGGTGAGTGTGGATCTGATCACTGTGGTTTATTCTGGTGAATGTGGATCTGATCACTGTGGTTTACTCTGGTGAATGTGGATCTGATCACTGTGGTTTATTCTAGTGAATGTGGATCTGATCACTGTGGTTTATTCTGGTGAATGTGGATCTGATCACTGTGGTTTATTCTGGTGAGTGTGGATCTGATCACTGTGGTGTATTCTAGTGAATGTGGATCTGATCACTGTGGTGTATTCTAGTGAATGTGGATCTGATCACTGTGGTTTACTCTGGTGAATGTGGATCTGATCACTGTGGTTTATTCTGGTGAATGTGGATCTGATCACTGTGATTTATTCTGGTGAATGTGGATCTGATCACTGTGGTTTATTCTGGTGAGTGTGGATCTGATCACTGTGGTGTATTCTAGTGAATGTGGATCTGATCACTGTGGTGTATTCTAGTGAATGTGGATCTGATCACTGTGGTGTATTCTAGTGAATGTGGATCTGATCACTGTGGTGTATTCTAGTGAATGTGGATCTGATCACTGTGGTGTATTCTAGTGAATGTGGATCTGATCACTGTGGTTTATTCTGGTGAATGTGGATCTGATCACTGTGGTTTACTCTGGTGAATGTGGATCTGATCACTGTGGTTTACTCTGGTGAATGTGGATCTGATCACTGTGGTTTATTCTGGTGAATGTGGATCTGATCACTGTGGTTTATTCTGGTGAGTGTGGATCTGATCACTGTGGTGTATTCTGGTGAATGTGGATCTGATCACTGTGGTGTATTCTGGTGAATGTGGATCTGATCACTGTGGTGTATTCTGGTGAATGTGGATCTGATCACTGTGGTGTATTCTAGTGAATGTGGATCTGATCACTGTGGTGTATTCTAGTGAATGTGGATCTGATCACTGTGGTTTACTCTGGTGAATGTGGATCTGATCACTGTGGTTTATTCTGGTGAATGTGGATCTGATCACTGTGATTTATTCTGGTGAATGTGGATCTGATCACTGTGATTTATTCTGGTGAATGTGGATCTGATCACTGTGGTTTATTCTAGTGAATGTGGATCTGATCACTGTGGTGTATTCTAGTGAATGTGAATCTGATCACTGTGGTGTATTCTAGTGAATGTGGATCTGATCACTGTGGTTTATTCTGGTGAGTGTGGATCTGATCACTGTGGTTTATTCTGGTGAATGTGGATCTGATCACTGTGATTTATTCTGGTGAATGTGGATCTGATCACTGTGATTTATTCTGGTGAATGTGGATCTGATCACTGTGGTTTATTCTGGTGAGTGTGGATCTGATCACTGTGGTTTATTCTAGTGAATGTGGATCTGATCACTGTGGTTTACTCTGGTGAATGTGGATCTGATCACTGTGGTGTATTCTAGTGAATGTGGATCTGATCACTGTGGTTTATTCTGGTGAGTGTGGATCTGATCACTGTGGTGTATTCTAGTGAATGTGGATCTGATCACTGTGGTGTATTCTAGTGAATGTGGATCTGATCACTGTGGTTTACTCTGGTGAATGTGGATCTGATCACTGTGGTTTATTCTGGTGAATGTGGATCTGATCACTGTGATTTATTCTGGTGAATGTGGATCTGATCACTGTGATTTATTCTGGTGAATGTGGATCTGATCACTGTGGTTTATTCTGGTGAATGTGGATCTGATCACTGTGGTTTATTCTGGTGAGTGTGGATCTGATCACTGTGGTGTATTCTAGTGAATGTGGATCTGATCACTGTGGTGTATTCTAGTGAATGTGGATCTGATCACTGTGGTTTACTCTGGTGAATGTGGATCTGATCACTGTGGTTTATTCTGGTGAATGTGGATCTGATCACTGTGATTTATTCTGGTGAATGTGGATCTGATCACTGTGATTTATTCTGGTGAATGTGGATCTGATCACTGTGGTTTATTCTGGTGAATGTGGATCTGATCACTGTGGTTTATTCTGGTGAATGTGGATCTGATCACTGTGATTTATTATGGTGAGTGTGGATCTGATCACTGTGGTGTATTCTAGTGAATGTGGATCTGATCACTGTGGTGTATTCTAGTGAATGTGGATCTGATCACTGTGGTTTATTCTGGTGAGTGTGGATCTGATCACTGTGGTTTATTCTGGTGAATGTGGATCTGATCACTGTGATTTATTCTGGTGAATGTGGATCTGATCACTGTGGTTTATTCTGGTGAGTGTGGATCTGATCACTGTGGTGTATTCTGGTGAATGTGGATCTGATCACTGTGGTTTACTCTGGTGAATGTGGATCTGATCACTGTGGTTTACTCTGGTGAATGTGGATCTGATCACTGTGGTTTACTCTGGTGAATGTGGATCTGATCACTGTGGTTTATTCTAGTGAATGTGGATCTGATCACTGTGGTTTACTCTGGTGAATGTGGATCTGATCACTGTGGTTTATTCTGGTGAATGTGGATCTGATCACTGTGGTGTATTCTAGTGAATGTGGATCTGATCACTGTGGTTTACTCTGGTGAATGTGGATCTGATCACTGTGGTTTATTCTGGTGAATGTGGATCTGATCACTGTGGTTTATTCTAGTGAATGTGGATCTGATCACTGTGGTTTACTCTGGTGAATGTGGATCTGATCACTGTGATTTATTCTGGTGAATGTGGATCTGATCACTGTGGTTTATTCTGGTGAATGTGGATCTGATCACTGTGATTTATTCTGGTGAATGTGGATCTGATCACTGTGATTTATTCTGGTGAATGTGGATCTGATCACTGTGGTTTATTCTGGTGAATGTGGATCTGATCACTGTGGTTTATTCTAGTGAATGTGGATCTGATCACTGTGATTTATTATGGTGAATGTGGATCTGATCACTGTGGTTTATTCTGGTGAATGTGGATCTGATCACTGTGGTGTATTCTAGTGAATGTGGATCTGATCACTGTGGTTTACTCTGGTGAATGTGGATCTGATCACTGTGGTTTATTCTGGTGAATGTGGATCTGATCACTGTGGTTTATTCTAGTGAATGTGGATCTGATCACTGTGGTTTACTCTGGTGAATGTGGATCTGATCACTGTGATTTATTCTGGTGAATGTGGATCTGATCACTGTGGTTTATTCTGGTGAATGTGGATCTGATCACTGTGATTTATTCTGGTGAATGTGGATCTGATCACTGTGATTTATTCTGGTGAATGTGGATCTGATCACTGTGGTTTATTCTGGTGAATGTGGATCTGATCACTGTGGTTTATTCTAGTGAATGTGGATCTGATCACTGTGATTTATTATGGTGAATGTGGATCTGATCACTGTGGTTTACTCTGGTGAATGTGGATCTGATCACTGTGGTTTATTCTAGTGAATGTGGATCTGATCACTGTGATTTATTATGGTGAATGTGGATCTGATCACTGTGGTTTATTCTGGTGAATGTGGATCTGATCACTGTGATTTATTCTGGTGAATGTGGATCTGATCACTGTGGTTTATTCTGGTGAATGTGGATCTGATCACTGTGGTTTATTCTAGTGAATGTGGATCTGATCACTGTGATTTATTATGGTGAATGTGGATCTGATCACTGTGATTTATTATGGTGAATGTGGATCTGATCACTGTGGTTTACTCTGGTGAATGTGGATCTGATCACTGTGGTTTATTCTGGTGAATGTGGATCTGATCACTGTGGTGTATTCTAGTGAATGTGGATCTGATCACTGTGGTTTACTCTGGTGAATGTGGATCTGATCACTGTGGTTTATTCTGGTGAATGTGGATCTGATCACTGTGATTTATTCTGGTGAATGTGGATCTGATCACTGTGGTTTATTCTGGTGAATGTGGATCTGATCACTGTGATTTATTCTGGTGAATGTGGATCTGATCACTGTGGTTTATTCTGGTGAATGTGGATCTGATCACTGTCGTTTATTCTAGTGAATGTGGATCTGATCACTGTGATTTATTATGGTGAATGTGGATCTGATCACTGTGATTTATTATGGTGAATGTGGATCTGATCACTGTGGTTTACTCTGGTGAATGTGGATCTGATCACTGTGGTTTATTCTGGTGAATGTGGATCTGATCACTGTGGTGTATTCTAGTGAATGTGGATCTGATCACTGTGGTTTACTCTGGTGAATGTGGATCTGATCACTGTGGTTTATTCTGGTGAATGTGGATCTGATCACTGTGATTTATTCTAGTCAGTGTGGATCTGATCACTGTGGTTTATTCTGGTGAATGTGGATCTGATCACTGTGGTTTACTCTGGTGAATGTGGATCTGATCACTGTGGTTTATTCTGGTGAATGTGGATCTGATCACTGTGGTGTATTCTAGTGAATGTGGATCTGATCACTGTGGTGTATTCTAGTGAATGTGGATCTGATCACTGTGGTGTATTCTAGTGAATGTGGATCTGATCACTGTGGTGTATTCTAGTGAATGTGGATCTGATCACTGTGGTGTATTCTAGTGAATGTGGATCTGATCACTGTGGTGTATTCTAGTGAATGTGGATCTGATCACTGTGGTTTATTCTGGTGAGTGTGGATCTGATCACTGTGGTTTATTCTGGTGAATGTGGATCTGATCACTGTGGTTTACTCTGGTGAATGTGGATCTGATCACTGTGGTTTATTCTAGTGAATGTGGATCTGATCACTGTGGTTTATTCTGGTGAATGTGGATCTGATCACTGTGGTTTATTCTGGTGAGTGTGGATCTGATCACTGTGGTGTATTCTAGTGAATGTGGATCTGATCACTGTGGTGTATTCTAGTGAATGTGGATCTGATCACTGTGGTTTACTCTGGTGAATGTGGATCTGATCACTGTGGTTTATTCTGGTGAATGTGGATCTGATCACTGTGATTTATTCTGGTGAATGTGGATCTGATCACTGTGGTTTATTCTGGTGAGTGTGGATCTGATCACTGTGGTGTATTCTAGTGAATGTGGATCTGATCACTGTGGTGTATTCTAGTGAATGTGGATCTGATCACTGTGGTGTATTCTAGTGAATGTGGATCTGATCACTGTGGTGTATTCTAGTGAATGTGGATCTGATCACTGTGGTTTATTCTGGTGAATGTGGATCTGATCACTGTGGTTTATTCTGGTGAGTGTGGATCTGATCACTGTGGTGTATTCTGGTGAATGTGGATCTGATCACTGTGGTGTATTCTGGTGAATGTGGATCTGATCACTGTGGTGTATTCTGGTGAATGTGGATCTGATCACTGTGGTGTATTCTAGTGAATGTGGATCTGATCACTGTGGTGTATTCTAGTGAATGTGGATCTGATCACTGTGGTTTACTCTGGTGAATGTGGATCTGATCACTGTGGTTTATTCTGGTGAATGTGGATCTGATCACTGTGATTTATTCTGGTGAATGTGGATCTGATCACTGTGATTTATTCTGGTGAATGTGGATCTGATCACTGTGGTTTATTCTAGTGAATGTGGATCTGATCACTGTGGTGTATTCTAGTGAATGTGAATCTGATCACTGTGGTGTATTCTAGTGAATGTGGATCTGATCACTGTGGTTTATTCTGGTGAGTGTGGATCTGATCACTGTGGTTTATTCTGGTGAATGTGGATCTGATCACTGTGATTTATTCTGGTGAATGTGGATCTGATCACTGTGATTTATTCTGGTGAATGTGGATCTGATCACTGTGGTTTATTCTGGTGAGTGTGGATCTGATCACTGTGGTTTATTCTAGTGAATGTGGATCTGATCACTGTGGTTTACTCTGGTGAATGTGGATCTGATCACTGTGGTGTATTCTAGTGAATGTGGATCTGATCACTGTGGTTTATTCTGGTGAGTGTGGATCTGATCACTGTGGTGTATTCTAGTGAATGTGGATCTGATCACTGTGGTGTATTCTACTGAATGTGGATCTGATCACTGTGGTTTACTCTGGTGAATGTGGATCTGATCACTGTGGTTTATTCTGGTGAATGTGGATCTGATCACTGTGATTTATTCTGGTGAATGTGGATCTGATCACTGTGATTTATTCTGGTGAATGTGGATCTGATCACTGTGGTTTATTCTGGTGAATGTGGATCTGATCACTGTGGTTTATTCTGGTGAGTGTGGATCTGATCACTGTGGTGTATTCTAGTGAATGTGGATCTGATCACTGTGGTGTATTCTAGTGAATGTGGATCTGATCACTGTGGTTTACTCTGGTGAATGTGGATCTGATCACTGTGGTTTATTCTGGTGAATGTGGATCTGATCACTGTGATTTATTCTGGTGAATGTGGATCTGATCACTGTGATTTATTCTGGTGAATGTGGATCTGATCACTGTGGTTTATTCTGGTGAATGTGGATCTGATCACTGTGGTTTATTCTGGTGAATGTGGATCTGATCACTGTGATTTATTATGGTGAGTGTGGATCTGATCACTGTGGTGTATTCTAGTGAATGTGGATCTGATCACTGTGGTGTATTCTAGTGAATGTGGATCTGATCACTGTGGTTTATTCTGGTGAGTGTGGATCTGATCACTGTGGTTTATTCTGGTGAATGTGGATCTGATCACTGTGATTTATTCTGGTGAATGTGGATCTGATCACTGTGGTTTATTCTGGTGAGTGTGGATCTGATCACTGTGGTGTATTCTGGTGAATGTGGATCTGATCACTGTGGTTTACTCTGGTGAATGTGGATCTGATCACTGTGGTTTACTCTGGTGAATGTGGATCTGATCACTGTGGTTTACTCTGGTGAATGTGGATCTGATCACTGTGGTTTATTCTAGTGAATGTGGATCTGATCACTGTGGTTTACTCTGGTGAATGTGGATCTGATCACTGTGGTTTATTCTGGTGAATGTGGATCTGATCACTGTGGTGTATTCTAGTGAATGTGGATCTGATCACTGTGGTTTACTCTGGTGAATGTGGATCTGATCACTGTGGTTTATTCTGGTGAATGTGGATCTGATCACTGTGGTTTATTCTAGTGAATGTGGATCTGATCACTGTGGTTTACTCTGGTGAATGTGGATCTGATCACTGTGATTTATTCTGGTGAATGTGGATCTGATCACTGTGGTTTATTCTGGTGAATGTGGATCTGATCACTGTGATTTATTCTGGTGAATGTGGATCTGATCACTGTGATTTATTCTGGTGAATGTGGATCTGATCACTGTGGTTTATTCTGGTGAATGTGGATCTGATCACTGTGGTTTATTCTAGTGAATGTGGATCTGATCACTGTGATTTATTATGGTGAATGTGGATCTGATCACTGTGGTTTACTCTGGTGAATGTGGATCTGATCACTGTGGTTTATTCTAGTGAATGTGGATCTGATCACTGTGATTTATTATGGTGAATGTGGATCTGATCACTGTGGTTTATTCTGGTGAATGTGGATCTGATCACTGTGATTTATTCTGGTGAATGTGGATCTGATCACTGTGGTTTATTCTGGTGAATGTGGATCTGATCACTGTGGTTTATTCTAGTGAATGTGGATCTGATCACTGTGATTTATTATGGTGAATGTGGATCTGATCACTGTGATTTATTATGGTGAATGTGGATCTGATCACTGTGGTTTACTCTGGTGAATGTGGATCTGATCACTGTGGTTTATTCTGGTGAATGTGGATCTGATCACTGTGGTGTATTCTAGTGAATGTGGATCTGATCACTGTGGTTTACTCTGGTGAATGTGGATCTGATCACTGTGGTTTATTCTGGTGAATGTGGATCTGATCACTGTGATTTATTCTGGTGAATGTGGATCTGATCACTGTGATTTATTCTGGTGAATGTGGATCTGATCACTGTGGTTTATTCTGGTGAATGTGGATCTGATCACTGTGGTTTATTCTGGTGAATGTGGATCTGATCACTGTGATTTATTATGGTGAGTGTGGATCTGATCACTGTGGTGTATTCTAGTGAATGTGGATCTGATCACTGTGGTGTATTCTAGTGAATGTGGATCTGATCACTGTGGTGTATTCTAGTGAATGTGGATCTGATCACTGTGGTGTATTCTGGTGAATGTTGATCTGATCACTGTGGTTTATTCTGGTGAATGTGGATCTGATCACTGTGATTTATTCTGGTGAATGTGGATCTGATCACTGTGGTGTATTCTGGTGAATGTGGATCTGATCACTGTGATTTATTCTGGTGAATGTGGATCTGATCACTGTGATTTATTCTGGTGAATGTGGATCTGATCACTGTGGTTTATTCTGGTGAATGTGGATCTGATCACTGTGGTTTATTCTGGTGAATGTGGATCTGATCACTGTGATTTATTATGGTGAGTGTGGATCTGATCACTGTGGTGTATTCTAGTGAATGTGGATCTGATCACTGTGGTGTATTCTAGTGAATGTGGATCTGATCACTGTGATTTATTCTGGTGAATGTGGATCTGATCACTGTGGTTTATTCTGGTGAGTGTGGATCTGATCACTGTGGTTTATTCTGGTGAATGTGGATCTGATCACTGTGGTTTATTCTGGTGAGTGTGGATCTGATCACTGTGGTGTATTCTAGTGAATGTGGATCTGATCACTGTGGTTTACTCTGGTGAATGTGGATCTGATCACTGTGGTTTATTCTGGTGAATGTGGATCTGATCACTGTGATTTATTCTGGTGAATGTGGATCTGATCACTGTGGTTTACTCTGGTGAATGTGGATCTGATCACTGTGGTTTATTCTGGTGAATGTGGATCTGATCACTGTGGTTTACTCTGGTGAATGTGGATCTGATCACTGTGGTTTATTCTGGTGAATGTGGATCTGATCACTGTGATTTATTCTGGTGAATGTGGATCTGATCACTGTGGTGTATTCTAGTGAATGTGGATCTGATCACTGTGGTTTATTCTGGTGAGTGTGGATCTGATCACTGTGGTTTATTCTGGTGAATGTGGATCTGATCACTGAGGTTTATTCTGGTGAATGTGGATCTGATCACTGTGGTGTATTCTAGTGAATGTGGATCTGATCACTGTGGTGTATTCTAGTGAATGTGGATCTGATCACTGTGGTGTATTCTAGTGAATGTGGATCTGATCACTGTGGTGTATTCTAGTGAATGTGGATCTGATCACTGTGGTGTATTCTAGTGAATGTGGATCTGATCACTGTGGTGTATTCTAGTGAATGTGGATCTGATCACTGTGGTGTATTCTAGTGAATGTGGATCTGATCACTGTGGTGTATTCTAGTGAATGTGGATCTGATCACTGTGGTTTATTCTGGTGAGTGTGGATCTGATCACTGTGGTGTATTCTAGTGAATGTGGATCTGATCACTGTGGTTTACTCTGGTGAATGTGGATCTGATCACTGTGGTTTATTCTGGTGAATGTGGATCTGATCACTGTGGTGTATTCTAGTGAATGTGGATCTGATCACTGTGGTTTACTCTGGTGAATGTGGATCTGATCACTGTGGTTTATTCTGGTGAATGTGGATCTGATCACTGTGATTTATTCTGGTGAATGTGGATCTGATCACTGTGATTTATTCTGGTGAATGTGGATCTGATCACTGTGGTTTATTCTGGTGAATGTGGATCTGATCACTGTGGTTTATTCTGGTGAATGTGGATCTGATCACTGTGATTTATTATGGTGAGTGTGGATCTGATCACTGTGGTGTATTCTAGTGAATGTGGATCTGATCACTGTGGTGTATTCTAGTGAATGTGGATCTGATCACTGTGGTGTATTCTAGTGAATGTGGATCTGATCACTGTGGTGTATTCTGGTGAATGTTGATCTGATCACTGTGGTTTATTCTGGTGAATGTGGATCTGATCACTGTGATTTATTCTGGTGAATGTGGATCTGATCACTGTCATTTATTCTGGTGAATGTGGATCTGATCACTGTGGTTTATTCTGGTGAGTGTGGATCTGATCACTGTGGTTTATTCTAGTGAATGTGGATCTGATCACTGTGATTTATTCTGGTGAATGTGGATCTGATCACTGTGATTTATTCTGGTGAATGTGGATCTGATCACTGTGGTTTATTCTGGTGAATGTGGATCTGATCACTGTGGTTTATTCTGGTGAATGTGGATCTGATCACTGTGATTTATTATGGTGAGTGTGGATCTGATCACTGTGGTGTATTCTAGTGAATGTGGATCTGATCACTGTGGTGTATTCTAGTGAATGTGGATCTGATCACTGTGATTTATTCTGGTGAATGTGGATCTGATCACTGTGGTTTATTCTGGTGAGTGTGGATCTGATCACTGTGGTTTATTCTGGTGAATGTGGATCTGATCACTGTGGTTTACTCTGGTGAATGTGGATCTGATCACTGTGGTTTATTCTGGTGAATGTGGATCTGATCACTGTGATTTATTCTGGTGAATGTGGATCTGATCACTGTGGTGTATTCTAGTGAATGTGGATCTGATCACTGTGGTTTATTCTGGTGAGTGTGGATCTGATCACTGTGGTTTATTCTGGTGAATGTGGATCTGATCACTGTGGTTTATTCTGGTGAATGTGGATCTGATCACTGTGGTTTATTCTGGTGAATGTGGATCTGATCACTGTGGTGTATTCTAGTGAATGTGGATCTGATCACTGTGGTGTATTCTAGTGAATGTGGATCTGATCACTGTGGTGTATTCTAGTGAATGTGGATCTGATCACTGTGGTGTATTCTAGTGAATGTGGATCTGATCACTGTGGTGTATTCTAGTGAATGTGGATCTGATCACTGTGGTGTATTCTAGTGAATGTGGATCTGATCACTGTGGTGTATTCTAGTGAATGTGGATCTGATCACTGTGGTGTATTCTAGTGAGTGTGGATCTGATCACTGTGGTTTATTCTGGTGAATGTGGATCTGATCACTGTGGTTTACTCTGGTGAATGTGGATCTGATCACTGTGGTTTATTCTAGTGAATGTGGATCTGATCACTGTGGTTTATTCTGGTGAATGTGGATCTGATCACTGTGGTTTATTCTGGTGAGTGTGGATCTGATCACTGTGGTGTATTCTAGTGAATGTGGATCTGATCACTGTGGTGTATTCTAGTGAATGTGGATCTGATCACTGTGGTTTACTCTGGTGAATGTGGATCTGATCACTGTGGTTTATTCTGGTGAATGTGGATCTGATCACTGTGATTTATTCTGGTGAATGTGGATCTGATCACTGTGGTTTATTCTGGTGAATGTGGATCTGATCACTGTGGTGTATTCTAGTGAATGTGGATCTGATCACTGTGGTGTATTCTAGTGAATGTGGATCTGATCACTGTGGTGTATTCTAGTGAATGTGGATCTGATCACTGTGGTGTATTCTAGTGAATGTGGATCTGATCACTGTGGTGTATTCTAGTGAATGTGGATCTGATCACTGTGGTTTATTCTGGTGAATGTGGATCTGATCACTGTGGTTTATTCTGGTGAATGTGGATCTGATCACTGTGATTTATTCTGGTGAATGTGGATCTGATCACTGTGGTTTACTCTGGTGAATGTGGATCTGATCACTGTGGTTTATTCTGGTGAATGTGGATCTGATCACTGTGGTTTACTCTGGTGAATGTGGATCTGATCACTGTGGTTTATTCTGGTGAATGTGGATCTGATCACTGTGATTTATTCTGGTGAATGTGGATCTGATCACTGTGGTGTATTCTAGTGAATGTGGATCTGATCACTGTGGTTTATTCTGGTGAGTGTGGATCTGATCACTGTGGTTTATTCTGGTGAATGTGGATCTGATCACTGTGGTTTACTCTGGTGAATGTGGATCTGATCACTGTGGTTTATTCTGGTGAATGTGGATCTGATCACTGTGGTGTATTCTAGTGAATGTGGATCTGATCACTGTGGTGTATTCTAGTGAATGTGGATCTGATCACTGTGGTGTATTCTAGTGAATGTGGATCTGATCACTGTGGTGTATTCTAGTGAATGTGGATCTGATCACTGTGGTGTATTCTAGTGAATGTGGATCTGATCACTGTGGTGTATTCTAGTGAATGTGGATCTGATCACTGTGGTGTATTCTAGTGAATGTGGATCTGATCACTGTGGTTTATTCTGGTGAGTGTGGATCTGATCACTGTGGTTTATTCTGGTGAATGTGGATCTGATCACTGTGGTTTACTCTGGTGAATGTGGATCTGATCACTGTGGTTTATTCTAGTGAATGTGGATCTGATCACTGTGGTTTATTCTGGTGAATGTGGATCTGATCACTGTGGTTTATTCTGGTGAGTGTGGATCTGATCACTGTGGTGTATTCTAGTGAATGTGGATCTGATCACTGTGGTGTATTCTAGTGAATGTGGATCTGATCACTGTGGTTTACTCTGGTGAATGTGGATCTGATCACTGTGGTTTATTCTGGTGAATGTGGATCTGATCACTGTGATTTATTCTGGTGAATGTGGATCTGATCACTGTGGTTTATTCTGGTGAGTGTGGATCTGATCACTGTGGTGTATTCTAGTGAATGTGGATCTGATCACTGTGGTGTATTCTAGTGAATGTGGATCTGATCACTGTGGTGTATTCTAGTGAATGTGGATCTGATCACTGTGGTGTATTCTAGTGAATGTGGATCTGATCACTGTGGTGTATTCTAGTGAATGTGGATCTGATCACTGTGGTTTATTCTGGTGAATGTGGATCTGATCACTGTGGTTTACTCTGGTGAATGTGGATCTGATCACTGTGGTTTACTCTGGTGAATGTGGATCTGATCACTGTGGTTTATTCTGGTGAATGTGGATCTGATCACTGTGGTTTATTCTGGTGAGTGTGGATCTGATCACTGTGGTGTATTCTGGTGAATGTGGATCTGATCACTGTGGTGTATTCTGGTGAATGTGGATCTGATCACTGTGGTGTATTCTGGTGAATGTGGATCTGATCACTGTGGTGTATTCTAGTGAATGTGGATCTGATCACTGTGGTGTATTCTAGTGAATGTGGATCTGATCACTGTGGTTTACTCTGGTGAATGTGGATCTGATCACTGTGGTTTATTCTGGTGAATGTGGATCTGATCACTGTGATTTATTCTGGTGAATGTGGATCTGATCACTGTGATTTATTCTGGTGAATGTGGATCTGATCACTGTGGTTTATTCTAGTGAATGTGGATCTGATCACTGTGGTGTATTCTAGTGAATGTGAATCTGATCACTGTGGTGTATTCTAGTGAATGTGGATCTGATCACTGTGGTTTATTCTGGTGAGTGTGGATCTGATCACTGTGGTTTATTCTGGTGAATGTGGATCTGATCACTGTGATTTATTCTGGTGAATGTGGATCTGATCACTGTGATTTATTCTGGTGAATGTGGATCTGATCACTGTGGTTTATTCTGGTGAGTGTGGATCTGATCACTGTGGTTTATTCTAGTGAATGTGGATCTGATCACTGTGGTTTA
This sequence comes from Rana muscosa, assembly GCA_029206835.1. Classification (NCBI taxonomy): domain Eukaryota; kingdom Metazoa; phylum Chordata; class Amphibia; order Anura; family Ranidae; genus Rana; species Rana muscosa. Next base: position 5,035,556 of record CM055117.1, on the reverse strand, counting down.
CTCTGGTGAATGTGGATCTGATCACTGTGGTGTATTCTAGTGAATGTGGATCTGATCACTGTGGTTTATTCTGGTGAGTGTGGATCTGATCACTGTGGTGTATTCTAGTGAATGTGGATCTGATCACTGTGGTGTATTCTAGTGAATGTGGATCTGATCACTGTGGTTTACTCTGGTGAATGTGGATCTGATCACTGTGGTTTATTCTGGTGAATGTGGATCTGATCACTGTGATTTATTCTGGTGAATGTGGATCTGATCACTGTGATTTATTCTGGTGAATGTGGATCTGATCACTGTGGTTTATTCTGGTGAATGTGGATCTGATCACTGTGGTTTATTCTGGTGAGTGTGGATCTGATCACTGTGGTGTATTCTAGTGAATGTGGATCTGATCACTGTGGTGTATTCTAGTGAATGTGGATCTGATCACTGTGGTTTACTCTGGTGAATGTGGATCTGATCACTGTGGTTTATTCTGGTGAATGTGGATCTGATCACTGTGATTTATTCTGGTGAATGTGGATCTGATCACTGTGATTTATTCTGGTGAATGTGGATCTGATCACTGTGATTTATTCTGGTGAATGTGGATCTGATCACTGTGATTTATTCTGGTGAATGTGGATCTGATCACTGTGGTTTATTCTGGTGAATGTGGATCTGATCACTGTGGTTTATTCTGGTGAATGTGGATCTGATCACTGTGGTTTATTCTGGTGAATGTGGATCTGATCACTGTGATTTATTCTGGTGAATGTGAATCTGATCACTGTGATTTATTCTAGTGAATGTGGATCTGATCACTGTGATTTATTCTAGTGAATGTGGATCTGATCACTGTGGTTTATTCTGGTGAGTGTGGATCTGATCACTGTGGTTTATTCTGGTGAATGTGGATCTGATCACTGTGATTTATTCTGGTGAATGTGGATCTGATCACTGTGGTTTACTCTGGTGAATGTGGATCTGATCACTGTGGTTTATTCTAGTGAATGTGGATCTGATCACTGTGGTTTACTCTGGTGAATGTGGATCTGATCACTGTGGTTTATTCTGGTGAATGTGGATCTGATCATTGTGATTTATTCTGGTGAATGTGGATCTGATCACTGTGATTTATTCTGGTGAATGTGGATCTGATCACTGTGGTTTATTCTGGTGAATGTGGATCTGATCACTGTGGTTTATTCTAGTGAATGTGGATCTGATCACTGTGATTTATTATGGTGAATGTGGATCTGATCACTGTGGTTTACTCTGGTGAATGTGGATCTGATCACTGTGGTTTATTCTAGTGAATGTGGATCTGATCACTGTGATTTATTATGGTGAATGTGGATCTGATCACTGTGGTTTACTCTGGTGAGTGTGGATCTGATCACTGTGATTTATTCTGGTGAATGTGGATCTGATCACTGTGGTTTATTCTAGTGAATGTGGATCTGATCACTGTGGTTTACTCTGGTGAATGTGGATCTGATCACTGTGGTTTACTCTGGTGAATGTGGATCTGATCACTGTGGTTTATTCTGGTGAATGTGGATCTGATCACTGTGATTTATTCTAGTGAATGTGGATCTGATCACTGTGGTTTATTCTGGTGAATGTGGATCTGATCACTGTGATTTATTCTGGTGAATGTGGATCTGATCACTGTGGTGTATTCTGGTGAGTGTGGATCTGATCACTGTGGTTTATTCTGGTGAGTGTGGATCTGATCACTGTGGTTTATTCTGGTGAATGTGGATCTGATCACTGTGATTTATTCTGGTGAATGTGGATTTGATCACTGTGGTGTATTCTAGTGAATGTGGATCTGATCACTGTGGTTTATTCTAGTGAATGTGGATCTGATCACTGTGGTTTATTCTGGTGAATGTGGATCTGATCACTGTGGTTTACTCTGGTGAATGTGGATCTGATCACTGTGGTTTACTCTGGTGAATGTGGATCTGATCACTGTGGTTTATTCTGGTGAGTGTGGATCTGATCACTGTGGTGTATTCTAGTGAATGTGGATCTGATAACTGTGGTGTACTCTAGTGAATGTGGATCTGATCACTGTGGTTTACTCTGGTGAATGTGGATCTGATCACTGTGGTTTATTCTGGTGAATGTGGATCTGATCACTGTGATTTATTCTGGTGAATGTGGATCTGATCACTGTGGTTTACTCTGGTGAATGTGGATCTGATCACTGTGGTTTATTCTGGTGAATGTGGATCTGATCACTGTGGTTTACTCTGGTGAATGTGGATCTGATCACTGTGGTTTATTCTGGTGAATGTGGATCTGATCACTGTGATTTATTCTGGTGAATGTGGATCTGATCACTGTGGTGTATTCTAGTGAATGTGGATCTGATCACTGTGGTTTATTCTGGTGAGTGTGGATCTGATCACTGTGGTTTATTCTGGTGAATGTGGATCTGATCACTGTGGTTTACTCTGGTGAATGTGGATCTGATCACTGTGGTTTATTCTGGTGAATGTGGATCTGATCACTGTGGTGTATTCTAGTGAATGTGGATCTGATCACTGTGGTGTATTCTAGTGAATGTGGATCTGATCACTGTGGTTTACTCTGGTGAATGTGGATCTGATCACTGTGGTTTATTCTGGTGAATGTGGATCTGATCACTGTGATTTATTCTGGTGAATGTGGATCTGATCACTGTGGTTTACTCTGGTGAATGTGGATCTGATCACTGTGGTTTATTCTGGTGAATGTGGATCTGATCACTGTGGTTTACTCTGGTGAATGTGGATCTGATCACTGTGGTTTATTCTGGTGAATGTGGATCTGATCACTGTGATTTATTCTGGTGAATGTGGATCTGATCACTGTGGTGTATTCTAGTGAATGTGGATCTGATCACTGTGGTTTATTCTGGTGAGTGTGGATCTGATCACTGTGGTTTATTCTGGTGAATGTGGATCTGATCACTGTGGTTTACTCTGGTGAATGTGGATCTGATCACTGTGGTTTATTCTGGTGAATGTGGATCTGATCACTGTGGTTTATTCTGGTGAATGTGGATCTGATCACTGTGGTGTATTCTAGTGAATGTGGATCTGATCACTGTGGTGTATTCTAGTGAATGTGGATCTGATCACTGTGGTGTATTCTAGTGAATGTGGATCTGATCACTGTGGTGTATTCTAGTGAATGTGGATCTGATCACTGTGGTGTATTCTAGTGAATGTGGATCTGATCACTGTGGTGTATTCTGGTGAGTGTGGATCTGATCACTGTGATTTATTCTGGTGAATGTGGATCTGATCACTGTGGTTTATTCTGGTGAGTGTGGATCTGATCACTGTGGTTTATTCTGGTGAATGTGGATCTGATCACTGTGGTTTACTCTGGTGAATGTGGATCTGATCACTGTGGTTTACTCTGGTGAATGTGGATCTGATCACTGTGGTTTATTCTGGTGAATGTGGATCTGATCACTGTGGTTTATTCTGGTGAGTGTGGATCTGATCACTGTGGTGTATTCTAGTGAATGTGGATCTGATCACTGTGGTGTATTCTAGTGAATGTGGATCTGATCACTGTGGTTTACTCTGGTGAATGTGGATCTGATCACTGTGGTTTATTCTGGTGAATGTGGATCTGATCACTGTGATTTATTCTGGTGAATGTGGATCTGATCACTGTGGTTTACTCTGGTGAATGTGGATCTGATCACTGTGGTTTATTCTGGTGAATGTGGATCTGATCACTGTGGTGTATTCTAGTGAATGTGGATCTGATCACTGTGGTTTATTCTGGTGAGTGTGGATCTGATCACTGTGGTTTATTCTGGTGAATGTGGATCTGATCACTGTGGTGTATTCTAGTGAATGTGGATCTGATCACTGTGGTGTATTCTAGTGAATGTGGATCTGATCACTGTGGTGTATTCTAGTGAATGTGGATCTGATCACTGTGGTGTATTCTAGTGAATGTGGATCTGATCACTGTGGTGTATTCTAGTGAATGTGGATCTGATCACTGTGGTTTATTCTGGTGAGTGTGGATCTGATCACTGTGGTTTATTCTGGTGAATGTGGATCTGATCACTGTGGTTTATTCTGGTGAATGTGGATCTGATCACTGTGGTTTACTCTGGTGAATGTGGATCTGATCACTGTGGTTTATTCTGGTGAATGTGGATCTGATCACTGTGGTTTATTCTGGTGAGTGTGGATCTGATCACTGTGGTGTATTCTGGTGAATGTGGATCTGATCACTGTGGTTTATTCTGGTGAGTGTGGATCTGATCACTGTGGTGTATTCTAGTGAATGTGGATCTGATCACTGTGGTGTATTCTAGTGAATGTGGATCTGATCACTGTGGTTTACTCTGGTGAATGTGGATCTGATCACTGTGGTTTATTCTGGTGAATGTGGATCTGATCACTGTGATTTATTCTGGTGAATGTGGATCTGATCACTGTGATTTATTCTGGTGAATGTGGATCTGATCACTGTGGTTTATTCTGGTGAATGTGGATCTGATCACTGTGGTTTATTCTGGTGAATGTGGATCTGATCACTGTGATTTATTATGGTGAGTGTGGATCTGATCACTGTGGTGTATTCTAGTGAATGTGGATCTGATCACTGTGGTGTATTCTAGTGAATGTGGATCTGATCACTGTGGTGTATTCTAGTGAATGTGGATCTGATCACTGTGGTTTATTCTGGTGAGTGTGGATCTGATCACTGTGGTTTATTCTGGTGAATGTGGATCTGATCACTGTGATTTATTCTGGTGAATGTGGATCTGATCACTGTGATTTATTCTGGTGAATGTGGATCTGATCACTGTGGTTTACTCTGCTGAATGTGGATCTGATCACTGTGGTTTATTCTGGTGAGTGTGGATCTGATCACTGTGGTGTATTCTAGTGAATGTGGATCTGATCACTGTGGTGTATTCTAGTGAATGTGGATCTGATCACTGTGGTTTACTCTGGTGAATGTGGATCTGATCACTGTGGTGTATTCTAGTGAATGTGGATCTGATCACTGTGATTTATTCTGGTGAGCGTGGATCTGATCACTGTGGTTTATTCTGGTGAATGTGGATCTGATCACTGTGATTTATTCTGGTGAATGTGGATCTGATCACTGTGGTTTACTCTGGTGAATGTGGATCTGATCACTGTGGTTTATTCTAGTGAATGTGGATCTGATCACTGTGGTGTATTCTAGTGAATGTGGATCTGATCACTGTGGTTTATTCTGGTGAATGTGGATCTGATCACTGTGGTTTATTCTGGTGAGTGTGGATCTGATCACTGTGGTTTATTCTGGTGAATGTGGATCTGATCACTGTGATTTATTCTGGTGAATGTGGATCTGATCACTGTGGTTTATTCTGGTGAGTGTGGATCTGATCACTGTGGTGTATTCTAGTGAATGTGGATCTGATCACTGTGGTGTATTCTAGTGAATGTGGATCTGATCACTGTGGTTTACTCTGGTGAATGTGGATCTGATCACTGTGGTTTATTCTGGTGAATGTGGATCTGATCACTGTGATTTATTCTGGTGAATGTGGATCTGATCACTGTGGTTTACTCTGGTGAATGTGGATCTGATCACTGTGGTTTATTCTGGTGAATGTGGATCTGATCACTGTGGTTTACTCTGGTGAATGTGGATCTGATCACTGTGGTTTATTCTGGTGAATGTGGATCTGATCACTGTGATTTATTCTGGTGAATGTGGATCTGATCACTGTGGTGTATTCTAGTGAATGTGGATCTGATCACTGTGGTTTATTCTGGTGAGTGTGGATCTGATCACTGTGGTTTATTCTGGTGAATGTGGATCTGATCACTGTGGTTTACTCTGGTGAATGTGGATCTGATCACTGTGGTTTATTCTGGTGAATGTGGATCTGATCACTGTGGTGTATTCTAGTGAATGTGGATCTGATCACTGTGGTGTATTCTAGTGAATGTGGATCTGATCACTGTGGTGTATTCTAGTGAATGTGGATCTGATCACTGTGGTGTATTCTAGTGAATGTGGATCTGATCACTGTGGTGTATTCTAGTGAATGTGGATCTGATCACTGTGGTTTATTCTGGTGAATGTGGATCTGATCACTGTGGTTTACTCTGGTGAATGTGGATCTGATCACTGTGGTTTACTCTGGTGAATGTGGATCTGATCACTGTGGTTTATTCTGGTGAATGTGGATCTGATCACTGTGGTTTATTCTGGTGAGTGTGGATCTGATCACTGTGGTGTATTCTAGTGAATGTGGATCTGATCACTGTGGTGTATTCTAGTGAATGTGGATCTGATCACTGTGGTTTACTCTGGTGAATGTGGATCTGATCACTGTGGTTTATTCTGGTGAATGTGGATCTGATCACTGTGATTTATTCTGGTGAATGTGGATCTGATCACTGTGGTTTACTCTGGTGAATGTGGATCTGATCACTGTGGTTTATTCTGGTGAATGTGGATCTGATCACTGTGGTGTATTCTAGTGAATGTGGATCTGATCACTGTGGTGTATTCTAGTGAATGTGGATCTGATCACTGTGGTGTATTCTAGTGAATGTGGATCTGATCACTGTGGTGTATTCTAGTGAATGTGGATCTGATCACTGTGGTGTATTCTAGTGAATGTGGATCTGATCACTGTGGTTTATTCTGGTGAATGTGGATCTGATCACTGTGGTGTATTCTAGTGAATGTGGATCTGATCACTGTGGTGTATTCTAGTGAATGTGGATCTGATCACTGTGGTTTATTCTGGTGAATGTGGATCTGATCACTGTGGTTTATTCTGGTGAGTGTGGATCTGATCACTGTGGTTTATTCTGGTGAATGTGGATCTGATCACTGTGGTTTACTCTGGTGAATGTGGATCTGATCACTGTGGTTTACTCTGGTGAATGTGGATCTGATCACTGTGGTTTATTCTGGTGAATGTGGATCTGATCACTGTGGTTTATTCTGGTGAGTGTGGATCTGATCACTGTGGTGTATTCTGGTGAATGTGGATCTGATCACTGTGGTTTATTCTGGTGAGTGTGGATCTGATCACTGTGGTGTATTCTAGTGAATGTGGATCTGATCACTGTGGTGTATTCTAGTGAATGTGGATCTGATCACTGTGGTTTACTCTGGTGAATGTGGATCTGATCACTGTGGTTTATTCTGGTGAATGTGGATCTGATCACTGTGATTTATTCTGGTGAATGTGGATCTGATCACTGTGGTTTATTCTGGTGAATGTGGATCTGATCACTGTGGTTTATTCTGGTGAATGTGGATCTGATCACTGTGATTTATTATGGAGAGTGTGGATCTGATCACTGTGGTGTATTCTAGTGAATGTGGATCTGATCACTGTGGTTTATTCTGGTGAGTGTGGATCTGATCACTGTGGTTTATTCTGGTGAATGTGGATCTGATCACTGTGGTGTATTCTAGTGAATGTGGATCTGATCACTGTGGTGTATTCTAGTGAATGTGGATCTGATCACTGTGATTTATTCTGGTGAATGTGGATCTGATCACTGTGATTTATTCTGGTGAATGTGGATCTGATCACTGTGGTTTATTCTGGTGAGTGTGGATCTGATCACTGTGGTTTATTCTAGTGAATGTGGATCTGATCACTGTGGTTTACTCTGGTGAATGTGGATCTGATCACTGTGGTTTACTCTGCTGAATGTGGATCTGATCACTGTGGTTTATTCTGGTGAATGTGGATCTGATCACTGTGGTGTATTCTAGTGAATGTGGATCTGATCACTGTGGTGTATTCTAGTGAATGTGGATCTGATCACTGTGGTTTACTCAGGTGAATGTGAATCTGATCACTGTGGTTTATTCTGGTGAATGTGGATCTGATCACTGTGATTTATTCTGGTGAATGTGGATCTGATCACTGTGATTTATTCTGGTGAATGTGGATCTGATCACTGTGGTTTATTCTGGTGAATGTGGATCTGATCACTGTGGTTTATTCTGGTGAATGTGGATCTGATCACTGTGATTTATTATGGTGAGTGTGGATCTGATCACTGTGGTGTATTCTAGTGAATGTGGATCTGATCACTGTGGTGTATTCTAGTGAATGTGGATCTGATCACTGTGGTTTATTCTGGTGAGTGTGGATCTGATCACTGTGGTTTATTCTGGTGAATGTGGATCTGATCACTGTGATTTATTCTGGTGAATGTGGATCTGATCACTGTGGTTTATTCTGGTGAGTGTGGATCTGATCACTGTGGTGTATTCTGGTGAATGTGGATCTGATCACTGTGGTTTACTCTGGTGAATGTGGATCTGATCACTGTGGTTTACTCTGGTGAATGTGGATCTGATCACTGTGGTTTACTCTGGTGAATGTGGATCTGATCACTGTGGTTTATTCTAGTGAATGTGGATCTGATCACTGTGGTTTACTCTGGTGAATGTGGATCTGATCACTGTGGTTTATTCTGGTGAATGTGGATCTGATCACTGTGGTGTATTCTAGTGAATGTGGATCTGATCACTGTGGTTTACTCTGGTGAATGTGGATCTGATCACTGTGGTTTATTCTGGTGAATGTGGATCTGATCACTGTGGTTTATTCTAGTGAATGTGGATCTGATCACTGTGGTTTACTCTGGTGAATGTGGATCTGATCACTGTGATTTATTCTGGTGAATGTGGATCTGATCACTGTGGTTTATTCTGGTGAATGTGGATCTGATCACTGTGATTTATTCTGGTGAATGTGGATCTGATCACTGTGATTTATTCTGGTGAATGTGGATCTGATCACTGTGGTTTATTCTGGTGAATGTGGATCTGATCACTGTGATTTATTATGGTGAATGTGGATCTGATCACTGTGGTTTACTCTGGTGAATGTGGATCTGATCACTGTGGTTTATTCTAGTGAATGTGGATCTGATCACTGTGATTTATTATGGTGAATGTGGATCTGATCACTGTGGTTTATTCTGGTGAATGTGGATCTGATCACTGTGATTTATTCTGGTGAATGTGGATCTGATCACTGTGATTTATTCTGGTGAATGTGGATCTGATCACTGTGGTTTATTCTGGTGAATGTGGATCTGATCACTGTGGTTTATTCTAGTGAATGTGGATCTGATCACTGTGATTTATTATGGTGAATGTGGATCTGATCACTGTGATTTATTATGGTGAATGTGGATCTGATCACTGTGGTTTACTCTGGTGAATGTGGATCTGATCACTGTGGTTTATTCTAGTGAATGTGGATCTGATCAATGTGATTTATTATGGTGAATGTGGATCTGATCACTGTGGTTTACTCTGGTGAATGTGGATCTGATCACTGTGGTTTATTCTAGTGAATGTGGATCTGATCACTGTGATTTATTATGGTGAATGTGCATCTGATCACTGTGGTTTACTCTGGTGAATGTGGATCTGATCACTGTGGTTTATTCTAGTGAATGTGGATCTGATCACTGTGATTTATTATGGTGAATGTGGATCTGATCACTGTGGTTTATTCTAGTGAATGTGGATCTGATCACTGTGGTTTACTCTGGTGAATGTGGATCTGATCACTGTGGTTTATTCTGGTGAATGTGGATCTGATCACTGTGATTTATTCTGGTGAATGTGGATCTGATCACTGTGGTTTATTCTGGTGAATGTGGATCTGATCACTGTGGTTTATTCTAGTGAATGTGGATCTGATCACTGTGATTTATTATGGTGAATGTGGATCTGATCACTGTGGTTTACTCTGGTGAATGTGGATCTGATCACTGTGGTTTATTCTAGTGAATGTGGATCTGATCACTGTGATTTATTATGGTGAATGTGGATCTGATCATTGTGGTGTATTCTGGTGAGTGTGGATCTGATCACTCTGGTGTATTCTGGTGAATGTGGATCTGATCACTGTGGTTTATTCTGGTGAATGTGGATCTGATCACTGTGGTTTATTCTGGTGAATGTGGATCTGATCACTGTGGTTTATTCTGGTGAATGTGGATCTGATCACTGTGATTTATTATGATGAATGTGGATCTGATCACTGTGGTTTACTCTGGTGAATGTGGATCTGATCACTGTGGTTTATTCTAGTGAATGTGGATCTGATCAATGTGTTTTTTTCTGGTGAGTGTGGATCTGATCACTGTGGTGTATTCTGGTGAATGTGGATCTGATCACTGTGGTTTATTCTGGTGAATGTGGATCTGATCACTGTGGTGTATTCTGGTGAATGTTGATCTGATCACTGTGGTTTATTCTGGTGAATGTGGATCTGATCACTGTGGTTTATTCTGGTGAATGTGGATCTGATCACTGTGGTTTATTCTGGTGAATGTGGATCTGATCACTGTGATTTATTCTGGTGAATGTGAATCTGATCACTGTGATTTATTCTAGTGAATGTGGATCTGATCACTGTGATTTATTCTAGTGAATGTGGATCTGATCACTGTGGTTTATTCTGGTGAGTGTGGATCTGATCACTGTGGTTTATTCTGGTGAATGTGGATCTGATCACTGTGGTTTACTCTGGTGAATGTGGATCTGATCACTGTGGTTTATTCTGGTGAATGTGGATCTGATCACTGTGATTTATTCTGGTGAATGTGGATCTGATCACTGTGATTTATTCTGGTGAATGTGGATCTGATCACTGTGGTTTATTCTGGTGAATGTGGATCTGATCACTGTGGTTTATTCTAGTGAATGTAGATCTGATCACTGTGATTTATTATGGTGAATGTGGATCTGATCACTGTGGTTTACTCTGGTGAATGTGGATCTGATCACTGTGGTTTATTCTAGTGAATGTGGATCTGATCACTGTGATTTATTATGGTGAATGTGGATCTGATCACTGTGGTTTACTCTGGTGAGTGTGGATCTGATCACTGTGATTTACTCTGGTGAATGTGGATCTGATCACTGTGGTTTATTCTAGTGAATGTGGATCTGATCACTGTGGTTTACTCTGGTGAATGTGGATCTGATCACTGTGGTTTACTCTGGTGAGTGTGGATCTGATCACTGTGGTTTATTCTAGTGAATGTGGATCTGATCACTGTGGTTTACTCTGGTGAATGTGGATCTGATCACTGTGGTTTATTCTGGTGAATGTGGATCTGATCACTGTGATTTATTCTGGTGAATGTGGATCTGATCACTGTGGTTTATTCTGGTGAATGTGGATCTGATCACTGTGGTTTATTCTAGTGAATGTGGATCTGATCACTGTGATTTATTATGGTGAATGTGGATCTGATCACTGTGGTTTACTCTGGTGAATGTGGATCTGATCACTGTGGTTTATTCTAGTGAATGTGGATCTGATCACTGTGGTTTATTCTGGTGAATGTGGATCTGATCACTGTGATTTATTCTGGTGAATGTGGATCTGATCACTGTGGTGTATTCTGGTGAATGTTGATCTGATCACTGTGGTTTATTCTGGTGAGTGTGGATCTGATCACTGTGGTTTATTCTGGTGAATGTGGATCTGATCACTGTGGTTTATTCTGGTGAATGTGGATCTGATCACTGTGGTTTATTCTGGTGAATGTGGATCTGATCACTGTGGTTTATTCTGGTGAATGTGGATCTGATCACTGTGGTTTATTCTGGTGAGTGTGGATCTGATCGCTGTGGTTTATTCTGGTGAGTGCGGATCTGATCACTCTAGTGTATTCTGGTGAATGTGGATCTGATCACTGTGGTTTATTCTGGTGAATGTGGATCTGATCACTGTGATTTATTCTAGTGAATGTGGATCTGATCACTGTGGTTTATTCTGGTGAGTGTGGATCTGATCACTGTGATTTATTCTGGTGAATGTGGATCTGATCACTGTGGTTTATTCTGGTGAATGTGGATCTGATCACTGTGCTTTATTCTGGTGAATGTGGATCTGATCACTGTGGTTTATTCTGGTGAATGTCGATCTGATCACTGTGGTTTATTCTGGTGAATGTCGATCTGATCACTGTGGTTTATTCTGGTGAGTGTGGATCAGATTCTGGTCACTGTGGATTATTCTGGTGAATGTGGATCTGATCACTGTGGTTTTTTCTAGTGAATGTGGATCTGATCACTGTGGTTTACTCTGGTGAGTGTGGATCAGATTCTGGTCACTGTGGATTATTCTGGTGAATGTGGATCTGATCACTGTGGTTTTTTCTAGTGAATGTGGATCTGATCACTGTGGTGTATTCTGGTGAGTGTGGATCTGATCACTCTGGTGTATTCTGGTGAATGTGGATCTGATCACTGTGGTTTATTCTGGTGAATGTGAATCTGATCACTGTGATTTATTCTAGTGAATGTGGATCTGATCACTGTGATTTATTCTAGTGAATGTGGATCTGATCACTGTGGTTTATTCTGGTGAGTGTGGATCTGATCACTGTGGTTTATTCTGGTGAATGTGGATCTGATCACTGTGGTTTATTCTGGTGAATGTGGATCTGATCACTGTGAATTATTCTGGTGAATGTGGATCTGATCACTGTGGTTTATTCTGGTGAATGTGGATCTGATCACTGTGAATTATTATGGTGAATGTGGATCTGATCACTGTGGTTTACTCTGGTGAATGTGGATCTGATCACTGTGGTTTATTCTGGTGAGTGTGGATCTGATCACTGTGGTTTATTCTGGTGAATGTGGATCTGATCACTGTGCTTTATTCTGGTGAATGTGGATCTGATCACTGTGGTTTATTCTGGTGAATGTGGATCTGATCACTGTGGTTTATTCTGGTGAATGTGGATCTGATCACTGTGCTTTACTCTGGTGAATGTCGATCTGATCACTGTGGTTTATTCTGGTGAATGTCGATCTGATCACTGTGGTTTATTCTGGCGAGTGTGGATCAGATTCTGGTCACTGTGGATTATTATGGTGAATGTGGATCTGATCACTGTGGTTTACTCTGGTGAATGTGGATCTGATCACTGTGGTTTATTCTGGTGAGTGTGGATCTGATCACTGTGGTTTATTCTGGTGAATGTGGATCTGATCACTGTGGTTTATTCTGGTGAATGTGGATCTGATCACTGTGCTTTATTCTGGTGAATGTGGATCTGATCACTGTGGTTTATTCTGGTGAATGTCGATCTGATCACTGTGGTTTATTCTGGTGAATGTCGATCTGATCACTGTGGTTTATTCTGGTGAATGTCGATCTGATCACTGTGGTTTATTCTGGCGAGTGTGGATCAGATTCTGGTCACTGTGGATTATTCTGGTAAATGTGGATCTGATCAATGTGGTTTATTCTGGTGAATGTCGATCTGATCACTGTGGTTTATTCTGGTGAATGTCGATCTGATCACTGTGGTTTATTCTGGTGAATGTCGATCTGATCACTGTGGTTTATTCTGGCGAGTGTGGATCAGATTCTGGTCACTGTGGATTATTCTGGTGAATGTGGATCTGATCACTGTGGTTTATTCTGGCGAGTGTGGATCAGATTCTGGTCACTGTGGATTATTCTGGTGAATGTGGATCTGATCACTGTGGTTTTTTCTAGTGAATGTGGATCTGATCACTGTGGTTTATTCTGGCGAGTGTGGATCTGGTCATTGTGGTGGAAGGGATTACTGGGAATTGTTCTGGGCGGTGCACAGGAGGACATCTATCCCTCTGGTGGAAAGTTATATGTTAAAGAGGGTAAACCTGGATTTTTTAAAAAAAAACCCTGCAAAAGAAAGCCATAATGAGCTAGTATGCATAGCATACTAGCTCATTATGCTGCACTTACCTGATATCGAAGCCCCCAAAGTCCTCCTGGGTCCCCTCCGCTGCCATCTTGCCTCGATGTCCCATCTCTGCCGTCAGTGTATCGCCGCTCTGGCGCTGTGATTGGCCGGAGCGGCGATGACGTCACGCACATGCGCGCGGGGCCAGCAAACTCCCATTGAGAAAACCGGCAACGCTCAGTGTGCCTGCGCCGTAGACATCGGTGTGGTGTTTTCTGAAAATATCTCCTTAACCGTGTAGGTTAAGGAGATATTTCTTGCACCTACAGGTAAGCCTTAATCTAGGCTTCTTATGCCGCGTACACACGATCATTTTTCCCGTCGGGAAAAATGAATTATTTTTTTTTCGCCGAGAAAAACGATCGTCTGTGGGCTTTATGCCGTTTTTCTCGTTGAGAAAAACGGCAGGAAAAACGACGAGAAAAATTAGAACATGTTCTAAATTTTCTCATCGTTTTTTCCATCATTTTTTTCCGCGGCAGTTTTCCCATAGGGAGACACTGCCGCGGAGCCCACAGACGGTCGTTTTTCTCGACAAAGAAAAAAATGACGGGAAAAACGGTCGTGTGTGGGGGAAAATGCCGTTCCCTCGTTTTTCATTTAATTTCATGTCGTGATTCACGGCGGTGTTTTCACCGCCGTGAATCACGATCGTGTGTACGCGGCATTACCTGTAGGTGCAAGTTGTGTGGTTGGGTTTACAAGCACTTTAGAAGAAGCATGATATTTGTTCACAGAAGAGAGCAATGATACATTAAAGTGGACACTTTGTTTCTTTTCACATTTGTTTTTTAAACATTTTGTATCATTATTGGATTGGTTTCTGTATGTAAACAAAGGACACCATTCTCATTTTATCTTTATTTCTTTTTTTATTGGCATTGTGTTTATTCACTTTTGATCACTTTAAATGCTTTTTTTTTTAAATTATCATTATGAGGTGAATATCATTGCATTGTACTATACGAGACACAAGACTTCATTATTTTACTTTTTTTTACTTTTTGGAGTTACACAGCGATTTTAGTTGTCGGTGTATCACACATTTTTTTAAAATATCATCTGGTTCATTAGGGGTGTGTATATATCTATATATATATATATATAGATATATATACACACACAGTATCTCACAAAAGTAAGTACACCCCCTCCGTTACATTTGTGTAAATCTTTTCATGTGACAACACTGAAGAAATTACACTTGGCTACAATGTAAAGTAGTGAGTGTACAGCTTGTATAACGATGTAAATTTGCCGTCCCCTCAAAATAACTCAACACACAGCCATTAATGTCTAAACCGCTGGCAACAAAAGTGAGGACACCCCTAAGTGAAAATGTCCAAATTGGGCCCAATTAGCTATTTTCCCCTCCCCGGTGTCATGTGACAAGACAAGCAGACTAAGGACATGGATTACTGGAACCATGTCCTGTGGTCTGATGAGACCAAGATAAACTTATTTGGTTCAGATGGTGACAAGCGTGTGCGGCGGCAACCAGGTGAGGAGGACAAAGACAAGTTTCATTTAGCACAGAGTGGGTATTGTTTCTTTTTGAGCCTTAAAACATATTAAAATAATATTAACCACCTCAGTACTGTGCCATATCCAAAAGAGGGCTACACTGAGACTCTCTTGTTGTGGGAAGGCATCCATTGACATCTTCCCAAAATACGCCTCCTGCGCACCCCCTGCGGCACGCATCAGGCGCACTCTAAGATCACTGTGTCCTTTGGGCACATCTGATCACAGATCAGGGTAAAGCCCAATCACAGCAGCCCTTTACCCTGTGATCAGCTGTGTCCAATAATAGCTTATCACAAATAAACCAACTAGCCGGTTATCGGCAATCCTTTCCTCATGCGTTGTCACTGTGTGAGGAAAGGAGAGACAATAACTGGAGGGCTGACGGGGCATTTACACTGATAATCAGGGCACTGATCATCAGTGCAGCCTCATCAGTGCTGCCTATTAGTGCTGCCTCATCAGTGTCTATCAGTGACGCCTCGTCAGTGCCCATCAGTGATGCCTCATCAATGCGGCCTCACTAGTATCCATCAGTGTAGCCTCACCAGTGCCCATCAGTGTGGCCTCACTAGTGCTCATCAGTGCAGCCTCATCAGGGCCCATCACTGCTGCTTCATTAGTGCCCATCAGTGATGCCTCATCAATGCAGCCTCACTAGTATCCATCAGTGCAGCCTCACCAGTGCCTTTTCAGAGTAGCCTCACCAGTGCCCATCAGTGCGGCCTCACTAGTGCAGCCTCACCAGTGCACATCAGTGCAGCCTCACCAGTGCCAATCACTGCTGCCTTACCAGTGCCCATCACTGCTGCCTCACCAGTGCCCATCACTGCTGCCTCATCAGTGCCCATCAGTGCAGCCTCACCAGTGCCCATCACTGCTGCCTCATCAGTGGCCATCAATGCACATCAGTGCAGCCTCACCAATGCCCATCACTGCTGCCACATCAGTGCAGCCTCACCAGTGCCCATCAGTGCAGTCTCACTAGTGCCCATCAGTGAAGAAGAATTACTAAATTACTTATTTACAAAATGTTATAAGAGAAACTAAGGAAAACATTTTTTTTTGTTTGTTTAGCAAAAAATAAAAACCCCAGTGGTGATTAAGTCCCACCAAATGAAAGCTCTATTTGTCTCAAAAAATTATAAAAATTTAGTTTGTGTACAGTGTGGGATGACCGCACAATTGTCATTCAAAGTGTGACAGCGCTGAAAGCTGAAAATTGTCCTGGGCAGGAAGGGAGGGGGGAGTGTTTGGTATTGAAGGGGTTAAAGTGATATTAAAGCTTCAGATTTTCGTTTTTTTTAATTACCACACTCGTTATACTTACCCGCTGTGGACAATGGTTTTGCAGAGAATGCATTATGGTAAACAAAAGAATCCTTTCGTCTTTAGAAGCACTTTAACCTCCACCCATTAGAAGTTCCCTTTAAAATGTCACATTGTAATAAGTGTTGTTAGAAATAATCTCGGGGAGGGAAGTGAAAGCGTCTTGATGTGCGATGGTGTAAATGTCTCTTCTCTCTATAATGCGCATAGAAGGGGCTGAGAGATATTCTGCCACCTCTAGGTGTGACGTGTGGTTGGCATGTAGACTCGTCCCCCAGAAATGACCTAACAACATAATTTCCTCTCTAGACCTCCTCCATCTATCTGTGTCATTTGTTGTATGAGAACCCCATTCACCATGAGATCCCAGACCGCTCTCCTCCTGCTCTGTGTCTTCCTCCAAGCCTCATCTGGTGAGTATAGACATTCCCGGCTTTTCTAGGATTCTCAAGGGGTTGTCCAATCCAGTCTTCTATATGATATGTAGCACTACCCCCGTGGGAGTTGCAGATGAACTT
This sequence comes from Rana muscosa, assembly GCA_029206835.1. Taxonomy (NCBI): domain Eukaryota; kingdom Metazoa; phylum Chordata; class Amphibia; order Anura; family Ranidae; genus Rana; species Rana muscosa. Next base: position 5,018,416 of record CM055117.1, on the reverse strand, counting down.
GGATCCCCCACTCCTGCACAGCCAGAGACAGAGAACAAACAGTCTGTGATTTTGTTTTTGTTATTTATTGAGGGTTAATAACTTGGATAGGAATGGGAGATTATGGGATGCCTACTAGACTTCAGCAAAACCTCAGCAAAACTTCAGGGACATCTTCCTCAGGGCCGTCTTTAACGCGGGGCAAGCAGGGAAGTTGCCCTGGGCCCAATCATTGTGGGGGGCCCAAAGCAGCTGCACTGAAACCCACGCTGCTGCCCGCTAGGTCTTTTTTTAAGCCGGAGTTCCGCCACCTGCGCTGGTCACTTGCTGGCTGCTCTGCTTTGTCAGCGGCCGTTCAGAACCCTCCCTGCTCTACACATCTCTACATGAGAGCAGACGAGGGAGAGGGGTGGGGGATCTACACAAGCTCCTCGTAAAGCCAGCAGCCTGCATGGACGTCCTGTGTAAGTTATGCTTCTTGTCACAACAGAATCGTGTGACTTCCCTTCCAGTCATACACAGATCCTGCTGCTTTAGATGGGGGAGTGCTTGTGCACACTGTGACAGACTGAACTTGGGGGGAGATTGTGGTCAGGGCCGCCATCAGGGGGTACAGGCAGTACACCTGTAAGGGGCTCGGAGGTCCCCAGGGGCCCGGATGGCAACCCCTCTTTTTTCTTTTTTCTTTTTTTTTGTAAGGGGCCCAGAGGTTCCTAGGGCCCCAGATGGTAACCCCCATTTTTTATGTATTTTTTATATAAAAAAAAAGATTATTTTTATTTTTTATTTTTTTAATAATTTTTTTGTAAGGGGCCCAGAGGTCCCCAGAAGTCCCCAGGGCCCCGGATGGCAACCCCTCTTTTTTCTTTTTTTTTTGTAAGGGGCCCAGAGGTTCCCAGGGCCCCGGATGGTAACCCCCTTTTTTATATATTTTTTATAAAATTTTTATATTTTTTTTGGTAAGGGGCCCAGAGGCCCGGAGGTCCCCGGATGGCAACCCCCTTTTTTTTTTTTTTTATAAAAAAAAACTCTTTTTTTTTTCTTTTATTATAATTTTTTTTTTTTTCGTAAGGGGCCCAGAGGTCCCCAGAGGCCCGAAGGTCCCCAAGGCCCCGGATGGCAACCCCTCTTTTTTTTTAATAAAAATATATATATTTTTTATAAATTATTATTTTTTATTTTTTGTAAGGGGCCCAGAGGTCCCCAGAGGCCCGGAGGTGGTCCCCAGGGCCCTCGTCAGCACCCAAAGCCCCCCCGACCACAACAATTTGCGGCGGCAGCACCCTCCGCTTCTTAATTTGCGGCGGCAGCACCCCCCGGTTCTCCTCTGCTCCAGGGGGCCCATGCCTGAAGCTGTGTAATTGTAAGGGGCCCCAAAATTCCTAATGGCGGCCCTGATTGTGGTTATGCACACTGTGACTTGCTAATCTGGGGTGGGGGGGGGTTGTGGCTGTGCTTAATGTGACTTGACTTGCTGATCTGGGGTGGGGGGTGGTTGCACACTGTGACAGGCTGATCTGGGTGGGGGGTGCACACTGTGATCGTCCAGTATGTCCCCTAAATAACCCCCCTAAGTCAGTCTGTCCCCTAGTACAGTCCTCCCATTTCCCAGGTCTGTCTGTCCCCCAGTATTATCCCCCCCCCACGTCAGTATGTACCCCAGTATGATCCATCTGGGACAGACTGACATGGGGGGGATTATACTAGGGGACAGACTGACATGGGGGGGATTATACTAGGGGACAGACTGACATGGGGGGATTATACTAGGGGACAGACTGACATGGGGCGGATTACAATGGTGACAGACTGATCTGAGGGTAGTGGCAGAACTACCATGGTCACAAAGGTTGCACTTGCGACCGGCCCTGGTGTTCCAGCACTGTCGGGGGGCCTCAGCGGGGTTGCTGACCGGAGGGCTCTGAACTGAGAGCGTCTCTCTCATAGAGCTCAGAGCCTGCACTGACAGTTCCCCCTCCCTCACTTGCATGGATGGGAGAGGAGAGAGCGGATCTGTTCCTTCCCCTCTTGCCCCTCTCCTCCTGTGTGCACCGTGGGAAGTGTGAATCCCAGCAGCTGAATTTCATGATTCACACTTCCCACGGTGCACACAGGAGGAGAGGGGCGGGAGGAGAAGGAGCAGATTCTCTCTCTCCTCTCCCATCTGTGCAAGTGAGGAGGGAGGGGGAACTGTCAGTGCAGGCTCTGGGCTGTATGAAAGAGACGCTCTCGGCTCAGAGGTGGCACTGATGGGCACTGATAGGCGGCATCGAGAAGCACCGATAGGTGGCACTGATAGATGGCATTGATGAGCACTAATGGGCCCAATAGGCGGAATTGATGAGCACTGATAGGTGGCATTGAGGAACACTGATAGGTAGCACTGTTAGGCGACACTGATAGGTGGCATTGATGAGCACAGATAAGCGGCATTGATGGGCACTGATAGACTGCACTGATGGGCACTGAAAGGTGGCACTGATATGCTGCACTGATGGGCACGGATAGGCGGCATTGAGGAGCACTGATGGGCACTAATGGGGCTGCACTGATAATCAGGGCATTGATGATCAGTGCCCTGATTTTTAGTGTAAATAAGGCACTGACTAGGGATGAGCTTCGTGTTCGAGTCGAACATACGTTCGACTCGAACATCGGCTGTTCGATCGTTCGACGAAGATCGAACGATTTGGGCCGTTCGCGCCAAATTCGAGTGACGCGAACGGCCCACAATGCACTACGCCATCGCAGTGTCATCCAGGCGCTGTGATTGGCCAAGCATGCACTGTGACCCCGCATGCTTGGCCAATCACAGCGCCGGCAGCGAGGAGAGCAATGATTGGCCACAGGCAGGATGCCTGTGGCCAATTATTGCTGAGGGTGTTTAGTACACGCCCCACACTATAAAAGGCCACCAGCACGGCGGCCTAGTGTAGTGTGTTCCGGAGCAGGGAAAGAGCAGCATAGGCAGGGACAGTGACTTTTATTTCTTTCTTGCTTAACCTGGATTCCTTTAGTTTAGGGAAAGAGAAGGATAGGTAGGGAGAGTGTCAGTGTGTTTTACTGTGCCAGTCCTTGTTTCTAGGGACAAAGAAGGAAAGTGAGGGGATTTCTCCTTGTGCTATAGTGTGCTTTAAAAAAACATTTTTTCTAGGGACAGAAAACTGTAGGTAGGGAGAGTGTCAGTTTCTTTCACTGTGTCAGTCCTTGTTTCTAGGGACAAAGAAGGAAAGTGAGGGGATTTCTCCTTGTGCTATAGTGTGCTTTAAAAAAACATTTTTTCTAGGGACAGAAAACTGTAGGTAGGGAGAGTGTCAGTTTCTTTCACTGTGCCAGTCCTTGTTTCTAGGGACAAAGAAGGAAAGTGAGGGGATTTCTCCTTGTGCTATAGTGTGCTTTAAAAAAACATTTTTTCTAGGGACAGAACACTGTAGGTAGGGAGAGTGTCAGTTTCTTTCACTGTGCCAGTCCTTGTTTCTAGGGACAAAGAAGGAAAGTGAGGGGATTTCTCCTTGTGCTATAGTGTGCTTTAAAAAAACATTTTTTCTAGGGACAGAAAACTGTAGGTAGGGAGAGTGTCAGTTTCTTTCACTGTGCCAGTCCTTGTTTCTAGGGACAAAGAAGGAAAGTGAGGGGATTTCTCCTTGTGCTATAGTGTGCTTTAAAAAAACATTTTTTCTAGGGACAGAACACTGTAGGTAGGGAGAGTGTCAGTTTCTTTCACTGTGCCAGTCCTTGTTTCTAGGGACAAAGAAGGAAAGTGAGGGGATTTCTCCTTGTGCTATAGTGTGCTTTAAAAAAACATTTTTTCTAGGGACAGAAAACTGTAGGTAGGGAGAGTGTCAGTTTCTTTCACTGTGCCAGTCCTTGTTTCTAGGGACAAAGAAGGAAAGTGAGGGGATTTCTCCTTGTGCTATAGTGTGCTTTAAAAAAACATTTTTTCTAGGGACAGAACACTGTAGGTAGGGAGAGTGTCAGTTTCTTTCACTGTGCCAGTCCTTTTTTCTAGGGACAAAGAAGGAAAGTGAGGGGAATTCTCCTTGTGCTATAGTGTGCCAAAGCATTCCTCATCAACCATCTTTGAAATCCTTGTTTTTTGGACAGTCAGGGAAATTGTCGTTGTGCTATTCTGTGCAAAAGCAATAATCCTCAACCATATTTAGAAATCCTTAAGTAAAGGGACAGAGAAGGACACCTGAAGGTAGCCCTTATTGCTTTTTTCCCATCTCCCTGCAGGCCATCTATTAGAATGTCTGGAAGGCAAACAAGGAGAGGCAGACAGTCAGGAGGCAATAAAAGAGGGCAAGCAGGCTCTGTGTCTGGGGGCAACAGTGCTGGTCGTGGACGCGGTGCATTGTCATCAGCACATGGCCATGGGACACGCTTGTCCTTCTTTTCGGCAGCTGGACATGTTGAGCCACATCATGCCGAAGACTTGGTAGAGTGGATGACCAAGCCCTCCTCCTCATCCTCTCTCACCCAGGCTCAGGGTACTGGCAAAGCAGCTGCCAAAGCGTCCTCTTCCCTGGTATCAATGTCAGACTCATCATCAGTCACTCCTTCCCTAGACCCACCATGTCCTCCTCCTGAGGAGTCCCCCGAACTGTTTGAGCACAGTGTTGGGTACATGCTCCAGGAGGATGCCCAGCGTTTCGAAGGGTCTGATGATGAAACCCAGCTACAGGAAGGCAGTAGCGTGAGAGCAGACAGAGGGGATGCTCAAGAAGGACACCAATCTGGCAGTCATGTTCCAGCAGCTGCAGCATACTGCCAGATTGGCTCCAGTGATGAGGAGGGAGGGGATGATGAGGTCACTGACTCCACGTGGGTGCCTAATAGGAGAGAGGAGGAGGAGGAGGATGAGGAGGAGGCACATCTCCAACGAGGCAGGATGCCCTTTGGTGGCCAGCGTAAGGGCAGTACACCGACGGAATCACACCGCAGAGCTCCGCCTGTGCAGGGCGCTGCCTCTGCCCGTCATTCAAAAAGTTCCTTGGTGTGGGCCTTTTTTGAGGCTAGTGCATCAGATCGCACAGCTGCTGTTTGCAACATATGTCTCAAGCGTATATCGCGTGGCCAAAACATCAGCCGCTTGGGTACCACATGCCTGACCAGACATATGTTGACCTGCCATGCAGCTCGTTGGCAAGCCTACCTTAAAGACCCACACCAAAGAACAAAGCGGACCTCTCCTTGCACCGCATCAGCTGGGATCTCCAACCCCACTATAACTTCAGTCCTCTCTGAAACATGCACTGAGAGGAATGAAGGTGTAGAATTAGGTGTGTCACAGCCAAGTACTTGCGGCCACTCTGCTAGCAGTACACCGACGTCCGATTCTAGCAGGCAAATTTCCCTGCCCCAGCTGCTGGACCGTCGAAAGAAGTTCACTCCCAGCCATCCACATGCCCAGCGGTTGAATGCTAGCTTGGCTAAATTGCTAGCGCTTCAACTGCTGCCTTTTCAGTTGGTAGACTCGGCCCCCTTCCGTGAGTTTGTGCAATGTGCGGTTCCTCAGTGGCAGGTTCCCAAACGCCACTTTTTCTCACGGAAGGCTATTCCGGCTCTCTACCGGCATGTGGAAGGCAATGTCTTGGCCTCGCTGGACAGGGCGGTCAGCGGTAAGGTGCATATTACCGCTGACTCATGGTCCAGCAGGCATGGACAGGGACGTTACCTTTCTTTCACTGCCCATTGGGTCACTCTTTTGGCAGCTGGGAAGGATGCAGGACAAGGTGCAGTAGTGTTGGAGGTTGTCCCACCGCCACGCCTCCAAAATGCTACTACTGGTTGTGACACACCTCTCTTTTCTTAAAGATTTTCATCCATATTACCGGGACCAGACATTACATTAAAGCCGCAAGCAGTTTTAAATGGCTTTTTTTTCCTTTACAAGTGTCATTTTGTGCAGGGACAGTTCTAAACACGGGAAACACGTGGCACTTCACAGGCATACTTTAGACACCCCCCAGGTACGATATTTAAAGGAATATTTGACTTTTTTTTTTTCACTTTATGCATCATTAAAATGACTGCTCCCGAAAAACGACCGTTTTTAAAACTTCTTTTTGCATTGATACATGTCCCCTGGTGCAGAACCCGGGTTCCCAAACCCTTTTTAGGACAATAACATGCATAATAGTTGTTATAATTAGCACTTTAGAATTCGAACGTTCGCATCCATTGTATTTAATAGGGTTCTAATGTTCGTACGAACTTTCGGTCCGTTCGCGGGTTCTGGTGCGAACCGAACCCGGGGGTGTTCGGCTCATCACTAGCACTGACAGTCTTGCCGCTTAACAGCTCTCCTTTCCTCACACAGACACAGCGTGGAAGGAAAGTACTGCTGATAACTAGCAAGTCTGTTTATATGTGATCAGCTGATCACATGGTAAAGGGCCGCTGTGATTGGCCTTTTACCGTGATCAGATGTGTCTGAAGGACACAGCAGTCACAGAGGGGGCATGCAGGAGGCAGGGCTCTGGGAGGGTGTCCATGAATGCCCTCCCAGAACTGTAAGCCCAGGGCTTGTGTGGAAAGGGGGGGTCAGGGGGGCCCTTTATGGTTTCTTGCACCAGGGCCCTAAAGGTTCTAGTTATGCCTCTGCCCTCAATCCTGCTCTCTGCCCATAGAGGACCCTTCAACCCTGCACATAGCGGACCCCTCAACCCTGCACTCTTCACATAGAGGACCCCTCAACCCTGCACTCTTCACATAGCGCACCCCTAAAGGGGTTGTAAAGGTTCATTTTTTATTTTCAAAATAGGTTCCTTTAAGCGAGTGCATTGTTGGTTCACTTACCTTTTCCTTCTATTTCCCTTCTTAATGTTTTTTTTCTTTGTTTTCTTTGTCTGAATTTCTCACTTCCTGTTCCTCCTCAGTAAGCTGTTCTGGCTGACTAAACACCACTCGGATGATGGTGTGAAGTTTACTGAGCAGAAACAGGAAGTGAGAAACTCAGACAAAGAAAAAACATTTTTAGAAGGGAAATCGAAGGAAAAGGTAAGTGAACTAACTATGCACTAGCTTAAAGGAACCTATTTAGAAGATAAAAAAACAAACCTTTACAACCCCTTTAACCCTGCACATAGAGGACCCCTCAACCCTTCATTCTTCACATAGCACACCCCTCAACCCTGCACTCTGTACATAGAGGACCCCTCAACCCTGCACTCTGTACATAGAGGACCCCTCAACCCTTCATTCTTCACATAGCACACCCCTCAACCCTGCACTCTGTACATAGAGGACCCCTCAACCCTGCACTCTGTACATAGAGGACCCCTCAACCCTTCATTCTTCACATAGCACACCCCTCAACCCTGCACTCTGTACATAGAAGACCCCTCAACCCTGCATTCTTCACATAGCGCACCCTTTAACCCTTCACTCTGCATATAGTGCACACCTCAACTCTGCACATAGCACACTCCAGAACCCTGCAGTCTGTATATAGTGCACTCCTAAAATCCTGGTATATAACAATGCCTCACTGTTTAGTGCAGTTTAGCCACACCCACAATTTGATGCAGAGATAATGATGTGCAGTAACCTCTTGCAACCAATCAGTGAACAGTAACGATCTGCGGTAATCTCTAGCAACCCATCAGTAAGCAATAATGATGTGCAGTAACCTCTAGCAACCAATCAGTGAGCAGAAATGATGTGCAGTAACCTCTAGCAACCAGTTAGTGAGCGGCAATGATGTGCTGCAACCTCTGGCAACCAATCACAATCGCTATCTGATCTGCTGCAGTAAACTGATTTTGAGTCTAGCTGCTATATATTGTATTTCTTAGGTGGGGGGGGGGGGGAATGTTTGCCCAGGGTCCAATGAATAGTAGAGATCGGCCCTGATCTTCCTATATACAGTCTCCTTCACGCTCCTCCTGCACATTCATTTCCTGGCTCCAGCTGAATCACTTGAATGATCTGACAGGCTCCCAGTCAGATAAGCAATAGCCCATTACAGTAAGGTGACCAGATTTTTTAAATGAAATCCGGGGACATTTTTTTTTTTTTTACTAGTAATGGCAGCAATCAGAGACTCATAGCGGGACTGCGATATTACGGTGGACAAATCGGACACTAAGTGACACGTTTGACACTTTGTGGGAACCAGTGACACTAATACAGTGATCAGTGCTAAAAATATGTACTGTCACTGTACTAATGACACTGGCTAGGAAGGGGATAACATCTAGGGGCAATCAAAGGGTTAAATGTGTGCCTAACAAGTGTTTTCTTACTGTGGGGGAGGTGCTTTTACTAAGGTAAGGCATAGATCCCTGTACCTGCTTTGCAGGAACACAGGATCAATGTCTTCCCTACTGACAGAACGATAAACTGCCTTGTTTACATAGGCAGGCCACCGTTCTGCCTGTGTACATAACGATCAGTGGGTACCGGTGCTCATCGAGTTCACCGGACCTGCTGATTGGCTCCAATACCCAGAAATGCAGGATCACGTATATATGTGATCCTGCGCAGCGCGACCACCCTCTAGCAGTAAATCTGCTATGGGGCAGTCGGCAACTGGTTAAGATCATCAGCATTCTGATAACTCACAGGCAGCAGGCGCTCTATTATGACTCTGGCTGGCTCTGTCACAGTGTGTCACATAACATGGCCGCTGGATGCTGATTTTGTTAACTTGTGACCAATAAGTGCCTGCTGCCTGTGAGTTATGATACCATCCATTATGCCAGGGAGACAGACAAAATGCAATGTAGTCTATTCACAGACACCCCCAAAGTACACCTGTGTTGAAGCCTTGAAGGCACTGGCAGCCCCACGATCGGATCCTCTTCCCCTCTGTTCCTGCTGCTGGACACCGTCAGCTGAGCTCAGCTGCCTCTCTGCCCGTCGCCACCGCCACAGCCTCTCAAGTCTCACTCGGCTACTACTGGGTGAAGACCGGAGGAAAATCACTCTGTCTGGGAAGGCAAGGAGATAAGCAGGCAGGCGGCTGGCTGGGATTTGAGCCAAGGCAAAAGAACATGCGAGCGGAGCTGAATGGGCATGCACCCGAAACTGAAGAAATATTTGACCAGCACATGATCATCAGAAAGGGACACAGATAATGGAAACAATACACCCCCCTAAGCTAGTAGGAGCGGGGGGGGGGGGGGGGTGTAATTCAGAATTTTTTTTTTATTCTGCACTGACTGTCTTTGAAGATTGCCCCAGCTCCTGTTGAAATCAAATCTGGGGACAAAACCGGGGACATACTTGGTCCGGGGACAGTGTCCTCAATCCGGGGACTGTCCCCTGAAACTGGGGACTTCTGGTCACCCTACATTACAGGCAGGAACTCCTAGCCCCTCTTTGGGTAGCACACTTGCAGTGAAACAAACTGTAACTTCTCCTCCCAGCACCACCTCTTCAGGGACTGCCAACCTTTTTCACCAGCCCTCCTGGATGTCTCTACACACCCAGTCCACCCGACTGACTCTCAGGAGATCTCTTAAGGAAGAATGAAGACTTAAGCACACCAATATCTTCAAGGGAGACCGGCTACATATGGAAGTCTCCCCCCTTTCTCAGTCTCCAACATTGTTGCTCTACTCACTCTGTACTCTCTTTCTCTCGTGCCTCCAGGAAAGACTTCCTCCCGTGTGTTATGGCAGGATCTTTTCAGCACCCGAGCCCTGACCCAAGGCAGGACACCCCCGCCCAGACTAGGGGGCACCCCTGAGGGCCACCGACAGCCTCCTCAACCATGCATCTCCATCTTCTACCTGACTGCCCCTTGCTGGCATGGCCCATGTCTACAGTATTTATGGAGTTGTCTCGGCCCCCTGCCAGCCTACCTCTGGGGATTGGCCAAGATCAAGGACTTCTCATATTTATACCCAGAGAGATGAGGAGGAGCAACAAAATATAAATATTAAAAAGATGCAACAGTTTCTTGTTGTCCCAGTGATGGGACATTATTTCTCCCACTGACACCAATGATGGGACACTATTCCTCCCACTGACACCAAGGATGGGACACTATTCCTCCCACTGACACCAATAATGGGACACTATTCCTCCCACTGACACCAATGATGGGGCACTATTCCTCCCACTGATACCAATGATGGGGCACTATTCCTCCCACTGACACCAATGATGGGGCACTATTCCTCCCACTGATACCAATGATGGGACACTATTCCTCCCACTGATTCCAGAAAAATTTACACTCCTGCTGGCCACAGTCTGACCCCCCTAAAGTCTAAATCCCATTGTTTAGAATGTTGGGAGACCCCTGACCTAGACAGTAGAAGTCTGGCTCTCTGTGAGCCTTGATTTGGTTTCTATTCCCTGAGACTAGTGATGAGCCGAACACCCCCGGGTTCGGTTCGCACCAGAACCCGCGAACGGACCGAAAGTTCGCACGAACTTTAGAACCCTATTAAATACAATGGATGCGAACGTTTGAAATCTAAAGTGCTAATTATAATGACTATTATCCATGTTATTGTCCTAAAAAGGGTTTGGGAACCCGGGTTCTGCACCAGGGGACATGTATCAATGCAAAAAGAAGTTTTAAAAACGATCGTTTTTCGGGAGCAGTCATTTTAATGATGCATAAAGTGAAAAAAAAAAAAGTCAAATATTCCTTTAAATATCGTACCTGGGGGGTGTCTAAAGTATGCCTGTGAAGTGCCACGTGTTTCCCGTGTTTAGAACTGTCCCTGCACAAAATGACACTTCTAAAGGAAAAAAAAAACATTTAAAACTGCTTGCGGCTTTAATGTAATGTCTGGTCCCGGTAATATGGATGAAAATCTTTAAGAAAAATGGCATAGCTACCCCATGACCCCCCCCCCCCTACCCCAGCCCATGACCAGCCCCTTTGGGTCTTGTATGGATATTAAGGGGAACCCCGCACACAAAATAAAAAAGGCCCTATATACTCTGAACAGCCGTATACAGGCGGTGCATACAAGACAGGGACTGTAGGTTTGTTCTTATGTAGAATCTGTTTGTAATTTTGAACAGGTACATTGTTTAAGTGTAGCTCCAGCCCAAAAATCTATTTTTAAGCTTTTTGGAAAACATAGGGAAGGGTTATCACCCCTGTAACATTTGTTTTGCTGTCTGTGCCCCTGTTCAGAACATTTCACCTCACTTTCCGTCCTAATAACAAATGTTTTTTGAAAATTTGGGTTTTTTATTGAAACAAGAATTGGTGATAAAGAATCAGTGGAGAGGAGACACTTTTTTTCCCATATTAACTCTTACAGGAGAGAATTTGCCTCCCTAGTAGTGATGAGCCGAACACCCCCGGGTTCGGTTCGCACCAGAACCCGCGAACGGACCGGAAGTTCGAACGAACATTAGAACCCTATTAAATACAATGGATGCGAACGTTCGAATTCTAAAGTGCTAATTATAACAACTATTATGCATGTTATTGTCCTAAAAAGGGTTTGGGAACCCGGGTTCTGCACCAGGGGACATGTATCAATGCAAAAAGAAGTTTTAAAAACGGTCGTTTTTCGGGAGCAGTCATTTTAATGATGCATAAAGTGAAAAAAAAAAAGTCAAATATTCCTTTAAATATCGTACCTGGGGGGTGTCTAAAGTATGCCTGTGAAGTGCCACGTGTTTCCCGTGTTTATAACTGTCCCTGCACAAAATGACACTTCTAAAGGAAAAAAAAGCCATTTAAAACTGCTTGCGGCTTTAATGTAATGTCTGGTCCCGGTAATATGGATGAAATTCTTTAAGAAAAATGGCATAGCTACCCCATGACCCCCCCCCCCCTACCCCAGCCCATTACCAGCCCCTTTGGGTCTTGTATGGATATTAAGGGGAACCCCGCACATAAAATAAAAAAGGCCCTATATACTCTGAACAGCCGTATACAGGCGGTGCATACAAGACAGGGACTGTAGGTTTGTTCTTATGTAGAATCTGTTTGTAATTTTGAACAGGTACATTGTTGAAGTGTAGCTCCAGCCCAAAAATCTATTTTTAAACTTTTTGGAAAACATAGGTAAGGGTTATCACCCCTGTAACATTTGTTTTGCTGTCTGTGCCCCTGTTCAGAACATTTCACCTCACTTTCCGTCCCAATGACAACTGTTTTTGAAATGTGGTGTTTTTCTTGAAACAAGGATTGCTGATAAAGCATCAGTACAGAGGAGACACCTTTCTCCCATATTTATTCTTACAGGAGAGAATTTTCCTTCCTAGTGGTAGATTTCCTCTCACTTCCTGTTGTCTTCTTGCGTTTGCAAGTAGGAGTCGTTTGTAAGTTGGATGTTTGAAAGTAGGGACCTGCCGTATATACTCTGCAGAAATAGGCCCCTTAGTTGTTGGTGTTGGCACAACACTGTAAGCACTCACAGTTACTCTTGGTTGGTGCTGGAACGCCCTGCTGTCAACTATTATATCAGGAATTTTAATTACATATAATTGTTGAACAGTGGTAGTAAAAATTGGGCCTTTGATGGTGGTGCTGGTGCCACAACACTGTAAGCCCTGACAGTTACTCTTGGTGGGTGCAGCAATGGGCCCTGCTGTGAATTATTAGATCAAGAATTGTAATTACATGCCCCTGTTGAACAGGGGCTGAAAAATTGGGCCTTAGGCACTGGTGGCACAACACTGCAACCCCTCACAGATACTGTACTTGGAGCACAGCAATGAGCCCTGTTGCAAAGTATTGCTTCAAAAATTGTAATGACACGCCCCTGTTAAACAGGGGCTGAAAAATTGGGCCTTAGGCACTGGTGGCACAACACTGCAACTCCTCACAGATACTGTACTTGGAGCACAGCAATGAGCCCTGTTGCAAAGTATTGCTTCAAAAATTGTAATTACACGCCCCTGTTAAACAGGGGCTGAAAAATTGGGCGTTAGGCACTGGTGGCGGCACCCATAAACAAAAATGATCTTCCAAGCTATCATCATCAATCGTATCATTGAGGACTCGGAGGAGGAGGATAGGCAGTCAACATAACAGCACAGGCACTCAGCATCAGCATCAGTCTTGAAGGGATGTGACATTTTAAAATCAATTAGTCTGTTATATCAGCATCAGGTGTGTGGTAGCTGGTGGTGATCCAAGACTGGTTCATCTTGATGAAAGTCAGTCGATCAACCGAGTCGGTGGACAGGCGCACCCTGTGATCCGTGACAAATCCTCCAGCAGCACTGAATGTGCGTTCCGAAAGAACGCTGGATGCAGGACAGGCCAGTAGCTCAATTGCATACTGTGCAAGCTCTGGCCAGTGATCCATCCTCAAGACCCAGTAAGCCAGAGGATTTTCGGTGGGGAAGGTGTCCAAGTCTGACCTTGCCCCTAGATATTCCTGCACCATGTTTATCAGACGCTGGCGATGGTTGCTGGAACCAATCATACTTTGGGGCTGCGGACTAAAGAATTGTCTGAACGCATCGGTCAGACGGCCACCTTCCCCACCGCTCCTTCTTTGACTGGCCGAAGCCTCAGCAACTCGTTGTCCAGGACCAGGAGTTTGCAACCTCCCAGTCTCTGGGAACGCGTTGCACAGACCTTTCTGCAAGGCCTCCCGGAGTTGTCTCATCCTCTGCTCCCTCTGCGACGGTAACATAAGGTCCGCAACCTTACCCTTGTACCGTGGATCAAGGAGAGTGGCCAGCCAGTAATGGTCCCTCTCCTTGATCCGAAGAATACGAGGATCCTTCCGCAGACTTTGCAGGATCAGGGAGGCCATGCAGCGTAGGTTTGCTGAGGCATTCGCTCCGGAGTCCTCTGGGTCACTAAGGACGACATGATCCGCAGCCACCTCCTCCCAGCCACGTACAAGTCCACTGGTTTCTTGGGACTGTAAATCATCCCTAAAAGACTGCTGCTGATGATGCTGAGTGCCAGCCTCCACCTCCATGCTGACACAATCCTCCTCCTCCTCCTCCTCCTCCTCCTCTTCCTGTGCGATGGGTGGGACAGAAGGAACACTGTCTGGGTAAAGGGGGCCTTGAGAGGCAAGGAAGTCCTCCTCTTCCTGCCTCTGTTCTGCCTCAAGTGCCCTGTCCATTATTCCACGCAGCGTGTGCTCCAACAGGTGGACAAGAGGTACAGTGTCACTGATGCATGCACTGTCACTGCTCACCATCCTCGTGGCCTCCTCAAATGGTGCCAGGACAGTGCATGCATCCCTGATCATGCCCCACTGGCGTGGAGAAAAAAAACCAAGCTCCCCTGACCCTGTCCTGGTGCCGTAGTCGCACAGGTACTCATTGATGGCCCTCTGCTGCGTGTGCAGCCGCTGCAGCATGGCCAACGTTGAGTTCCACCTGGTGGGCATGTCACATATAAGGCGGTTCTTGGGCAGGTTCAACTCCTTTTGCAGCTCAGCCAGGCGAGCACTGGCATTATAAGATCTGCGGAAATGCACACAGACTTTCCTGGCCTGCCTCAGGACATCCTGTAAGCCCGGGTACCTGCCCAAGAACCGCTGCACCACCAGGTTAAGGACGTGAGCCACACAGGGCACATGGGTCAGTTGTCCCTGTCGGAGGGCGGAGAGGAGGTTGGTGCCATTGTCGCAAACCACCATTCCTGGCTTAAGCTGGCGTGGCGTCAACCACCTCTCGGCCTGGCCCTGCAGAGCAGACAGGACCTCTGCCCCAGTGTGGCTTCTGTCCCCCAAACACACCAGCGCAAGCACGGCATGGCATCTTTTTGCCTGCGTACTTGCGTAGCCCCGTGAACGGCTACGGAGCACCGCTGGTTCATAGGACAAACCACAGGAAGAGGCCATGGAGGAAGAAGAAGAGGAGGGGGTGGAGGAGAGAGGTGTGTCACAACCAGTAGTAGCATTTTGGAGGCGTGGCGGTGGGACAACCTCCAACACTACTGCACCTTGTCCTGAATCCTTCCCAGCTGCCAAAAGAGTGACCCAATGGGCCGTGAAAGAAAGGTAACGTCCCTGTCCATGCCTGCTGGACCATGAGTCAGCGGTAATATGCACCTTACCGCTGACCGCCCTGTCCAGCGAGGCCAAGACATTGCCTTCCACATGCCGGTAGAGAGCCGGAATAGCCTTCCGTGAGAAAAAGTGGCGTTTGGGAACCTGCCACTGAGGAACCGCACATTGCACAAACTCACGGAAGGGGGCCGAGTCTACCAACTGAAAAGGCAGCAGTTGAAGCGCTAGCAATTTAGCCAAGCTAGCATTCAACCGCTGGGCATGTGGATGGCTGGGAGTGAACTTCTTTCGACGGTCCAGCAGCTGGGGCAGGGAAATTTGCCTGCTAGAATCGGACGTCGGTGTACTGCTAGCAGAGTGGGCGCAAGTACTTGGCTGTGACACACCTAATTCTACACCTTCATTCCTCTCAGTGCATGTTTCAGAGAGGACTGAAGTTATAGTGGGGTTGGAGATCCCAGCTGATGCGGTGCAAGGAGAGGTCCGCTTTGTTCTTTGGTGTGGGTCTTTGAGGTAGGCTTGCCAACGAGCTGCATGGCAGGTCAACATATGTCTGGTCAGGCATGTGGTACCCAAGCGGCTGATGTTTTGGCCACGCGATATACGCTTGAGACATATGTTGCAAACAGCAGCTGTGCGATCTGATGCACTAGCCTCAAAAAAGGCCCACACCAAAGAACTTTTTGAATGACGGGCAGAGGCAGCGCCCTGCACAGGCGGAGCTCTGCGGTGTGATTCCGTCGGTGTACTGCCCTTACGCTGGCCACCAAAGGGCATCCTGCCTCGTTGGAGATGTGCCTCCTCCTCATCCTCCTCCTCCTCCTCTCTCCTATTAGGCACCCACGTGGAGTCATTGACCTCATCATCCCCTCCCTCCTCATCACTGGAGCCAATCTGGCAGTATGCTGCAGCTGCTGGAACATGACTGCCAGATTGGTGTCCTTCTTGAGCATCCCCTCTGTCTGCTCTCACGCTACTGCCTTCCTCTAGCTGGGTTTCATCATCAGACCCTTCGAAACGCTGGGCATCCTCCTGGAGCATGTACCCAACACTGTGCTGAAACAGTTCGGGGGACTCCTCAGGAGGAGGACATGGTGGGTCTAGGGAAGGAGTGACTGATGATTTGTCTGACATTGATACCAGGGAAGACGACGCTTTGGCAGCTGCTTTTCCAGTACCCTGAGCCTGGGTGAGAGAGGATGAGGAGGAGGAGGAGGGCTTGGTCATCCACTCTACCAAGTCTTCGGCATGATGTGGCTCAACATGTCCAGCTGCCGAAAAGAAGGACAAGCGTGTCCCATGGCCATGTGCTGATGACAATGCACCGCGTCCACGACCAGCACTGTTGCCCCCAGACACAGAGCCTGCTTGCCCTCTTTTATTGCCTCCTGACTGTCTGCCTCTCCTTGTTTGCCTTCCAGACATTCTAATAGATGGCCTGCAGGGAGATGGGAAAAAAGCAATAAGGGCTACCTTCAGGTGTCCTTCTCTGTCCCTGGAAACAAGGACTTGCAGAGTGAAAGAAAAAAAACACTCTCCCTACCTACAGTTTTCTGTCCCTAGAAAAAATGTTTTTTTTAATCACAATATAGCACAAGGAAAATTAACTCACTGTCCTTACAGGTCCCTGGAAACAAGGACTTGCAGAGTGAAAGAAAAAAAACACTCTCCCTACCTACAGTTTTCTGTCCCTAGAAAAAAATGTTTTTTTTAATCACAATATAGCAAAAGGACAATTCACTCACTGTCCTTCCAGGTCCCTGGAAACAAGGACTTGCAGAGTGAAAGAAACTGACACTGTCCCTACCTAGAGTTTTCTGTCCCTGGAATAAATGTTTTTTTCAGCACAATATAGCACAAGGACAATTAACTCACTGTCCTTACAGGTCCCTGGAAACAAGGACTTGCAGAGTGAAAGAAAAAAAATACTCTCCCTACCTACAGTTTTCTGTCCCTAGAAAAAAATGTTTTTTTTAATCACAATATAGCAAAAGGACAATTCACTCACTGTCCTTCCAGGTCCCTGGAAACAAGGACTTGCAGAGTGAAAGAAACTGACACTGTCCCTACCTAGAGTTTTCTGTCCCTAGAATAAATGTTTTTTTTAATCACAATATAGCAAAAGGACAATTCACTCACTGTCCTTCCAGGTCCCTGGAAACAAGGACTTGCAGAGTGAAAGAAACTGACACTGTCCCTACCTAGAGTTTTCTGTCCCTAGAATAAATGTTTTTTTTAATCACAATATAGCACAAGGAAAATTAACTCACTGTCCTTACAGGTCCCTGGAAACAAGGACTTGCAGAGTGAAAGAAAAAAAACACTCTCCCTACCTACAGTTTTCTGTCCCTAGAAAAAAATGTTTTTTTTAATCACAATATAGCAAAAGGACAATTCACTCACTGTCCTTCCAGGTCCCTGGAAACAAGGACTTGCAGAGTGAAAGAAACTGACACTGTCCCTACCTAGAGTTTTCTGTCCCTGGAATAAATGTTTTTTTCAGCACAATATAGCACAAGGACAATTAACTCACTGTCCTTACAGGTCCCTGGAAACAAGGACTTGCAGAGTGAAAGAAAAAAAATACTCTCCCTACCTACAGTTTTCTGTCCCTAGAAAAAAATGTTTTTTTTAATCACAATATAGCAAAAGGACAATTCACTCACTGTCCTTCCAGGTCCCTGGAAACAAGGACTTGCAGAGTGAAAGAAACTGACACTGTCCCTACCTAGAGTTTTCTGTCCCTAGAATAAATGTTTTTTTTAATCACAATATAGCAAAAGGACAATTCACTCACTGTCCTTCCAGGTCCCTGGAAACAAGGACTTGCAGAGTGAAAGAAACTGACACTGTCCCTACCTAGAGTTTTCTGTCCCTGGAATAAATGTTTTTTTTAATCACAATATAGCACAAGGAAAATTAACTCACTGTCCTTACAGGTCCCTGGAAACAAGGACTTGCAGAGTGAAAGAAAAAAAACACTCTCCCTACCTACAGTTTTCTGTCCCTAGAAAAAAATGTTTTTTTTAATCACAATATAGCAAAAGGACAATTCACTCACTGTCCTTCCAGGTCCCTGGAAACAAGGACTTGCAGAGTGAAAGAAACTGACACTGTCCCTACCTAGAGTTTTCTGTCCCTAGAATAAATGTTTTTTTTAATCACAATATAGCAAAAGGACAATTCACTCACTGTCCTTCCAGGTCCCTGGAAACAAGGACTTGCAGAGTGAAAGAAACTGACACTGTCCCTACCTAGAGTTTTCTGTCCCTAGAATAAATGTTTTTTTTAATCACAATATAGCACAAGGAAAATTAACTCACTGTCCTTACAGGTCCCTGGAAACAAGGACTTGCAGAGTGAAAGAAAAAAAACACTCTCCCTACCTACAGTTTTCTGTCCCTAGAAAAAAATGTTTTTTTTAATCACAATATAGCAAAAGGACAATTCACTCACTGTCCTTCCAGGTCCCTGGAAACAAGGACTTGCAGAGTGAAAGAAACTGACACTGTCCCTACCTAGAGTTTTCTGTCCCTGGAATAAATGTTTTTTTCAGCACAATATAGCACAAGGACAATTAACTCACTGTCCTTACAGGTCCCTGGAAACAAGGACTTGCAGAGTGAAAGAAAAAAAATACTCTCCCTACCTACAGTTTTCTGTCCCTAGAAAAAAATGTTTTTTTTAATCACAATATAGCAAAAGGACAATTCACTCACTGTCCTTCCAGGTCCCTGGAAACAAGGACTTGCAGAGTGAAAGAAACTGACACTGTCCCTACCTAGAGTTTTCTGTCCCTAGAATAAATGTTTTTTTTAATCACAATATAGCAAAAGGACAATTCACTCACTGTCCTTCCAGGTCCCTGGAAACAAGGACTTGCAGAGTGAAAGAAACTGACACTGTCCCTACCTAGAGTTTTCTGTCCCTAGAATAAATGTTTTTTTTAATCACAATATAGCACAAGGAAAATTAACTCACTGTCCTTACAGGTCCCTGGAAACAAGGACTTGCAGAGTGAAAGAAAAAAAACACTCTCCCTACCTACAGTTTTCTGTCCCTAGAAAAAAATGTTTTTTTTAATCACAATATAGCAAAAGGACAATTCACTCACTGTCCTTCCAGGTCCCTGGAAACAAGGACTTGCAGAGTGAAAGAAACTGACACTGTCCCTACCTAGAGTTTTCTGTCCCTGGAATAAATGTTTTTTTCAGCACAATATAGCACAAGGACAATTAACTCACTGTCCTTACAGGTCCCTGGAAACAAGGACTTGCAGAGTGAAAGAAAAAAAATACTCTCCCTACCTACAGTTTTCTGTCCCTAGAAAAAAATGTTTTTTTTAATCACAATATAGCAAAAGGACAATTCACTCACTGTCCTTCCAGGTCCCTGGAAACAAGGACTTGCAGAGTGAAAGAAACTGACACTGTCCCTACCTAGAGTTTTCTGTCCCTAGAATAAATGTTTTTTTTAATCACAATATAGCAAAAGGACAATTCACTCACTGTCCTTCCAGGTCCCTGGAAACAAGGACTTGCAGAGTGAAAGAAACTGACACTGTCCCTACCTAGAGTTTTCTGTCCCTGGAATAAATGTTTTTTTCAGCACAATATAGCACAAGGACAATTAACTCACTGTCCTTACAGGTCCCTGGAAACAAGGACTTGCAGAGTGAAAGAAAAAAAATACTCTCCCTACCTACAGTTTTCTGTCCCTAGAAAAAAATGTTTTTTTTAATCACAATATAGCAAAAGGACAATTCACTCACTGTCCTTCCAGGTCCCTGGAAACAAGGACTTGCAGAGTGAAAGAAAAAAAATACTCTCCCTACCTACAGTTTTCTGTCCCTAGAAAAAAATGTTTTTTTTAATCACAATATAGCAAAAGGACAATTCACTCACTGTCCTTCCAGGTCCCTGGAAACAAGGACTTGCAGAGTGAAAGAAACTGACACTGTCCCTACCTAGAGTTTTCTGTCCCTAGAATAAATGTTTTTTTTAATCACAATATAGCAAAAGGACAATTCACTCACTGTCCTTCCAGGTCCCTGGAAACAAGGACTTGCAGAGTGAAAGAAAAAAAACACTCTCCCTACCTACAGTTTTCTGTCCCTAGAAAAAAATGTTTTTTTTTATCACAATATAGCAAAAGGACAATTCACTCACTGTCCTTCCAGGTCCCTGGAAACAAGGACTTGCAGAGTGAAAGAAACTGACACTGTCCCTACCTAGAGTTTTCTGTCCCTAGAATAAATGTTTTTTTTAATCACAATATAGCAAAAGGACAATTCACTCACTGTCCTTCCAGGTCCCTGGAAACAAGGACTTGCAGAGTGAAAGAAACTGACACTGTCCCTACCTAGAGTTTTCTGTCCCTAGAATAAATGTTTTTTTTAATCACAATATAGCAAAAGGACAATTCACTCACTGTCCTTCCAGGTCCCTGGAAACAAGGACTTGCAGAGTGAAAGAAACTGACACTGTCCCTACCTAGAGTTTTCTGTCCCTAGAATAAATGTTTTTTTTTAAGCACACTATAGCAGAAGCACAAAACACACTGACACTCTCCCTACCTATCCTTCTCTTTCCCTAAACTAAAGGAATCCAGGTTAAGCAAGAAAGAAATAACAGTCACTGTCCCTGCCTATGCTACTCTATCCCTGCTCCGGAACACACTACACTAGGCCGCCGTGCTGGCGGCCTTTTATAGTGTGGGGCGTGTACTAAACACCCTCAGCAATAATTGGCCACAGGCATCCTGCCTGTGGCCAATCATTGCTCTCCTCGCTGCCGGCGCTGTGATTGGCCAAGCATGCGGGGTCACAGTGCATGCTTGGCCAATCACAGCGCCTGGATGACACTGCGATGGCGTAGTGCATTGTGGGCCGTTCGCGTCACTCGAATTTGGCGCGAACGGCCCAAATCGTTCGATCTTCGTCGAACGATCGAACAGCCAATGTTCGAGTCGAACGTATGTTCGACTCGAACACGAAGCTCATCCCTACTCCCTAGGGGTAGATTTCCTCTCACTTCCTGTTGTACCCTTCCGTTTGCAAGGAGGAGTCGTTTGTAAGTTGGATGTTTGAAAGTAGGGGCCTGCCGTATATACTCAGCTGAAATTTGCCCCTTACATGTTGGTGTTGCCACAACACTGTGAGCCCTCACAGTTACTCTTGGTGGGCGCATGAATGGGCCCTGCTGTGAATTATTAGATCAAGAATTGTAATTGCATGCCCCTGTTGAACAGGGGCTGAAAAATTGGGCCTTTGGTGGTGGTGGTGGTGGTGGTGTTGACACAACACTGTAAGGCCTCATGCCGCGTACACACGATCATTATTCACGGCGGTTAAAAAACCGCCGTGAATAATGACAGGAAAAACAAGGGAACCGCTTGGTTCCCTACACATGGTCGTTTTTCCCGTCATTTTTTCTCTTGACGAGAAAAACGACCGTCTGTGGGCTCCGCGGCAGTGTTTCCCTATGGAAAAACTGCCGTGGAAAAAAATGCTGGAAAAAACGACGAGAAAATTTAGAACATGTTCTAATTTTTCTCGTCGTTTTTTATGCCGTTTTTCTCGACGAGAAAAACGACATAAAGCCCACAGACGATCGTTTTTCGCGGCGAAATGAAAAAATGCCGTTTTTCTCGTCGAGAAAAGCGGTCGTGTGTACGCTGCATCACAGTTAGTCTTGGTGGGCGCAGGAATGGGCCCTGCTGTGAATTATTAGATCAATAATTGTAATTACATGCCCCTGTTAAACAGGGGCAGAAAAATTGGGCCTTAGGCACTGGTGCCACAACACTGCAACCCCTCACAGATACTGTGCTTGGAGCACAGCAATGAGCCCTGTTGCAAAGTATTGCATAAAAAATTGTAATTACACACCCCTGTTAAACAGGGGCTGAAAAATTGGGCCTTAGCCACTGGTGCTGGTGCCACGACACTGCAACCTCTCCCAGATACTCTAGTTGGAGTGCAGGAATGAGCCCTGCTGCAAAGCATTGCATAAAAAATTGTAATAACACGCCCCTGTTAAACAGGGGCTGAAAAATTGGGCCTTAGCCACTGGTGGCGGCACCCAGAAACAAAAATGTTCTTCCAAGCTATCATCATCAATCGGCTCATTAAAGGAGGAGGAGGATAGTCAGTCAACATAACAGGACAGTCTCTCAGCATCAGCATCAGTCTTGAAGGGATGTGAAATTTGAAAATAAATTAGTCTGTTATATCAGCTTCAGGTGTTTGGTAGCTGGTGGTGATCCAAGACTGGTTCATCTTTATGAAGGTCAGTCGATCAACAGAGTCGGTGGACAGGCGCACCCTGTGATCCGTGACAAATCCTCCAGCAGCACTAAATGTGCGTTCTGAAAGAACGCTGGATGCAGGACAGGCAGGTAGCTCAATTGCATACTGTGCAAGCTCTGGCCAGTGATCCATCCTCAAGACCCAGTAAGCCAGAGGATTTTCGGTGGGGAAGGTGTCCAAGTCTGACCTTGCCCCTAGGTATTCCTGCACCATGTATATCAGACGCTGGCGATGGTTGCTGGAACCGATCATACCTTGGGGCTGCGGACTAAAGAATTGTCTGAACGCATCGGTCAGACGGTCACCTTCCCCACCGCTCCTTCTTTGACTGACCGAAGCCTCAGCAACTCGTTGTCCAGGACCAGGAGTTTGTAACCTCCCAGTCTCTGGGAACGCGTTGCACAGACCTTTCTGCAAGGCCTCCCGGAGTTGTCTCATCCTCTGCTCCCTCTGCGACGGTAAGATAAGGTCCGCAATCTTACCCTTGTACCGTGGATCAAGGAGAGTGGCCAGCCAGTAATGGTCCCTCTCCTTGATCCGAAGAATACGAGGATCCTTCCGCAGACTTTGCAGGATCAGGGAGGCCATGCAGCGTAGGTTAGCTGAGGCATTCGGTCCGGAGTCCTCTGGGTCACTAAGGACGACATGATCCACAGCCACCTCCTCCCAGCCACGTACAAGTCCACTGGTTTCTTGGGACTGTAAATCATCTCTAAAAGACTGCTGCTGATGATGCTGAGTGTCAGGCTCCACCTCCATGCTGACACAATCCTCCTCCTCCTCCTCCTCTTCTTCCTGTGCGATGGGTGGGACAGAAGGAACACTGTCTGGGTAAAGGGGGCCTTGAGAGGCAAGGAAGTCCTCCTCTTCCTGCCTCTGTTCTGCCTCAAGTGCCCTGTCCATTATTCCACGCAGCGTATGTTCCAACAGGTGGACAAGAGGTACAGTGTCACTGATGCATGCACTGTCACTGCTCACCATCCTCGTGGCCTCCTCAAATGGTGCCAGGACAGTGCATGCATCCCTGATCATGCCCCACTGGTGTGGTGAAAAAAACCCGAGCTCACCTGACCCTGTCCTGGTGCCGTAGTTGCACAGGTACTCATTGATGGCCCTCTGCTGCGTGTGCAGCCGCTGCAGCATGGCCAACGTTGAGTTCTACCTGGTGGGCATGTCACATATAAGGCGGTTCTTGGGCAGGTTCAACTCCTTTTGCAGCTCAGCCAGGCGAGCACTGGCATTATAAGATCTGCGGAAATGCACACAGACTTTCCTGGCCTGCCTCAGGACATCCTGTAAGCCCGGGTACCTGCCCAAGAACCGCTGCACCACCAGGTTAAGGACGTGAGCCACACAGGGCACATGGATCAGTTGTCCCTGTCGGAGAGCGGAGAGGAGGTTGGTGCCATTGTCGCAAACTACCATTCCTGGCTTAAGCTGGCGTGGCGTCAACCACCTCTCGGCCTGCCCCTGCAGAGCAGACAGAACCTCTGCCCCGGGGTGGCTCCTGTCCCCCAAACACACCAGCGCAAGCACGGCATGGCATCTTTTTGCCTGCATACTTGCGTAGCCCCTTGAACGCCTATGGAGCCCTGCTGGTTCCGAGGACAAAGCACAGGAAGAGGCCACGGAGGAAGAAGAAGAGGAGGGGGTGGAGGACAGAGGTGTGTCACAACCAGTAGTAGCATTTTGGAGGCGTGGCGGTGGAACAACCTCCAACACTACTGCACCTTGTCCTGCATCCTTCCCAGCTGCCAAAAGAGTGACCCAATGGGCTGTGAAAGAAAGGTAACGTCCCTGTCCATGCCTGCTGGACCATGAGTCAGCGGTAATATGCACCTTACCGCTGACCGCCCTGTCCAGCGAGGCCAAGACATTGCCTTCCACATGCCGGTAGAGAGCCGGAATAGCCTTCCGTGAGAAAAAGTGGCGTTTGGGAACCTGCCACTGAGGAACCGCACATTGCACAAACTCACGGAAGGGGGCCGAGTCTACCAACTGAAAAGGCAGCAGTTGAAGCGCTAGCAATTTAGCCAAGCTAGCATTCAACCGCTGGGCATGTGGATGGCTGGGAGTGAAATTCTTTCGACGGTCCAGCAGCTGGGGCAGGGAAATTTGCCTGCTAGAATCGGACGTTGGTGTACTGCTAGCAGAGTGCCCGCAAGTACTTGGCTGTGACACACCTAATTCTACACCTTCATTCCTCTCAGAGCAGGTTTCAGAGAGGACTGAAGGTATAGTGGGGTTGGAGATCCCAACTGATGCGGTGCAAGAAGAGGTCCGCTTTGTTCTTTGGTGTGGGTCTTTAAGGTAGGCTTGCCAACGAGCTGCATGGCAGGTCAACATATGTCTGGTCAAGCATGTGGTGCCCAAGCGGGTGATGTTTTGGCCACGCAATATACGCTTGAGACATATGTTGCAAACAGCAGCTGTGCGATCGGATGCACTCGACTCAAAAAAGGCCCACACCAAAGAACTTTTTGAATAACGGGCAGAGGCAGTGCCCTGCACAGGCGGAGCTCTGCGGTGTGATTCCGTCGGTGTGCTGCCCTTACGCTGCCCCCCTGAGGGCATCCTGCCTCATTGGAGATGTGCCTCCTCCTCATCCTCCTCCTCCTCCTCCTCTCTCCTATTAGGCACCCACGTGGAGTCAGTGACCTCATCATCCCCTCCCTCCTCATCACTGGAGCCAATCTGGCAGTATGCTGCAGCTGCTGGAACATGACTGCCAGATTGGTGTCCTTCTTGAGCATCCCCTCTCTCTGCTCTCACGCTACTGCCTTCCTCTAGCTGGGTATCATCATCAGACCCTTCGAAGCGCTGGGCATCCTCCTGGAGCATGTACCCAACACTGTGCTCAAACAGTTCGGGGGACTCCTCAGGAGGACATGGTTGGTCTAGGGAAGGAGTGACTGATGATGACATTGATACCAGGGAAGAGAACGCTTTGGCAGCTGCTTTGCCAGTACCCTGAGCCTGGGTGAGAGAGGATGAGGAGGATGAGGAGGGCTTGGTCATCCACTCTACCAAGTCTTCGGCATGATGCGGCTCAACACGTCTAGCTGCCGAAAAGAAGGACAAGCGTGTCCCATGGCCACGTGCTGATGGCGATGCACCGCGTCCACGACCAGCACTGTTGTCTCTAGACACAGAGCCTGCTTGCCCTCTTTTATTGGCTCCTGACTGTCTGCCTCTCCTTGTTTGCCTTCCAGACATTCTAATGGCCTGCAGGGAAATGGGAAAAGCAGCAATACAGGCTAAGTTCAGGTGTAATATGGTCAGGAGGCACACTCCGCCCGCTGTAAGTGCCGCAAAATCCTGTTGGTGTAACACACCAGGAAAAAGCAGCAATACAGGCTAAGTTCAGGTGTAATATGGTCAGGAGGCACACTCCGCCCGCTGTAAGTGCCGCAAAATCCTGTTGGTGTAACACACCAGGAAAAAGCAGCAATACAGGCTAAGTTCAGGTGTAATATGGTCAGGAGGCACACTCCACCCGCTGTAAGTGCCGCAAAATCCTGTTGGTGTAACAAACCAGGAAAAAGCAGCAATACAGGCTAACTTCAGGTGTATACTGTGCAGGAGGCTTAGCAACAATGACACTGACACTGTCCCCTGCCTATCCTTCTCTCTCCCTGCACACAAGGTTTAGCAAAGAATATGACACTGACACTCTCCCTGCCTATCCTTCTCTCTCCCTGCACACAAGGTTTATCAAAGTATATGACACTGACACTCTCCCTGCCTATCCTTCTCTCTCCCTACACACAAGGTTTAGCAAAGAATATGAATCTGACACTCTCCCTGCCTATCCTTCTCTGTCCCTACACACAAGGTTTAGCAAAGAATGGATTTGACACTGCCCCTGCCTATCCTTCACTTTCCCTGCTCCGGAACACACTACACGAGGCCGCCGCGCTGGCGGCCTTTTATAGTGTGGGGCGTGTACTAAACCCCCTCAGCTATAATTGGCCACAGGCATCCTGCCTGTGGCCAATCATTGCTCTCCTCGCTGCCGGCGCTGTGATTGGCCAAGCATGCAGGGTCACAGTGCATGCTTGGCCAATCACAGCGCCGGGATTACACTGCGATGGCGCAGTGTATTGTGGGCCGTTCGCGTCACTCGAATTTGGCGCGAACGGCCCAAATCATTCGTTGTTCGCCGAACGCGCGAACAGCCGATGTTCGAGTCGAACCTATGTTCGACTCGAACACCGAGCTCATCCCTACCTGAGACACACTTCCCTTGCCATTCGATATGTTGATGTCACACATAACTCACGGAATGGCGTTTCTCATAGAGTCCCCCCTCCCCCCACTTGTGGGTTTTGAGATGTTATTGATGTGGTTTTGCACCGTCGTTTTGCTCTGCCTGTATATTTGGTCTTTGTACCTCACTCAGAATGTCTTTCATTTCTCCATTGACCTCTTGGTGTTCATCGCTATTTGTACATTCTAACGCTAACTGTGTTTTTTTATGAAAACCTTTCTGATAAATAAAGAATGCATTTAAAAAATAAGAATCAGTGGAAATCTCAGTGATACATAAATCTCTGTCCTGGATCAGACCGCAGTCTGGAGGTCAGAATTTGTGTATGGATTGTCTCTCCTATACCAGCCACTTCCCCATCAGTGATAGGACACGCCGTGTCGTCCTCTGCAGAAATGGGCCACAACAGGCAGTGCCCGGGCAAGGCCTCCAGTGCCCAGGGTGAAGGTAGGAAACTGCCCCACCCCAGAAGCTCACCAACCCAAAATCCCTCACCTATCCGACACCCCAAACCCAAACTCCCAGTTGGGCGGGGAAGGGGATGAGGCTGATAGTTGGTGTCACTGAAGAAAAAAACATGTCCATGAGTCACAGGGCATGGTGACTACGTGTTATAGTATTCTAGGAATAAATGTATGGGAACTTCACAAAGTGAGTTTATGAACTTCAAGATCCTTCAGAGTAATAGGAGTCTGATGGGTTTTCTAAGGTTTATGCAATGGGGCGGATTTGAGGTCTAGGGGGCATACATTGGGGCTGATCTGAGGTCTGGGGTGCATACAATGAATGGGGCTGATCTGAGGTCTGGGGTGCATACAATGAATGGGGCTGATCTGAGGTCTGGGGTGCATACAATGAATGGGGCTGATCTGAGGTCTGGGGTGCATACAATGAATGGGGCTGATCTGAGGTCTGGGGTGCATACAATGAATGGGGCTGATCTGAGGTCTGGGGTGCATACAATGAATGGGGCTGATCTGAGGTCTGGGGTGCATACAATGAAAATGGGGCTGATCTGAGGTCTGGGGTGCATACAATGATTGGGGCTGATCTGAGGTCTGGGGTGCATACAATGATTGGTGCTGATCTGAGGTCTGGGGTGCATAGAATTAATGGGGCTGATCTGAGGTTTGGGGTGCATACAATGAATGGGGCTGATCTGAGGTCTGGGGTGCAAACAATGAATGGGGCTGATCTGAGGTCTGGGGTTTATGCAATGAATGGGGCTGATCTGAGGTCTGGATTTTATGAATTGGGGCTGATCTGAGGTCTGGGGTGCATACAATGAATGGGGCTGATCTGAGGTCTGGGGTGCATACAATTAATGGGGCTGATCTGAGGTTTGGGGTGCATACAATGAATGGGGCTGATCTGAGGTCTGGGGTGCATACAATGAATGGGGCTGATCTGAGGTCTGGGGTGCATACAATTAATGGGGCTGATCTGAGGTTTGGGGTGCATACAATGAATGGGGCTGATCTGAGGTCTGGGGTTTATGCAATGAATGGGGCTGATCTGAGGTCTGGGGTGCATACAATGATTGGGGCTGATCTGAGGTCTGGGGTGCATGCAATTAATGGGGCTGATCTGAGGTCTGGGGTTTATGCAATGATTGGGGCTGATCTGAGGTCTGGGGTGCATACAATGATTGGGGCTGATCTGAGGTTTGGGGTGCATGCAATTAATGGGGCTGATCTGAGGTCTGGGGTTTATGCAATGAATGGGGTGGATCTGAGGTCTGGGGTTTATGCAATGATTGGGGCGGATCTGAGGTCTGGGGTGCATGCAATGAATGAGGTGGATCTGAGGTCTGGGGTTTATGCAATGGGCTGATCTGAGGTCTGGGATGCATGCAATGAATGGGGCTGATCTGAGGTCTGGGGTTTATGTATTGGGGCTGATCTGAGGTCTGGGGTGCATGCAATGAATGGGGCTGATCTGAGGTCTGGGGTGCATACAATGATTGGGGCTGATCTGAGGTCTGTGGTGCATACAATGATTGGGGCTGATCTGAGGTCTGGGGCTTATGCAATGATTGGGGCAGATCTGAGGTCTGGGGTGCATACAATGAATGAGGTGGATCTGAGGTCTGGGGTGCATGCAAATAATGGGGCTGATCTGAGGTCTGGGGTGCATACAATGAATGGGGCTGATCTGAGGTCTGGGGTGCATACAATGATTGGGGCTGATCTGAGGTCTGTGGTGCATACAATGATTGGGGCTGATCTGAGGTCTGGGGTGCATACAATGAATGGGGCTGATCTGAGGTCTGGGGTGCATACAATGAATGGGGCTGATCTGAGGTCTGGGGTGCATACAATGATTGGGGCTGATCTGAGGTCTGTGGTGCATACAATGATTGGGGCTGATCTGAGGTCTGGGGTTTATGCAATGAATGGGGTGGATCTGAGGTCTGGGGCTTATGCAATGATTGGGGCAGATCTGAGGTCTGGGGTGCATGCAAATAATGGGGCTGATCTGAGGTCTGGGGTTTATGCAATGAATGGGCTGATCTGAGGTCTGGGGTGCATACAATTAATGGGGCTGATCTGAGGTCTGGGGTTTATGCAATGAATGGGGCGGATCTGAGGTCTGGGGTTTATGCAATGAATGGGCTGATCTGAGGTCTGGGGTGCATACAATTAATGGGGCTGATCTGAGGTCTGGGGTTTATGCAATGAATGGGGCTGATCTGAGGTCTGGGATTTATGCAATGAATGGGGCGGATCTGAGGTCTGGGGTTTATGCAATGAATGGGGCGGATCTGAGGTCTGGGGTTTATGCAATGAATGGGGCTGATCTGAGGTCTGGGATTTATGCAATGAATGGGGCGGATCTGAGGTCTGGGGTTTATGCAATGAATGGGGCGGATCTGAGGTATGGGGTTTATGCAATGAATGGGGCGGATCTGAGGTCTGGGGTTTATGCAATGAATGGGGCGGATCTGAGGTCTGGGGTTTATGCAATGATTGGGGCGGATCTGAGGTCTGGGGTGCATGCAATGAATGAGGTGGATCTGAGGTCTGGGGTTTATGCAATGGGCTGATCTGAGGTCTGGGATGCATGCAATGAATGGGGCTGATCTGAGGTCTGGGGTTTATGTATTGGGGCTGATCTGAGGTCTGGGGTGCATGCAATGAATGGGGCTGATCTGAGGTCTGGGGTGCATACAATGATTGGGGCTGATCTGAGGTCTGTGGTGCATACAATGATTGGGGCTGATCTGAGGTCTGGGGCTTATGCAATGATTGGGGCAGATCTGAGGTCTGGGGTGCATACAATGAATGAGGTGGATCTGAGGTCTGGGGTGCATGCAAATAATGGGGCTGATCTGAGGTCTGGGGTGCATACAATGAATGGGGCTGATCTGAGGTCTGGGGTGCATACAATGATTGGGGCTGATCTGAGGTCTGTGGTGCATACAATGATTGGGGCTGATCTGAGGTCTGGGGTGCATACAATGAATGGGGCTGATCTGAGGTCTGGGGTGCATACAATGAATGGGGCTGATCTGAGGTCTGGGGTGCATACAATGATTGGGGCTGATCTGAGGTCTGGGGTTTATGCAATGAATGGGGTGGATCTGAGGTCTGGGGCTTATGCAATGATTGGGGCAGATCTGAGGTCTGGGGTGCATACAATGAATGGGGCTGATCTGAGGTCTGGGGTGCATACAATGAATGGGGCTGATCTGAGGTCTGGGGTGCATACAATGATTGGGGCTGATCTGAGGTCTGGGGTTTATGCAATGAATGGGGTGGATCTGAGGTCTGGGGCTTAGGCAATGATTGGGGCAGATCTGAGGTCTGGGGTGCATGCAAATAATGGGGCTGATCTGAGGTCTGGGGTTTATGCAATGAATGGGCTGATCTGAGGTCTGGGGTGCATACAATGAATGGGGCGGATCTGAGGTCTGGGGTTTATGCAATGAATGGGGCGGATCTGAGGTATGGGGTTTATGCAATGAATGGGGCGGATCTGAGGTCTGGGGTTTATGCAATGAATGGGGTGGATCTGAGGTCTGGGATTTATGCAATGAATGGGGCTGATCTGAGGTCTGGGGTGCATACAATTAATGGGGTGGATCTGAGGTCTGGGGTTTATGCAATGAATGGGGCGGATCTGAGGTCTGGGGTTTATGCAATGAATGGGGTGGATCTGAGGTCTGGGATTTATGCAATGAATGGGGCTGATCTGAGGTCTGGGGTGCATACAATTAATGGGGTGGATCTGAGGTCTGGGGTTTATGCAATGAATGGGGCGGATCTGAGGTCTGGGGTTTATGCAATGAATGGGGTGGATCTGAGGTCTGGGATTTATGCAATGAATGGGGCTGATCTGAGGTCTGGGGTGCATACAATTAATGGGGTGGATCTGAGGTCTGGGGTTTATGCAATGAATGGGGCGGATCTGAGGTCTGGGGTTTATGCAATGAATGGGGTGGATCTGAGGTCTGGGGTTTATGCAATGAATGGGGCGGATCTGAGGTCTGGGGTGCATACAATGAATGGGGCTGATCTGAGGTCTGGGGTTTATGCAATGATTGGGGCTGATCTGAGGTCTGGGGTGCATACAATGAATGGGGCTGATCTGAGGTCTGGGGTTTATGCAATGAATGGGGCTGATCTGAGGTCTGGGGTTTATGCAATGAATGGGGCGGATCTGAGGTCTGGGGTGCATACAATGAATTGGGCTGATCTGAGGTCTGGGGTTTATGCAATGAATGGGGCTGATCTGAGGTCTGGGATTTATGCAATGAATGGGGCGGATCTGAGGTCTGGGGTGCATACAATGAATGGGGCTGATCTGAGGTCTGGGGTTTATGCAATGAATGGGGCTGATCTGAGGTCTGGGGTTTATGCAATGAATGGGGCGTATCTGAGGTCTGGGATTTATGCAATGAATGGGGTGGATCTGAGGTCTGGGGTTTATGCAATGAATGGGGCTGATCTGAGGTCTGGGGTTTATGCAATGAATGGGGCTGATCTGAGGTCTGGGGTTTATGCAATGAATGGGGCGGATCTGAGGTCTGGGGTGCATACAATGAATGGGGCTGATCTGAGGTCTGGGGTTTATGCAATGAATGGGGCTGATCTGAGGTCTGGGGTTTATGCAATGAATGGGGCGTATCTGAGGTCTGGGGTTTATGCAATGAATGGGGCTGATCTGAGGTCTGGGATTTATGCAATGAATGGGGTGGATCTGAGGTCTGGAGTTTATGCAATGAATGGGGTGGATCTGAGGTCTGGGGTTTATGCAATGAATAGGGCGGATCTGAGGTCTGGGGTGCATGCAATGATTGGGGCAGGTCTGAGGTCTGGGGCGGATCTGAGGTCTGGGGTTTATGCAATGAATGGGGCGTATCTGAGGTCTGGGGTTTATGCAATGAATGGGGCTGATCTGAGGTCTGGGATTTATGCAATGAATGGGGTGGATCTGAGGTCTGGGATTTATGCAATGAATGGGGCTGATCTGAGGTCTGGGGTGCATACAATTAATGGGGTGGATCTGAGGTCTGGGGTTTATGCAATGAATGGGGCGGATCTGAGGTCTGGGGTTTATGCAATGAATGGGGTGGATCTGAGGTCTGGGATTTATGCAATGAATGGGGCTGATCTGAGGTCTGGGGTGCATACAATTAATGGGGTGGATCTGAGGTCTGGGGTTTATGCAATGAATGGGGCGGATCTGAGGTCTGGGGTTTATGCAATGAATGGGGTGGATCTGAGGTCTGGGATTTATGCAATGAATGGGGCTGATCTGAGGTCTGGGGTGCATACAATTAATGGGGTGGATCTGAGGTCTGGGGTTTATGCAATGAATGGGGCGGATCTGAGGTCTGGGGTTTA
The DNA here is from genome assembly GCA_029206835.1 of Rana muscosa. Classification (NCBI taxonomy): domain Eukaryota; kingdom Metazoa; phylum Chordata; class Amphibia; order Anura; family Ranidae; genus Rana; species Rana muscosa. The sequence goes on along the minus strand of CM055117.1, from coordinate 4,986,097 downwards.
TGCAATGAATGGGGTGGATCTGAGGTCTGGGGTTTATGCAATGAATGGGGCGGATCTGAGGTCTGGGGTGCATACAATGAATGGGGCTGATCTGAGGTCTGGGGTTTATGCAATGATTGGGGCTGATCTGAGGTCTGGGGTGCATACAATGAATGGGGCTGATCTGAGGTCTGGGGTTTATGCAATGAATGGGGCTGATCTGAGGTCTGGGGTTTATGCAATGAATGGGGCGGATCTGAGGTCTGGGGTGCATACAATGAATTGGGCTGATCTGAGGTCTGGGGTTTATGCAATGAATGGGGCTGATCTGAGGTCTGGGATTTATGCAATGAATGGGGCGGATCTGAGGTCTGGGGTGCATACAATGAATGGGGCTGATCTGAGGTCTGGGGTTTATGCAATGAATGGGGCTGATCTGAGGTCTGGGGTTTATGCAATGAATGGGGCGTATCTGAGGTCTGGGATTTATGCAATGAATGGGGTGGATCTGAGGTCTGGGGTTTATGCAATGAATGGGGCTGATCTGAGGTCTGGGGTTTATGCAATGAATGGGGCTGATCTGAGGTCTGGGGTTTATGCAATGAATGGGGCGGATCTGAGGTCTGGGGTGCATACAATGAATGGGGCTGATCTGAGGTCTGGGGTTTATGCAATGAATGGGGCTGATCTGAGGTCTGGGGTTTATGCAATGAATGGGGCGTATCTGAGGTCTGGGGTTTATGCAATGAATGGGGCTGATCTGAGGTCTGGGATTTATGCAATGAATGGGGTGGATCTGAGGTCTGGGGTTTATGCAATGAATGGGGTGGATCTGAGGTCTGGGGTTTATGCAATGAATAGGGCGGATCTGAGGTCTGGGGTGCATGCAATGATTGGGGCAGGTCTGAGGTCTGGGGCGGATCTGAGGTCTGGGGTTTATGCAATGAATGGGGCGTATCTGAGGTCTGGGGTTTATGCAATGAATGGGGCTGATCTGAGGTCTGGGATTTATGCAATGAATGGGGTGGATCTGAGGTCTGGGGTTTATGCAATGAATGGGGCGGATCTGAGGTCTGGGGTTTATGCAATGAATGGGGCGGATCTGAGGTCTGGGGTTTATACAATGGACTGATCTGAGGTCTGTGGCTGTTTTGGAGGTATGGGATATCCCAGGATGCACTGGGAAACCAACAAGCAAAAAGGAAAGACATCATCAGCAGTCACTCCCGGTTCATGTGTATATATTTTGGGAGTGTCTGGTGCAGACCTCACATCTGGTGGGCAGTGTGGAGCAGCGAGAAGGTGAGTCAGGTCCGGACTGGTGCGGAGCAACTAACAGAGAGCACACATGGTGCGCAATGTGGGAACGCTAAAACAGAAGGTAAGCGGGAACTGGAGAGAGAAGACTGAGTGGCAGAGGATCAGCAGAGTTGGGGTACAAGAGCAGAAAAAACTAGCAGATATCACACGTGGTGTGCAGTGGGTTGCAATATAGTGGGAGGTGAGTGGGGACCGAAGAGAGAAGGAACAGCAAACAAGAGGATCAGCAGAACTAGGGGTTACTACTGAGCGGTGGATTAGCAAAGGTGGGGGTGCTGCTGAGCTGGGGATCTGCTGAACGAGGGTATTAATGAGCTGGGGTTCTTCTAAGTAGGGGTACTACTGAGCTGGGGTTCTGCTGGGCCCCTTTACAGTGCCATCTTAATAGTATCATGGGCCCCTGGGAAAACTAATGCACTGGGGCCCCTACCATGGAGATGGTTCTGGTGAGGCACTATGTGTGCCGTGGCAAAAACTGGGTGTGGCTAAATGATGCTATGTATTGGGTGTGGCTTTTCACATTAGAAACAACAAATAAACACAACTAAGGAGTTAGTATACACTGACCTTCTTTTCCCTGTACACACTGCCCCTCTTTATACACTGACCCTCTTTTCCCCTGTACACACTGCCCCTCTGTATACACTGACCCTCTTTTCCCCTGTACACACTGCCCCCCTGTATACACTAACCCTATTTTCCATGCACACACTGCTTCCCAATCCCTGTATACACTGACCCTCTTTTCCCCTGTACACACTGCCCCTCTGTATACACTGACCCTCTTTTCCCCTGTACATACTGCCCCCCCTGTATACACTAACCCTCTTTTCCCTGCAAACACCGCTTCCCAATCCCTGTATACACCGACCCTCCTTTCCCCTGTACACACTGCCCCTCCTGTATACACTGACCCTCTTTTCCACTGTACACACTGCCCCTCTGTATACACTGACCCTCTTTTCCCCTGTACACACTACCCCCTGTATACACTGACCCTCTTTTCCACTGTACACACTGCCCCTCTGTATACACTGACCCTCTTTTCCCCTGTACACACTACCCCCTGTATACACTGACCCTCTTTTCCACTGTACACACTGCCCCTCTGTATACACTGACCCTCTTTTCCCTGTACACACTACCCCCTGTATACACTGACCCTCTTTTCCACTGTACACACTGCCCCTCTGTATACACTGACCCTCTTTTCCCCTGTACACACTACCCCCTGTATACACTGACCCTCTTTTCCACTGTACACACTGCCCCTCTGTATACACTGACCCTCTTTTCCCCTGTACACACTGCCCCCCTGTATACACTGACCCTCTTTTTCCATGTACACACTTCCCCCTGTATACACTAACCCTCTTTTCCCTGCACACACTGCTTCCCAATCCCTGTATACACGGACCCTCTTTTCCCCTGTACACACTGCCCCCCTGTATACACTGACCATCTTTTCCCCCGTATACACTGCCCCCCTGTATACACTGACCCTATTTTTCCTGTACACACTGCCCCCTGTATACACTGACCCTCTTTTCCCCTGTACACACTGCCCCCCTGTATACACTGACCCTCTTTTCCCCTGTACACACTGCCCCCCTGTATACACTGACCCTCTTTTCCCTTGTGCACACTGCCCCCCTGTATACACTGGCCCTCTTTTCCCCTGTACACACTGCCCCCCTGTATACACTGACCCTCTTTTCCCTGTACACACTGCCCTCCTGTATACACTGACCCTCTTTTCTCCTGTACACACTGCCCCCCTGTATACACTGACCCTCTTTTCCCTGTACACACTGCCCTCCTGTATAAACTAACCCTCTTTTCTCCTGTACACACTGCCCCCCTGTATACACTGACCCTCTTTTCTCCTGTACACACTGCCCCCCTGTATACACTGACCCTCTTTTCCCCTGTACACACTGCCCTCCTGTATACACTAACCCTCTTTTCCCTGTACACACTGCCCTCCTGTATACACTAACACTCTTTTCTCCTGTACACACTGCCCCCTGTATACACTGACCCTCTTTTCTCCTGTACACACTGCCCCCCTGTATACACTGACCCTCTTTTCCCTGCACACACTGCTTCCCAATCCCTGTATACACTGACCCTCTTTTCCCCTGTACACACTGCCCCTCTGTATACACTGACCCTCTTTTCCCTGTACACACTGCCCCCCTGTATACACTGACCCTCTTTTCCCTGTACACACTGCCCCTCTGTATACACTGACCCTCTTTTCCCTGTACACACTGCCCCCCTGTATACACTGACCCTCTTTTCTCCTGTACACACTGCCCCCTGTATACACTGACCCTCTTTTCCCTGTACACACTGCCCCTCTGTATACACTGACCCTCTTTTCCCTGTACACACTGCCCCCCTGTATACACTGACCCTCTTTTCCCTGTACACACTGCCCCTCTGTATACACTGACCCTCTTTTCCCTGTACACACTACTCCCCTGTATACACTGACCCTCTTTTCCCTGCACACACTGCTTCCCAATCCCTGTATACACTGACCCTCTTTTCCCCTGTATACACTGACCCTCTTTTCCCTGTACACACTGCCCCCCTGTATACACTGACCCTCTTTTCCCTGTACACACTACCTCCCTGTATACACTGACCCTCTTTTCCCTGTACACACTGCCCCCCTGTATACACTGACCCTCTTTTCCCTGTACACACTGCCCCCCTGTATACACTGACCCTCTTTTCCCTGTACACACTGCCCCCCTGTATACACTGACCCTCTTTTCCCTGTACACACTGCCCTCCTGTATACACTAACACTCTTTTCTCCTGTACACACTGCCCCCTGTATACACTGACCCTCTTTTCTCCTGTACACACTGCCCCCCTGTATACACTGACCCTCTTTTCCCTGCACACACTGCCCCCCTGTATACACTGATCCTCTTTTCCCCTTTACACACTGCCCCTCTGTATACACTGACCCTCTTTTCCCTGTACACACTGCCCCCCTGTATACACTGACCCTCTTTTCCCTGTACACACTACCCCCCTGTATACACTGACCCTCTTTTCCCTGTATACACTGACCCTCTTTTCCCTGTACAGACTACCCCCCTGTATACACTGACCCTCTTTTCCCTGTACACACTGCCCCCCCTGTATACACTGACCCTCTTTTCTCCTGTACACACTGCCCCCTGTATACACTGACCCTCTTTACTCCTGTACACACTGCCCCCCTGTATACACTGACCCTCTTTTCCCTGCACACACTGCCCCCCTGTATACACTGACCCTCTTTTCTCCTGTACACACTGCCCCCTGTATACACTGACCCTCTTTTCTCCTATACACACTGCCCCCCTGTATACACTGACCCTCTTTTCCCTGTACACACTACCCCCCTGTATACACTGACCCTCTTTTCCCTGTACACACTGCCCCCCTGTATACACTGACCCTCTTTTCCCTGTACACACTACCCCCCTGTATACACTGACCCTCTTTTCCCTGTACACACTGCCCCCCTGTATACACCGACCCTCTTTTGAACAATCACCTGCTGCTTCCTCTATCTACTTGGGAATAAGTATCCTGCCTTTCCATCACTCTACCTTCTCGGTCTTTGTTCTCTGATACCTTGCTCCATCAGTCATGGATGGTATGAAGTGTGCAAATCACGTGTGGCTAATCATTTTCTCTTCTAACAGCTGGAGGGGGGATTAGTTGCGCATTTGATGTCTGATTTCTGTGTCAGTTGAGGGCGGCTGGGTTGGGGCCCAAGGCAAGTTGGAGCACAGTGTGAAAGCAGTAGCTGTCTGAGCGGACATGAAGCAACAACCTGCGTATAACCCCCCCCCCCCCCGTATGTGACAACGCAGATCCTGGAGCTGCTTTTTTCAAGGGACACTAAGGGGAATATTTAAAAAGAAGAATCTGACATTCACCAAACATTCTCTGCATGTGGGCAGGTACAGTCTAGTTTCTCTCCTGCAGGTGGCACTATTTGGCAGCCGGGGAGAAAGTCAGGAGGAACATCGTTCCTCTATGGTTTCCTAGGTCACTGGAGAAGGATCCACTTGGATGCTGCAACCCCATGTGACTCAAGCAGCCATCTTGGGTCCGGCAGAGCCTATTTAGGGCCCTGGCTCCGAGGTTTGGCATGCATTTTGCGAGTGGGCAGAGTAGGGACAGGTACCCTATCTGTTAGGGACAGTATTGGCATTAGGGAGAGGTTCCTGACGAGGAGGGAAAGCGTAGAGTTGCATATCTTTTGGACACATTCCCGATTGGGCATTAGATGGCCATGCTGCATTCTGTCCCTTCTCAGTCCAGCTGGAATCTGCTTTTTCCACGTGGCTAGAAACTGTGACTGCTCCCGGCTGGGAAGCCTACCCACTGGTTTGTTGTGAACTGTTGCTGCATTACTTCAATTCACGTCTTCTATGGCACTTGACTGTGTGAATTATCTCCTCCGCACCACGCTGCACCCCACCTACATGCAGGTGAATCATCCAGGTCCATTCGTTTTAAATGGCAGTGATTGGTGAAAGTCACATTGACTGCTTTGACTCCCCATATGGTTTGTCTAATGTTTTTCTGGAGGTTTGCCGCATTATCATTTCTACAAGAAAAAGAGGAAGGAAATCTCTAATCTCCTAGCGCATGCGCAGTCTTCACAGATGACACTTTCAGTGACTGTGTGTTGTGTGTTCAGCCAGCAGAGGGCACTGCTCCATCTCATATAGATCTGATCTCCTGCAAACCATTCTCAGTGATCCATCCTCACCTAAGCAGGACCTGGTGCTTTTTTCGTCAGTTATATTAAAGTTTATATTATATATACTATATTACCAAAAGTATTGGGACACCTGCCTTTACACACACATGAACTTTAATGACATCCCAGTCTTAGTCCGGAGGGTTCAATTTTGAGTTGGCCCCGCCCTTTGCAGTTATAACAGCTTCAACTCTTCTGGGAAGGCTGTCCACAAGGTATAGGAGTGTGTCTATGGGAATGTTTGACCATTCAAGGCCCTGCAGTTTAGACCATGAAGACTCTAAAGCCTCGTACACACGGCTGAGATTCTCGTCAGGAAAAAACTCGTTGTTTTTCCTGACGAGATTCTTGGACAAGAATCGTGTCCCGGCCGAGTGTACACACGTACCTTTTCAAAAGAACCGCCGTTCTTTTGAATGGCACGAACGCGGTGACGTCATCGACTACGACGAGTGTGCGCTCGTCACATTCGATGCCGTCGCCGCCATCTTGCTACACCCTATCTATGCCTAGGAAGCTACCGCGCATGCGTCCAAGTCATTTCGAGCATGCGCGGGTTTCCGCGGCGACAGGTAAGTGTACACACGCTCGGGTTTCTCGTCGAGAAACAGGCCGACGAGAATCCCGACGAGAAAATAGAGAGCAGGTTCTCTATTTTTCTCGTTGAGATTCTGGCCAGTTTTCTTGCGGAGAAACCTGAAAGCCGCGTACACACGACCGGTTTACTCGGCAAGAAAGCTCTGCAAGCAGTTACCGAGAAAATCGATCGTGTGTACGAGGCTTTCCTGGTGCCTCCATGCAGGGCCGTTTGAAGGATTTTGGGGGCCCCAAGCAGATTGAGAATTTGGGGCCCCCAAGCAGGGGGGGTGCCACTGATTTTTTTTGGAGAAGCAGGGGGGGGTGCTACACAATTTTTTAACTTTTTTTTTTTAATTCAGAAGGGGGGGTGCTAACGTGGGACATCGACGCCGATCGCGAGAGGGGGGCCGCCAATCGCGGGAGGGGGGCGCCAATCGTGGGAAGGGGGCGCCAATCGTGGGAAGGGGGGACCGCCAATATCGTGGGAGGGGGGCCGCCAATCGTGGGAGGGGGGGCCGCCAAATCGCGGGAGGGGGGCCGCCAATCGCGGGAGGGGAGGCAGCTCTGCTGGGGCCCAAGGCCAGCTGGGGGCCCCAAGCAGTTGCTTGGTTTGCCTGTCCTGTTCCAACGGCCCTGCCTCCATGGCAGCATACCTGTGATAGAGCTCCGCCTCGACTCCTCCTTCAGGACTAGTGAATAGCATAAATGAAAGGCATAGTCCCTCCCCCAACATTCTCCTTTTTTTTCCTCATACCTTCTTGTGCTGGTGAAGAGTAGCAGTATGTCCATACCTCTGCAGTCGGCAGCGTCCGCCGGGTTTAGCCTTTCCCGTGCGCAGTCCCTGTTCTTGGGCCGCTCACAGCGCTGATAAGACTGGGAACCCCTCTGTGGATCTGTTGGGGTCTTTCGCAGGGTTTCCTCACAGGAACGCAGTCTGCTATCACATCCATGATGAATGCAGTGGAAGTCACAAAAGGATCAGCTCCATCTTCCCAGGCTGGTGGTTTCCATTTTTTATTACAGGCATTTGTGTTTTTCCCCTTTCTTTTCCTCTCTTCCCCTCCCCTCCCCTTTCCTTTGCTTGTTAGGCGCCTTAAAAATGATTATTGTCTTACTTTTTTGTTCCTTTAAAACTGTGCAACTGGATAGGGCAGGTGTCTCTCTGTGCAACAACATTGTGGTGCTTATTTCCGGGTTCGGGGGGGCTACAGGTGCTCTGTAGGTCCCGCCAGGTAGGAGAGTGTCATGGCGCGGTGTCCTCGCCGCCGTCTGCGCATGCGCGATTCGGGAGTGATACAGAGCCGTAGTTTCTCGGCTCTCTGTACTGGGCGACGCTGGATCTTCTGCGCGTGCGCAAGCACGGTCCCTTGGTTCAGTGGCGGCCATCTTGGATTCTGGAAAGAAGGCTAGATTTGCCCTTTTTTTCAATCAATTCCAAATGGTGGTTTATGGGATTAGCCCACGCACCTTGAGCCTATTTAGGTTCAGATTCAGGGATTGCTGTCAGAGTCTCCTCAGCTGTGCCCTGCTAGGTCTCTCTGATGCTGCTTTGTGGTAGGTACTTTTTATTTTCTCAAAAAAAAAAAAATGTTGCCGATCAAAAATTTTTATGTTAAAAAAAAAGAATGACAATATAAAAATGTTTATCTTTAAAAAAAAAAAAGATGACGATATAAAAATGTTTGTTTAAAAAAAAAAAAAGGGACGCCAAAAACTCCTGATTCTTTTCCCTTTCTTACTATATTTCCGGAGCTGATCCTTGTGCCCAACTCCGCAATGAGTCATTCATCTCGCAGCAAAGATCCTCACACTTCTATTAGGTATGTGACCAACTATACGTGAGTATAAAAAAAAGTGCGCTCACTGGTCTAGCGTGAGTTCCTTACATCGTAGCCCTACCCACTCCAAGGGGTCCCACTCATCAGGGCGTAGGTCCCATTCTTCACATCATAGATCAGAGAGGTCAAGATCCAGAGGACGTGATTGGTCCCCCTCTCCTAGGACCTATAGGAAGAGAAATGCTGGACATGTGGGGCTACACCGGACGGTGTGCGGGGCCGCCACCTGGTCTTCTCACCATACGTTCCTCAGACACTACCATATTGATCCAGGAGCGCTCACAACTGTTGAGTTTGGAAGGAGGGCAGTTCAGGCTGCTATGTCCTCTTCTAATTAAACATTTATTGTTAAGCAATTATCCCACCCATGTCAGCTAGTTATTTATCACAGGTATGCTGCCATGGAGGCACCAGGAAAACAGAAAATTGTATCATACTTACCAGTAATTTTCCTTTCCTGGTGCTTATCCATGGCAGCATACAATCCCACCCTCGGTATTCTATATTACAGAGAATGTTGGGGGAGGGACTATGCCTTTAATTTATGCTATTCACTAGTCCTGAAGGAGGAGTCGAGGCGGAGCTCTATCACAGGTATGCTGCCATGGATAGGCACCAGGAAAGGAAAATTACTGGTAAGTATTTTACAATTTTCCGTTTTAGTCCGGAGGGTTCAATTTTGAGTTGGCCCACCCTTTGCAGCTATAACAGCTTCAACTCTTCTGGGAAGGCTGTCCACAAGATTTAGGAGGGCATCTATGGGAATGCTTGACCATTCAAGGCCCTGCAGTTTAGACCATGAAGACTCTAAAGCCTCGTACACACGGCTGAGAATCTCGTTAGGAAAAAACCTGTAGTTTTTCCTGACGAGATTCTTGACAAGAATCTTGTCCCGGCCGAGTGTACACACACTCCATGCAAAAGAACTGCCATTCTTTTGAATGGCACGAACGCGGTGACGTCATTGACTAAGCTGAGCATGCGCTCGTCACATTCGATACCGTCGCCGCCATCTTGCTACACCCTACCTATGCCTAGGAAGCTACAGCGCATGCGTCAAAGTCATTTTGAGCATGCACGGGTTTCCACGGCGACAGGTAAGTATACGCACTCTCGGGTTTCTCGTCGGGAAACAGGCCGACAAGAATCCTGACGAGAAAATAGAGAGCAGGTTCTCTATTTTTCTCGTTGAGATTCTGGGCAGTTTTCTTGATGAGAAACCTGAAAGCCTCGTACACACGACCGGTTTTCTCGGCAAGAAAACTCTGCCAGCAGTTTTCTTGTTGTTTCTTGCCGAGAAAACCGGTCGTGTGTACGAGGCTTGAGAGAGGAGGACCTACAGTGATTGACGTGGGAGAGTTGGTCGGACATTTGGTGTTCAGGTACCTGTGTCTGATGATAAATTGTGTACTACATGTGGAGTTATGGAGTGGGAGAATGCAATGTTACGTTTTGGGATATGTTGCTATTGCAGTAAAATCATTAAAAGGCTACTTGTGTGGCCATTCCTTTACTCTCGGTGGTGGACCTCCGGCCAGGAGAATGTGAGTAGCAAGATGGCCGAGGTTCTCCCTATACAGGTGTGTGTGTGCACTACTCCATCTCTGAGCATGAAGGAGATGGGAGGAGCCCCTGGCCAGATTGGCAAATCAGGGCTGCTTACACATGAATGGGGGACCAGTGTCCTCGAATCCAGGACCATAATGTTGATAGGTACTGTATGCAATTTCGTGCTCCTCCGCAGTTCATTTCGTTACAACAGTAAAATAATATTCCAGAAACAGACATGAACTCCACTGGGCAATGAAGAATGGTGTCGGAGTGAAGTCTGAGTATGACTGGGAATGTTTCTATAGATCACTGACATTGCCCTTCTGTATTTCCAGCCAATTCCCAGGACTTATACGCTGCTGTCGGAGAGAAGATTGTGATCCCTCTGGAGACGAGGCTAGATCGTACAAGTGGACCTTTCTGTAATAAATTTATATGGAGATATCAGGGATTGGCCGATCAATTCCTGCAGCACATCGCACAGGTTTCCGATATCTGCCAGGAGACCGACTGCACGAGGCCTGACTGTTCCCTGTCCAATAACGGGAGTCTGATTCTCCATCGTGTCACCCACCAGCATGCCGGACTCTATACCATCATCACTTACCATCTAAATAATAATAAAAATACTCAGAAACAATTTCAACTTCACGTATTAGGTAAGTGCACATCCAGATGTCTGCTGATTCTGGATACACCCCAATAGAGGATAAGTTATAGAACTGAGCCGTCCCCACCCTTTACTGTACCCATGCTGGGTTTATATCCGGCTATAGTACTGTGTAGCGCTACCCCTGAAGGAGCCGCTGGACTATGCCCAGGTTCTTTTTTTTTCCAGCTGCCACTGCAGCCATGGTCACAGCCAATCTTCAGTTCAATAACCATTCTGGGGGTGTTCTTTTTTGGTATTTTTTATTTTTGGAGAACGTAAATAGGGTTGGGGAATTGAGTGGGATACATCTAAAAGAGAACTATGTACAGGTTGAGGACAATGAACTCCCTTCTGTAGGACTGAAGCTGAAGTCCTTGCATATAGCAAACTGTAGACTTGGCTTTGTAGAAGAAGCAGTTTGTCAGGTCACCTGAGACAAGGTGACAAATGCACGCCATTGGGGTCAGGAGTGCACCGCTAAAGTAGTGGACTTTACGGCTGACTGCCGCGGATGGGGCTCTGGGTGGTTCAGGAAAGCATGTCCTCTAGAGCACCGACACGGATCACACTGGGAGCTAGAGCATGAGATTCCCCAGGGCACGGAGTCTAAGAGCCACCCGGTGTTCACCAGAGCCCCTAGTGGTGGGGATGGACTTTGCTGCAACTGGCTCCAGGTCGCGACCCCCAGGGTCTCCCTGCTCACACTCATGGTAGGCTACTGGAGGATAGAGAGGAAGCGGCAGGCCGGGACAACAAGGGATAGTCAGGAGATAAGCCAAAAGGTCGGGGCAATGAGCAGACAGGGGTTGTCAAAGAGCACGCCAAAGATCAGGGTATGAAGCAGACAAGGATAGTCAAGAACAAGCCAAGGACGGTAAACCGACTCAGAAATAGAGCACATGGCAAGAAGCACACAGGAAGCCAAACACACAATATTGATCAGCGAGGCTTGGCTGCAGTGCACAGGTTAATATAGTGTTCCCAGTTAGACGCTGGGGTTGTGCCATGCTTGAGGGAAGATTACTTAAGCAGATAAGTGTGAGAGTGCAGGCCCTAAGGCTGATACACAACCAGAGGTAAGCAGACAGACAGGGCATGAAGGTATTACTGCAGATTCATGACACAGTTAATATCACACAAGCTTCCTTAGAGCAACCAGCGCAAACTCCCTTCACAGAGAACTTCTTAAACTGAGATCTTCAGGAAATCAACTGATGTCCCCTTTAGACAAACACACAGCTGACTCTCCAGCACAAGAAGGGTGGCCACAGACCAAAAGTCTCTAGGATCTTTTGCAGCAGTCTGTACTCACGAACGTCCAGGGACAGTTAGTTGCCTCCTTCTAACATCCATGGGACACCTTTCTCCTGTGATATCAGACCACATCTCCAGCAGACAGCCCCTCAGTCAGGTCTCTGTAGATTTAGCAGCCAAGCCCTCAGGTCGTCCACCCGGAGGCTCACAAACGGCAAGCAAATGGCAGCATTGGCCAGAGGGCAGCAAACCCTCCAGGCTCCGCTTTCCCTCTCCAAGCAAAGACCCAGAATTCCTGTGTCTTAGAGTATTTATGCAGATTCCCAACAGCCTTCAGGGCCATCCACCCTAGGATTGGCCAGGGCTGTTTTCATGCTACCATTTGCATTGCTCCACACCTATGCTCCAGAGGATTCTACTGCTTTCTGGAAAGTAGAGGAAACAGTCGAAAACTAGCAGTAGCTGAAACACCGAGCAGACCTAACTAATCACATGCGACTGTGCTGATTACACTAAGCACAACGAAATTTACCTAACACAGCAAAAATACAACTTTACTGAACACGGTGAGCCAGTACTAAATCTATCTAATTCTAGCAACCATCTAGGAGGGTGCTACATACAGGAAGAATAGCCGTCCTGCCCAGCTACTAACCCAGGAGCATACAGAGTGTGCCAGGATACCATGCTGATTGATGTGTACCTGTATTATCTACAGATTATCCGTCCTACACTCCCCTGTCCCCAATCCTATAAGATCTTCTCAGCGTGGCCTACTGGGAGGCACCAATTCAAAAGTCTTCCAGCTGGGCTCTGCTTCTTTATCTCTCACCCATTCCTAAGTAAAGGCATCCATTGTTGGAACAAAACATCGGCAGTCTTTCCTTAGAAACAATTGGACATTGCGGCACCTATTCATGGAACCGGTTGGTTCAGTTGTACAACATTGACATTGAAGCTCCAAAAATATTTGAGACAACTAAGGGTAAGACTTGGATAAGTTCACTAAAAGTAATTATCTTTGAAAGTGTATCTAAATGTAATGGCTGCATTGGATTTCATTATTTTCCTTTAGCTTCAGCTGGTGATCCTGCCAGTAACACTATTTCAAGTCCTTAGGACAACGCTCACTCACTGCACTGTATCTAAGGAGAGGCGTTATCACCTTAGGCTCCTCTTCTTATGTGGACTACATTCACCTCCCCATCTCCACGACTATATTACATAGGGAGGGTCATTGCTTTGCAATTCACAGAAGATATCTGGTTAGGCTGATGACATTGCTTGAGGTAGCAGTAGACACCACAGGAACAGGCATTTTTCTGTGCAAAAAAACATACTTAAAGTGTTACTAAACCCTGGACCCTGCAGTCCCGGACTCCCTATATCTGCTCTCCCCAGGACCCTGCAGTCACTATATCTGATCCCCCCAGGAGCCTGCAGTCACTATATCTGATCTCCCCAGGACCCTGCAGTCACTATATCTGATCCCCCCGGGAGCCTGCAGTCACTATATCTGATCTTCCCAGGACTCTGCAGTCACTATATCTGATCCCCCCGGGAGCCTGTAGTCACTATATCTGATCTCCCCAGGACCCTGCAGTCACTATATCTGATCTCCCCAGGACCCTGCAGTCACTATATCTGATCCCCCCGGGAGCCTGCAGTCACTATATCTGATCTTCCCAGGACTCTGCAGTCACTATATCTGATCCCCCCGGGAGCCTGTAGTCACTATATCTGATCTCCCCAGGACCCTGCAGTCACTATATCTGATCTCCCCAGGACCCTGCAGTCACTATATCTGATCCCCCCGGGAGCCTGCAGTCACTATATCTGATCTTCCCAGGACTCTGCAGTCACTATATCTGATCCCCCCGGGAGCCTGTAGTCACTATATCTGATCTCCCCAGGACTCTGCAGTCACTAGATTTTCTCTCCCCAGGACCCTGCAGTCACTATATCTGCTCTCCCCAGAAACCTGCAGTCACTGTATCTGGTCTCCCCAGGAGCCTGCATTCACTATATCTGCTCTCCCCAGGAGCCTGCATTCACTATATCTGCTCTCCCCAGGAGCCTGCAGTCACTATATCTGCTCTCCCCAGGAGCCTGCAGTCACTATATCTGCTCTCCCCAGGAGCCTGCAGTGACTATATCTGATCTCTCAGGAGCCTGCAGTCACTATATCTGCTCTCCCCAGGACCCTGCATTCACTATATCTGCTCTCTCCAGGAGCCTGCATTCACTATATCTGCTCTCCCCAGGAGCCTAAATTCACTATATCTGGTCTCCCCAGGACCCTGCATTCACTAGATTTGCTCTTCCCAGGACCCTGCAGTAACTATATCTGCTCTCCCCAGGAGCCTGCAGTCACTATATCTGCTCTCCCCAGGACCCTGCAGTCACTATATCTGCTCTCCCCAGGACCCTGCATTCACTATATCTGCTCTCTCCAGGACTCTGCATTCACTATATCTGGTCTCCCCAGGTGCCTACATTCACTATATCTGGTCTCCCCAGGACTCTGCATTCACTATATCTGGTCTCCCCAGGACTCTGCATTCACTATATCTGGTCTCCCCAGGAGCCTGCATTCACTATATCTGGTCTCCCCAGGAGCCTGTAGTCACTATATCTGGTCTCCCCAGGAGCCTGCAGTCACTATATCTGGTCTCCCGAGGACCCTACAGTCACTATATCTGGTCTCCCCAGGAGCCTGCAGTCACTATATCTGATCTCCCCAGGAGCCTGCAGCCACTATATCTGATCTCCCCAGGAGCCTGCAGCCACTATATCTGATCTCCCCAGGAGCCTGCATTCACTATATCTGCTCTCCCCAGGAGCCTGCAGCCACTATATCTGATCTCCCCAGGAGCCTGCATTCACTATATCTGCTCTCCCCAGAAACCTGCAGTCACTATATCTGATCTCCCAGGAGCCTGCATTCACTATATCTGCTCTCCCCAGGACCCTGCATTCACTATATTTGCTCTCCCCAGGACTCTGCATTCACTATATCTGCTCTCCCCAGGAGCCTACATTCACTATATCTGGTCTCCCCAAGACTATGCATTCACTATATCTGGTCTCCCCAGGATTCTGCATTCACTATATCTGGTCTCCCCAGGAGCCTGCATTCACTATATCTGGTCTCCCCAGGAGCCTGCATTCACTATATCTGGTCTCCCCAGGTGCCTGTAGAAACTATATCTGGTCTCCCCAGGAGCCTCTAGTCACTATATCTGGTCTCCCCAGGAGCCTGCAGTCACTATATCTGGTCTCCCCAGGGCTCTGCATTCACTAGATCTGATCTCCGCAGGAGCCTGCAGTCACTATATCTGGTCTCCCCAGGGCTCTGCATTCACTAGATCTGATCTCCGCAGGAGCCTGCAGTCACTATATCTGGTCTCCCCAGGGCTCTGCATTTACTAGATCTGATCTCCGCAGGAGCCTGCAGTCACTATATCTGGTCTCCCCAGGACCATACAGTCACTATATCTGGTCTCCCCAGGAGCCTGCATTCACTATATCTGCTCTCCCCAGGAGCCTGCAGTCACTATTTCTGATCTCCCCAGGAGCCTGCAGTCACTATATCTGATCTCCCTAGGAGCCTGCAGCTCCCCAGGAGCCTGCAGTTACTATATCTGCTCTCCCACAGTACACAGAACATGGAAATGCAATTATTTTAGTAAATATAAACTGCTAAATACCTTTTCTCATCAGCAGTGTATAGCAGTCTTGCAACTTCTATCAGTGTCTGGTTAAAGGGTAACTCCACTTTCGTGGGGAAAAAAAATGCAAATACAAAGTAATATAGCATATACAATTGCGACACAAGTCATATTGCAATTGAATGTTATTAAAAAATATCTTTCCTTTTCAACCTGCAACCGCTCCAATTTTCTAAAAATGAAATGCAATATGGCTACATGGAGTTGTTCTGTACACAGAATGTGTACTGACCACCCCAAGAAACATACCTTCCTGCTTGTGTGATTGGCTCACCAATTTTTCCAGAAGTCTACACTAAGATATATGTCAGATTTCAGGCATCCCCTGCAACAAAAATGTCATTTTTGGTGAGATACACCCAGTAGGAACACGTGTAAAGGTATGCAGGCCTGGAAGCTTTCCTCATTAGAGCTCTGCAGGTGCACACCTGACTGATAATTAGGAAACCACTTCCTTTAGACCCACTCAGAACAGAGGAACAAACAGGGATTTCTTCAGACTAACAAAAGGTAGGAATCTGCAACAAAGTTTGTTATAATCCTTTCAATGTATATAGATCATCCAGGGGGCAATGTTTTTTCTCAACAAAAGTGGAGTTACGCTTTAAAGGTTGAAGGAGGAGTTTTCATTCTCCTCTGATTGTCCTATGAGGCTGCATGACCCCTCCAAATCCCAGAGCTCCAGTGAGCGCTGGAGGGGCAGAGCAGAAAGCTGGTGATTGACAGTCACTGGCTGTAAGAGAAACCCGGGTAACAAGAGCGCATTGGTGCGCAGGCATGGGCATACCAGGGTACGCACAAGAAAGGGCATGTAATGGCGCATGCGTGAGTGCGCACACGTGCACGCATTTGTACGTGCTCGCGCACACGTGTGCTGTCAGGGTTGTACGTACCTGATCAGCGAGTCCGTTAGAGCAGAGAAAGGTCCCCCGTACGGATCCGACTCGCGGGCCCCTGGTAGTGCAGACAGGAGGCACGGGAGTGCGGAAGAGTAAGAGAGCCTGAGAGTGGTTACTGGAAGGCAGCTCCGGATCCTGGGTTCAGGAGAGTAGCTGAGCCAGGCTGGCCGCAGGCAGGCAGGTAGGCAGGCAGGTGTATAGAGCAGCGCAGCTGGGCAGGTGCAGAGAGAGTGGTCAAGACAAGCAGGGTTCGGCAACGTTCAGGGAGTATGGTACAGCGGGGTAGGCAGGTTCAGGGTCAAAGACAGGCCGAGGTCGGGTGCAGGCGGATAGCAGGAAAAGTCCAGTAACAAGCCGGGTGGTCAGAAGATCAGGTTTCAGGCAATTAACAGGAGCAGGATACACAGGGGACTGTAGATCAGACAGCACCGGTCTGAAGTGTTCCAGGAGTTTAAATGGGCAAACCGGCATGCATCGGCGTGCGCAATGGCGCATCGGCGCATCAGCGTGCGCAATGGCGCACGCAATGCGCGCACATGCACCCGCGCGCACAGGCACACCATCGCGCACAGGCGCGCGCGCCCGCAGTCTGGGAAGTGCACCAGCGCGGACAGGAACATGCCCAACATCAGCGCGCATCGGCGCGCGCGAACGCACACCAAAGAGACCACCAACACACCCGGCAAGGTACGTTCTCTGACATGCGTGCATTGGTGCCAGTCTGCCTATTTAAACCAGGCAATGACATGCACACTTTGCTGAGTGGTCTTTCAGCTTGTTCCCTGTTACCAGATCTGCTCCAGTTTCTTGTGTCTGACCCGGCTTCACCTGTACCTGTCTTTGGATCTCTGCCTGCCTACCTGTGACCTCGGCTTGTGTTGACTCTGCTCCTGCCTTATGTTCCTGTACCCCGCTGCCCGACTGTGTACCGAACCATGCCTGTATCCTGTCTTAGTCTCTGCCTCATGTCTTGGTACCTGCTCTGCCCGGCTGTTGATGACCCCCTGGCTTCTGTTCTGGCTACGCCTCCGCCTGCTGTTCCAGCGACACGGAGTTCCTGTCTTCAGTACCTGCCCGGTGATCTCCAGCCATCAGGTTCCTGCCAAGCCCCAGCCAGTGCCATCTACTACATCAGCCCTCGTGCCACTCTGTGTCCTTCACTCCCTGTCATCTCTACCAGGGGCGTTGGACAGGAGGTGCAAAAGAGGCCCTCTCTACAGCTCCATCTCCACCAGGTACGTGACACCGGCTCTCTGCAGTCTGAAGACTCAGAACTGAGCAATCAGCTGTGTTTAATCACTCAGGTCTCAGTCTTATAGGCGGCAAGAGACAGATGCAGTATCAGACCAATGCTACAGTCACCTAGGTGAGTATGAATGTTTGCTTTTTTTAACCTGATCTTCTCTTTTAACCTTCAAAAAAAAACTGAATCTAGGATCTAAGGGCAGGTAAATGACAATATATGACATTTTTGTTCTTGGCTTTTGATATTCTTAAAAATCTCCTTGTGGGTGGTATTCTGCAATTATTGATTCCGGGACCTGGGAATGTGCAGTCCAGGGATTATTTAATGTTACTGGGTTGTTGGCTGTTTCTCGCTTCCTATAGACAAGGAAAAAGTGAAGTTGCATATAAATGAACCAGGTAAGAACAGGGTGCCATCCCTCTCAGAAGCAAATGTGAGCTTCAGGGTTGGTGCACATCCTCTGTGGTATATGGTGGCTGCTCTACAGGAGCAACTAAACACGTGTAGCACTACCCCCATAGGAGCTGCTGGATATAATTTTGGGTCCTGCCGTTACCCCACATTTCACCGTCCCAGAACTTAAGAGTCTATGTAATAATTAGAATAGAGGTGATTGCCAGTCACTTCAGTCCTTTTCTCAAATTCTTTATTAAACAACTTCAGGTAGGAGGATAGAGGGTTAGGGGGAAGTTCAGATACCTTGTGCGGTTCTTGAATCCAGATGACAACAGCTTTCTGTCTCTGGTTCTTGCGACAACCGGATAGGCCTCTCACACTGACCTAGCAGCCGGTATGAAGCACAGACAAAGTCTCTGCCACAGACTTGAGCGATAAGTGGAAACTCCTGGATAATCCTCTGCCACAGGATTGTTTAGCCAGTAGTCTGTTAGTTAGGTCAGCTGCACAGTACCTGAACCTTTAAGCCATCCGGCAGTACTGTGAGGTAGATTACTTGGGTGCATCCTCCAAACGAGTCACCAGGCCCTTCCTGAGATACCAGCCATCAGCTCGGTCCTCTCCAGTAAGGTCCTCCCCTGGAATATTCTCCGCTTGAGTGGCTTCCTCCCGCAGGACAGACAGCACAGGATCACCTTTCGTTAAGTAGGCCCCAGACAGGCTTCTGGGCCTACTTGCAGCAAGCACAGCAGCATAGCCTCCGGCCTGGAGGGCCATGAGGCAAGAAGGACCCCGAAGCACATGGCACTGCCCCTTAAATATCCTTCCCCAGCATGCCCAGCTACAAAAAAGCTCCTGATTGGGCTTTTTCTGGGGAAAGAATATCCAATGCACTTTAGCTGGCTGTATTTCTCACACTGGCCTGTGACAACAGTGACACCTACTGGCAACAGTGGGAAATGCGCTCAAACAGCCAAAGCTCGAACAGAAACCAACAATTGAAATAATCGCTCCGAGCTATTTACAGCTCAGAGAATACAAAATTTACAGAATAGCCCATGTTCAATAGTAGCAGGGCGCTACACACGTATATACACAAATATTCACGCAAGATCTGGCAGCAGCTGGATTTCCCATTACAATGTTCATGTTGGCCAAGACTGGAGGACGGGCAACACAACTTTACACTTTTTGATACTCTCTCTTAGTTCTCCGTGATCAAATGTGACTCACATTGATCCAATTCACAGCCGGTGGAAATCTCCCCCCCAGGTTTCAGCCCAATGCCCAGCTGATCCTCCATTTTACATGACATTTATGACTTTTGTTAACTTATGGCATTTCTTTTACTGTATTTAATTGTCTCTTCTCTCTTTCTTTCCCTTCTTGTTCTCCCTTCCCCCCCCCCCCGATCTTTTCCTACATCTCTTCCTCTCAGATGTTGTATCGGATCCTGTTGTGAAGCTCCAATGTCTCTCCAATGACAGTCTTCTGGTCACATGTGCTGTGGAGAAAGGGACAAAACCCCAAATCCTTCTGACCATCAATA
The DNA here is from genome assembly GCA_029206835.1 of Rana muscosa. Classification (NCBI taxonomy): domain Eukaryota; kingdom Metazoa; phylum Chordata; class Amphibia; order Anura; family Ranidae; genus Rana; species Rana muscosa. The sequence goes on along the minus strand of CM055117.1, from coordinate 4,966,320 downwards.
GAAAAGAGTTCAGGGAGTCTGAAATGGGTCTTATCAATGTGACAACGTCATCGCCTCCTCCTTGGAACATTAGCTGCTCTGCAAACAACAAGGTCAGCCAGAAGATGACCAATGTCTTCCCCAAGTCCTGTCAAGGTGAGTAAAACATGTCCAACATCTGGTGTTCTTTTAGATTTAGATCCATTGACTGGCTGGCCTACCATCTGTGGACCTTAGCAGAAATGAAGATTCATCAGACCAGGCTACATTTGTCCAGTCTGTCTGGTTGTGGTGATCCAGTGCCCACTGCAGCCTCAGCTTCCTGTTCTTAGCTGACAGGAACCCAACATGATGTCTTCTGCTATAGTAGCCCATCCACCTCAAGGTTTCACGTATTGTACATTCTGCTCACCACAATTGTAAAGTGTCATAGAAGTTGGCTGTTTGCAGAGCACACAGCCATTTCTCCTTGTGCTCATAAGCACACCCTTCGTCTCAATGATATAATGCATCTTAAGCTAAAATTCACTCACCTTCCATTCGATCCCCATTCATACAAATCAAGAAGAATCACCAGACTGGTCTCATCATCTTGGCATCCCAGCGAAGACTGGTGGCCGACGCCCTAACAGGGTCCTTTTATTATCACAAAAGATCACAAACAGGAAGTGATGGCTGCAGCAGCCAATCACCTCCTCCGTGGGAGGGGACATCACAGGATGTTCCCTTCACACAGGAAATGTCCATATAAGGAGTTGACAACACAAGAAATATAGCTTAAAGGATACAATTCAATACAATAATACAATAATAATATAATAACCAATGAACACAGTTCCTGATGAGGGGAGCTTATCTGCAGGTGTATGCTCACGTCACCACCTCAATGTTGATCTGACACAGAGGCGACAAGAGCATATATCCGCTAAACCGATAATGCGTTTGCAGAGAGGCCTCACTCCGCAAACACCCTTCTCCAAATCAGGAAGTTTATCTCAACCAGCCTCAGACTGCCCCAGTCAGCTCTTTAGAGCGGGTTGCGGAAGTACTAACACTGGGTGACACTATGACAATACATATTAAATACATCTTCATACAATTTTCCACAACATAAAGATCGGTTATTTGAGTTACCAGAGCATTTCTGTCGGCTTCAACCAGACCGACCATTCTCCTCTGACCTCTCTCATCAGCATGGTGTTTCTACCCACAGAACTGACTCTCACAAGATGTTTTATTTCTCATACTAGCCTGAGTAAACTCTAGAGCAGCCTTTCTCAACCTATTTACCCCAGAGGAACCCTTAAAATAGTCTTCAGGACTGATAAAACCACACCCTTATATTGGTGGCCAATGGGAACAATGCCCACCCTACTGGGAGAATGTTACTCTTACAGACAACTGGAAAGATTATTGGTGTCATGCAGATGGTCTTCCAAGTGATGTTGGCCAAAACTATGAAGGCACTATTAAATGGAAGATCAATCAGCCCTGGCTCAAGGAACCCATAGAAACCTCTGGAAGAACCCTAGGGTTCAAAGGATCCCTGATTGAGAATTGGCTGCTCCAGTGATCAATGTGGGTGAGAATTCTAGGAGACCAGCAGTTAGAGAAATATTCAAACCAGCCTGTCTGAAACAAACGATTACATCACAGTCACAATCACCACGGTCACATTTTTTTCCCATTCTAGTGTTTGATGTGAAAATTAACTGAAGTTTCTGGCCTGGATTTTAGGCATCACGCTTCTCCCACATGATTGGCTGATTAGATAATGGCATGTATAAGCAGGTCAACAGGTCTTCCTAAAAAAAATGCTTGATGAATGAACATGTATTTCTAAACTATGGGAGGGTGGACCTCATTACTCAATCTGCTGGACATATTATTGAACCAGAAAAAGTGTTCTGAAGGGCCCCTGACCACTGCACTATAAAACAAAATAACAGAGGACCCCCCAGACAGAAGACCTTTTGGCCAACTGGTGAAGGTACTTTCCCGGGTGTAATTTGAACTTGGCAGAGACATCAGTGATGTGTAATTCCCTGCAGCCCAGCAGGTGGCGCTGTCGCCCTTGGCTGGGGTTGAATCATCGCTGTGTGCCGTGCCTCCTTTTTGTCCTTCCTTGGCAGCGGTATGGTGGGGCCGCCCATCTTTGTCACGGAGGTCGAGTCCCAGGCACCTTCAGCCTGTGGGTGGTGGTTCGTGTCGGTCCTCTAGGCGGCCTAGGCCTAGAGGACAGCCAGAGGTCGTGTTCCATCCCAGGCACCTTTAGCCTGGGGTGAGGTACTCGGATGGAGGTCTGGAGCTCAGTGCCCAACACTGAGCTCCGCGAGGGAAGGAGGTCCTAGGGAACCCAGGGATTGGGTACCCGAATCCGGAAGGCGTAATGGACCAGGGGGAGCTCCTCACTCGAAGACCTGGTGCAGCATATTGCCAGTGACGGGTGAGCCTCTCATCGGAGACCGCCTGGAAGGAAATCCCCCCCCCGCTCGGAGACCGCAACCCACTTTCAGGGAGAAAAGCGGAGAACACATTGTGTCTGGGCCTACTCGCATCCACACCTCCTTTTCTGTTCTGTTTCTACCAAGGGAGTTCAACTGATTGTGTTCATTCGAGAAGAATAAAGAAGTGTTGGACTTTAATGGTGTGGGGCTCATTTCCTGAAAGACATTGTTCAAGGTAACTCTCGGTGGAGGCTCCAGGTGCACAGCACTGACCCGAAGGTAAAAGAACTTTGCTTATACCACACTGACACCTGTGGTGAAGGCCAGGCGTGGTGTCCCCGCTCCCTTCCCCTCTAAGGTACCCCTAGACAAGAGACAGACGAGCTGAAGAAAAAAAGGGGAGTGAGGAGGGCGCTACACGTGGGGGCTAGGGTCCGGCATAGTGTTTGTGCACCACGGAATTGAATGTGTCTGCTGGAGGAGTTACGCGAGTAGGCAGGCCTTCATTGGCCAAAGTGCATCCCTGCTCGAAGTCGTGGACATGACCCAATGAAGGGAAAGGCCCGCGCAGAAGAGTGGAAAAAGGGGGAAGCTCAGCCGTGTGAAGTAGTACACGTGGGGGCTTCTATTGCACTGCGCCACCAGGCACACCCCCATCGCTTAGTTCGTGGGCGTGACTCAGAAACAGAAAAGAAGAAAAGCCCACGAACTGGAGCAAAGGGGAGGAGTCCAATACGTGTGAAGGACTACACGTGGGACGTTGGCGCAAAAACTTTGCAGTGTGCGATGGATCAGCAACAGGTCGCCATGTTCGGACATACATTGTGGATTCCAGTTCACCCTCCCACCACGACATTGACTGCTGCTGCTCCGGTAACAGATACGGGGATCCGGCTAAAGCCAAGGGGTCGATTCGCCCTGTATTCGTGCATGGACGTTGAGGCCCTGGGTGTGATTTGTCCCGACTGTTCGGGACTGGTGTGCCAACTGAAGCCATTCGGGCGATGCGAGGCCTGTGGGGAGTTCCTGTTCGAAGTGGATCCGGCGGTTGAGAAGCCGAGAACCATCTACCCCGGCCGTGCTACAGGCAACACCACTCAGAGAGGAGGAATCACTGCTTTGACAGCCATCCCTACGCACACTGCAGCGACCGCGGAGGAGGTCGTGAAAACTCAACGGGAGAAATCCGAGGATGCTGACTCGGTCACCACTGTCTCGCAGCGTCCACCACCGAAGAGAAAGACCGGTATGGTAGCCCCGACCAGCGATTATGGTGGACCGTCTCGCCCGCTTACGCCCGGCCCGGATGGATCCGTCGACAAGAGTTCCGGACGTCCCGCTTCAAGTAAAGGCCGAGGTAAGCCAGGCGGAGAGATTTGGTGTGTGGGAAGAGGTGAAAACTCAGTCTCCACTACAGGCTACCTGCCCGCGGAGGAGTGTGACACCTCTGACCTGGAGTCGATCTCGGACATGGGAGACGACGTTGCTATAGACGAACTGTTTGCAGAAAAGGGCTGGGACAAAGTATCTCTCGCTTCATCCCGCAGAACCAGGGATCCACCTATGTCTACAGAGAAAGTACACCCCGGTCGGAGGCACCAGCGCCTGAAGAGAGGTCCCGTCCCCAGCCTGCCTCTAAATCCCCGGTGCCATCTGTACCGAAGACCGGGGAAAAGAGACTGTTACTGCGGGCACCAATGCCCAGATCAGATGTGATCAAGGTCCCTCGCCACCCGGACTCAATAGTTTTACCTGGCGAAGGGGAAAAAGCTACAATGCCTCCTTTGGCCAGACTACAACGCCCATTTGGCCAGAAGACTGCAAGGCAGAGTGGATGTTGGGACGGCACATCCATGCAGACAAGGTGTTGATCCGGCGCAAGTAAGGAGAAGATGTGGAGTATCATCTGGAGACCATGGATCAACACTTGAAGCCACTTGTTCTGCCGCATCCCCGCTTTTACCAGTAGGAGAGAAAAGACTCCGTTCTTGTTATGCTGCTGAACTTTCTGGGGCCCATTGCTTTTGTGCCCAGAGGAATAAAGGACTGTTCCTGTTTTTCTTTACTTTTCCTGCAAGAGATCATGGACTCTGGGTAGATAGGGCCAAAGAGAAGAGGAAAAGTTCCACGAGTGCAGTTACCGCGGTGCTGTCACCAGGTGGCAGTGTTGCGCAACGTTAAACACTTTTCACGCACTCACTCTTTGGAAAAAAGGGATTTCTTCCAGCAGAAGTTTCTTTTCTCTCACACGAATACATGTGTCAGGGTTATGTGTGCTAATCCTTTTTCTTTTCCCTTTGCAGGAGAGCATCCCATCAAGACCACTGAGTATGGGGTGGGTCTTAGTCAGGATGGGTGGGAAAAGTAAAATGTGAATATGTTATTCCAAGTTATGGTTTAATGCTGTTGTTTTTCCCTTCTTTCTTTTTTTCCCTTTTTATTACAGGGCTCAGACACAATGTTTCAGTTGGGTAGTTTTTTCCTAAAAGTTTTATTTTTGTACAATTGTTAGTCGGTTTCTGGATTGGATTATGTCAGCCGTTGAGGGCATGATTTACTCCAGACACTGGGGACCAGTGTCAAACCACCAGAGGGAGAGTGTAGCGGGTATGTACTTTCCCGGGTGTAATTTGAACTTGGCAGAGACATCAGTGATGTGTAATTTCCTGCAGCCCAGCAGGTGGCGCTGTCGCCCTGGGCTGTGGTTGAATCATCGCTGTGTGCTGTGCCTCCTTTTTGTCCTTCCTCGGCAGCGGTATGGTGGGGCGGGGAACCCGCCGTGCTTGCTGGGAGAGGGTATAAAGGGGCCGGCCATCATTGTCACGGGGGTTTAGTCCCAGGCACCTTCAGCCTGTGGGCGGTGGTTTGTGTCGGTCCTCTAGGCGGCCTAGGCCTAGAGGACAGCTGGAGGTCGTGTTCCATCCCAGGCACCTTTAGCCTGGGGTGAGGTACTCGGATGGAGGTCTGGAGCTCAGTGCCCAACACTGAGCTCCGCGAGGGAAGGAGGTCCTAGGGAACCCAGGGATTGGGTACCCGAATCCGGAAGGCGTAATGGACCGGGGGGAGCTCCTCACTCGAAGACCTGGTGCAGCATATTGCCAGTGACGGGTGAGCCTCTCATCGGAGACCGCCTGGAAGGAAATCCCCCCCCCGCTCGGAGACCGCAACCCACTTTCAGGGAGGAAAGTGGAGAACACATTGTGTCTGGGCCTACTCGCATCCACACCTCCTTTTCTGTTCTGTTTCTACCAAGGGAGTTCAACTGTTTGTGTTCATTCAAGAAGAATAAAGGAGCGTTGGACTTTAATGGTGTGGGGCTCATTTCCTGACAGACATTGTTCAAGGTAACTCTCAGTGGAGGCTCCAGGTGCACAGCACTGACCCGAAGGTAAAAGAACTTTGCTTATACCGCACTGACACCTGTGGTGAAGGCCAGGCGTGGTGTCCCCGCTCCCTTCCCCTCTAAGGTACCCCTAGACAAGAGATAGACGAGCTGAAGAAAAAAAAGGGGATTTATTATCCTTATTGGGGTAATGATGTCATGTGGGGGGGGGGGGTCCTTTGTTTGACATCACTGTTGTAATAGGGATGGACCAGCTGCACTGCATGCCTGAAGTCAACTGCTGAGGATTTCTTTATAGAGTGAATCCTTACTTCCGTCAGAACCCGGCTTGGAGTGAACTGGTTGAATATTTTGAGAATCTTTCAAAAATCCAGAACAGGCTAGGCAGGTACGGCAGGTGCGGCAGGTGGTATCGGCAGCCAATGGTAATCTGTGGAAAGCTGAGGCCACTGTGCCAACTAGCAGTGCAGGAAGTGATGTGGTAATCCGGAGATCACAAGGTTACGTCTAAATTTCTCTATCTGTAGTAAACTAAGTGATCACATGACTTCTGCTTACCGCTTGCAGTCCAAAAAACGGGAGAATTCCCCCAGGGTTTCTTTTAGCGACATGGTCAATGAGAATAAAATGATCAATGAGAATAAAAATAATATAAATGTGATCTTTTATTGTGCAGCGGATGCAAATGCATATTGGTATTAAATTCTTGAAAAATTATTCTGGTTACAGACAGTTTAAAATGTATACAATCAATATTAACAAATGTTTAATAATACAATACATTGTGTACAATTGTAAAATTGGTGTCCATATAAATACTCCGACGCGTTTTGACCAATGCTGTCATGGTCATCTTCAGGGGGTTTTGCACTCTGGTGAGATATATCAGAAAAAAATATAAAAATTCTGACATTTTAACCCGTTACTAGCATCTAAATGTATATAATGTTAGTCCAGTCCAGTATAGGACTGGTGTGTCCTCTGCTATGGGCTCAAGGGCCCATCCTGAGAAAGCATGTGTCTAATATGACACAGAGGAGTGCTATTGAGATTTTAACGGCCATCTTGGAAGCAGAAGGACTATATAAAACAGTCTGGTCACAGGAAGGTCCTTGGTTGCAGGGAAGTGAGTAGGCATGGACAGGTACCTACTTGTTAGGTATAGTTAGGCCTTGCTCCTCAGTCGGAGCAGTTTGGAGCCCTAGGAGTTAATCTACTGAATTCCTAAAATGTAATGTAGCGGGGTCCCTAAATTTAGGTAGGACACTCAGGTGTGTAAGTAGGGGAGTAATGAACCATTTGTGTTTGTGGAGGATTGGACGGTGTAATAATCTCCTTGGCCTGTGGGTGGCGGGGTATCCGTAGGCTCAAGGTAGAATTGCCGTCACAGTGCTACCCTTTTTGTCCCTTTCCGGAGATGGTACGGCGAGGACGGGGAACCTGCCGTGGTGTCGATGGGAGGAGATAAGAGGGGGAGACGCCCTAACCACGAGGTCTTTGGAGGATTTTCTTCACGCGCCCAGGCACCTTAGGCCTGGGTGCGGGCGGTTCCGGATTCTGGCCCAGGCGCCCTAGGCAGCGAAGGTACTCCTATCTATGTTCTCTTGAGTCACTGGTAGAGACTCTCAAGTTCTAAGTCCTTTCTAGCTAAGGCTATAGTAACTGCTGGCGAGATCGCAGTGGTTTAGCTGACAACCAGGATAGTGCCTCACCCTGCTCATCCCCTGTATCAAAATGTTATCAAGTCGCAACCAGTTGGCTACTGAAGCACTGTTTATTGTGAGATATGCAATAAAACAAGAGTTGGACTGTGATCGGTGTGTGGAACTCTGGTTAATGGGACCAGAGGGAAATGTTGGCGCAGCAGGACTTAATTCTAGACAGAAGCACACAGGCCCGAGGAAATATCTGGTACTGGCCTTCACCTCACCCACAGCTATGGGGAGGACATGGGCCATAGCGTATCTCACCCTGTCGTGTGACATACCCCTAGACAAAGGAGATGGGAAAGAAAAATTTGAGAATGCTGCTTCGGTCACCACAGATTCTCTGCTCCCACCTCCGAAGAGGAAAGTCGGCTTGGTGCAGGCCTCCTGTGGTCGTGGAAGAGCTTCACCCCTTTGCTTGCCTGGCCTGGATGGATCCGGTTGGAAGAGTCCTGGACATCCCAGTTCTACAAAAGGTCAAGGTGAGCCAGGGGCTGGGACTGTGGTGGTGGTTGGAGGTGTCGGGGGTCCACAGTCGGTGGAGCCCGCTAGGGAGGGTAGTACCACGTCTACCAGAGACTACCTTCCCGCCGAGATGTATGACACTTCTGACTAGACATGTGCACTGCCAAAAAATTTGTTAGTTTTCGTTTTCGTTTCATTCGTTTTTTTTTTCCGTTTTTCGGGTCATTCGTTATGATCGCAATTCGTAAATTCGTAAATTTGTACATTCGTAAATTTATACATTCGTAAATTTGTACATTCGTAAATTTGTACATTCGTAAATTTATACATTCGTAAATTCGTACATTCGTAAATTTATACATTCGTAAATTTATACATTCGTAATTTCGGAAATTTGGAAATTCGATATTTTCGAAAACCCGAAAATTTGAAAATCTGAAAAAATAACTATTAAATTATAGTTGTAATTTCCTTTCAAATTTGGCTGTTAGCGAACGTAACGAATACAAATTTATCTGAAGTTACGCATAACCTGAAATAACAAATGCCGCATCTAAACAAATGGAACGGAACAAATTAATAATAATAATAATAAAACGTTTTTATTATTATTATTGTTATTCATTATTATTATTAATTCATTACGTTCCATTCGTTTAGATACGGCATTCATTATGTCGGAAAACAATTCGTAACTTCGTTAAGTTCACTAACAGCCAAATTTGAAAGGAAATTACAATACCTATAATTGAATAGTTAGTAATAGTTAAGTTATTAGTTAATTATTATTTCAGATTTCCGAATTTACTAATTTACGATTGTACGAATGTACAAATTTACGAATGTACGAATATTCGGAAATTCGTAAATTCAAATTTACGAATTTCCGGATAGTTGTACATTCGTAAATTCATGCATTGGTAAATTCGTATATTCGTAAATTCCTACATTCGTAAATTTGAATTTACGAATATTCGTTAAAATTCGTTAAATGAGTTTTCGTTAATTCGGATATTTCCGAATTAACGAATTTGTCGAAATTCGTTAAAAAACGAATTCGGAACGAAACGAATTGCACATGTCTACTTCTGACCTAGAGTCACTGTCGGATTGTGGAGATGACGGTGAGATCGATGAACTGTTTCACCAGAAGGGCTGGGACAAACGCCCATTACCTATGCTACGTGCACCGCAAGATTCCCCTATGTCAATAGGAGACAGCATGCCCCGGGTACAGGCCCCGGAGCTTGCGAGGAAGCCTAGTCCTCAAATTACCTTCCCACAATCTACAACATCACCCCTCTTGGTGGCGGGAATGCAGGGCGCATCACTACGAGCACCGAGAGAAAAGCCATCAGAGGTAGTGAAAGTACCTCGGCACCCGGAGGCCATCGTTCAGCCAGGTGAAGGTGAGCGGGATGCCATGCCTCCTTTGGCCAGATTGCAACGACTTTTCTCACAGAGAGTCGCCCGTGAGTAGGGATGAGCTTCGTGTTCGAGTCGAACATACGTTCGACTCGAACATCGGCTGTTCGATCGTTCGACGAAGATCGAACGATTTGGGCCGTTCGCGCCAAATTCGAGTGACGCGAACGGCCCACAATGCACTACGCCATCGCAGTGTCATCCAGGCGCTGTGATTGGCCAAGCATGCACTGTGACCCCGCATGCTTGGCCAATCACAGCGCCGGCAGCGAGGAGAGCAATGATTGGCCACAGGCAGGATGCCTGTGGCCAATTATTGCTGAGGGTGTTTAGTACACGCCCCACACTATAAAAGGCCGCCAGCACGGCGGCCTAGTGTAGTGTGTTCCGGAGCAGGGATAGAGCAGCATAGGCAGGGACAGTGACTGTTAATTCTTTCTTGCTTAACCTGGATTCCTTTAGTTTAGGGAAAGAGAAGGATAGGTAGGGAGAGTGTCAGTGTGTTTTGTGCTTGTGCTATAGTGTGCTTAAAAAAAACATTTATTCTAGGGACAGAAAACTGTAGGTAGGGACAGTGTCAGTTTCTTTCACTCTGCAAGTCCTTGTTTCCAGGGACCTGGAAGGACAGTGAGTGAATTGTCCTTGTGCTATATTGTGCTTAAAAAAACATTTATTCTAGGGACAGAAAACTGTAGGTAGGGAGAGTGTCAGTTTCTTTCACTCTGCAAGTCCTTGTTTCCAGGGACCTGTAAGGACAGTGAGTGAATTGTCCTTGTGCTATATTGTGCTTAAAAAAAACATTTATTCTAGGGACAGAAAACTGTAGGTAGGGAGAGTGTCAGTTTATTTCACTCTGCAAGTCCTTGTTTCCAGGGACCTGGAAGGACAGTGAGTGAATTCTCCTTGTGCTATATTGTGCTTAAAAAAAACATTTATTCTAGGGACAGAAAACTGTAGGTAGGGACAGTGTCAGTTTCTTTCACTCTGCAAGTCCTTGTTTCCAGGGACCTGTAAGGACAGTGAGTGAATTGTCCTTGTGCTATATTGTGATTAAAAAAAACATTTTTTCTAGGGACAGAAAACTGTAGGTAGGGAGAGTGTTTTTTTTCTTTCACTCTGCAAGTCCTTGTTTCCAGGGACCTGTAAGGACAGTGAGTGAATTGTCCTTGTGCTATATTGTGCTTAAAAAAAACATTTATTCTAGGGACAGAAAACTGTAGGTAGTGTGACAGCAGGAAGGTAAAGTCACCTGGTTGCATCCAGGGGGGTAGATATATTTCGCCCAGATTCAGGCTTTACGCCGACGTATACAACTAGGTGGAGAGTTGTATAAGGCTAGTGGGCTCATTGATGACTCATACCTCTAGGGAGAGGGCTGGGCGTCGTGCAGACAGGGAGTTGATGAGGCCAGCTGAAGCTTGTCAGCTCATTTAGGCCTCTATAAAAAACTCCCAGATTCATTAGGTGTTTGCTCATGCCTGGAACCAGACCTGTGTGGACTGTCTAGGGAGAGTGAACCCCTGTGCGGTGAGAAAAAGCCTGTGTGGCTATTTGCTTGGACATTTAAAACCAGGGACTTAGGGACTAGGACAGCACTAGGCTGATCCCAGTTGTTAGTTAGGAAACCTGTATGTTTAGTCAGAGGTCAACTTGACCAGGATTTATTTTGGTTATGTTTCTTTTGCTTTGCTGTGTTTTGTCACTGTAAATAGAAAATAAACCGCACCTTTTTGATTTTTTGAAAACCACAACCTCCGTTTGCTGGGCCTGTTTTGTGTGGGGAGCCCATCCCGGGGGTCACACACACCCGCTGCCGAGTTAACCCCCTCACAGTTGGTGGAGAACCAGTGGCAGTTTTTTTAAGCCAGCATGGAGGAGATACTGAAACAGCTGGCTCTAGCAAATGCCAATCAACAGCAGACAAATGCAGGTTTACAAAGGAGCCTTGCAGCCCAGCAGCAGACAAACGCAACTTTGCAACAGAGTCTGGAGGCTCAGCAACGAGCCCAGCAGCAATCTGAGGCCCGCTTCATAGACCTGTTGCAGAAGCAAGAGCAGAGACTACAACAACAGATGGAAGCAGTAATGCAGCAACGTCCGCAGACCAGTGAGGAAAGCCGTCCCACTAATACCGCGTCCTTTGGGGTGAGTCGTTTATTGACAAAAATGACTGGAGAGGATGATCCAGAGGTATTTTTGACCACATTTGAAAGGACCGCTGAAAGAGAAAAGTGGCCTGAGGAGCAGTGGGCTGGACTGGTGGCTCCTCTGTTAACTGGTGAATCGCAGAAGGCTTACTATGACCTAGAGCCTGACCAAGCAAAAGACTATGTGATGCTAAAAGCTGAAATATTGGCAAGGCTGGGTGTCACCCAGGCTGTCCGGGCTCAGCGTGTGCATAACTGGACTTTCCAGCTTGGAAAACCCCCCAGGTCTCAAATGTATGATCTCATTCACCTGAGCAGAAAGTGGCTACAGCCAGAGACTTTGTCCGCACCAAAGATTGTGGAACGTGTTGTAATGGATCGGTTTTTGAGAGCTCTTCCTACTGCCATCCAAAAGTGGGTAAGCCATGGAGACCCAGAGACGGCCGATGGTCTTGTGGATCGTGTGGAGAAATACTTGGCTACAGAGAACCTGACGGCCTCTTCCAGAGACACTCGGACTTTCCACCCTAAGACCAGACCATCCCCAGGGGCGGATAAGAGGATTCCAAGGGGTGAGGGTGGAGAGAGTGAGAGGGTGGGAGCTCTACCCCAAGTTTGGCGAGAACAGCCTGGGAAATCAGCGGCTCAAGAGGCGGCAAGAAGGATCGTTTGCTACCGCTGCCGGCAAGCGGGACATATTGCAGCCAATTGCCCGGTTGTGGAGGAACCCATGCAGTGTGACTTTCTGACGGGCAGACGTCAGTCGCTGTGTGCGACAGTCGCATGCACTGCCATTCGAGGAACTGAGAAACATTTATGCAAAATGTGTGTTAATGGTAGAAATGTTGTGGTATTGCTGGATTCAGGTAGCCTTGTGACCCTGATAAAGGCTGAGTTAGTTAAAACAGAGGTCTCTGGGAATAGCAAGGTAGCTGTTATTTGTGTGCATGGGGACACCCGAGAGTATCCAGTGACTACAGTGTGTTTCGAGACCCCCAAAGGTACCCTCTCTCATCCAGTGGGCTTAGTATCTCAGTTACCGCATGACGCCATTGTGGGAAGGGATTTTCCGAAGTTCTGGGAACTGTGGGATGATCCTGAGCCCCTCACTGGTGCCCCTATGTACCAGGAATGTGATAGCCAGAACTCCCCTGAGAGTGGTGAGGACTCTCCGGAATTTCCCTTATCAGTATTGGCAGGGGAGACTCAAGAAACTGGAGAGGAGCCCACCTCCTCAGACGAAAACCTACCGTCTGTGGAGTTTTCTGATCTGGAGGTTCACAGGGAAAACTTTGCCACAGAACAGTTGAAAGACCCCGCCCTAATAAAGGCACGGGAAAACGTAGTGAAAATAGATGGCGAGTTAGTGGACCCAGATAATACCTGCACTTACCCATACTTCAGCGTAGAGAAGGACCTACTGTATCGGGTGGCAAAAAGGGCAGAAGAAACCATTGAGCAGCTTGTGGTGCCCAAACCTTACAGGAAGTTGGTGTTGGAGTTGGCCCATGGGCACATTCTTGGAGGTCATCTGGGGACAGAGAAAACCCGAGAGAGGGTATTACAGAGATTCTATTGGCCGGGGGTGATGAAGGACGTAGAAAATTATTGTTCCTCCTGCCCTGTGTGTCAGAGGTTGGCCCCGATGCCACATTTCCGTAGCCCGCTGGTCCCTCTACCCATCATTGAGGTCCCGTTTGAGAGGATCGCCATGGATTTGGTAGGTCCTATAATCAAGTCCGCTAGGGGGCACCAGTACATATTAGTTATAATGGACTATGCCACCCGTTATCCAGAAGCGATCCCTCTCCGAAATACCTCGGCCAAAACCATAGCCAAAGAGCTATCTCTTGTTTTTAGCCGGGTGGGTATTTGTAAAGAACTGCTTACGGACCAAGGTACACCCTTTATGTCCCGGGTTATGAAAGAGCTGTGTAAATTGTTCAAAGTGACGCAATTGCGTACGTCTGTGTATCACCCCCAAACCGATGGGCTGGTTGAAAGATTCAACAAAACCCTAAAACAAATGTTGAAGAAAGTGGTGGATAGAGATGGAAAGGATTGGGACTGTTTACTTCCTTATTTGATGTTTGCTATTAGGGAGGTGCCCCAATCCTCTACGGGATTCTCCCCCTTTGAGTTACTGTATGGGAGACACCCAAGAGGGCTGTTGGATATTGCCAAGGAAACTTGGGAAAGTGAGAGTTCTCCCCACAGGAGTGTGATTGAGCATGTCGCCCTGATGCAAGATCGAATTGCACAGGTAATGCCCATCGTGAAGGAACATTTGGCCCAAGCGCAGTTGGCACAGCAGAGAGTGTACAACCGTGGAGCCAAGACCCGTACCTTTTCCCCGGGGGATAGGATATTGGTACTTGTCCCTACGGTTGAAAGCAAATTCCTTGCCAAATGGCAAGGCCCCTACGAGATAATGGAAAAAGTGAGCGAAGTGAATTACAAGGTCAGACAACCAGGAAGGCGAAAGCCCGAACAGATCTATCACGTTAATCTGTTGAAAGCCTGGAGGGATAGAGAGTCCCTAGTCGCAGACACTTGGTCACCAGCTCAAACTGGTTGCGTGATTCCTGAGGTTGGAATAGCAGCCACCTTGTCACAACCCCAACAACAGGAGGTTAAGGAGTTTGTGCTTCGCAACAAGGAGGTATTCTCTGAGCTGCCGGGACAAACATCTGGGGTAGAGCATGACATCATTACCCCGCCCGGTGAAAGGGTGAAGTTAAAACCCTATCGGATCCCAGAGGCTCGACGGGAGGCAATACGGGAGGAAGTACAGAAAATGCTGAACTTAGGGGTGATAGAGGAGTCCCAAAGTGATTGGTCTAGTCCCATCGTGTTGGTGCCTAAACCGGATGGGAGCTGGCGATTTTGTAACGATTTTCGTCAGTTGAACAAAGTTACAAAATTTGACACCTACCCCATGCCACGTATAGATGAGTTGATCGACCGGCTGGGAACAGCCCGATACATGACGACTCTTGACCTCACAAAAGGGTATTGGCAGATCCCCCTGGCCAAGTCGGCCAAAGAGAAAACCGCATTTGTAACCCCAGACGGGGCGTTCCAATATAAAAGAATGCCGTTCGGGTTACAGAATGCGCCGGCCACATTCCAGCGGAAAATGGACCAGATGCTGAGGCCCCATCGGAAGTATGCTGCGGCTTACCTGGATGACGTAATTGTCCATAGCACAGATTGGGCCTCACATCTGCCAAAAGTGCAAGCAGTCCTGGACTCTGTTCGGGAAGCGGGGTTTACGGCTAACCCCAAGAAGTGTACCATTGGGCAGGAGGAGGCCAAATATCTTGGGTACACCATTGGGAGGGGAGTAATCAAACCCCAACTCAACAAAGTCGAGGCCATCCAGAGTTGGCCACGTCCCAACAGCAAGAAGCAGGTACGAGCCTTTCTGGGAATCGCTGGGTATTATCGGCGATTCATTCCCCACTTTGCTTCTAAGGCTGTGCCCCTAACCAACCTGACGAAGGGGAAAGGGTCGGTCATGATTAAATGGACCCCCGAGGCTGAGGCAGCATTCCAATTCTTGAAACAAGCCTTATGTAGCCAGCCAGTGTTGTACTCACCCGACTTCTCTAAAGACTTTGTCGTACAAAGTGATGCGTCAGATGTGGGGTTAGGAGCAGTATTGTCCCAGGTCTGGAACGGGGAAGAGCACCCAGTCATTTACCTCAGCAGGAAGTTGAAGTCCCATGAGGTAAATTACGCCACCGTTGAAAAGGAGTGTTTAGCGGTGAAGTGGGCTCTAGATTCCCTTCGGTACTACCTGCTAGGTAGGCACTTTGACATGGTTACGGATCACGCTCCGTTAAAGTGGATGGCTCAAAACAAGGAAACAAATAGAAGAGTGAATAGGTGGTTCCTGGCCCTCCAGGAATTCAACTTCACAGTAAAGCATCGCCCTGGCGTTCAAATGGGGAATGTGGATGCTTTGTCTCGAGTACATGAATGCCTGATTGCTGGTGTTCCAACCCCGAGGTTAAAACAAGAGGGGGGGGTATGTGACAGCAGGAAGGTAAAGTCACCTGGTTGCATCCAGGGGGGTAGATATATTTCACCCAGATTCAGGCTTTACGCCGACGTATACAACTAGGTGGAGAGTTGTATAAGGCTAGTGGGCTCATTGATGACTCATACCTCTAGGGAGAGGGCTGGGCGTCGTGCAGACAGGGAGTTGATGAGGCCAGCTGAAGCTTGTCAGCTCATTTAGGCCTCTATAAAAAACTCCCAGATTCATTAGGTGTTTGCTCATGCCTGGAACCAGACCTGTGTGGACTGTCTAGGGAGAGTGAACCCCTGTGCGGTGAGAAAAAGCCTGTGTGGCTATTTGCTTGGACATTTAAAACCAGGGACTTAGGGACTAGGACAGCACTAGGCTGATCCCAGTTGTTAGTTAGGAAACCTGTATGTTTAGTCAGAGGTCAACTTGACCAGGATTTATTTTGGTTATGTTTCTTTTGCTTTGCTGTGTTTTGTCACTGTAAATAGAAAATAAACCGCACCTTTTTGATTTTTTGAAAACCACAACCTCCGTTTGCTGGGCCTGTTTTGTGTGGGGAGCCCATCCCGGGGGTCACACACACCCGCTGCCGAGTTAACCCCCTCACAGTAGGGAGAGTGTCAGTTTATTTCACTCTGCAAGTCCTTGTTTCCAGGGACCTGGAAGGACAGTGAGTGAATTGTCCTTGTGCTATATTGTGATTAAAAAAAACATTTTTTCTAGGGACAGAAAACTGTAGGTAGGGAGAGTGTTTTTTTTCTTTCACTCTGCAAGTCCTTGTTTCCAGGGACCTGTAAGGACAGTGAGTGAATTGTCCTTGTGCTATATTGTGCTTAAAAAAAACATTTATTCTAGGGACAGAAAACTGTAGGTAGGGAGAGTGTCAGTTTATTTCACTCTGCAAGTCCTTGTTTCCAGGGACCTGGAAGGACAGTGAGTGAATTGTCCTTGTGCTATATTGTGATTAAAAAAAACATTTTTTCTAGGGACAGAAAACTGTAGGTAGGGAGAGTGTTTTTTTTCTTTCACTCTGCAAGTCCTTGTTTCCAGGGACCTGTAAGGACAGTGAGTGAATTGTCCTTGTGCTATATTGTGCTTAAAAAAAACATTTATTCTAGGGACAGAAAACTGTAGGTAGGGAGAGTGTCAGTTTATTTCACTCTGCAAGTCCTTGTTTCCAGGGACCTGGAAGGACAGTGAGTGAATTGTCCTTGTGTTATATTGTGATTAAAAAAAACATTTTTTCTAGGGACAGAAAACTGTAGGTAGGGAGAGTGTTTTTTTTCTTTCACTCTGCAAGTCCTTGTTTCCAGGGACCTGTAAGGACAGTGAGTGAATTGTCCTTGTGCTATATTGTGATTAAAAAAAACATTTTTTCTAGGGACAGAAAACTGTAGGTAGGGAGAGTGTTTTTTTTTCTTTCACTCTGCAAGTCCTTGTTTCCAGGGACCTGTAAGGACAGTGAGTGAATTGTCCTTGTGCTATATTGTGCTTAAAAAAAACATTTATTCTAGGGACAGAAAACTGTAGGTAGGGAGAGTGTCAGTTTATTTCACTCTGCAAGTCCTTGTTTCCAGGGACCTGGAAGGACAGTGAGTGAATTGTCCTTGTGCTATATTGTGATTAAAAAAAACATTTTTTCTAGGGACAGAAAACTGTAGGTAGGGAGAGTGTTTTTTTTCTTTCACTCTGCAAGTCCTTGTTTCCAGGGACCTGGAAGGACAGTGAGTGAATTCTCCTTGTGCTATATTGTGATTAAAAAAAACATTTTTTCTAGGGACAGAAAACTGTAGGTAGGGAGAGTGTTTTTTTTCTTTCACTCTGCAAGTCCTTGTTTCCAGGGACCTGTAAGGACAGTGAGTGAATTGTCCTTGTGCTATATTGTGATTAAAAAAAACATTTTTTCTAGGGACAGAAAACTGTAGGTAGGGAGAGTGTCAGTTTCTTTCACTGTGAAAGTCCTTGTTTCAAGGGACAGAGAAGGACACCTGAAGGTAGCCCTTATTGCTTTTTTCCCATCTCCCTGCAGGCCATCTATTAGAATGTCTGGAAGGCAAACAAGGAGAGGCAGACAGTCAGGAGGCAATAAAAGAGGGCAAGCAGGCTCTGTGTCTGGGGGCAACAGTGCTGGTCGTGGACGCGGTGCATTGTCATCAGCACATGGCCATGGGACACGCTTGTCCTTCTTTTCGGCAGCTGGACATGTTGAGCCACATCATGCCGAAGACTTGGTAGAGTGGATGACCAAGCCCTCCTCCTCCTCCTCATCCTCTCTCACCCAGGCTCAGGGTACTGGAAAAGCAGCTGCCAAAGCGTCGTCTTCCCTGGTATCAATGTCAGACAAATCATCAGTCACTCCTTCCCTAGACCCACCATGTCCTCCTCCTGAGGAGTCCCCCGAACTGTTTCAGCACAGTGTTGGGTACATGCTCCAGGAGGATGCCCAGCGTTTCGAAGGGTCTGATGATGAAACCCAGCTAGAGGAAGGCAGTAGCGTGAGAGCAGACAGAGGGGATGCTCAAGAAGGACACCAATCTGGCAGTCATGTTCCAGCAGCTGCAGCATACTGCCAGATTGGCTCCAGTGAAGAGGAGGGAGGGGATGATGAGGTCACTGACTCCACGTGGGTGCCTAATAGGAGAGAGGAGGAGGAGGAGGATGAGGAGGAGGCACATCTCCAACGAGGCAGGATGCCCTTTGGTGGCCAGCGTAAGGGCAGTACACCGACGGAATCACACCGCAGAGCTCCGCCTGTGCAGGGCGCTGCCTCTGCCCGTCATTCAAAAAGTTCTTTGGTGTGGGCCTTTTTTGAGGCTAGTGCATCAGATCGCACAGCTGCTGTTTGCAACATATGTCTCAAGCGTATATCGCGTGGCCAAAACATCAGCCGCTTGGGTACCACATGCCTGACCAGACATATGTTGACCTGCCATGCAGCTCGTTGGCAAGCCTACCTCAAAGACCCACACCAAAGAACAAAGCGGACCTCTCCTTGCACCGCATCAGCTGGGATCTCCAACCCCACTATAACTTCAGTCCTCTCTGAAACATGCACTGAGAGGAATGAAGGTGTAGAATTAGGTGTGTCACAGCCAAGTAGTTGCGCCCACTCTGCTAGCAGTACACCGACGTCCGATTCTAGCAGGCAAATTTCCCTGCCCCAGCTGCTGGACCGTCGAAAGAAGTTCACTCCCAGCCATCCACATGCCCAGCGGTTGAATGCTAGCTTGGCTAAATTGCTAGCGCTTCAACTGCTGCCTTTTCAGTTGGTAGACTCGGCCCCCTTCCGTGAGTTTGTGCAATGTGCAGTTCCTCAGTGGCAGGTTCCCAAACGCCACTTTTTCTCACGGAAGGCTATTCCGGCTCTCTACCGGCATGTGGAAGGCAATGTCTTGGCCTCGCTGGACAGGGCGGTCAGCGGTAAGGTGCATATTACCGCTGACTCATGGTCCAGCAGGCATGGACAGGGACGTTACCTTTCTTTCACGGCCCATTGGGTCACTCTTTTGGCAGCTGGGAAGGATTCAGGACAAGGTGCAGTAGTGTTGGAGGTTGTCCCACCGCCACGCCTCCAAAATGCTACTACTGGTTGTGACACACCTCTCTCCTCCACCCCCTCCTCTTCTTCTTCCTCCATGGCCTCTTCCTGTGGTTTGTCCTATGAACCAGCGGTGCTCCGTAGCCGTTCACGGGGCTACGCAAGTACGCAGGCAAAAAGATGCCATGCCGTGCTTGCGCTGGTGTGTTTGGGGGACAGAAGCCACACTGGGGCAGAGGTCCTGTCTGCTCTGCAGGGCCAGGCCGAGAGGTGGTTGACGCCACGCCAGCTTAAGCCAGGAATGGTGGTTTGCGACAATGGCACCAACCTCCTCTCCGCCCTCCGACAGGGACAACTGACCCATGTGCCCTGTGTGGCTCACGTCCTTAACCTGGTGGTGCAGCGCTTCTTGGGCAGGTACCCGGGCTTACAGGATGTCCTGAGGCAGGCCAGGAAAGTCTGTGTGCATTTCCGCAGATCTTATAATGCCAGTGCTCGCCTGGCTGAGCTGCAAAAGGAGTTGAACCTGCCCAAGAACCGCCTTATATGTGACATGCCCACCAGGTGGAACTCAACGTTGGCCATGCTGCAGCGGCTGCACACGCAGCAGAGGGCCATCAATGAGTACCTGTGCGACTACGGCACCAGGACAGGGTCAGGGGAGCTTGGTTTTTTTTCTCCACGCCAGTGGGGCATGATCAGGGATGCATGCACTGTCCTGGCACCATTTGAGGAGGCCACGAGGATGGTGAGCAGTGACAGTGCATGCATCAGTGACACTGTACCTCTTGTCCACCTGTTGGAGCACACGCTGCGTGGAATAATGGACAGGGCACTTGAGGCAGAACAGAGGCAGGAAGAGGAGGACTTCCTTGCCTCTCAAGGCCCCCTTTACCCAGACAGTGTTCCTTCTGTCCCACCCATCGCACAGGAAGAGGAGGAGGAGGAGGAGGAGGAGGAGGAGGATTGTGTCAGCATGGAGGTGGAGGCTGGCACTCAGCATCATCAGCAGCAGTCTTTTAGGGATGATTTACAGTCCCAAGAAACCAGTGGACTTGTACGTGGCTGGGAGGAGGTGGCTGCGGATCATGTCGTCCTTAGTGACCCAGAGGACTCCGGAGCGAATGCCTCAGCAAACCTACGCTGCATGGCCTCCCTGATCCTGCAAAGTCTGCGGAAGGATCCTCGTATTCTTCGGATCAAGGAGAGGGACCATTACTGGCTGGCCACTCTCCTTGATCCACGGTACAAGGGTAAGGTTGCGGACCTTATGTTACCGTCGCAGAGGGAGCAGAGGATGAGACAACTCCGGGAGGCCTTGCAGAAAGGTCTGTGCAACGCGTTCCCAGAGACTGGGAGGTTGCAAACTCCTGGTCCTGGACAACGAGTTGCTGAGGCTTCGGCCAGTCAAAGAAGGAGCGGTGGGGAAGGTGGCCGTCTGACCGATGCGTTCAGACAATTCTTTAGTCCGCAGCCCCAAAGTATGATCGGTTCCAGCAACCATCGCCAGCGTCTGATAAACATGGTGCAGGAATATCTAGGGGCAAGGTCAGACTTGGACACCTTCCCCACCGAAAATCCTCTGGCTTACTGGGTCTTGAGGATGGATCACTGGCCAGAGCTTGCACAGTATGCAATTGAGCTACTGGCCTGTCCTGCATCCAGCGTTCTTTCGGAACGCACATTCAGTGCTGCTGGAGGATTTGTCACGGATCACAGGGTGCGCCTGTCCACCGACTCGGTTGATCGACTGACTTTCATCAAGATGAACCAGTCTTGGATCACCACCAGCTACCACACACCTGATGCTGATATAACAGACTAATTGATTTTAACATGTCACATCCCTTCAAGACTGATGCTGATGCTGAGTGCCTGTGCTGTTATGTTGACTGGCTATCCTCCTCCTCCGAGTCCTCAATGATACGATTGATGATGATAGCTTGTAAGATCATTTTTGTTTATGGGTGCCGCCACCAGTGCCTAACGCCCAATTTTTCAGCCCCTGTTTAACAGGGGCGTGTAATTACAATTTTTGAAGCAATACTTTGCAACAGGGCTCATTGCTGTGCTCCAAGTACAGTATCTGTGAGGAGTTGCAGTGTTGTGCCACCAGTGCCTAAGGCCCAATTTTTCAGCCCCTGTTTAACAGGGGCGTGTCATTACAATTTTTGAAGCAATACTTTGCAACAGGGCTCATTGGTGTGCTCCAAGTACAGTATCTGTGAGGAGTTGCAGTGTTGTGCCACCAGTGCCTAAGGCCCAATTTTTCAGCCCCTGTTTAACAGGGGCGTGTCATTACAATTTTTGAAGCAATACTTTGCAACAGGGCTCATTGGTGTGCTCCAAGTACAGTATCTGTGAGGAGTTGCAGTGTTGTGCCACCAGTGCCTAAGGCCCAATTTTTCAGCCCCTGTTTAACAGGGGCGTGTCATTACAATTTTTGAAGCAATACTTTGCAACAGGGCTCATTGCTGTGCTCCAAGTACAGTATCTGTGAGGGGTTGCAGTGTTGTGCCACCAGTGCCTAAGGCCCAATTTTTCAGCCCCTGTTCAACAGGGGCATGTAATTACAATTCTTGATCTAATAATTCACAGCAGGGCCCATTGCTGCACCCACCAAGAGTAACTGTCAGGGCTTACAGTGTTGTGGCACCAGCACCACCATCAAAGGCCCAATTTTTACTACCACTGTTCAACAATTATATGTAATTAAAATTCCTGATATAATAGTTGACAGCAGGGCGTTCCAGCACCAACCAAGAGTAACTGTGAGTGCTTACAGTGTTGTGCCAACACCAACAACTAAGGGGCCTATTTCTGCAGAGTATATACGGCAGGTCCCTACTTTCAAACATCCAACTTACAAACGACTCCTACTTGCAAACGCAAGAAGACAACAGGAAGTGAGAGGAAATCTACCACTAGGAAGGAAAATTCTCTCCTGTAAGAATAAATATGGGAGAAAGGTGTCTCCTCTGTACTGATGCTTTATCAGCAATCCTTGTTTCAAGAAAAACACCACATTTCAAAAACAGTTGTCATTGGGACGGAAAGTGAGGTGAAATGTTCTGAACAGGGGCACAGACAGCAAAACAAATGTTACAGGGGTGATAACCCTTACCTATGTTTTCCAAAAAGTTTAAAAATAGATTTTTGGTCTGGAGCTACACTTCAACAATGTACCTGTTCAAAATTACAAACAGACTCTACATAAGAACAAACCTACAGTCCCTGTCTTGTATGCACCGCCTGTATACGGCTGTTCAGAGTATATAGGGCCTTTTTTATTTTATGTGCGGGGTTCCCCTTAATATCCATACAAGACCCAAAGGGGCTGGTAATGGGCTGGGGTAGGGGGGGGGGTCATGGGGTAGCTATGCCATTTTTCTTAAAGAATTTCATCCATATTACCGGGACCAGACATTACATTAAAGCCGCAAGCAGTTTTAAATGGCTTTTTTTTCCTTTAGAAGTGTCATTTTGTGCAGGGACAGTTCTAAACACGGGAAACACGTGGCACTTCACAGGCATACTTTAGACACCCCCCAGGTACGATATTTAAAGGAATATTTGACTTTTTTTTTTTCACTTTATGCATCATTAAAATGACTGCTCCCGAAAAACGACCGTTTTTAAAACTTCTTTTTGCATT
Organism: Rana muscosa; assembly: GCA_029206835.1. Classification (NCBI taxonomy): domain Eukaryota; kingdom Metazoa; phylum Chordata; class Amphibia; order Anura; family Ranidae; genus Rana; species Rana muscosa. The sequence goes on along the minus strand of CM055117.1, from coordinate 4,943,579 downwards.
GATACATGTCCCCTGGTGCAGAACCCGGGTTCCCAAACCCTTTTTAGGACAATAACATGCATAATAGTTGTTATAATTAGCACTTTAGAATTCGAACGTTCGCATCCATTGTATTTAATAGGGTTCTAATGTTCGTTCGAACTTTCGGTCCGTTCGCGGGTTCTGGTGCGAACCGAACCCGGGGGTGTTCGGCTCATCACTACCCGTGAGTATGGATGGGAATATCCCTACTTGTCTCGGGACTTACTTTTCGAAGTTGAGGTCATACGCCAGAGATGGTATGACGAATTTGTTTGGGAAAAGCTCAAAGTGCCCCATGCAGGACGATATTTGTCCTGTTCACCCTCAGTGTCGAAAAAGTTTAGAGATTGCAGAACAGACTGTATGTGGGGTCGCCATATCCACACAGACAAGGTGCGCATCTGCAGGAAAGATGGAGAGGATGTTGACTATTCGATTGAAGTTTTCGATAAACATCTGAAACCCTTGTTCTTGCCTGATCCGAGGTTCTATTTGTGAGAAGAGAGTCACTTGTTTTTTTTTTCGTGACAACCTTCTAGAAGTGTTCTTGCCGGAGCATCCGAACTGTGCCCTAGTTTTTGTTTGGGTTTTTGTTTTTCTACTCTTTGGAGGAATGAGAGCAGTTTTTGTTTGTTCTCTCTTCTTCACAGTTCAAAGACAGACTTTGGGGGTAGAATCAGTGTAGGGACGCAGGAAGAATGAAGATTGCACCAAGTGTCATTACCGCGGCACTGTCACCAGGTGGCAGTGTTGTGCAACGGCTGTTTGTTTTTTTCACACTCGCATCACTTTACTCATTGGAGCGAATGGGTCTATCGGCTGATGGATCCATTCATTCCAAATTAACACAAAATGTTAGGATGTTGTGTTTTTCTTGTTGTTTCCCTTCTGCAGGAGATTCGTCTGTCAAGACTACTGAGTATGGGGTGGTTCTTAGACAGTGAAGGGAGGGATTGTATATGTGTACATGTTAGATGGTTTTATGGAAAAGTTTTATTGTTTATGTTCCCTTCCCCTTTGAGCAGGTCTTGGTATGGTTAAGATTTAAATTTTTTTAGGGATAGCCTCTGGGGCCAGGCTTATGTCACCACTCTATGGAGGCATGGGTTTGCACCAGACGCTGGGGACCAGCGTCAAATCACAGGGGGGAGTATGTAGCGGGGTCCCTAAATTTAGGTAGGACACTCAGGTGTGTAAGTAGGGGAGTAATGAACCATTTGTGTTCGTGGAGGATTGGACGGTGTAATAATCTCCTTGGCCTGTGGGTGGCGGGTTATCCGTAGGCTCAAGGTAGATTTGCCGTCACAGTGCTACCCTTTTTGTCCCTTTCCGGAGATGGTACGGCGAGGGCGGGGAACCTGCCGTGGTGTCGATGGGAGGAGATAAGAGGGGGAGACGCCCTAACCACGAGGTCTTTGGAGGATTTTCTTCACGCGCCCAGGCACCTTAGGCCTGGGTGCGGGCGGTTCCGGATTCTGGCCCAGGCGCCCTAGGCCTGACCGGAATGGAGTTGGAGTCCATCCCAGGCACCTTCAGCCTGGGGTAAGGTACTAAACCAGGAGGCCTGGGGCCCAGTGACTTTGACTGGGTCCCGCAAGGGTGAAGTGATCTGAGGGTCCCTGAGGTGGACGGGGCCCATGTCTGAGGTGAGGAGGCCGGGGAGGTTACCCATTCGGAGAGTCTGGAGCAGCATCACCCCAGTGACTGATGAGCCTCTGGTAACTCCCTTGGAGGAACATCTTCCCCTGATAGGGGCCGCAGCGCAGCGAAGGTACTCCTATCTACGTTCTCTTGAGTCGCTGGTAGAGACTCTCAAGTTCTAAGTCCTTTCTAGCTAAGGCTATAGTAACCGCTGGCGAGATCGCAGTGGTTTATCTGACAACCAGGATAGTGCCTCGACCTGCTCATCCCCGTATCAAAATGTTATCAAGTCGCAACCAGTTGGCTACTGAAGCACTGTTTATTGTGAGATATGCAATAAAACAAGAGTTGGACTGTGATCGGTGTGTGGAGTTCTGGTTAATGGGAGCAGAGGGAAGTGTTGGCGCAGCAGGACTTAATTCTAGACAGAAGCACACAGGCCCGAGGAAATACAGTATCTGGTACTGGCCTTCACCTCACCCACAGCTATGGGGAGGACATGGGCCGTAGCGTATCTCACCCTGTCGTGTAACATACCCCTAGACAAAAGAGATGGGGTGAGGCCGCTACAGTAAGACCAAGTCTATGGATGTGTTTTGGTGGAGCTGTTGAGCTGTTAGCGGGGTTACTGAAGCAAGGAGAATTAGCCTGTCCATAGCACCCCTCAGTGGCGTAACTAGAACCTTCAGGGCCCGGGTGCAAGAAACCATAAAGGGCCCCCCTGACCACCAGCGGGGGTGCACCCATGGTGGCAGAGCGCCAGAGCTTGGTCGCAAGTGCGACCTTTTGGGACCCTGGTAGTATCGACACTGGTGTCAGTATTTTTTTATTTTAGTTATTTTATTTGTTACCATTTTATTTATTTAGTTTTTCACAAAAAAAAAATTAGGAGCCCGTTGGGGGTGGTGGTGGTGGGGGGGGCTTGGGTGAGATATCATATGTGGATATTCGCCAGCACACCTATCTATATGCCAGTCCTCCTATCCAGGTGTACAGGGGACTGCACAGGAATCCTGGAGCATGCAAATGTGACCCCGGCAACTCCTGAACATACACAATGCTGGTGGGATTGGAAGAGTGACAGTGTTGGGGGGATGGGATGAGTGTCAGTGGTGGGTGGGTGGGATAAGTGTCAGTAGTGGGGGGGGGGGTGAGTGTCAGTGCTGGGGGGATGAGTGTCAGTGGTGGGGGGTAGGGATGAGTGTCAGTGGTGGGGGGGGTAGGGATGAGTGTCAGTGGTGGGGGGTAGGGATGAGTGTCAGTGGTGGGGGGTAGGGATGAGTGTCAGTGCTGGGGGGATGAGTGTCAGTGGTGGGGGGGTAGGGATGAGTGTCAGTGCTGGGGGAATGAGTGTCAGTGGTGGGGGGTAGGGATGAGTGTCAGTGCTGGGGGGATGAGTGTCAGTGGTGGGAGGTAGGGATGAGTGTTAGTACTGGGGGGATGAGTGTCAGTGTGGGGGGTAGGGATGAGTGTCAGTGCTGGGGGGATGAGTGTCAGTGGTGGGGGGTAGGAATGAGTGTCAGTGCTAGGGGGATGAGTGGCAGTGGTGGGGGGGTAGGAATGAGTGGCAGTGCTGGTGGGGGGGGGGGGGTGGAATAATTGTCAGTGCTGGGGGGATGAGTGTCAGTGGTGGGGGGTAGGGATGAGTGTCAGTGCTGGGGGGATGAGTGTCAGTGGTGGGAGGTAGGGATGAGTGTCAGTGCTGGGGGGATGAGTGTCAGTGGTGGGAGGTAGAGATGAGTGTTAGTGCTGGGGGGGATGAGTGTCAGTGTGGGGGGTAGGGGTGAGTGTCAGTGCTGGGGGGATGAGTGTCAGTGGTGGGAGGTAGGGATGAGTGTTAGTGCTGGGGGGGATGGGTGTCAGTGTGGGGGGTAGGGGTGAGTGTCAGTGCTGGGGGGATGAGTGTCAGTGGTGGGGGGTAGGGATGAGTGTCAGTGCTGGGGGGATGAGTGTCAGTGGTGGGAGGTAGGGATGAGTGTCAGTGCTGGGGGGATGAGTGTCAGTGGTGGGAGGTAGGGATGAGTGTTAGTGCTGGGGGGGATGAGTGTCAGTGTGGGGGGTAGGGGTGAGTGTCAGTGCTGGGGGGATGAGTGTCAGTGCTGGGGGGTAGGGATGAGTGTCAGTGCTGGAGGGATGAGTGACAGTGGTGGGGGGGTAGGAATGAGTGGCTGTGCTGGTGGGGGGGTGGAATAATTGTCAGTGGTGGGGGGATGAGTGTCAGTGCTGGGGGGAGGATGAGTGGCTGCGGTGGTGGGGACGGGATGGAATCAGCGGTGGAGGTGGGGACTGGGTACATTGGCAGCGCTGGGTGCCGGGATCAGAGACACTTACTTGCTGTCAGTGTCCACTCGGTTTCCCCTGCATTGCTTCATGTCTCTCTCGGCTCCACGTGTTTCTACTCTTCACACAGCGGCCGCGACCTCCTGCAGCTCCTCCCCCACCTTCTCTCAATTGGTGTCAGCAGTGTCCGCCCCGCCCCCCTACATTCTCTTTGTCTCTGGATAGGCGGGGGCGGGCGGTCCACAGTCTCAGCACTGCCTCTGCCTTCTCTCTCTCCCCCTCAGCAGACGAAAAGCCCCCCTCCCCGCGGCGTAACGAACTGACACATGCCGCCCTCACAACAGCAGCCAGAGTGGACACACACAGTCAGGTGGGCCCCTCACACACGGGCGGCGGCGGGTGGGCCCCCCTGAATTGGCAAAACTACAGGGCCCAGTCGCAAGTGCGACTGCTGCGACCCTGATAATTCCGCCGCTGGCACCCCTACTACAGTGATCTTCACTAACTTCCTGGTCCCATGCCCAGTACCTCCCCTGCAGTATTCTGAACACAGGAGGTCAGCCTCTTGGCATGGGCACCATTCAGAAATCGCTTTGCATTCTCTCAATGCATGCAAAGTGTCCTTTGATTGGATGATGTGGAGAGGTGGGCCAGTGATGTCACACTTCCCACCTTATCCAATCGTTCAATTTGCATTGATTTAGATAATGTAAAGCAATCTTTGAATGGAGCCCATGCCGAGCAGCTAATCTCCTGTGTTCACATTGCAGCAGGGCCGCCACTCAGCAGGGAACCTGGAAGCTAATGGAGATCACTGTAGTAGCAGTGTAGTAGCTTTGTTTATACAGTGATTTCGGGTTTCTAGAGGCATCCCACAGGTATGGTATATACATAGTTGGTCCAAGCTGGTCTAATGTAACTATGTAAAATTGCCATACCTGGATTTCTTTTAGGGCACATGCCTGGCACAACCTTCTGTCTCTGAAATTTAAGGACCCAATCCTCAACATTGGTGTTCATTGTTGTACAGAACACGTCCTGTTATTTTCGGGTGTACGTGGAACCGAAAACGGTGTTCTTGTAATTGTTGTTTCCTGTTTTGGATAAAAGCCTGTTAAAGGAAACTCTGAGTTGCCGTGTGTTCCCTTAGAACCTCTGTCATACAGCAAGTACCCACCACATCTGTCCTGGGCAAGTGTTTCATTATTGACCTTTCCAGAAAATACCAGTTTCCTGGTTGTCATGCTTATCCAATAGGTTCAGTACTTTCTATGTCACTGATAAAGAACAACTATAAAGATCACTCCAGTTCCCTGACCTGTATTCTTGTCCTAGGTCAATGGGTCAGACAGTACGGAAGTTGGACCCAGTCAGAGTATTGAGACAGACGATTGGAATAGAAGGCTTGGACTTTTTAGGCACAACCACGTAGGTGATTAATATATAAAATAATTTTATTGTACATATATGTAGCGGGGTATTGCTTTAAGGCCTCAGAGACTACCGTACCCAGAATGCCACGAGACACCCAAGGTGCATTGCCCCACGCAAAGACTGCTGGGGTGGGTTATGTAACTGGGGGGCGGGACTGAGTTCGGCCTCTTTGGACACCGCCCGCCCAGCAAGTGGAACTCTGTGTCGAGTCTGCTGTGTTACAAGGCCTGAAGCCGGGACTTTTCTCCAAAGAGCCTTCCGTTTTCACCTAGGAGCTTGCGGGACGTCATCCGACTGCTGCTGTGCTGTTGCCAGGAGGACCGAAGACCCGGGTGTCATGGGATCTGTGTACCGAGACACAGCAGCGGAAGATACGGACACGGACTGGTCCGGTTGGGTGAGAGAGCACCTGCTCAGAGACAAACACAGGATCTCCTAGGCCAGATAACTGTTGTTCGGAATTAACTTTAGTGTTTGTAGTCACACACCGGAGGGACAGTGCTTTGAGTATATAGGAGTCTCTAAGACCTATCCTGTGTTCACCAAGTTCAAGACCCCTTTTCTCTTTGTGGATTATAACTTGTTTTCTTCAAAAGTGCACCACCGTTTGCTAGTGAAGATCTTTTTCTGCAGAACTTCTACATAGTACAGTCAGGTCTGACTTGGTAGCGTAGACATTTCTGGGCGCCATTTTTACCCACGAGGTAGAATAGCTGCAGCGGGGACTGTTAGTTTATTTTGTTATATCTGTCTGTTTGCAAAAATACCCCTTTCATTGCAGGGCTCTGCATGTGTTCATGTATACTGTTTCTATGCTTAACCAATATTCTCAGTAAAAGTGCCAGGGTTAAGTACACTTGTGTTTGTGTCATTTACTGTGCAGAAGAGACGGTTATTGATAGCCATACCCTATTGCTGTGTTTATTGCAGGATTGTGCCTCCGAGAGTTACAGGTTACACAATCCTATCATCCCCTACTGACTGTGCCAGGAGAGGTTAGAGCCAATTGCTGGGGGTTGACAGCAGTGCATTACAGGGCCCAAATAAATTATTTCAGCGGCTCTCTTAGCTGGGGGAATCGCTACATATAGAAAATACATTAAAAGATATCCACATTTAAGAAGTCAGTACAACAGAGTTATATAATTCATACTGTACATAGAAATTATCGTAGAAACTTGGAGGTGAGAAAACGCTCATTCCATAGTAATAATTGAGTCCAGGGATAAGGCTAAGTAACAGATTATGATGATTATAATGTCCTAGGCTCTACATGTTACGTGCCTTGCGCTTCTTCAGGAGCATCAGCAGACTAGTCCAGACTTGGGGATATTGCACAAACAATTAAAACCAATGTGACGTGCAACGGGTAAAAGTGGGTGGATAAACAGGGAGGTTTAAGGTAGTCCTGACAACACCATGTGTCTAAGGGATCAGGTAAAGTGGAGCATTAGGGTAACTGGTATGAGTAAAGAGGGGACAGTTCAATGTACACGAACAGACCCTATAAACCAGCCGGACAAAACCAGAAAGTTCCTGGATAGAGGAACAATCTGCACAACCTCTTCCAGCAAGGGTAAAAACCCAGGGATTCTCTAGGAGGTTTGAGATGTCACTGTGATGCTGATAGTCCAGGGGTATGTAGCCAAAGAATATACCTGAATGGCCATAAGTAGAATGGATCCCTGTTAAGAGCCGCCACCGCTCTGGTACGAACAGGGCCGGATTCCAGACAAGGCCACCGAGGCCAGGCCTCGGGGCGGCAGTGGGTGCAGGGGCGGCGCTGCGGCAACAGGAGGGTGAAAAAATCCTGTCGTCCCGGTGTCCTGCTGAAAAAGATCCCCTGGTGCATTATGACCCCCCTGTACTGCGCAGCCTGCAGGCGCAGCGCTTGCGCAGTACAAAACACAACGGAGCCTCCGAAAATAGCCGAAGATGAATAACTGTGAGTCAGCTGTTACAGGGCACCTGCGCAATGACCACAATGCAGCGGCACGCTCGTGATGCTCGTGCAGAGCAAGGGGCAGGTGTATTAATGTTATCTCGTGCAAGGGGCGGATCTGCAAAGGGGCGGGTTTATTACTGTTACATCGTGTACGGGCGGATGGCTCTGCAAGGGGCAGGTGTATTAATGTTATCTCGTGCAAGGGGCGGATCTGCAAAGGGGCGGGTTTATTACTGTTACATCGTGTACCGGCGGATGGCTCTGCAAGGGGCAGGTGTATTAATGTTATCTCGTGCAAGGGGCGGATCTGCAAAGGGGCGGGTTTATTACTGTTACATCGTGTACGGGGCGGATGGCTCCGCAAGGGGCGGGTGTATTAATGTTATCTCGTGCAAGGGGCAGATCTGCAAAGGGGCGGGTTTATTACTGTTACATCGTGTACGGGGCGGATGGCTCCGCAAGGGGCGGGTGTATTAATGTTATCTCGTGCAAGGGGCGGATCTGCAAAGGGGCGGGTTTATTACTGTTACATCGTGTACGGGGCGGATGGCTCTGCAAGGGGCGGGTGTATTATTGTTATATCGTGCAAGGGGTGGATGGCTACAGGAGAGAGCAAATTTTAAAATGATGGACAGAGATGATAAAAATGTTGATGGGCGTTTTCAATACTTGTCACAGTATGTTGTTATTATGCTTATAGAATGGCTACAGGGGGTGCCTCTGCCCATCAATTTAAAATGTGCCCTCTTCTGTAGCCATCCGTCCCTTAAACGATATAACAGTAATACACCCGCCCCTTGCAGATCCACCCCTTGCACGAGATAACATTAATACACCCACCCCTTGCTCTGCACGAGCATCGGGAGCGTGCCGCTGCATCTGGCACAAAGGTATTTACTTCCTTGCTGGGCATGCCCCCTATGTGATGGTGTGTGTGTGGGGGTGGGGGGCCGGCATAAAAGGACCCGGCCTTGGGGCGGCAAAGGGAGTAAATCCTGGGCCTGGGTATGAACGGCTGCTGCAAGTAGCAAGGGTATTGTCAGGGGATGGTCAACATTTAAAAGGGTCATGCGGTAATGCAGTCCTCGCCAGATCCTACCAATAACAGTAATATGAATTCTCTTCAGTGAAGAATCCAATTTTAGCACTGTCTCTCTGTCTCCGCAGATGCTCTCTTGGTACCAGGTCTGGATTTTTCCTGCCATGTGAACGGTTCTGTGACCATCTCCTGTGTGGTGGAGTCCGGGGCAGACGCTTCGTACTTCTGGACTGTAGATGGGCAGCCCCCGCAGAGCGACACCAACTCTTCATGGCAGGTCAGCGGGAATCACATCACAGGGGACGCCAACTCTCCACGGAACGTCAGCTGCATGGCCCGGAATGTCTTCAACCAGGTGTGGACTCCCCAGCAGGTGATTCACTGCCCAGGTGAGAGGTGTTGGACTCGTTCTATATGGATAGTAATGTTCAGGAATGGGCAGCGAGGGACCAGTGGAAGGGTTGGCCAGGGGTGTATGGTCTTCCAGGGGTGTATGGTCTTCCAGAAGTGTATGGTCTTCCAGTGGAATCATGCCAAAACTTTTTATTGTTGACCATGTCCCTGTTTCTCATTTCCTGTCCTGGTGACACCCTGTGTGTCAGGGTATAATGGGTGTCACCAAAACAGGACGTAAGGGAGAAACTCTCACAAGCACCTAACAATTGTATTTTAGAACATGGAGCTATTTTATTATCTCGTTCAGTGTTTGATGGCTGAAAAGTACTCACAAAACCTCATAACGGCCAACAAAGGCCCAACAGAGCTTCAGAGACACAATGGGAACAAATCAGAAGTTGTGTCAAATGTTTTTAACTCCTTTCTGCCCACAATCTGTACATTACCTTTCCCTACCATGATGTCTGTGCTGGGGATACATTAATAGATATCCAACCTTCGTGAGACACCAGCTGACACTTTGTGTGGCTGCTGACCTTAAATCCTGAATCTTGTTGGAGAACCACGGTTCCCCTTATGATTGAGATCCGATCTGAGTGGTTGGTAGGAATCATGTGATCACTGTGTCAGCCCTGACATAGAGATCACATAAAGTGGCTGTAAAGGCAGAAGGTGCATTCTATGCATTAAGATAAAAAGCATCCCCCCTCAGCCCCTCTAATACTTACTTGATCCCCATCTAGATCCAGCGATGTTGTAGGAGTGTCTCGGCTGCCCGGGACTTCCCTCCTCATTGGCTGAGACAGAAACACCATTGGCTCCTGCTGCTGTCAATCAAAGTCAGTCAGCCAATGAGGAGAGAAAGGGGTCGGGCCGGGGCTCTGTGTCTGAATGGACACAGGGAGCTGTGACTCGGCTCGGGTGCCCCCATAGCAAGCTGCTTGCTGTGGGGGCACTCAACAGGTGGGAGGGACCCGAGAAGAGGAGGATACGGGCCGCTCTCTGCCAAACCCCGTACAGAGCAGATAAGTATAAAATGTTTGTTATTTTTAACAAAAAAAACTAACAAAAATGAGACTTTACAATCACTTTAAGGTTTTTCACCTTTATTGTGTGCATTAAGGTGAAAAACTTCTGTGCTGCAGCTCCCTCCAGACCCCCTGCTTTTTCCTGCCTGAGCCCCATCCGATCCAACCATGTGCTCCAGCTACTGTCTCTCTCCTCATTGGACAGATTTATAGCAGCAGGAACCATTTAATCAAATCCTGTGACACAAGGGGCGGGGCCGAGTCTTGCTGGCCGTGTCAATGGACACAGCAGCGGGACTCAGGAACAAGCATGTACAGGTGCCCCCAGGAAAAGCGGCTTCCCATTAGTGCACCCAATGAAGAGGAGGGGCCTGGAGTGCCAGCGGGGGACCCCAGAAGAGGGGAATCGGTGGCTGCTCTGTGCAAAACTATTGCACAGAGCAGGTAAGTATAGGCATGTTTGATATTTTTATTAAAGAAAACATTTTTCAGCGATTTTGCTGCGATTTCAGGCAATGCCTGTGTAAACTTGAGGTCTATGGACCTCAACTCGCATCAAAGTCGGGCCAAAAAAAAAAAAATGTCCCTTTAAGAGCATTGGGCGGAAGTGACGTTTTGACGTCGCTTTCGCCCTGCAATGATATGGAGACGGGTGGGGGCCATCTTCCCTTCACTCCTCCCCATGCCAAGCCAGGGACAATACGTGATCGCCTCCGCCGGCGGGGGGGCCCTCTCCCACTGCCGATAACAGTGATCTTGCGGCGAATCTGCCGCAGAGACCACTTTTATCTTGAAGCGGACCGCACACTCTTGAAGAGGATACCGGGGTTATGATAGCTAGCTGCTTCCATAACAACGGTATTCCTCTTCAAAGTAGCCACAGATAACGACGTCGGGAGGTCAGGAAGTGGTTACAATTGTGTTCTTTTTTGTCAAGGTTTTTTTTTTAACAAAACAGTATAACTTATAAATAATACAATTATAACTTATAAATTATAAAAGAAAAGCCTCATAATTGCAAATAAGTCATTAGAGATGCCCACAGCGTAAAAATTTGTTTAGTTTCGGATTCGTTTATTAAGTTAGTAATTTTGTTTTGTCATATTCCATATGTTAGAATGATTCCTTTTCGGAATTTGTTTCATATATTCGGATTAGTTTTGTATGTTCGTTATTTTCAAATTGAAAGCTGTTAAATTTCGTAAGACTGTTATATTTGTTCTGTTCTTTTCTTTGATATTCTATTCTATTCTGTTTTATTTTATTCAACAATTTTTTTTCATTTTATTATATTATATTCCTTTCTTTTCTATTCTGTTTTATTCTATTCTATTATTTTTTATTTTAGTCTATTATATTTCATTTTTATTCTGTTCTCTTCTATAAAGCAGCCTAAGTGGGAATCATTATCTTATTTCACTTTTATACCTTATTGTATTTATTGCAATATATTTCCATTTCAAATTCAAATTAATTTTCGAATTCAAATTCAAATCAATTTTCAAAATTCAGACAATTCATTTCAGGGATGCACCGACAGTTTTTAAGACTGAGTACGAGTACTGACTTTTTCTTAAAGTGATACTAAAGGTTCGCATTTTATTTTTTTTAAATAACAAACATGTCATACTTACCTCCACTGTGCAGTTCGTTTTGCACAGTGTGGCCCTGAACAGCGACTTCTGGGGTCCCCCGGCGGCTCTCTCGGCTCCTCTCCCTCTGAGAAGCGCTCTCCCAAGGGGGTTACCTTGCGGGTGTGCTCCCAAGTCCTGCATGACTAGGCCCCGCCCCCCAGCACTCACGTCATTGGATTTGATTGACAGCAGCGCGAGCCAATGGCTGCGCTGCTATCAATCTATCCAATGAAGAGCCGAGAACCCCGGGCAAAGGAAGAGCGCGTACCCGACGCGGGACTTTCCAGGGCTCAGGTAAGTAAAACGGGGGGCTGGGGGGGCGGTAATCGTCAGATGTTTTTTCACCTTAATGCACAGGATGCATTAAGGTGAAAAAACATGAACCTTTACAACCCCCGCTGCTGGATTTTTTTTTTTCATACCTGAAAGGCAAAAGGCATAATGAGCACAATATGCACTGCATACTAGCTCAGTATGAAATACTTACCTTAGAACAGGGCATTGGGAACTTACCTGGTCCACGCAGAGGGAGATGTCATCTTGCCTCGGCGTGTCTTCCAGGTATCGCCGCTCCAGCGCTGTGAGTGGCTTGAGCGGCGATGTCGTCACTCCCACGCATCGGCAAGGTCCGGCGGCTGCCGGCCTTTAGCCGAGAATCCCCGCTGCGCATGCTCATTGGGAGGGAAATATCTCCTAAACCGTACAGGTTTAGGAGATATTATTTTTACCTACAGGTAAGCCTTATTATAGGCTTACCTGCAGGTAAAAGTTCAAAATTAGGGTATACAACCGCTTTAAGTACTCGCCGATACCAATTACCGATACCTATTTTTAGTGTCATGTGACAGTATTACCGTTTCTTTATGAAGAACTGTAATATAGAGTTCACACACAGTATGTGCAGTCTGGTATTGACATCGGTATTTCAGCCCCCTCCGGTGCGACTTTATTCAGCGGTTCAGGTGTAATTCAGGAGCGAATTGTCAAAGTGTATGACAATGGAAATCCCACCTGAACCCGAAGGTATCTGTTTTAGTGTCGGAGCATTTGCATGAGTACAGGTGCAAATGGTTAGTATCGTCACCGATGCCAATTTGTTCCATTATAATTTATTTCTGATTCGTTAAACATCGTTACTATTGCGATTGGGAAATTCGGATACATTTGAATCTCCGAATAACAAAAATTTTGTAACGAAACGCATTGCACATGTCTATATAGTCATAGAGTTCTTGCCAGTGTAACCTGATACATGCTGATGTTGCTAAATAGTCCTGGGCATGTAGGCATCATGGGTCATAAAAGGGTGGAACATTTGAAGGGTGTTTGATGGGAGTCATGATATAAAATATAATGCAGAATAGAAGTTGATCCTCCTTATCACCCACAATGCCTTGAAATGAAGGGATGTCGTAGATTGATGTGCACATTTATAAGGGACACCCGAGCTGCCATCTTTCTGTCCTCACAGGTCCACTTTTAATCAGGTCTGTGGCCATGATAGGGCTACAAACCGACCTCAATGCTCTGTATAATTGGGCGACTATGTGGTAGATGAGATTTAATGTTGATGAATGTAAAATGATGCACTTGGGGGCTAAGAATATGAATGCATCATACATACTAGGGGGAGTACAACTGGGGGGATCCGTAGTGGAGAAGGATCTGGGGGATCCGTAGCGGAGAAGGATCTGGGGGGATCCATAGTGGAGAAGGATCTGAGGGGATCTGTAGTGGAGAATGATCTGGGGGGATCCGTAGCGGAGAAGGATCTGGGGGGGATCCGTAGTGGAGAAGGATCTGGGGGATCTGTAGTAGAGAAGGATCTGGGGGGATCTGTAGTGGAGAAGGATCTGGGGGAATCTGTAGTGGAGAAGGATCTGGGGGGATCCGTAGTGGAGAAGGATCTGGGGGGATCCGTAGTGGAGAAGGATCTGGGGGATCTGTAGTGGAGAAGGATCTGGGGGGATCCGTAGTGGAGAAGGATCTGGGGGGATCCGTAGTGGAGAAGTATCTGGGGGGATCTGTAGTGGAGAAGGATCTGGGGGGATCTGTAGTGGAGAAGGATCTGGGGGGATCCGTAGTGGAGAAGGATCTGGGGGGATCCGTAGTGGAGAAGGATCTGGGGGGATCCGTAGTGGAGAAGGATCTGGGGGGGATCCGTAGTGGAGAAGGATCTGGGGGGATCTGTAGTGGAGAAGGATCTGGGGGGATCCGTAGTGGAGAAGGATCTGGGGGATCCGTAGTGGAGAAGGATCTGGGGGGATCTGTAGTGGAGAAGGATCTGGGGGGATCTGTAGCGAAGAAGGATCTGGGGGGGATCCGTAGCGGAGAAGGATCTGGGGGGATTCGTAGTGGAGAAGGATCTCGGGGGATCCGTAGTGGAGAAGGATCTCGGGGGATCCGTAGTGGAGAAGGATCTGGGGGGATCCGTAGTGGAGAAGGATCTGGGGGGATCTGTAGTGGAGAAGGATCTGGGGGGATCCGTAGTGGAGAAGGATCTGGGGGATCCGTAGTGGAGAAGGATCTGGGGGGGGATCCGTAGTGGAGAAGGATCTGTTGGGATCTGTAGTGGAGAAGGATCTGGGGGGATCCGTAGTGGAGAAGGATCTGGGGGATCCGTAGTGGAGAAGGATCTGGGGGGATCCGTAGTGGAGAAGGATCTGGGGGGATCCGTAGTGGAGAAGGATCTGGGGGGATCGGTAGTGGAGAAGGATCTGGGGGGATCTGTAGTGAAGAAGGATCTGGGGGGGATCCGTAGCGGAGAAGGATCTGGGGGGATCCGTAGTGGAGAAGGATCTCGGGGGATCCGTAGTGGAGAAGGATCTCGGGGGATCCGTAGTGGAGAAGGATCTGGGGGGATCTGTAGTGGAGAAGGATCTGGGGGGATCTGTAGTGGAGAAGGATCTGGGGAGATCCATAGTGGAGAAGGATCTGGGGGGATCCGTAGTGGAGAAGGATCTGGGGGTTTTGGTAGATCATAAGCTCAATAATAACATGCAATGCCAAGCTGCGGTCTCCAAAGCGAGGAAAGTCCTGTCATGTATAAGAGAGGTATGGACTCCAGAGAGAGAGACGTCATCTGTACAAATCATTAGTAAGACCTCATCTGGAATATGCAGTTCAGTTTTGGGCCCCAGTTCTTAAAAAGGTTATCGGGGGAACTGCAGAAAGTACAGAGAAGGGCAACCAAACTGATAAGAGGCATGGAGGAGCTCAGCTATGAGGAGAGATTAGAGGAACTGAATGTATTCACTCTGGAGAAGAGGAGATTAAGGGGGGATATGATCTCCATGTACAAATATATAAGGGGTCCATATAGTGAACTTGGTGTTGTTATTCACTTTATGGTCAACACAAAAGACAAGGGGGCACTTTTTACATCTAGAGGAAAGGAGATTTCACCTCTAAATACGGAAAGGTTTCTTCACAGTAAGGCCTCGTACACACAACCGGTTTTCTCGACAAGAAAACAGCTGGGAGAGCTTTTTGCCGTGAAAACCGTTCGTGTTTATGCTTTCTCGTCGTGAAAACTGCCGGAAATCCCGGCGAGAAAAATAGAGAACATGCTCTCTATTTTTTCGTTGTGATTCCCGGCCAGTTTTCCTGTCGAGAAAAGCGGTCGTCTGTATGCTTACCTGAAGGGCAACGAAACCGCGCATACTCGATAACACTTTTGCTGCATGCGCGGTAGCATACAAAGTTAGTGTGGGGGTGTAGCAAGATGGCGGTGACGGAATCGAATGTGACGAGACGCCGGCTCGTCGTAGTCGATGGCGTCACCGCGTTCTTGCCATTCGAAAGAACGACGGTTATTTTGAGTGGCCGTGTGTATACACGGCTTTGCAAGACAAGCTTGCCAGGAATCCCGTCAGGAAAACCGACGTTTTTTTTTTGCTGGTGGGATTCCCGGCCGTGTGTACGAGGCTTTAGAGCTGTGAAAATGTGGAATAGACTCCCTGCAGAGGTGGTTCTGGCCAGCTCAGTAGATTGCTATAAGAAAGGTCTGGATTCTTTCCTAAATGTACAGAATATAACTGGGTACTACCTAGAGCTGCACAATTAATCAGTAAAAAATCGTGATCTCGATTCAACCCCCTTGACGATCTCCAATGCAGAGTTTGCCGATTCTTTCATATAACAAGTGGAGAGAATTTATCTGCTCACTCGGCTGTCAAAAGAAAAAAGTCCGGGCAGTCTGCCAAGTTTTTAGATCAAAGGGATAAACTTCTGTGTGTAAAGAAAGTCGGGCACTCTGCCAAGTTTTTTTTAACAACATGAAACATTGTAACTAACTTCCTTCTTAGAGCAAACTTCTGTGTGTAAATGCAGGAATTTTACCCACTTAAAGTCCAAATCTTTTTCTGAGGCCTCGTACACACGACCGAGTTTCTCGGCAAGAACCAGCAAGAAACTTGCTGGCAGAGATGTCTTGCCGAGAAACTCGTTCGTGTGTATGGTTTCTCGTCGAGAAAACCGACAAGTAACCTCGACGAGAAAATAGAGAACCTGCTCTCTATTTTCTCGTCGAGATTCTCGTCAGCATGTTTCTCGACGAGAAAAGTGACTGTGTGTGCACTTACCTGTCCTCCCGGAAGCCCGCGCATGTTCGAAATGAATTCGACGCATGCGCGGTAGCTTCCTAGCCATACGTAGGGTATACCAAGATGGCGGCGACGGCATCGAATGTGACGAGCGCATGCTCGTCGTAGTCGATAACGTAACCGCGTACGCTCCATTCAAAGAACCGCGGGTTCCATGAAACGAGCGTGTGTACACTCGGCCGGGACAATTTTCTTGTCCAAGAATCTCGTCGAAAAAAACGACATGTTTTTTTCGACGAGAATCTCGGCCGTGTGTACGAGGCCTGACACTTTAAGTTAAAATCCAATTTTTTTGCTAGAAAATTACTTGGAACCCCCAAACATTACATATATTTTAGCAGATACCCTAGAAAATAAAATGGCAATTGCTGCAATATTTTATGTCACACTGTATTTGCCCAGCGGTCTTTCAAATGCAATTTTTTTGGGAAAAAATACACTTCAATGAATAATAATAATAATTAAAAAAAAACAGTAAAGTTAGGCCAATTTTTTATTTTTTTTATGTGAAAGAGGATGTTAAGCTGCGATAATCGTGATCTATCTTCTAAGCAAAAAAATCGTGATTCTCATTTTAGCCAGAACCGTGCAGCTCTACTTTATAGGTAAAGTTGATCCGGGGAAAATCCGATTGCCTCTCAGGGGATCAGGAAGGAATTTTTTCCCCTGCTGTAGCAAATTGGATCATGCTCTGCTGGGGCTTTTTCGCCTTCCTCTGGATCAACTGGGTATAGAATTGTGTATATGGGATTGTATGATATTATTTATTTTTTATTATTATTTTTTTATGGTTGAACTGGATGGACTTGTGTCTTTTTTCAACCTGACTAACTATGTAACTATGTAACTATGATAGGAGTGTACAGGGTCCGGGGAGGACAGTCTAATTATAATGTCCTCCTGTGTCTTACAGATCCGGAAGGGAAGTTGTTGAGAGTCGTGAAGCTCTGTGTGAAGGTGCTTCTCTGTGTCATGTACAATTCCCTGCTGGTACACAGCATATGGGAGATAAGGAAAGCAGCCGCAGCCAATCAGTGAAGACTCAACATATTCCGTGTGCCATCTCTCTCCTTCCCGCCATCATACGCCGTGGCATGCCTCTTCCCTGCGTCATGTACCAAGCCTGGAGACACTTTACTTCCAAGTTATTTCATGTACCATAGTGATTTGTATATGTTTTATTTTTTATGGTCAGGACACACAAATACATTGTTACAAAGTATTTATCTTCTTAGGTTTCCCAGGCTCTCCTTAGCTGCTTTGCTGAAAAAAAAACTTGTTGTTTACAAATTTGGGTCATTAATAAATTAAAATGAAAAGGAGTTGGCGTGAAAGATCTCCTCTCTCAGCTTTATTCTTTATTCTGTCATTGTAGTCTCCCATCACCCACTATCCTCCTGAGAATGCCCCTTCCATGGCCACCATGGTGATCCTACAGCTTCCATACTTACCTATTCGCTCCCCCGTACATCTGTGTAGATCAGGAGTTTTACTTTACTGTTCACTGGCCACATGCTTGTTTCAGGTCAGTGACTCAGAAAACCAATAATGTCAGAGACAACCGGGGGGAACTAGCAACTTCATAAGACCAGCAATGTCTCCCTTCATATTTCTTCTTTCCATGGAGTCCATTATTATATTTTTCTACAAATCCATGTGATTGTAATGTGATATAAAAATAAATATAAGTTACAGTGTTACCCTGTGTGTGCCCTACATCACTATAAGCCTTCCTGTGTGTATATATACACTATATTGTCAAAAGTATTGGGACACCTGCCTTTACATACACATGAACTTTAATGACATCCCAGTCTTAGTCCGTAGGGTTCAATATTGAGTTGGCCCCGCCCTTTGCAGCTATAACAGCTTCAACTCTTCTGGGAAGGCCGTCCACAAGGTTTAGGAGTGTGTCTATGGGATTTTTTTATCATTCTTCCAGAAGAGCATTTGTGAGGTCAGGCACTGAAGTTGGACGAGAAGGTCTGGCTCGCAGTCTCCGCTCTCATTCAACCTAAGGGGTTGAGGTCAGGACTCTGTGCAGGCCAGTCAAGTTCCTCCACCCCAAACTCGCTCATCCATGTCTTTATGGACCTTGCTTTGTGCACTGGTGGGCAGTCATGTTGGAACAGGAAGGGACCGTCCCCAAACTGTTCCCACAAAGTTGGGGGCATGAAATTGTCCAAAATGTCTTGGTATGCTGACGCCTTAAGAGTTCCCTTCACTGGAACTAAGGGGCCAAGCCCAACCCCTGAAAAACAACCCCCACACCATAATCCCCCCTCCACCCCACACCATAATCCTCCTTCTACCAAATGATTTGGACCAGTGCACAAAGCAACATCTATAAAGACATGGATGAGCGAGTTTGGGGTGGAGGAACTTGACTGACCTTGACCCAATAGAACAATTTTGGGATGAATTATAGTGGAGACTGCGAGCCAGGCCTTTGCATCCAATATTAGTGCCTAACCTAACAAATGCACTTCTGGAAGAATGGTCAAACATTCCCATAGACACCCTCCTAAACCTTGTGGACAGCCTTCCCAGAAGAGGTGAAGATGTTATATCTGTGTAGCGGGGTCCTCAAATTGATGGGATACACCTGGGCAATAGTGTAACCCAGGTGTATAATTGTGTTAGGATTCAGACCCCTTTTTGTTTCGTGGAGGATTGGAGGATGTAGTATTCTCCTTTGCCTGTGGGTGGCGAGGTACCCACGGGCTTCAGGTAGAATCATCCCCTGCAGTGCTCTCTGTTTGGTCTCTTCCCGGAGATGGTGTGGCTGGGGCGGGGAACCCGCCGGACCGTTGAAGGGAGGAGATAAAAGGGGGAGACGCCCTTGCCACGGGGGTGGTGGTCGTGTGGTTCCTGCGGGGAAGGAGGTCCTCGGAGGAGGAGGGCTGCGGCCCGCACCCAGGCACCTTAGGCCTGGGTGCATGGAGATCCAGGAGTCTGGTCCAGGTGCCCATGGCCTGGTCCGGAGTCACGTTGGCGTCCATCCCAGGCACCTTTAGCCTGGGGTGAGGTACTATCGAGGAGGCCTGGGGCCCAGTACCTTCGACTGGGTCCCGCTAGGGTGGACTGTCCGAGGGTCCCTGAGCGGAGGGACTCGAACCTGAGGTGAGGAGACCGGGGAGGTTACCCACTGAAGACCCGGAGCAGCACCAACCCGGTGACGGTGGGCCTCTGGGAACTCTCTTGGGAGGACACATCCCCCTGATAGGGGCCACAGCGTATCGAAGAGGGCTCCATTGCTGTTCGTAGGGGTTGCTGGAAGAGACCCCATCTTTAGAACTTAAATCTTAGGAAGTGCCTTGATCTGCTCGTCCCACCGTTGAAAAGGTTATAGGTCCTAACCTGTACTGCAAGAGAACTGTTATTGTGCTTTGCTATTGGAGTGTCAAATAAACAAGTGTTGGACCTTTCTCCGGTGTGTGAACTCCAGTTACTGGAACCAAAGGGGAGGCGGGTGAGCTTGTGGTTACAGACTCGGTGCATTCGCAGAACACATTGGCCCGAGGAAACATCAGGAAATGGCCTTCACCTCCCTATTGAAATGGGGAGGACATGGGCCGTGGCGCATCTCACTCTCACAACTCAGGAACCCCTAGACAAGAGTTGGTGTGTGACAGATGAAGAAGAAGTTGGAGAGAGGGTGAGGCCGCTACACCTGCAAAGGCTGGGCCAACTCAATATTGAACCCTAAGGACTAAGACTGGGATGCCATTAAAGTTCATGTGCGTGTAATGGCAGGCGTCACAATACTTTTGACAATATGGTGTATGTGTGTGTGTCCTACTTTGATAAGATCCACAGAGAAACCCAAACTATTATTATTATACATTTATATAGCTTTGCCATACAATATATATACTGTATGTATACACACACACTTTTTTAACTACTTCTGTCTGCATTTTCTGTGCCCACCAGTGCCACCTACCAGTGCCCACCGGTGCCACCCATCAATGCCCACCAGTGCTGCAAATCAATGCCCATTAGTGCCACCGATCAGTGCTGACTATCAGTGTCACCTACCAGTGCCCATCAGTGCCACCCATCAGTGATCATCAGTGCCACCCATCAGTGCCCATCAGTGCAGCCTATTAAGTGCCCATCAGTGCAGCCTCATCAGCACACATCAGTGAAGGAGAAAATGTACCTGTTTTCAAAAATTTATAACAAACTATGGAACTTTTTTTTCTTTTTCAAATTTTTCAGTCCTTTTTTATTTTATTTAGCAAAAAATAAAAAACCCAGCAGTGAATTAATACCACCAAAAGAAAGCTCTATTTGTGTGAAAAAAATTATACAAATTTCATTTGGGCACAGTGTTGCATGACTGCGCAATTGTCATTCAAAATGTGAGAGCGCTGAAAGCTGAAAATTGGTCTGGGCAGGAAGGGGGTTTAAGTGCCCGATAGGCAAGTGGTTAAAGAAATGTTAACAAACATTTTGAAATGTCTAAAAACATTTTTTAATGTTTTAATACATTTTACATCTACATTTTAAATCAAAACTGATCTACAGATAAAACAGAGTAGATCCAAAAGTAACAATGTTACTTTGTATCTATCGCCTGTCTGATCAATGTTTATAAACAATGTTACTTTGTATCTATCTCCCGTCTGATCAATGTTTATAAACAATGTTACTTTGTATCTCTCTATCTCCCGTCTGATCAATGTTTATAAACAATGTTACTTTGTATCTCTCTATCTCCCGTCTGATCAATGTTTATAAAAAAATTTACTTTGCATCTCTCTATCTCCCGTCTGATCAATGTTTATAAACAATGTTACTTTGTATCTATCTCCCGTCTGATCCGGCGGATGACAGGGCGGTCCCTGCACACTGTGCAGGGACCGCCCTGTCAGATCTCCGCTCTCCCCTATGGGGGGGGATCGGATGAACACGGACCGTCAGTCCGTGTTCATCCGATCCGCTCTGCAGACGGATTGAAATATAGGATTTTCCTCCGTCTGCAGAATCGGAGGATTGCAGACCCAGAGGAGATCGGGTGTCAGCGGATGTTCATCTACTGACACCCACTATCTCATAGGGACCAATGTATGTCCCTTTTATATCCGTAAACGGATGGATGAAAAAGCGGACATACGGTCCGCATGTGTGAAAGGAGCCTAAGTAAGGCGTATATGATGGAGTATATCCTTCAGTATCATGACTGATGCCTTACTTCCCTTAGTAATGGTATATAGTTCCATTGGATGTGATGCACAGCTAATGGATATAGATCAAACCGTCATTCCATAGGTATATCCTTCATACAGAGAAGTCCATCCATTATAGCCATACAGCACTGCTGAAATAGAGCGCTCAGCCCAGGTCTTTCCAAGATATCAAACACCTGCTAATTGAATATTGAGATGCAACAATATAGCACATTCATGGCTGATACAATCACAGTCATCAGCCTTCATGTATTCAATGCAGGTCATGCTCTGATCCAGCAGACTGGACAAATTTACAGTGTTGATCATCTTACTTTAAAAAAGTAATTAGTTACAGTTACAAATTACTTCTCCCAAAAAGTAATTGCGTTAGTAACTCAGTTAATACATTGAAAAAGTAATTAGTTACTCAGAAAAGTAACTGACTTTTTTTTGAGGGCACATAGCACATCAGGGCATGGGGCACATAGCACATCAGGGCACATAGCACATCAGGGCACATAGCACATCAGGGCGGGGCACATAGCACATCAGGGCATGGGGCACATAGCACATCAGGGCACATAGCACATCAGGGCACATAGCACATCAGGGCGGGGCACATAGCACATCAGGGCGGGGCACATAGCACATCAGGGCGGGGCATATAGCACATCAGGGCACATAGCACATCAGGGCGGGGCACGTAGCACATTGTTTACCAGCCATGCAGAGTAGCGCAGGAAGCGTGTGTAATAAGTTCTCTCTCATGTCACGGCACTGACGGCAGTCACGCTACTCCCCAAGGCCCCTCCTCTCTTCTCGTCCATCCCAGATGATGTCACAAGCAAATGGGGATGGACAAGAAGAGAGGAGGGCCCGCGGGGAGCAGTGTGACTGCCGTCAGTGCCGTGACATGAGAGAGACCGGGTCATAGAGGAGAGGAGGAATTACACTACTACCATCTAGTGGCAGTAGATGTAATTGGGACAACGCCGCCCAAGTAATGGTAACTGCGTTACCATGAGGGGAAGAGTAATCACTTAGATTACTTGTTACCCTCTAAAGTAACTGCGTTACGCAACTCCGTTTATTCTAACTCGGTTACTTACATCACTGCATTTTCAAAGGGAACACCGAATATATGAATCAAGTCCATGAGGGATTCTTACCCTTCCTGAGTTTTGCTAGCCTATTACCCTTCCTGAGGTTTGCTAGCTTATTACCCTTCCTGAGGTTTGCTAGCTTATTACCCTTCCTGAGTAGTGATGAGCCGAACACCCCCGGGTTCGGTTCGCACCAGAACCCGCGAACGGACCGAAAGTTCGTACGAACATTAGAACCCTATTAAATACAATGGATGCGAACGTTCGAATTCTAAAGTGCTAATTATAACAACTATTATGCATGTTATTGTCCTAAAAAGGGTTTGGGAACCCGGGTTCTGCACCAGGGGACATGTATCAATGCAAAAAGAAGTTTTAAAAACGGTCGTTTTTCGGGAGCAGTCATTTTAATGATGCATAAAGTGAAAAAAAAAAAGTCAAATATTCCTTTAAATATCGTACCTGGGGGGTGTCTAAAGTATGCCTGTGAAGTGCCACGTGTTTCCCGTGTTTAGAACTGTCCCTGCACAAAATGACATTTCTAAAGGGAAAAAAGCCATTTAAAACTGCTTGCGGCTTTAATGTAATGTCTGGTCCCGGTAATATGGATGAAAATCTTTAGGAAAAATGGCATAGCTACGCCATCACCCACCCCCCCCCTACCCCAGCCCATTACCAGCCCCTTTGGGTCTTGTATGGATATTAAGGGGAACCCCGCACACAAAATAAAAAAGGACCTATATACTCTGAACAGCCGTATACAGGCGGTGCATACAAGACAGGGACTGTAGGTTTGTTCTTATGTAGAATGTGTTTGTAATTTTGAACAGGTACATTGTTGAAGTGTAGCTCCAGCCCAAAAATCTATTTTTAAACTTTTTGGGAAACATAGGTAAGGGTTATCACCCCTGTAACATTTGTTTTGCTGTCTGTGCCCCTGTTCAGAACATTTCACCTCACTTTCCGTCCCAATGACAACTGTTTTTGAAATGTGGTGTTTTTCTTGAAACAAGGATTGCTGATAAAGCATCAGTACAGAGGAGACACCTTTCTCCCATATTTATTCTTACAGGAGAGAATTTTCCTTCCTAGGGGTAGATTTCCTCTCACTTCCTGTTGTCTTCTTTCGTTTACAAGTAGGAGTCGTTTGTAAGTTGGATGTTTGAAAGTAGGGACCTGCCGTATATACTCTGCAGAAATAGGCCCCTTAGTTGTTGGTGTTGGCACAACACTGTAAGCACTCACAGTTACTCTTGGTTGGTGCTGGAACGCCCTGCTGTCAACTATTATATCAGGAATTTTAATTACATATAATTGTTGAACAGTGGTAGTAAAAATTGGGGCTTTGATGGTGGTGCTGGTGCCACAACACTGTAAGCCCTGACAGTTACTCTTGGTGGGTGCAGCAATGGGCCCTGCTGTGAATTATTAGATCAAGAATTGTAATTGCATGCCCCTGTTGAACAGGGGCTGAAAAATTGGGCTTTTCGTGGTGGTGGTGGTGGTGGTGGTGTTGCCACAACACTGTAAGCCCTCAGAGTTACTCTTGGTGGGTGCAGGAATGGGCCCTGCTGTGAATTATTAGATCAAGAATTGTAATTACATGCCCCTTTTGAACAGTGGCTGAAAAATTGGGCCTTTCGTGGTGGTGGTGGTGGTGGCGTTGCCACAACACTGTAAGCCCTCAGACTTACTCTTGGTGGGTGCAGGAATGGGCCCTGCTGTGAATTATTACATCAAGAATTGTAATTGCATGCCCCTGTTGAACAGGGGCTGAAAAATTGGGCCTTAGGCACTGGTGGCACAACACTACAACCCCTCACAGATACTGTACTTGGAGCACAGCAATGAGCCCTGTTGCAAAGTATTGCTTCAAAAATTGTAATGACACGCCCCTGTTAAACAGGGGCTGAAAAATTGGGCCTTAGGCACTGGTGGCACAACACTACAACCCCTCACAGATACTGTACTTGGAGCACAGCAATGAGCCCTATGGCAAATTATTGCTAAAAAAATTGTAAGTACACGCCCCTGTAAAACAGGGGCTGAAAAATTGGGCCTTAGCCACTGGTGGCGGCACCCATAAACAAAAATGATCTTCCAAGCTATCATCATCAATCGTATCATTGAGGACTCGGAGGAGGAGGATAGCCAGTCAACATAACAGCACAGGCACTCAGCATCAGCATCAGTCTTGAAGGGACGTGACATGTTAAAATCAATTAGTCTGTTATATCAGCATCAGGTGTGTGGTAGCTGGTGGTGATCCAAGACTGGTTCATCTTGATGAAAGTCAGTCGATCAACCGAGTCGGTGGACAGGCGCACCCTGTGATCCGTGACAAATCCTCCAGCAGCACTGAATGTGCGTTCCGAAAGAACGCTGGATGCAGGACAGGCCAGTAGCTCAATTGCATACTGTGCAAGCTCTGGCCAGTGATCCATCCTCAAGACCCAGTAAGCCAGAGGATTTTCGGTGGGGAAGGTGTCCAAGTCTGACCTTGCCCCTAGATATTCCTGCACCATGTTTATCAGACGCTGGCGATGGTTGCTGGAACCAATCATACTTTGGGGCTGCGGACTAAAGAATTGTCTGAACGCATCGGTCAGACGGCCACCTTCCCCACCGCTCCTTCTTTGACTGGCCGAAGCCTCAGCAACTCGTTGTCCTGGACCAGGAGTTTGTAACCTCCCAGTCTCTGGGAACGCGTTGCACAGACCTTTCTGCAAGGCCTCCCGGAGTTGTCTCATCCTCTGCTCCCTCTGCGACGGTAACATAAGGTCCGCAACCTTACCCTTGTACCGTGGATCAAGGAGAGTGGCCAGCCAGTAATGGTCCCTCTCCTTGATCCGAAGAATACGAGGATCCTTCCGCAGACTTTGCAGGATCAGGGAGGCCATGCAGCGTAGGTTTGCTGAGGCATTCGCTCCGGAGTCCTCTGGGTCACTAAGGACGACATGATCCGCAGTCACCTCCTCCCAGCCACGTACAAGTCCACTGGTTTCTTGGGACTGTAAATCATCCCTAAAAGACTGCTGCTGATGATGCTGAGTGCCAGCCTCCACCTCCATGCTGACACAATCCTCCTCCTCCTCCTCCTCCTCCTCCTCTTCCTCTTCCTGTGCGATGGGTGGGACAGAAGGAACACTGTCTGGGTAAAGGGGGCCTTGAGAGGCAAGGAAGTCCTCCTCTTCCTGCCTCTGTTCTGCCTCAAGTGCCCTGTCCATTATTCCACGCAGCGTGTGCTCCAACAGGTGGACAAGAGGTACAGTGTCACTGATGCATGCACTGTCACTGCTCACCATCCTCGTGGCCTCCTCAAATGGTGCCAGGACAGTGCATGCATCCCTGATCATGCCCCACTGGCGTGGAGAAAAAAAACCAAGCTCCCCTGACCCTGTCCTGGTGCCGTAGTCGCACAGGTACTCATTGATGGCCCTCTGCTGCGTGTGCAGCCGCTGCAGCATGGCCAACGTTGAGTTCCACCTGGTGGGCATGTCACATATAAGGCGGTTCTTGGGCAGGTTCAACTCCTTTTGCAGCTCAGCCAGGCGAGCACTGGCATTATAAGATCTGCGGAAATGCACACAGACTTTCCTGGCCTGCCTCAGGACATCCTGTAAGCCCGGGTACCTGCCCAAGAACCGCTGCACCACCAGGTTAAGGACGTGAGCCACACAGGGCACATGGGTCAGTTGTCCCTGTCGGAGGGCGGAGAGGAGGTTGGTGCCATTGTCGCAAACCACCATTCCTGGCTTAAGCTGGCGTGGCGTCAACCACCTCTCGGCCTGGCCCTGCAGAGCAGACAGGACCTCTGCCCCAGTGTGGCTTCTGTCCCCCAAACACACCAGCGCAAGCACGGCATGGCATCTTTTTGCCTGCGTACTTGCGTAGCCCCGTGAACGGCTACGGAGCACCGCTGGTTCATAGGACAAACCACAGGAAGAGGCCATGGAGGAAGAAGAAGAGGAGGGGGTGGAGGAGAGAGGTGTGTCACAACCAGTAGTAGCATTTTGGAGGCGTGGCGGTGGGACAACCTCCAACACTACTGCACCTTGTCCTGCATCCTTCCCAGCTGCCAAAAGAGTGACCCAATGGGCCGTGAAAGAAAGGTAACGTCCCTGTCCATGCCTGCTGGACCATGAGTCAGCGGTAATATGCACCTTACCGCTGACCGCCCTGTCCAGCGAGGCCAAGACATTGCCTTCCACATGCCGGTAGAGAGCCGGAATAGCCTTCCGTGAGAAAAAGTGGCGTTTGGGAACCTGCCACTGAGGAACCGCACATTGCACAAACTCACGGAAGGGGGCCGAGTCTACCAACTGAAAAGGCAGCAGTTGAAGCGCTAGCAATTTAGCCAAGCTAGCATTCAACCGCTGGGCATGTGGATGGCTGGGAGTGAACTTCTTTCGACGGTCCAGCAGCTGGGGCAGGGAAATTTGCCTGCTAGAATCGGACGTCGGTGTACTGCTAGCAGAGTGGCCGCAAGTACTTGGCTGTGACACACCTAATTCTACACCTTCATTCCTCTCAGTGCATGTTTCAGAGAGGACTGAAGTTATAGTGGGGTTGGAGATCCCAGCTGATGCGGTGCAAGGAGAGGTCCGCTTTGTTCTTTGGTGTGGGTCTTTGAGGTAGGCTTGCCAACGAGCTGCATGGCAGGTCAACATATGTCTGGTCAGGCATGTGGTACCCAAGCGGCTGATGTTTTGGCCACGCGATATACGCTTGAGACATATGTTGCAAACAGCAGCTGTGCGATCTGATGCACTAGCCTCAAAAAAGGCCCACACCAAGGAACTTTTTGAATGACGGGCAGAGGCAGCGCCCTGCACAGGCGGAGCTCTGCGGTGTGATTCCGTCGGTGTACTGCCCTTACGCTGGCCACCAAAGGGCATCCTGTCTCGTTGGAGATGTGCCTCCTCCTCATCCTCCTCTCTCCTATTAGGCACCCACGTGGAGTCAGTGACCTCATCATCCCCTCCCTCCTCATCACTGGAGCCAATCTGGCAGTATGCTGCAGCTGCTGGAACATGACTGCCAGATTGGTGTCCTTCTTGAGCATCCCCTCTGTCTGCTCTCACGCTACTGCCTTCCTGTAGCTGGGTTTCATCATCAGACCCTTCGAAACGCTGGGCATCCTCCTGGAGCATGTACCCAACACTGTGCTCAAACAGTTCGGGGGACTCCTCAGGAGGAGGACATGGTGGGTCTAGGGAAGGAGTGACTGATGATGAGTCTGACATTGATACCAGGGAAGAGGACGCTTTGGCAGCTGCTTTGCCAGTACCCTGAGCCTGGGTGAGAGAGGATGAGGAGGAGGAGGGCTTGGTCATCCACTCTACCAAGTCTTCGGCATGATGTGGCTCAACTTGTCCAGCTGCGGAAAAGAAGGACAAGCGTGTCCCATGGCCATGTGCTGATGACAATGCACCGCGTCCACGACCAGCACTGTTGCCCCCAGACACAGAGCCTGCTTGCCCTCTTTTATTGCCTCCTGACTGTCTGCCTCTCCTTGTTTGCCTTCCAGACATTCTAATAGATGGCCTGCAGGGAGATGGGAAAAAAGCAATAAGGGCTACCTTCAGGTGTCCTTCTCTGTCCCTTTACTTAAGGATTTCTAAATATGGTTGAGGATGATTGCTTTTGCACAGAATAGCACCACGACAATTTCCCTGACTGTCCAAAAAACAAGGATTTCAAAGATGGTTGATGAGGAATGCTTTGGCACACTATAGCACAAGGAGAAATCCCCTCACTTTCCTTCTTTGTCCCTAGAAACAAGGACTGGCACAGTGAAAGAAACTGACACTCTCCCTACCTACAGTTTTCTGTCCCTAGAAAAAATGTTTTTTTTAAGCACAATATAGCACAAGGAGAATTCACTCACTGTCCTTCCAGGTCCCTAGAAACAAGGACTTGCACAGTGAAAGAAACTGACACTCTCCCTACCTACAGTTTTCTGTCCCTAGAAAAAATGTTTTTTTTAAGCACACTATAGCACAAGGAGAATTCACTCACTGTCCTTCCCAGTCCCTAGAAACAAGGACTTGCACAGTGAAAGAAACTGACACTCTCCCTACCTACAGTTTTCTGTCCCTAGAAAAAATGTTTTTTTTAAGCACACTATAGCACAAGGAGAATTCACTCACTGTCCTTCCCAGTCCCTAGAAACAAGGACTTGCACAGTGAAAGAAACTGACACTCTCCCTACCTACAGTTTTCTGTCCCTAGAAAAAATGTTTTTTTTAAGCACAATATAGCACAAGGAGAATTCACTCACTGTCCTTCCAGGTCCCTGGAAACAAGGACTTGCACAGTGAAAGAAACTGACACTCTCCCTACCTACAGTTTTCTGTCCCTAGAAAAAATGTTTTTTTTAAGCACACTATAGCACAAGGAGAATTCACTCACTGTCCTTCCAGGTCCCTGGAAACAAGGACTTGCACAGTGAAAGAAACTGACACTCTCCCTACCTAGAGTTTTCTGTCCCTAGAAAAAATGTTTTTTTTAAGCACACTATAGCACAAGGAGCATTCACTCACTGTCCTTCCAGGTCCCTGGAAACAAGGACTTGCACAGTGAAAGAAACTGACACTCTCCCTACCTACAGTTTTCTGTCCCTAGAAAAAATGTTTTTTTTAAGCACAATATAGCACAAGGAGAATTCACTCACTGTCCTTCCAGGTCCCTAGAAACAAGGACTTGCACAGTGAAAGAAACTGACACTCTCCCTACCTACAGTTTTCTGTCCCTAGAAAAAATGTTTTTTTTAAGCACAATATAGCACAAGGAGAATTCACTCACTGTCCTTCCAGGTCCCTGGAAACAAGGACTTGCACAGTGAAAGAAACTGACACTCTCCCTACCTACAGTTTTCTGTCCCTAGAAAAAATGTTTTTTTTAAGCACAATATAGCACAAGGAGAATTCACTCACTGTCCTTCCAGGTCCCTAGAAACAAGGACTTGCACAGTGAAAGAAACTGACACTCTCCCTACCTACAGTTTTCTGTCCCTAGAAAAAATGTTTTTTTTAAGCACAATATAGCACAAGGAGAATTCACTCACTGTCCTTCCAGGTCCCTAGAAACAAGGACTTGCACAGTGAAAGAAACTGACACTCTCCCTACCTACAGTTTTCTGTCCCTAGAAAAAATGTTTTTTTTAAGCACAATATAGCACAAGGAGAATTCACTCACTGTCCTTCCAGGTCCCTAGAAACAAGGACTTGCACAGTGAAAGAAACTGACACTCTCCCTACCTACAGTTTTCTGTCCCTAGAAAAAATGTTTTTTTTAAGCACAATATAGCACAAGGAGAATTCACTCACTGTCCTTCCAGGTCCCTGGAAACAAAGACTTGCACAGTGAAAGAAACTGACACTCTCCCTACCTACAGTTTTCTGTCCCTAGAAAAAATGTTTTTTTTAAGCACAATATAGCACAAGGAGAATTCACTCACTGTCCTTCCAGGTCCCTGGAAACAAGGACTTGCACAGTGAAAGAAACTGACACTCTCCCTACCTACAGTTTTCTGTCCCTAGAAAAAATGTTTTTTTTAAGCACAATATAGCACAAGGAGAATTCACTCACTGTCCTTCCAGGTCCCTAGAAACAAGGACTTGCACAGTGAAAGAAACTGACACTCTCCCTACCTACAGTTTTCTGTCCCTAGAAAAAATGTTTTTTTTAAGCACAATATAGCACAAGGAGAATTCACTCACTGTCCTTCCAGGTCCCTGGAAACAAGGACTTGCACAGTGAAAGAAACTGACACTCTCCCTACCTACAGTTTTCTGTCCCTAGAAAAAATGTTTTTTTTAAGCACAATATAGCACAAGGAGAATTCACTCACTGTCCTTCCAGGTCCCTGGAAACAAGGACTTGCACAGTGAAAGAAACTGACACTCTCCCTACCTACAGTTTTCTGTCCCTAGAAAAAATGTTTTTTTTAAGCACAATATAGCACAAGGAGAATTCACTCACTGTCCTTCCAGGTCCCTAGAAACAAGGACTTGCACAGTGAAAGAAACTGACACTCTCCCTACCTACAGTTTTCTGTCCCTAGAAAAAATGTTTTTTTTAAGCACAATATAGCACAAGGAGAATTCACTCACTGTCCTTCCAGGTCCCTGGAAACAAGGACTTGCACAGTGAAAGAAACTGTCACTCTCCCTACCTACAGTTTTCTGTCCCTAGAAAAAATGTTTTTTTTAAGCACAATATAGCACAAGGAGAATTCACTCACTGTCCTTCCAGGTCCCTAGAAACAAGGACTTGCACAGTGAAAGAAACTGACACTCTCCCTACCTACAGTTTTCTGTCCCTAGAAAAAATGTTTTTTTTAAGCACACTATAGCACAAGGAGAATTCACTCACTGTCCTTCCAGGTCCCTGGAAACAAGGACTTGCACAGTGAAAGAAACTGACACTCTCCCTACCTACAGTTTTCTGTCCCTAGAAAAAATGTTTTTTTTAAGCACAATATAGCACAAGGAGAATTCACTCACTTTCCTTCCAGGTCCCTAGAAACAAGGACTTGCACAGTGAAAGAAACTGACACTCTCCCTACCTACAGTTTTCTGTCCCTAGAAAAAATGTTTTTTTTAAGCACACTATAGCACAAGCACAAAACACACTGACACTCTCCCTACCTATCCTTCTCTTTCCCTAAACTAAAGGAATCCAGGTTAAGCAAGAAAGAAATAAATGTCACTGTCCCTGCCTATGCTGCTCTATCCCTGCTCCGGAACACACTACACTAGGCCGCCGTGCTGGCGGCCTTTTATAGTGTGGGGCGTGTACTATACACCCTCAGCAATAATTGGCCACAGGCATCCTGCCTGTGGCCAATCATTGCTCTCCTCGCTGCCGGCGCTGTGATTGGCCAAGCATGCGGGGTCACAGTGCATGCTTGGCCAATCACAGCGCCTGGATGACACTGCGATGGCGTAGTGCATTGTGGGCCGTTCGCGTCACTCGAATTTGGCGCGAACGGCCCAAATCGTTCGATCTTCGTCGAACGATCGAACAGCCGATGTTGGAGTCGAACATATGTTCGACTCGAACACGAAGCTCATCCCTATTCCTGAGTTTTGCTAGCTTATTACCCTTCCTGAGGTTTGCTAGCTTATTACCCTTCCTGAGGTTTGCTAGCTTATTACCCTTCATGAGGTTTGCTAGCTTATTACCCTTCCTGAGGTTTGCTAGCTTATTGCCCTTCCTGAGGTTTGCTAGCTTATTACCCTTCCTGAGGTTTTCTAGCTTAAACCAATATCTGTGTTCAAACCATATGTCCAGAGCCTGCGAGGAATGCCGAGGGGGCTGTAATTGCCGAGTAGGTTGAAAGTTCTGGCAGGCGTGGCCAGTAACTGAGAGCGTCCCCTGTGATGTGGGAGTGTCCTTGTTGGTTCAGAGTTGAGGGGATTTCTCTATGGTGGCCTGTAGAAGACATATAAGGTAGGCTGAAGCGCAAAGCTTGCTTTGTTAAGTCCAGACTTGCGGGATCATGCTGCTGACATAGACGGGGTATCACTCAGGAAAGCAGGGGTCATCTGACATCCACTGCATCGCTACATCGACGCGTTTTATGATATTAGAAAATCACTTCATCTGGATACTGAAGGATATACTCTATCATAGACTACTTTATACCCTTTCGCTGTGTGCCTTACTTAGTGGTAACATACCATAACTGCGGACAGTTGCTGATTAGCTGCATTTATATACCTTGGAGACATAGGTGTGCGCAGCCTATTGCATTAGGGTGTGCACCAAAGCTCTAACACACATGAACGCCACCTGCTGCCACATGGAGGAAGCTCTGATGGTGGGAGACAGTTGATTGGGAGCATATTATGCTATACTCTAAATACGAGTGTAGTGAGTTCCTCTGGTTGAACCTAGCCTTTAATATAATGGGAGCATTTACACTGACCACTGGTGCCACTACTGGATAATGCTAATGCACATGGGGTGATTAGGGTGTGCCCAGGCACACCCAGCACACCCTGTGCGCACACCTATGCTTGGAGACAATCCAGCCCACAGTCCTCATTAGGACGGGACTCACACATGTGATTTATTACAGCTAACAGCCTCTGTGTAACAGGACTGCTACCATCTCCACATACTGGAAGCTTTACTTTCCTAGACAAAGAGGGGTCTATATTTTAGTTTCATTCAAGTATAGCGGGATATTCATCTCATGTCCACTTTTTAACATAACAACGTTGTTCTCTCTAATGTATGCAGTGTTTTCAAAGATAATTGATACTCTGGAGGAACGTGTCTCATCTGGGGGGTCTGAGTACTGCCCCAGTGGGATTCATTTATATTTTGTGTACATTCATCAATAAAGTCTATCTATTTCTGAATTATACTGTGGTTGATTCTCCCCTAGACTATAATTTGAGACTCCTTTTTGTCTCAATATCCTCCCTTTTATTCACTAGTCTCCACCAGGTGGTGCTGTTCTGCAAGGTGCTTCTGGCTCACTCTGCTTTGGTCTCAGCTGGGAGAAACATCAAGCCTGGGCCTGTCCTACAGGCTTCTCCCCAAACCACCATGCAGCAGGTGGGGGAAGACAAAGGTGGAGGCTCCCCAGAGGCACTGAGGCCTACACCATGTGCTCAAGCTGCAATGGATCCTGGGCTTGTCCCTCTGCAAGGGGAGTTCTTCTTACCAGCTTTCCAGGATAGAGTGGTGAATAGACTTTGCCGTATTACTAGGGAGGAACAGAAGCTTGCTGTCCTGAAAGCAGGTTTCAGGAAAAAGAAATCCCTGCACAGTAAGACCGGGAGCAGTAAAAGGGAAGAATCAAAGCTGAAGTCTCTGTAGAAGGCATTGAAGAAACAGGAAAAGCTAGTCGCTTGGCTGAAGGAAAGCAGCAGTGTGTTCACGGAGAAGTATGAGAATGAGGATAGATTCCAAACAGATAAATGAGAGTACCTGTGTGAGTACCAGGCAGGGGATGGATGCCAGAGCAATGGTGCCAGTATTGATGGGGGTAAAGAAGTGGCTTCACATGGTGGCCCCAGTACTACCCCTGTCTCACGGTCTGTCACACCTGAGTCAGTATCTACCCCCCCTCCCTCCCCAGCAGCCTGGTTCATCTCAGGAGGAGGTTGAGGAAATGGCAGATTGCTGCAGGCTTTTACAGAAATTGAATCTCCCTTGAGTGGTTCTGACTCATCAGATGAAGAGCTTGCTAAAGGAGTGTTTGTTGAGAATCTCTCTCAGTGTGTTGAGGACTTTCCTGTGATTGCTGCTACAAAGAAAGAGATCGCACTTGCCAACAGATCCTTGAAATTGGCAGGGAATGCAGTATGAGATAGGGTGTATCCAGAGAAGTTTCTGCTGGCTGCGAGAAGGAGCCCCACATGGGCACTAAGACTGCAGAGCAGGAGCGCCGTATTAATGCTGAAACTGTAGAGCAGGAGTGCCGTATGAATGCTGAAACTGCAGAGCAGGAGTGCCGTATGAACACTAAGACAGCTAGTGTTTTATCCAAACAGATGACATTACCTAACGGGACTTCTGGTAATTGTGGTACTTCTGAGAGTATGGTGAGAGGGACTGCTGTGCTGGAGGGGTGGAGAAGGATCAGGTGGTGGGTAATTTGCCAAGCCTGATTTCAGAGGTTCCTATGCAGCCAGTTAATGTGTCATCTGTCCCAGTTAGGAACTATGCTAAGGCTGTGTTGGGACAAAGTGATGCTGCTGGTGGAAGGGAGCCAGTTGTGGGACTTTTACCTAACGCACCTTCTTCCATTAAACGCAGGAATGTGGTACAGCTCAGGTGGGAAAGAGGAGGTATTCCAGCTATCGGGAGGGTGGTTGTGGATAGGATCCTAGCCATGGTATTTAAAGTGACACTAAACCTTGTTTTTTTTTTAAATAACAAACATTTCATTAATACCTCCACTGTGCAGTTCGTTTTGCACGATGTGGCCCCGAACCTCGTCTTCTGGGGTCCCCAGGCGGCGCTTGCATCTCCTCCTCACATCAGTAAACTCCCTGGGAGAAGCACTGTCCTGGGGATTACCTTGCGGGCACGCTCCCGAGTCCAGAATTTGCATCAATAGACGGACTAGGCCCCACCCTCTGACACCCGCGTCATTGGATTTGATTGACCGCAGCGGGAGTCAATGGCTGCGCTGCTAGCAATCTATCCAATCAAGAGCCGAGAACCCTGGGCAGAGAGGAATAGCGCATCTCGGCCGAGGGAACAAAGGGCTCAGGTGAGTAAAATGGGGGGATGGGGGGCCGGTCAGTGTCAGAAGTTTTTTTCACCTTAAAGCATAGGATGCATTAAGGTGAAAAAACACGAGGGTTTACAACCCCTTTAAGGCAGAGGATATTTATGCCGTTATCAGTCCAGCAGGTTCCTATGAATCTGCCATAAATGTGGAGTCAAGGGACATTTCTCCTCTTCCTGCCCAGAACAGAAGTGCTCTTTGTGTCAGGAACTGGGGCATCTGGCGAGGGACTGTAACATCATTAAATGTAACTTGTGTGATAAGGTTGGTCACCCTTATAGCCAGTACCCTGGGGCTTTGCACAATAAGCCTGAGTTAGTGGAGAAATTCTTCCGCCCATCTGTGTCAGGGGATCCTAGTGTCTCTGTCCCATCAGAATCTGTGTCTGTGAGGCCGTCTGTGGTGTCAGTGTCCCCCCAGTCTGTGGTTCCCCAGTCAGTGTCAGAAAGTGTGGTTGTCAAGTCTGTGTCTGCACCTATTGTTTCTCCTAGAGAGGTGAGGGCAGTGGAGGGTGCTGGACCAGCGTGTATGGCTGTGCCAACCCCTCTTCCTCGGCATGGCAGAAGTGCGGCTGGAGGTAAGCAGACACTGAGGGGTGGAGCAAGTGATGGATTGGATGATGGTGGGGGGGAAGGGAACGAGGGTGGCTGGTGCAGAATGCAAGGTGAATAATGTGGAAGTCGGAGTGAAAGATGTGGAAGTTGGGGTCAATGATGTGGGGAGAGGGGTTAATGGGGGGGGTTGGCTGAGGATGTCCTAGAGGGTGGGGGAGGGGTTCTGCTATCAGGATTGTCGAATGAGGATATGGAATGGTTGGAGGCTAAAAGAAAAAAAGGGTAAGAGGCGCAAGAAGAAGGAAGGATGTCAGTGCTCCTGAACCTGGGAGGGTGGAGGTGTCAAATGCTTTCGATGTGTTTTCCGAGGTAGAAGGTGAAAATTCTTCTGGTTATGAGTCTGTGATTTCTATGGAGGAGGAATCACAAGGAACATTAAAGCGTGTAGGGTCTCCAAGTAGGGAGGGGGGTAAGCAGGCTAAGAAACGTATACCTAAATCATCCTGATGGCGGTTCCCACTCCACTGAAGGTGGCGGCCATTAATGTCGCCAGCATAAAATCAGTAAGTGCTCGTAATATGGCCTTATTTTTGCTCAGCAAGCTTGAGGCTGATATTTTCTTTTTGCAAGAGACCTGGTTGTCTAGTTTGGCTGATATTCATCTGGCGAAAAAGGAGTGGAGGCGCGGGCCCTCCTTCTGGTCTTTTGCAGCCGAGCCTTACACTGGAGTTGCGGTACTTTTTTCCGGCATGATAACCTGTCGGTGGATTATTGATGTAGAAATGGGGAGATGCATGGTCTTAGACGCCTCAATGAGGGGGGGGGGGGGCAGGACCTGTGCCTGATCAACATCTATGGGCCCCAGACAAAGTGGGACAGAAAATGCCTCTTCATGAAGATCAAGCCTTTTCTTTTTATAGCCCAGCAAGTTATCTTCGGTGGTGATTTCAACACAGCCACCGCCAGGATTCCACTTGGAGAAAAGTCCTTCCTGTCGAGGTGGTGGAGCACAATATTCTGGGTGAGGATGGGAAGATTCAGGGTCTTGAGAAGGACAGGTGGCAGCCAGGGGCCTGGACAAAGGCGTGGAGGAATGTTAGGTCCCTGTAGCTGCTGTTTGTCAGTCTCTGGGCGTGCAGATTTTCTTTCTGTCCATTCACGTCCTCTAGATTTTTATATAAGATTGTATTTTTGAAAAAAGACTGCATGCATGGGTTAAATGTGCAATCGTTTTCTAGCCTGAGGGTGTGTTTAGGTGGAGGTTAGGGTTTTGGTTTGGATAATTTTGTAGTTTGCTAGTGTAGCGGGTATTTAAATTGGGGGGGAGCATCTGTGTTATTCAACCCAGATGCACTGATTGTTAGGGAATCTGGGAATCCCTTTTGTGGTTCTTGGAGGACTCTGGTGGTGCGAGGTTCCCTGCGGCCTGCAGGTGGCATTGTCGCCCTGGGCCGGAGACTGCTTCCTTTTTGTCCTTTCCTGGCGCTGGTACAGCAGGGCGGGGAACCTGCTGTGACGCAAAGGGCGAGGGGATAAAAGGTGCGGGCGCTCTGACTACGGGGGGTTGTTCAGAGTTCGGAGTTGGAGGATGCGGCCTCACCCAGGCACCTTCAGCCTCGGTGCTGGCGTTCCGGAGTTCCGGGCCCAGGTGCCCTCGACCTGGCGAGAGATGGAGTCCATCCCAGGCACCTTAAGCCTGGGGTGAGGTACAATGGCCGAGGCCTGGGGCCCAGTAACTTCGACTGGGTTCCGCGAGGGTGGAGGAGTCCGAGGGGCCCTAAGGTGTTGGGACCCGTATCTGAGGTGAGGAGGCTGGGGAGTGTAACCCGAACGAATAGCCCGGTACAGCATTAATCCGGTGACGGCGGGGCCTCTGGTAACTCTCTTGGAGGGATGTCTTCCCCCTGACAGGGGCTGCAACGTAGCGAAGGTAACTCCAGTTCCTGTTCATTAGAGTCGCTGGAAGAGACTCTGAAGCCAAAAAGTATGTTTTACAGCTACTGTGCTTACCAACCGTTGGTGAAACCTCAACGGTTTAGGTTTCTTTGAGGATTGTGCCTTGACCTACTCCCCACAATACTGAACTGTTCTATGGGTCTCAAACTGTCTGCTTGCAAAGGACTATTTGTTTACCGTTATGGAATAAATAAGTGTTGGACCTTTTCAGTGTGTGGTACTCCAATTACTGGGAGCAAAGGGGGTTATCAGCAGAACAGAACAACAGACTTGGCTCTGAGCGTATACACAGCCCGAAGGTAATCTGGTGTTGGCCTTCACCTCTACATGCTGTAATCTAGAGGACATGGGCCGTGGCGCACCTCGCTCTCCCCTCCAAGGTACCCCTAGACCGGAGCCAGAGTAACCGATAAAGAAGAGAGAGGGTGAGGCCGCTACACGTGGGGGCTCATAAGTCCGGGATGTGTGTTTCGTGTATGGAGCTAGGAACGTCTGTGTTTGAACTTTGCTGCCCGTTGGAGTTCCCTTAGGTCGGCCATGTTGGCAAGCGCACCATGAGGCACACCATAGCTGCGCAGTTCGCGGGCGGGGAGAATGGAAAGCCCGCGAACAAGTGCAGAGTATGGGAGGAGTCTGGCCATGTGGAAGTAGTCACGTGGGGATTCCGGCGCGAATTGGTCAGTGCGCAATGAAGCAGCAGACAGTCGGGATGATCTCAAGTACCCCATGGATTCCGGTTCCTTACCCCACGAAGATGACTTCCTTTGCTGCTTCCATAACGAACACAGGAATAAGACTTAGGCCCCGAGGACGTTTGGCTCTGTACACCTGCAGAGACATAGAGGCCCTCGGTGTGATCTGTCCCGGCTGCTCGGGACTGGTGGTCAACTTGAAGCCATTCGGGCGATATGAGGCCTGCAAGGAGTTTCTTTTTGAGGTGGAGCCTTCCACCTCAACTGCCTCACAGGTACCGCCACTCCGGAAGGGGAGATCCAGGCCTTTGCGGAGATTTCTGTGCGCACTGACCAGGGCAAAGAGAGTGCCCAACCATAGACTGAGAGAGAAAAATATGAGGATGCTGCTTCGGTCACCACAAGCTCCCTGCTCCCACCTCCGAAGAGGAAAGTCGGCCTTGTACAGGCATCCTATGGTCGTGGAAGAGCTTCACCCCACCGCTTGCCTGGCCTGGATGGTTCCGGAGGGAAGAGCCCTGGACATCCCTGTTCTACTGAAGGCCCAGGTGAGCCAGGGGTTGTAACTGTGTGTGTGGTTGGAGGTGTCGGGAGTCCACTGTCGGTGGAGCCCGTAAGGGAGGGTGATTCCTTATCTACTGGGAATTACCAGCCCGCAGAAATGTACGACACCTCCGACCTAGAGTCGCTATCAGATGCCGGCGATGATGGCGAGATCAATGAGATCTTTCACCGCAAGGGTTGGGACAGGATGCCATTACTCGCGCTCCGTGCGCCAAGGGATCTGCCTATGTCTACAGGGGATAGTACACCCCGGGTGGAGGCCCCGGAGCCTGAGAAGAGATCTGGTCTCCTGCCTACCCTTCCATCCTCCGGATCACCTACTGCTTCATCCGTTCCGGTTACGGGAACGCAACGTTCATCACTGCGGGCTCCTAGGCCCAAGTCAATGGAGGTAGTTAAAGTACCTCGGCATCCTGAGTCCATCGTCCCGCCTGGAGAAGGAGAGCGGGCGATGATGCCACCTTTGGCCAGGCTACAGCGGCTCTTCTGTCAGAGAGTTGCCCGTGAATATGGGTGGGAGTACCCATACCTACCCCGGGACTTGCTTTTTGAAGTGGAGGTCCTGCGGCAGCGATGGTACGATGAGTTCGTCTGGGAAAAGCTCAAAGTGCCCCATGCTCGCCGATACCTTTCGTTTTCATCCCCCGTGTCTAAAAAGTTCAAAGACTGTAAGGCGGAGTGGATGTTGGGTCGGCACATCCATGCGGACAGGGTGCTTATTTGTCGCAAAGATGGAGAGAACATTGAATATAATGTGGGGACTTTCGATAAGCACTTGAAGCCCCTGTTCCTGCCGCACCCAAAGTTCTACCTTTAGGAGGAAAATACTCCTGTATGCTCTGTTTGTCGTTCATTGCTGAACTTGCCGGAACACAAGGACTGTGCCCTATTTTTTTTTGTATTCGGGCGTTCTACTCTTTGGAGAAATGGGAGCTGTTACTGTTTGTTCTCCCTCTTTCACCCTGCACTGCAAAGAAGATAATGACTTTGGGGTGTGGTTAGTGTAGACACAGTAAGAGAAGAAGGAAAGTTGTCTGGAGGATTTGACCAAGTGTCATTACCGTGGCACTGTCACCAGGTGGCAGTGCTGCACAACGACTGTTTTTTTTTTACACTTGCACCACCATACTCATTGGAGCGAATGGGCCTCTTCAAGGACAGGCCCGTTCATTCCAAGAAGACACACATTGTGGTAGGATTTTTTTTCCCTTCTGCAGGAGATTCATCTGTCAAGGCTGCTGAGAATGGGTGGTCCTTAGATAGCAGGGGGAGGGATTGTGCATGTGTAAATGTCAGAAGTGTTTTATTGAAAGTTTTATAGTTTTACTGTTTCATGTTTTCCCTTTCCCATTCTAGGTCTTGGCACAATTCAGGACTAAATTGTGTAGTTTAGTTTCTGGGCGGAGCTTATGTCACCACTTTTGTGGGATGTGAGTTTGGACCAGACACTGGGGACCAGTGTCAAATCACCAGGGGGAGAGTGTAGAGGGTATTTAAATTTGGGGGGCAGCATCTGGTTATTCAACCCAGATGCACTGATTGTTAGGGAGTCTGGGAATCCCTTTTGTGGTTCTTGGAGGACTCTGGTGGTGCGAGGTTCCCTGCGGCCTGCAGGTGGCATTGTCGCCCTGGTCCGGAATTGAACCCGCACCGAAAGACTGCTTCCTTTTTGTCCTTTCCTGGCGCTGGTACAGCAGTGCGGGGAACCTGCTGTGACGCAAAGGGCGAGGGGATAAAAGGGGTGGGCGCTCTGACCACGGGGGGTTGTTCAGAGTTCGGAGTTGGAGGACGCACCCAGGCACCTTCAGCCTGGGTGCTGGCGTTCCGGGGTTCCGGGCCCAGGTGCCCTTGACCTGGCCGGAGTGAGAGATGGAGTCCATCCCAGGCACCTTAAGCCTGGGGTGAGGTACTATGGCCGAGGCCTGGGGCCCAGTAACTTTGACTGGGTTCCGCGAGGGTGGAGGAGTCCGAGGGGCCCTAAGGTGTTGGGACCCGTATCTGAGGTGAGGAGGCCGGGGAGTGTAACCCTTCCGAATAGTCCGGTACAGCATTATTCCGGTGACGGCGGGGCCTCTGGTAACTCTCTTGGAGGGATGTCTTCCCCCTGACAGGGGCTGCAACGTAGCGAAGGTAACTCCAGTTCCTGTTCATTAGAGTCGCTGGAAGAGACGCTGAAGCCAAAAAGTCCATTTTACAGCCACTGTGCTTAGCAACCGTTGGTGAAACCTCAACGGTTTCGTTTTCTTTGAGGATTGTGCCTTGACCTGCTCCCCACCAATACTGAACTGTTCTATGGGTCTCAAACTGTCTGCTTTTAAAAGGACTATTTGTTTGCCGTTATGGAATAAATAAGCGTTGGACCTTTTCAGTGTGTGGTACTCCAATTACTGGGAGCAAAGGGGGTTATCAGCAGAACAGACTTGGCTCTGAGCGTATACACAGCCTGAAGGTAATCTGGTGCTGGCCTTCACCTCTACATGCTGTAATCTAGAGGACATGGGCCGGGGCGCACCTCACTCTCCCCTCCAAGGTACCCCTAGACCGGAGCCAGAGTAACTGATAAAGAAGAGAGAGGGTGAGGCCGCTACACTAGTAATACAATTATTTTTCTATGTATATAGTTCTATTTATGCTTTTTGGCAAAAAGCCGTTTTCTTTTTTGTTAACTGCTGTTGTAAGCCTGTTTGTTTTAGTTTATTTATGTATATATTCTTTTTTTTTTTTCTTTTTCTATATATGTAAATATGTTTTAATAACAAGCTGTATGCTTGCAAGATTTTTAATAAACACAAAATGTACACTCTAATGTCCCCCCACAGTCACACACAATCTTTATTATTATTATACATTTATATAGCTCTGACATATACCACAGCGCTGTACAGAGATAGCTGAGCCAGTCACAACAGTCTCTGTACCAGAGGAGCTTACACTCTAATGTCCCCCCACAGCCACACTATTATTATACATTTATATAACTCTGATATATACCACAGTTCCGTAACAGAAGAGTGAAGGTGATGGGGGATGCAGCACAGACGGAGTTAAGAAGAAGTGAAAGTTGTCAGCTGGATGCAGTTAGCGGTAGACACGCTCCTCTGATCGCTCGGCGCTCACTTCCTCTCATTTCGGGGATGATTCTGAGTCAGGACTTATAAATAAACCCAAATGTGCAGCAAACATCCCCATGTAAGAGACTTGCCGCGTCTGTGTGTCTCCAATGATCACCGGACGGCCGACTAGGGGAACCAAATACAACCTGTATACAACACTATAACAATGATATCTGCTGTGTACAATGACACATATATGTAAAGTGCAGCTCTACTCAAATCCATGAGAGTACCAGCAGTGGGACAGACCTCATAGGCAGTGCTGAAATATAGGTATTTAGCTCCCAAGGCAACAAAACCAAAGTGCTCCCCATGAGCTGTGAACTAATTCAACAGAAAAGATTGCAAGTCCAGCCCCCCCCCCCCACCTGCTGAAGATCCCAAGGTGGCCACCACTTCTCCCTAAGCCAAGGCCTGGCCCTATCTGGCAACAGATGGCCAATAATACGCAGAGATATGCCCTGCCTCATTCTTAGTTTATTTCTTCTAGGGAACCATAGTGGGCACCTGCCAGAGTCAGAGGCGTTCTTTACAGCACATTTGTAATAGGTCCTCTATGAAAGTTGGATGTCATCTGGCCACAAGCCTTCCAATCTGATCATCTAATCTCTTTACAATCCAACAACTGCATGGGGGAAAGCCTACCCAGGAAATCCAATCAGATTAAATCTCCAGTCAGACAGACACCCAAACTAGTTGACATAGTCGATGGAAAATCGAATGGAGATTGTACAGAGATTGGAGGGTTTGTAGCTGGCCTTATAACTCCGTCAGCTATGTGGGAGATTGAAGGAGGATAATACCACAGGTTGGTCACTGATGGATGAGAATCACGGCTGGACCTCAGGGCCGGACAATACAGTTAAATGACTCATATAAGCCCCCAAAGCTTCCACCACCACCATTGTTCTTCATGAGATATCAGGATCAGCCTGTTGTATCGCACCTGCCTGCTCATAATATTGGCTGATTCATCTCAAGATTTATTTATGACCCGCAAATCTGTTACTGATCCCGATTCTCAGGTATCTAAGCTTCTATTTAATTCCTGGAACAAAGCTGTAACTGTTTTCTTTGGTGACACTCCCATAGTTTTCATCAACACTTTAGATCTGGGAGTAGGAGCACAGTACCGGGGTCCAGTAGCATATATAGCAGGTAGGGATAAGCAGAAGCGTAGTCAGTAAACAAGCCAAAGGTCAGTAACAACAAG
The DNA here is from genome assembly GCA_029206835.1 of Rana muscosa. NCBI lineage: Eukaryota > Metazoa > Chordata > Amphibia > Anura > Ranidae > Rana > Rana muscosa. The sequence continues at coordinate 4,900,926 of CM055117.1, read as the reverse complement.
TGGTTGCAGGTTGGAATTAAGCCTAAGCGTAGTCAAAGAATGCGCCAAAGGTTGGTAACAAATGGTAGCAGCAGGAGAGACAAAAGCGAGATTTTGGCTGGAGAGAGCACAATAATCTGGCAAACAGGAAGTGCAGAGCATGCAGAGTCCTAGAACTCCTTGGCTAGAAATTTCTGGGAGGGTCTCGGGATTCAGAATCATCACACAGAGCTTCTTCTAGTGCAAATCAGCCACACAAAACAGGAGGTATAGGTGTAGCTCTGGGATAACAATCTAAGCACCAGCAGATTGATATGTTCCTCACTGGGGAAGGTCACCTGAGCAGTTAACCTTTTAGACGCAGAAACAGTAGCCACTATGTGAATTAACAGAAACACAAATAGTGCACAGCATATGCTGTTACAAGTCTCACCTTTAAATAGGAAGACGTCTGTGTTGCTCGCTGACACGCCCAGATAGGAATGTAACAGAAGAAAACAAAGAAGAAGCACACCGCTCCAGGCAGAATCAGGTGCAAGGTAGATCACAGGTGCAGACCTCGGCTCACCACCGTGGAAGACGAATAAAATAAGAAATTTGTCGCACACTGGAAGTGGAACTCCAACTTATCTAGATGTCATCTTTATTATCAAAAGGATCAGACAGATACAGGCAATGGTAGACGTGTTTCACAAGCAAGCTATCATTGCCTGTATCTGTCTGATCCTTTTGACAATAAAGATGACATCTAGATAAGTTGGAGTTCCAGTGTGCGACCAATTTCTTATTTTATTAGGAATGTAACAGAGTTTACACAACTGTAGCTTCTTCAAAGAGGCAAAAGTACTTTAATTTCACATTAAAACATTCAGAGATTCAGTTTAATGATTTCTAGATATTGGTTTAATAAAAAAAAGAAGAAAAAAATTATGCGGGTTCATTAGGCTTCATGCACACTGGCTTCAAAAAACACTGCTCCTAGAGGAGTCTTTGCCTATAGAAGCAACTAAAGAGGACCTTCAGTAATTTTTTCAACTTTCCATCTATTAAATCTTCTGCCCTTGTCATTTTAACTTTGGATAGTAAAACATTTATTTTTTCCAGTAAATACCTTATGCAGCCCACTTCCTGTTTCTTGTCTGATAAAAAGCCTAGGCTTATGACATCATACACAGCTCTCTTTCTCACTCTCCTGAGAGTTTGCCGTGAGTCATAAGAGGGCCAATGAGAGCTGCAGAGCTGGAGGTGTGTCTGTGTAAATCCAGGAAGTGAACAGGCAGCAGCTTCAGCTGCCCACAGTTAAAATGGCTGCAGCCAGACTCAGTGGAGGGAGATTTCTGCAGCATATTTGGCAAGTACAGAATCACAGTATATATAAAATAATATGCAAAGTGGTTGGAGGGAAGCTTCTCAATGGCAAAGATGTTTTTATTACAAATTATGTGAGCAGACTGCAGTTCCTCTTAATGTTATCCTATATGTCCATGCACATTAGTCTACTGTAGAGGCGTTTTTTTTTTGGGCAGAAAGAAACACTAATTACTCCTAAAATGCTAGTACAGAATTAGCATTTTTTTAAGCTAGTGTGCATGGAGCCTCACAGAAAATCTATCACAAACATTAGCAACAGTAAAATAAATTAAATTAAAAGTATAAAGTTTGCATGGTCTTTTGTCTGTAATTTTTTACAATCTGGTTCACTTGCAAAGTAAGTCCAATCTGATATATCAGAGTCACCGGTCCTCATAAATCACTTCATAGCTTTGAGGGCAAGACAAGAGCTAAGGCTGCCAATTGCAGCAGCTTTTTGTTGTCCTGGAGAGGAGGGTACAGAACTAAATACATTCAATCAAAAGGTTCAAGGGGTATGCCAATAGCTGTACTGAAGTGTTTATTATTATTTAACACAATGAAATTATGATTTGCTAGACACCAAATAGGAGAAGAATATTTTGGAGTGTTCTTGATGTGGTGGTGGGCTGCCTCGTGCATGGACATCGCAAGCAGCCAAGCTGATCCCCAGCATATACTGACCTTCTGGGCAATACAATACCTTTGCCCAATGACTGTTCCTGATGTGTGGGTGGCAGCCAGAGACTGGACCCCCTTTCCACCCTCCTGGCTGTGTGGCTTCACCCTCTTACTCCCAGGGGTTCCAGATGCTGGCCTCACCTCTCTCAGGATCAACAGCCAGGTTGACATCAGTAGGACACTCACACTCTCTTCAGAGCTGCATTCATGACCATACAAAGGCACACGGAGGCTGAGTGTAGCTAAGTTCTTTACTGTAAACCTTCAACAGTGATATATCTCTCTCCAGTCTCCAATGCAGACCCCAACACAGATTCAAAGACTGCATGTTAGGAACATCTGATCTGGGCCCAGCCAGAGGCTGCTTGAGTCTTCTCCATAGTTAGCTTGCTCCCTATAGCTTCACTACTTCTCCTCTCGCAGGGCCTGTACAGGGGGAACTTCAGGGCACCCTCCCCCTCCCCAGAGGGGGAAGAGACAATTAGATCAGCCATTCTCAACCAGGGTTCCATGGAACTCTAGGGATCCTTCAAAGGTTGCTAGGGGTTCCTTGAGCTGTGGCTGATTGACCTCCTATCTTAAGGTGTCTGCATAGTTCTTGGGCCAACACCACTTGGTAGAGCCAGTTGCATGAAGCCAGCAATCTTTTAAGCCATTCGTAGGGATTGCATTTTGACCACCACTGTAAGGTTTGCCTTATTCCGCATGACCACAAATGTAAGGGTCATTTTATTTCACTGACCACCAATGAATTAATCTTAGTAAGGGTTCCTTGAGACCTAAAACAGATTTCAAGGGTTCCTCTGGGGTAAAAAAGTTTGAGAAAGACTGAACTAGAAGTTGCTTATTTCTCTCGCTGTCCACTCACTCCCACCTCCTTCCCTGGTCCTGCATAAACTCCTTGTCTCCTCTCAGCAGGAGGGGGCACCTTAAGGAAGACCTGCTCTATCACCTACTTACAGGTGTCTAACTAATTGGAATCTTCCTATATATTCTTCTTGCAACCTTTTAATTAGTAAATCCATTAAGGCAGATGTTATAGGATATAAATAGAGTTTGGCTCTGGTAGTTACAAAATCAGGCTCACAGATGTGTATTGCTCAAGCAATTCTGCAGAATGTTTACGACCTGACCATTTAGGACAGGCTCCATTAGGAGTCTTTTGCAGGCCTTGGCTAATGGAGGTTTCATGACACCTCTAAATTACTTCTTAGCTGGGCTGTGTTCTCTTGAAGGTGCTTAAAGCTGGTTTGTAGCTTATCAAATGTATCACCTTCTCTGGCTGCTGACTATAGATATGTGGTTTAAATCTGGCTGTTTTTTTACCAAAATAAGAAATTGCTGCACCTCACGTGGGCTCCAAGTAAAGTTTATTGGAATATGAAAATATCCAAAATGACACCAGAGGACACCAGCAGTGGTCAAAGTAGAGGTGTTTCACACAACAGGAATGTGCTTAATCATGAGAATGAGGGTAGCACTGTGTTTAGTAAGACTCTCCCATTCTTTCCAAACAAGGGGTTCATCAGACCTCATAATTATCACAAGGCCCACAGCCAGCTCATAATGGGGGAGATACACTCTAGGACTGAGCTCCAGCTTTTAGGCCTCAAATCAGGCAAAAATCCCTCTCACAGAGTCCATATCCCCAGAAGGGAAGAGCCACCCAAAGAGGCCACCAAAGAGGGTGGCCTAGTTTAGGACATTCTATGAACATTGCCTCTGTGTTTTCTCAAATCTAGGTCTACCCACTAATAACAAGCTCAGTAGGGGTTGGCCAACTGACAGAACCCATAGGACTCTCAGAGCTTTCTTAGCAGAGTGACTGGCAGGTGATGTGATACAGATAACAATTAAGTGCAAATCTGTGCATGGTACCCTAAAAAAAAGTCAAAGCAAAACAAAACACGGTACGTCTGATAGGCATAATACAGGGAACAATAGTAGTAAAAAAAGTCCAAAGATAAACAATTACATTGTGGGCCAAAGGGCGGGGCCAACTCAATATTGAACCCTACGGACTAAGACTGGGATGCCATTAAAGTTCATGTGCGTGTAAAGGCAGGCGTCCCAATACTTTTGGTAATATAGTGTACGTAACAGTATGAGTCATATAGATGTCGCTGTATGCAAAAAATAAAGATTAAAACCCCAGACATGGAACTAACGCAGTATATAAAACAATCAAGCCACAGACATTACAGAAGCTGTGGTGGGCTCAGCTAACCAACTAGACCACACCTTGTCATACTTTTTGGTATAGCCCCTATTTAAGTAAGTATCCTTATATAATAGTAAACTTTTTTTTACTAATTTTTTCCAAAAATCAGAAGTGGGAGGGGCCGATTTTTCCAATACACGTGATTTCCCTTCTAGCATAAAAGAGACCTGAGTTCTCCTATGCCTCGTTTCCACTGAGCGGATCGGTTCGGTACGGTTCGGTACGGTACGCTATTTTGGGTGTTTCCATTATGAAAGTGTGCCATAAAACCGAACCGTACCGCACCATTCTGGGTCCTGCTTCAAATGTGGGGCCATAGAAAATGGAACGGTTCGGTTAGGGCGGAGCTACAATACATTCCACTGATTGGCGGACACGCTAGGCATTTTTTCTAAACCCTGAATGGTCCCTGACGGTCCGACTTGCAGTGGAAACGCTCACCAGAATAGACCGGAACATTCAAACCGTTCCAAACTGTACCAACCCAAACTGTTCCGTTCAGTGGAAACAAGGTACTAGCAACCGTGGGGATGACTATTTCCACCAACCCTAATGAGCAAGTTGCCATAGTAGGCTTTAGGGAGATAGATGTAACATTATCAATCCTATCTAGCACCTCTTTCCAAAACTCAGTGATGGAGGGACACACCCAGAAGATATGGGGAAAATCCCCAGGAGAGTGACCACATCTCCAACACAGAGGCGTTGCTAGGGGGGTGCGGGGGGTGCGGTCCGCACCCGGGTGACACCCGCTAGAGGGGTGACACCATCCCGACTCTCCCGAGGGTGAGGAAAGCCCTGGTATTTGTTTGTTTTTTTACAGCTGACCCCGGTCACCCCGCTGGAACAACACCTCCAGCACCGCGGCCGCGCCTGGTGTGCGTGCTTCTCCTACTTCCTCCTCCCTACTGAGCCAGTGAGCCTGTCACATCTCACACCGCCCGGGCGGCGCGGCTGCATGCTGTGACGCTGTCCTCGTCTCCTCTCCAGACTCCCGGCCGGAAGAGGTGTGAGTACAGTACAGGCAGGAGGGAAGTGAACTAGTGAAGGGTGACACTCAGCTTGCGAGAGGGTGTCCTGGTGTCCATCGCCAGCCCGAGCCCAAGGTGAGGTGTAGGTGGGGGGGTTTCCATGGTACCGGCAGGCCACCTGAGAGCTGGTGTGGGAGGACTCTCAGACAGTGTCTGGCGCCCTGTGCTGTGCTAGTCTGATAATGAGGGAGGAGGGGGGGTGCAAGGTGGTCTGCTAGACACAGCTATATATAATATAGCTGTGTCCAGCCGCCCCCCTCCCCCCACCAGACCAGTACACTCAGCTACTGTGCCTATTATATCTAATATACCACCCCAGCCTGCCCCATACCACCCTAGCCTGCTGTATACAACCCCAGCCTGCCCTGTGCCACGCCAGCCTGCCCTGTGCCACGCCAGCCTGCCCTGTGCCACCCCAGCCTGCCCCATACCCCCCAGCCTGCCCTATACCACCCCAGCCTGCCCTGTGCCACGCCAGCCTGCCCTGTGCTGCCCCATATCACCCCAGCCTGCAGTATACCACCCCAGCCTACCCTGTGCCACGCCAGCCTGCCCTGTACCACCCCAGCCTGCCCTGTGCCACTGCAGCCTGCTCTATACCACCCCAGCCTGCCCTGTGCCACCCCAGCCTGCCCCATACCCCCCCAGCCTGCTGTATACCACCCCAGCCTGCCCCATACCACCCCAGCCTGCTGTATACAACCCCAGCCTACCCTGTGCCACGCCAGCCTGTCCTGTGCCACCCCAGCCTGCTCCATCCCCCCCCAGCCTGCCCTATACCACCCCAGCCTGCCCTGTGCCACCCCAGCCTACCCTGTGCTGCCCCATACCACCCCAGCCTGCTGTATACCACCCCAGCCTGCCCTGTGCCACCCCAGCCTGGCCCTATACCACCCCAGCCTGCCCCACACCCCCCATCCTGCTGTATACCACCCCAGCCTGCCCCATACCACCCCAGCCTGCTGTATACAACCCCAGCCTGCCCTGTGCCACGCCAGCCTGCCCTGTGCCACCCCAGCCTTCCCTGTGCCACCCCAGCCTGCCCCATACCCCCCAGCCTGCCCTATACCACCCCAGCCTGCCCTGTACCACCCCAGCCTGCCCTGCGCTGCCCCATACCACCCCAGCCTGCTGTATACCACCCCAGCCTGCCCTATTCCACCCCAGCCTGCCCCATACCCCCCCAGCCTGCTGTATACCACCCCAGCCTGTCCTATACCACCCCAGCCTGCCCTGTGCCACCCCAGCCTGCCCCATACCACCCCAGCCTGCTGTATACAACCCCAGCCTGCCCTGTGCCACGCCAGCCTGCCCTGTACCACCCCAGCCTGCCCTGTGCACCACCCCAGCCTGCTGTATACCAACCCAGCCTGCCCTGTGCCACCCTAGCCTGCCGTATACCACCCCATCTTGCCCTGTACTACCCCAACCTTCCCTATGCCACCCTTACTTGCCCTATACCCCCCCTAACCTGCCCTGTGCCACCCTAACTTGCACTATAACACCCCAACCTGCCCCAAACTGCCTTAACCTGCCCTGTAACACCCTAACCTGCCATATACCACCCCAACCTGCCACTATACCACCCTATACTACCCTAACCTGCCACTATACCACCCTATACTATCATTTACAGGGGCTGGTTTGGGGGTGCGCCCCGTGACTGTGCGCTGCCTGCATGGTGCTGGGCAGCCTAGACGGGGGGGTGACACCATGTTTTACCGCACCGGGTGACACCAACCCTAGTGACGCCACTGCTCCAACATTCCTACGAATTTGAGGAACTCATTTTATGAAGTCTATAAGGAGTATTATGGGCTCTGTGGCCTATTTTTAATTGAATACGTTAATCCTGCAAGGAGACCAAAACACGGAAAGGGAGGTCCCAGATATCTTCCCAATCATCATTTTCTATTTCTGGGATGTCTCGCAGTCACCAGGCCCGAAGCCCCTGCATGTCAGGCAGGGAGACCAGGAGAAGATGGACATGTGACGGAATTGTCCAGCCCCCAGCTAGAGTGCTTCCGTCAGTATACAGCTTCCTCCAGTCTGGACATAGGAAACCAGATATTATAGCTGACCATACAAGACTAGCCGACAATAACTTGTATGAGAACTGGAACTGTTTATTGAATGCACAGAATTGATATACTGCACAATCAGGTGAGGCTGATCACATTATCGTATGCAAAGGCAACTGTATACAGAAATATAATTACCATAACTAAGGAACAACCAACATATACTATTTAATAATTCACCTCTAGCAACTAATAGCTGACAGTGATATAATGAACTTGAGCTAATTAACTAGTCACCTAAACCAGCCTAGTTGGAGGGGACAACACTAGCAGACAGATAGAAATAATAGAGGATCCAATTAACTATGGGATCCACATAATAATCGGGAATCGCAGACTGTATGGCATCGGTCTTCAACAGGCTATGAGGCAAAGCTCATACAAGTCTCAGTATCTGATATAGTGGAATTAATTTATCTTTATACTGTATATTTCTTGAGGGATATTGTTGATAAATATTTCTGTCCCAAGTGAAGGACCTTCAACACAAATCACACATATAAGACCCAGGATAACAGGGGTAAAAGGAAATGTTGAGTTTGGTGGGGTTGTATGGTGAGTCTGGTTAGGGCAGACCAGACTGGGGTTCTTGGTCACCCTGTGCCCCTAATAGACACAGGGTTACTTACACATAGGAGGGGCCGGAGGAAATAAACAAGGAGTTTCCTGACCTCTCCAAGGTAAACTGGGTTCCACAGGCCCGCCAAAGGGACTCCCGTCACAGTTCATATAAGGTGAAGTTGGTTTTTCTGCACAATCAGTTTATAGTAGCTGTTCCAGGGTGGACTCCCTAATTTGGGAAGTATCCCAGGGAAATTGGCTATGGGAAGCATGGTAGGGGTGTATGTAAGGAAAAAAACTGTTGAACATAAATTGTGAGGAGAGTTGTTGCAGGGAAAGTATAGAGCCACATTGCACTACCTGGGAGATTGTTTTTTTCATACCTAACCTGGGCTCCCGGGTCAGGGGTCTTGTTTAGGTGAGGCAATAAAGGATTGCACCACAAGGGGGCATTCAGAGACTCAGCTAGCTTAGGGTATTGTTCACACGCTAGACCCGTCTTCCAGGTCTGAATAGTGGTAGCCATAGAGGGACTCAAGAAGTGAGGGGCCTAAGAACCTTAAAATAGCAGGAACTGAAGAGCCTCAATTGAACGAACCACTGAGGCCTCTAACATTGTAGATGAATTGTATTTATCCGGGTTTAACTACCACACAGCTGTGACTAATTGCCTAGCCAGGAAATATTTATGGCACCCAAAAGAGCAAATTCTTCTTGAGACGTAGGGTACATAAAGGTGGACAATTTATACCTTGGAGCAGTGGGGGCCTGTCCATACGGGGCATAGGGGCACTGCCCCCTAATCCATGCGTCCGGCCCCTAATCTACATGCAGGGCGCCGGACCCATGGATTCCAATGTTTTTGTTTTTTTTAAGCATGTAATTAGAGCCAGATGCTCTAATTTGCTTCAAAAAATGGTGGGCTTGGGGCGCAGAGCACTGTGCCCTGAGCCCACCCAGTTGTGTGACAATAGCAAATTAATATTCGCTATTGTCTTCCTGATTCTCCTCCCGGGACAATCAGGAAGAGAGACCCGATTGGCCGAGAGGAGAAGCGATTGTATTGGCCACCGCAAAGCCGAAGAGGAGGAGACACTGGGTGAAGCCGACGAGGAGGAAGTGCTGCCCGTGACCTACATGGGGTAAGTGAGGGGCTGGTGGGCCGACGATTGTGCGACAGGGGGAGGGGGGGTGTGCGACCAACTGCCAGACCTACCGACTGTGGCGTTTTGCCACACCCCCCCCCCCAAAATGGAGCACCAGCTGCCACTGCCTTGGAGATTGAAAAACCCCATAGAAAGGAGGAGAAATGGCTGTGTAGATGTGTAAAAAAGGATTTGGGTAGCATGACGGGAGGGCCTGTGGAACCCAGAATCCCTTGGAGAGGTTGGGAAACCCTTATTTCAGCTCCCCATGCACCTCTTATGTCTAAGTCACCCTGTGTCCATTTGGGGCATAGGGTGACTGAGAAAATGTGGCTTGGATTACTTAAAATGGGACAGTAATATTTATCCACAATATCTCCCAGCCAGGATGTAAAGACTATTCTTGGTGTGTTTGATTCTGAACTCAACATGTTAATTGAAAGAACCGATCACATTGGCCTCTGGACAATGTAGGAGACGAGCCGACTCCTGCTGGAGGATCTGCTATTGTGAGAATGTGATAAACCACACAAACAACCTTCATAAATGTGCAGGCCGGGCTACCTGCACATTTATCTAGGTTGTGTGTGTGGTTTATCATTTCTCTTAGCTTGCCTTCAGCGAGTATTTATGGTAGCAGCTCATTTGTTGTCTCCTTAAATTGGACATTTTATATGCACTACATTTGTTATTGGTTTTAACTCACTCCAGAATCGCTCATTTAATGTAGTCGGAGGTTTTCTACAATTTTTGTCATATTGTGAGAGGGTTTCCTGTGTTTATACTTATGATAATGTATAATCTACTGTGTGAAGCTCGGTGACGACAAGTCTGACCTGTAGTGAAATCCTGATTAATCGCAACAATGGCCAGGTGGGCACGGAGTCACATCGGCTGCTTTAACCACTTGCCGACCAGCTCATGAACATATACGTCGGCACTTTAAAGATGGATATTTCGGTAACGGCAGCAGCTGCTGCCACAACCGAGATATCCATATTTTCTGTGAGCGGTTCCGTTTACGATAATGGTGGTCTCTGCTGCGGATTCGCCGCGAGATCACCGTTATCAGCGGCAGGAATGGGCCGCCCCCCCCGCCGCTCTCCCGCACCCTTCGCCGCTTACCGAAGCCGTCGGTAGCGGCGGAGGCGATCGGGTCATTCTCCCTCTGTGGTATGGATACGAGTGAGGGGAAGATGGCCCCCACCCGTCTCCATACCATAGCAGGGCGGAAGCGACATCAAAACGTCAGCTCCGCCCATACGACTTAAAGGGACATTTTTTATTTTATTTTTTTCAAATGACAATTTTTTTTTTCTTTTATTGCATTTTAGTCTAAATATGAGATCTGAAGTCTTTTTGACTCCGGATCTCATATTTAAGAGGGCCTGTCATGCTATTTTCTATTACAAGGGATGTTTACATTCCTTGTAATAGGAATAAAAGTGACCCATTTTTTATTTTATTTTTTAATACAGTGTAAAAATAAATAAAATCAAGTAAAATAAATAATAAAACAAAAAAATTATTTTTAAAGCGCCCGTCCCGACGAGCTCGCGTGCAGAAGCGAACGTATACATGAGTAGCGCCCGCATATGAAAACGGTGTTCAAACCACACAAGTGAGGTAATTCTAGCCCTAGATCTCCTCTGTAACTCAAAAGATGCAACCTGTAGAATTCTTTTTTTTTTAAACAATAATTTTTATTGAAGGTTTTTCAGTATACAAAGAATGAAGACAGTCAGCAAACAAGAAGTGTAGAAACATAAATAATATAGTAAATAATACAAAATAATTTCAGAGCAGAGTTAGAGAGGAACACAGTCCCCTGATGCATTAGTCAATTCGGTAAGCATAGTAAGTAGTCCTGTACCTGTCGAGAATGGGATAATGGGTAATTTCCACAAGCTATGGTCGATCACTAGCAATCTCTCTATTTGGTCGCAGTGATCAACCCCCTACATACCCTGAAATTCCGTCTCTTGTAGATTAGTATAGGCAGTGTTTGGTGCCACTTCTCCTATATAAACCATGTTCCGCGTAACTACATCATTAGGAACCAAGAAAGAAAAATAAGGTAAAACATAGAAAATAACATTAAGATTAACCAGAGTTGAAACTAATGCCCTATTTAGCTCGCGTTGCTTTTATTACTTATCATACCAGTCATGCCAAGGTGCCCAAAGCTTGGATATTTTGTCAAATTGCCCTATTGCTGAAGCATGGAGAGTCTCGTATGTGCTATGTGTTTGTACAGTAGTTATTACTTCTGGAAATTTTGGGGTTTCAATATTCTTCCAGTGTCTAAGTAGAGTGAGGCGTGTAGCCATTAAAATGTGAGCGGTTACAGTTCTAAGTGGAACAGGTACTGATTCCAAGTCCAGAGAGAGTATGGCCAATTCGGGGCGTAAAGGTGTAGTAATATGTGAGATAGTTTGTATTAGTTTCTCAATCTGAACCCACAGTGATTTAACCTTTGGGCATGTCCACAGTATGTGGAACAGTGTGCCCCTCTCTCCACACATTCTCCAACACTCTGAGGAAGTGCCCGGGAAGATTTTTGACAATCTATGTGGGGTAAGGTACCATCGAAGCAGAATTTTCTGGTGCATTTCCCATAAGTTTGTGCTCTTGTTAGTAGCTAACTGCAGTTTAATTGCCCTCTCCCAATTTTTAGCAGTGAATGTCAGACCAATGTCTTTTTCCCATGCTATAATGTTCGGGGTTTTAAGTAATATATCCTTGCTCTGTAGTCCCCTGTGAATGATTGATATACCTTTGGATCCCTTTGTGTCCTGTTGGTAAAAGTTAGTTAACTTCTTCGGAAGTTGGGTAAGCAAATTAGGAGTCTTCCTTATTACTTGAGTTAGTTGCATATACCTGTAATGCTCCCTCAGTGGCAGATTAAACTCTTGTTGTAGTAAGTGAAATGGTTTTATTTGGGAATGAGTGATTATATCTTCCAATTGGTGAATACCATGTAATTTCCAGGTGTTGAGATTTATATCTGGAATGAGGTGATGGACTGCCATAATGTTAAGGTTTAGAGGAACGGTCTCTTCCTCCCATGATTGCGCTCAGGGCCGTTTGAAGGAATTTGGGGGCCCAAAGCAAAATGGACATGGAGGCCCCCCCCCGCACTCACGCAAAGCCTACAGGAACCACAGCATAGCAGTTTAAGCTCACCCACACTTTAAATAAAAAAGGTTTACAGTGCAAATACTGCTGTTGCATATAATCCAACATACTTAAAACACATACACACTCACATTAACATTAAGATGCTACTTAGGACTGTTTATGGACAGTGGGATGGACAGGGGGACCGTGGGATGGTCAGGGGGACCGTGGGATGGACAGGGGGACAGTGGGATGGACAGGGGGACAGTGGGATGGTCAGGGGGACCGTGGGATAGACAGGGGGACCGTGGGATAGACAGGGGGACAGTGGGATGGACAGGGGGACCGTGGGATGGACAGGGGGACCGTGGGATGGACAGGGGGACAGTGGGATGGACAGGGGGACCGTGGGATGGTCAGGGGGACCGTGGGATGGACAGGGGGACAGTGGGATGGACAGGAGGACCGTGGGATGGACAGGGGGACCGTGGGATGGACAGGGGGACAGTGGGATGGACAGGGGGGCCGTGGGATGGACAGGGGGACCGTGGGATGGTCAGGGGGACAGTGGGATGGTCAGGGGGACCGTGGGATAGACAGGGGGACCGTGGGATAGACAGTGGGATGGACAGGGGGACCGTGGGATGGACAGGGGGACCGTGGGATGGGCAGGGGCCCTGTACATCCCACGGTTCCCCTGTCCATCCCACTGTCCCCCCGTCCATCCCACTGTCCCCCTGACCATCCCACTGTCCTCCTGTCCATCCCACGGTCAGTGGGATGGTGTGGGGGGGGGGCTGCTGCAGGTGTAGTGAGAGGCAAACAAGTAGTGGGAGAGAAGAGACAGTGAACAGCTGGACAGAAGGGCTGGGTCGGGTGTGAGGAGTCATCAACATGTGTGCAGTGCCAGTGATGCAGGAAACATCTTCAGCTCTGAGGGGTTCATGCTGGGACCTGTAGTTCCTCACTTTTGGGGAGGTGGGTCACATGATTTCAAGTCCCAGCTACATGCTGGGACTTGAAATCATGTGACCCCCCCCCAAAAAAAAAGTGAAGAACTACAGGTCCCAGCATGAGCCCCTCAGAGCTGAATGAACCCTCCCTGCCCTGCTGTGTGTGTGTGTGTCCTCTCCTGCTCCAGTCCTTCCCAGGCACCACCCTTATGATGTTGGTGACAATGGTGAGTCAAGTGAGCAATGCATATTACTTGCCTGTCTATTCTGTTACACACTAACACAGCTGAGCTGGCTGCAGCCTGCAATCTGTCTCTCTGTCACTGAAGTGCCTGGCTCTGGCTTAACAGTAAACTCGAGGAGGAGCGGGAGCCGGGAGGAGGTGGGTGGAGCTAGCAAGATGATCTTGAGTCCTCCGCTGTGATAGGCACAACTCTCCTGCTCTGCTCATGACGTCACTGGTTGCTACACGCCAAGCGGGCGTCACGTAGCAACCAGCACAGCAGAGACAGTGCCAGCTAGGCTAGGGGGTCCACAGCACGGTCAGATCGAATCGATCATGCATTAGATCGACCCAGGGCGCCGCGGAAATCCAGGACAGTGATAGGCAGCAGGCAGGCACCCTAGGCTGGGGGCCCCAGGCCATCTCGGGGCCCCAAGCAATTGCTTGTTTTGCCTGTCCTGTTGCGACGGCCCTGATTGCGCTGTACAAAGATGAGCCCATGCCCTCAGTGAAGCTAGTATGGGTGGCGATAAATTCCTATGTAAGGATTTACAGTGACGAGCTGTCATTAAAAAATTTCCCAAGTTGCCTTTCTGTATTTGTGTGGTTTCTAGTTCTTTCCATAAGTGGTTGCAATTAGGTCTTAGCCAAATTTTAATCTGGGCTAGTATTGATGCAAAATAATAATCCCGCAGTACAACATGACTGATGCCCCCCGCTGCTCTATTTCTCACCAGTTTGCTAAATGCGCATCTTGCTTTCTTCCCCTGACACAAATAGTTATTCAGGATCGATTGAAGGGAGGCAAAGTATGCATTAGGTAGAGGAATCGGAAGAGTCCTGAACAAATATAGCAGCTGAGGTAATACCATCATTTTGAAGGCCGCTAACCTACCTAGCCAGGACAATTCAGTATGAGTAATTTTGTTCAGTTTGTTCTGAAAAGAGTTCAGGAATGGTGTGTAATTAGCATTGATCAGTTCAGCCGTGTCATTACTTAATGTTATGCCCAGATAACCAATGCCTCCGTCTGACCACACATAAGGGTACTTGTTCTGTAATTCGATTTTAGTTTCTGGAGCTATACCTAAACCCATCAGATAGGATTTTGTTTAGTTTACCTTATAGTAGGAAATTAATGAGAAGGTCTGTAGTGCTTCGTGAGCATTGGCCAGTGATTCCTCTACATTAGTTAAGAACAAAATTATGTCATCGGCAAATAGACTTATGAAATGTTTCCTGTTGCCCACTTGCAATCCTGCTATTTGGGGATGTCCTCTCATGTACATGGCCAGGGGTTCCATTAACAAATTAAAAATGAGTGGAGACAAGGGGCACCCCTGGCGCGTACCATTCGTTATGGCAAAGGGAGTTGACAGAGCACCTGCAATATAAACTTGAGCTGAAGGAAGTGTGTAATAACGCCCTTATGGCAGAAAGGATGAGACCACTAAAGTCAAACCTCTTCAGCACCTCTGTAAGGTATCCCCAATGAATTCTATCAAACGCCTTCTCTGCATCCAGTGAGAGGAGCAGAGAAGACGTTCCCCTCCTTTTAGCAATGTGTATTAGGTTTACTAGTCGCCTAGTGGCATCAGCTGTTTGTCTCCTCTTAGTAAATCCAGATTGATCTATATCCACAATGTCAGGTAGGATATCCACCAGTCTGGTAGCTATAAGTTTGGCATAGATCTTGATATCATTATTCAGTAGTGATATTGGCCTGAAGTTTTGTGGCACATCTGGAGATTTCCCTGGCTTAGGCAAAGCTATGATTGCAGCAGTGAGCATTTCAGGAGGGAAAGAGGAAGATGCAGCAGCAGAGTTGAATGTTTCCGTTAGATGTGGGCAAAGAATGTCCTGAAATGTCTCGTAATATTCCCCTGTAAAACCATCTGGGCCGGGCGATTTGTTGGCGGGAAGGGACTGGATCATCTGTTTCACCTCTAGGTCAGATATGGGGGAATTAAGGCTCTGGAGGTGTTCCTGTGTAAGTTTGGGAAAATTTAGTTTATCTAAGAATGCGTCAATAGCCTCTTTTGTTGGCTGTGGAGTAGTGAGATCGTCTTTTAGGTTATATAATGAGCTGTAGTATGAGCTGTAGTATTGGCTAAATGTGTCAGCTATTGCTTGGGGGTGAGTTTGCTTGACCTGAGTTTTCGGTTGTAAAATATGGGAGAGTTGGGTTCTGGTTCTATGACCCTTTAGTTTATTGGCCAGCAGCTTCCCTGCTCTGTTTCCACTAGTATAGTATGCCAATTTTAATCTCCTAGAGGTCTGTTTAAAATCGTCAAGGAATTTTAACCGTAGTTCTGTGCGCAGTTGTGTTACTTGGTCAGACAGTATTTGAGATTGTTTAGCTTTGTTTCGTCTATCTATGTCTTCGATTTTGGATATTAGTTGTACTGTTTGCTGCTGCATTTCCCTCTTGTGTCTCGCCCCCTGCTGCATCATCACCCCCCTTATTACCGCCTTATGGGCGTTCCAAATACCAAAAGGATTTTCATACTGAACCTTGATTGTCATCAAAGTATTCAACCAGTTTACCCTGGATGTATGACCTGATCGGACCTTCCTGCAGTAGGCGATGATTGGCTCTCCACAAATAAGTAGAATTTTGAGAAGAAGGGTTCCCTATTGTTAAACATACTGAGGCATGGTCCGACCATGTGATACTATTGATTTTGACCGACTTACATTTTATCAGTAACCATCTGTCAACTAAAAAGTAGGATTTTTAAAACAGCTTACCTGTAAAATCCTTTTCTTGGAGTACATCACGGGACACAGAGCGGCATAGTCATTACTATGTGGGTTATATAGAATTACCTTCAGGTGCTGGCACTGGCAACTTCCAAAACAGGAAGTACCCTCCCCTATATAAGCCCCTCCCATCCGGGAGTACCTCAGTTTTGTAGCAAAGCAATACGTGTCCCCAAAAGAGGGGTGGGAGCTCTGTGTCCCGTGATGTACTCCAAGAAAAGGATTTTACAGGTAAGCTGTTTTAAATATCCTACTTTCTTGTTCATACATCACGGGACACAGAGCAGCATAGTCATTACTATGTGGGACGTCCCAAAGCAATGCCACATGAGGGGGGGGATACACCATACATAAGCTGGGCGCCATCAGGCATGAGGATCTTTTGCGGCCTGCAACACACTGCGCCCAAAGGCGACATCCTCCTGACTTCTAACGTCCACCTGGTAGAACCTAGTAAACGTGTGTACTGAAGACCATGTTGCGGCCTTACAAATTTGCGCCAGGGAGGCCTGGTGATGCACTGCCCATGAAGTTCCAACTGCTCTCGTGGAGTGCGCCCTAACTTTGAACGGAGGCGGTCTACCTCTCAAGCCATAGGCTTGTATTATGACCTGTCGAATCCACTTGGCTAAAGTAGATTTTGATGCTGCCTGACCCTTTCTGGGGCCTTCCGGCAGAACAAACAAAGAATCCGTTCTACGAATCTGAGCAGTGGCTTTTAGATAAGCTTTAACTGCTCTTACTACATCCAAAGAATGCAATAACTTTTCCTCTACCGAGCTTGGTTTGGGGAAAAAAGAAGGAAGAACCACATCCTGGTTCAAGTGAAACCTCGATACCACCTTAGGAAGAAAGGCTGGGTGAGGACGTAATACTACTCTGTCCTTATGGATAACCAGATATGGCTCTTTACAGGACATGGCGGCTAATTCCGACACTCTTCTAGCCGAGCATATGGCTACTAAAAATATCAATTTCCTGGTGAGTAGAACCAAGGAAATGTGCCGCAAAGGTTCAAATGGCTGCTTCTGCAGAACCGACAGAACCAAATTTAGATCCCATGGGCATATGGGAGCCTTAATCGGTGGAATAATACGAGTCACACCTTGCATAAAGGATTTGACAAGTGAATGCATAGCCAGGGGCCTTTGAAATAGTATTGACAAGGCCGAAACCTGGCCCTTGATAGTACTTAAGGCAAACTTCCTGTCTACAGCCCACTGCAGGAAGTCCAGAATTCTGCCTATAACGTACTTACGTGGATGCCATTTTCTGGCCTCGCACCAAGTGATGTACGCCTTCCAAACTCTATAGTAGATCTGCCTGGATACAGGCTTCCTGGCATTGATTATAGTTGATACCACAGAGTTAGAGAGACCTCTCTTCTTTAGGATGTGGGATTCAATAGCCAGGCCGTTAAACTTAGAGTTAGTAAGGAAGGGTGGTATATCGGTCCTTGCGAAAGCAGGTCCGGACGACGTGGAAGGGTCCAAGGACTCCCCACAGACATTTTGATGATCTCCGCGTACCAGGCCCTTCGGGGCCACGCTGGAGCCACCAGGATCACCGGCTTCTTCTCCAACCTGACTCTGCGAAGGAGTCGAGGCAACAATTGTAGCGGAGGGAATGCATATATCAGTCTGAACTGATCCCAAGGGAACACCAGAGCATCCGAGCCGCAAGCGAGGGGATCCCTTGTCCGGGAGACAAATCTGTCCACCTTTGCGTTGAATCTGGATGCTAGCAGATCTACATCCGGTGTTCCCCACCGCTGACATATTGCTCGGAAGACCTCGGGATGAAGGGACCATTCCCCTGGGCATAACTGTTGGCGACTCAGAAAGTCCGCCTTCCAATTCTCCACCCCTGGAATGAAGACAGCTGATATACATGGGACATGCTTTTCTGCCCATTCCAGGATGTGACTTACTTCCCTCTGGGCTGCACGACTCCTGGTGCCTCCCTGATGATTGATATATGCCACTGCTGTGGCATTGTCTGATTGAATTCTGACAGGGGACCCTTGGAGTCTGAATGTCCAGGCTACTAGGGCGTACCGGGCTGCTCGTATCTCTAATAGATTGATGGGCAGGGTTTTTACTACATTTGACCATCTGCCCTGGAGAGACCATTGCTCCAGTACTGCCCCCCAGCCTATAAGGCTGGCATCTGTAGTGACCACCTTCCAAGATATCGGGCTGAAGGGTTTTCCCTTCTGGAGATTCTGGGGGATCAACCACCAGCAGAGACTCTTCCGAACGGAAGGGGACAAAGCCATCGGGAAGTCTAGAGCCTGAACTTTTCCGTTCCAGGCTGACAATATGGCCCTTTGTAAATTCCTTGAGTGGAATTGGGCGTATGGCACAGCTTCGAATGATGCTACCATCTTTCCTAGCAGCCTCATGCACAGGCGTATGGACGGCTGTCTTTTTGAACAAAGCAGACGGACCAAGCCCCTCAAAGAGGATACCTTGTCTAGAGGTAAGAAAATCTTCCTCTGGTCTGAATCCAGCCGTAGCCCTAGATATACCAGGTTTTTCACTGGCTGTAGGGCTGACTTGTCCAGGTTGATGACCCAACCGTGAGACTCTAGATACTTGATTGTATCGACAATTACCACTTCTAGCTTGGCAACTGAGTGGTCCATCAACAACAGGTCGTCTAGGTATGCCATTATCGTTACACCCCGTGTTCTTAGATCGGCCAACAGTGGGGCCAGAATTTTTGTGAACAATCGTGGTGCTGTGGCCAGACCGAATGGTAAGGCTCTGAACTGAAAATGGCGCCCTTCTACTGCAAAGCGTAGGAATTTTTGATGACCTGGAAAGATGGGAACATGCAAGTAAGCATCTTTGATGTCGATCGAGGCTAACCATTCCTCCCCTTGTAGGGCAGCGGTGACCGATCGGATCGACTCCATCCGGAAAGACCGGACGTTTAGAAATTTGTTTAGACTCTTTAGGTCCAATATGGGTCTTATGTCCCCGTTTGGCTTCGGGACTGTGAAAAGGTTTGAGTAGAAACCCAACCCCCACTCTTCCATAGGAACCTCCATAATTACTCCTTGGAGCAATAGTTGTTCTAACGCCAATAGGAGAGACCCTCTTTTCAGAGGGTCTCTTGGCATGCCTGACCACATAAAATGGGACGGAGGAGACTCTTTTAACTCCAACTTGTATCCCAGAGTTACTGCGGAGAGCACCCATCTGTCTTTGATCGTCTCCCGCCAGGTCTCTGCGAACAACTGAAGTCTTCCCCCCACCCGTTTGAGTGGGGGCAGCCCTTCATAGGCTTGACTTGGAGGCTGGTTTAGTACCTCTTCGGATCCAGGGTTTCTTATTACCCTGTGGCTGTCCCTGATTTTTACCTCCTGAGTTTGACCGAGGAGGCCGTCGGAACTGCTTAGTAGCAGACGTCGCAGGGATAGGAGAGGTAGTCCTCTTAAAAGATGGACCCCTAGACCTCTTTTTACTCGGTAAGAGAGTACTTTTACCACTGGAAATCTTCTGGATATACTTATCCAGGTCTTCGCCAAAAAGGCGTTCCCCATGAAATGGGAAGCTAACTAAGAGCTTCTTACAGGGAGCTTCAGCAGACCAGTTCTTGAGCCACAGAAGCCTACGCATATGTACTAAAGACAGCGTGAGGCGGGAGGCCTGATGGATAGAATCCTTGATGGCGTCAACCGCAAAGCATAATGCTCTAGGCAGATCAGCCAGAGCCTGGGCCTGCTGGTCTGGCAAATCCCTCAGGACCATTTTCATTTGATCCTTTAAAGCTTGGCAGACCCCAATAGCTGCCACTGCTGGCTGTGTAACAGCCCCTGCTGTGGAAAAAGCAGATTTTAATAAAGATTCCAATTTTTTATCCACTGGATCTTTGAACATTTGAACATTATCTACTGGACATGTCAGTGATTTGTTCACAGAAGAGATGGCTGCATCCACCGTAGGAACATTCCATCTCTGGGTGAACTTTTCCTCCATGGGATAGATCACCGGAAACCTTTTAGGCGGAACAAATAGTTTATCAGGATGTTCCCAGTCCTGGTATATAAGTCCTTCCAATAATGGATGTATTGGAAAGGAGCAATTAACCTGGGGAGCTTTTAGCGACCCCAATGAGGAGACAGCAGTAGTTGATGGTTCAACAAGAGGCATTTTAAATGCAGATCGAACCATGTCAGTTAGGGTCTGGACCCACAATCTTTCAGTCTGTGATGCTGAAAATGGTTTATCTACTGTCGATTCCTCAAAAACAGAGCTAACCTCCTCCTGATCCCCTTCAGGTAGGTCGGTCCCTTCCTGGGACTGTTGCTCTGCCAACAGGCACTCTAATGGAGGTGATGGAGATCTGGCGCGCTTTCTTTCCTGTAGAGAAGAAGCGATCAATGCAGCCAATCTCTGCTCCAATCCCTCCAGAGTTGAGGAAAAAAACCTCCTCTGTTATATATGCAGGAGCAGGTGGACTGAGGACAGCCGCAGTACCTGGCACTCCCGGGGGTTCCTTATGGGTATTAACCTCTGATTTCTCAGGGGAGGAGGGTGCAGATGACTGCTCCAGATCCTCAGAGCCCGATGGAGACCCCCTACACTTCCTGAGAGGTATATCTCGGAGTTTTTTAGGCGGCATATTCCTTAGTTCAAAGCTGAGGTATTCCAGCCGCAATACACCCCTTACTGAAATAGTCTAATGCAATTTGCTGCTATGTACATCAGTGGGTGTCTACTAATGCGTCTTTCTGGGGATGCCTGTATCAACCGCCCGCTGTAAGCCCCTATACCATGCTACCAGCTCCTTTTCATGCTCTGTGTCCATAGCAAGCAGCGTGGACTGAGTCCTTTTATCTTGCTGGGACGCCCGCACATGCGCAGAAGCGCTGGGCGCACAGAGCGCGTCATCCGCCAGGCTCCGCCCCCTTTTTTGAAGCTAAACCTTATAAAAGGAAAGCATGTGTGCGCGCGCGCGCGTGCACGTGTGCGCTCTTGGCGCCATGTAGGGAGAGGAGCCAGGGTCCCTGTTTCACCAGGACTCGGGGATGGAAGGAAACTACTTGGCAGCATGACAGAGGAATGCAGCTTCCCTGATAGAGAGCTCACTCATCTGCCTGGACTTTCACCATGGAAGGAATAGTCCCAAGAAAAAAGACGTTCCACAGCGGCCTCTAGTGGACAAACACAGGTACCGCACCTTTGTCTTTTTTTTTTTTTTTTTTTAAAACCTCCTTTATGAAAAAACATTTCCAGGTTTACAGTTTTTTTAAAACTTCCCTTATGAAAAAACATTTCTAGGATTTCTTAGGCATAGACAGCTATTAGCGGGAATACCCTTTAGGTAACAGGCAGAAAGACATATTAGGCTTGGGGGTCCCCTCAATAGAACCAAGTTCCTGAGGGGCCCCCACTTACCTTTTCCCCGCCGCAGGACTTTGTTTGGTCCACAGAAGCCCAAACTTCACCTCTCACGGCAGGCATTGTACTAGACCTTCAGGGACCGGGTTCCCAAGGATTCCACTCCCCTGGACCTGTATAGCACCCTGCACAGATAGCCTCTTGGTTTTGGGTATGACCAGAGCTCTGGATCCCAGGGTCCAGCCCTCCTAAGAGAGGCATTACAGGCAAAACCCTGCTCTTCTCTGCAAGGCCCGGGTACCGACCGTTTAGCTATGAAGCTTTTTTGGTCGGATCCGGAATAGCTTGCTAAGGCCCAGAGAACCTGTACACAAGCCCAGATGAATACATGTTAACCTTGGCCAACACCTTAGACACTGGCAAAAAACTGAGGTACTCCCGGATGGGAGGGGCTTATATAGGGGAGGGTACTTCCTGTTTTGGAAGTTGCCAGTGCCAGCACCTGAAGGTAATTCTATATAACCCACATAGTAATGACTATGCTGCTCTGTGTCCCGTGATGTATGAACAAGAAATAAGTCAATTCTACTATAAGACCTATGACAATTAGAGAAGAAAGTATAGTCTTTTTCATTTGCATTCAAGCATCTCCAAGAGTCATATAGGTTGTGATTTTGTAGGGACGTCAACAGAGATGAGGGCCGCCTCTTTGGAGAAGAGGTGGAATCTACAGCTGGGTCTGGTGTAATGTTGAAGTCCCCACAAATAATTAACATTCCCTTCTGCACCTCTTTTACTTTTTTCACAATCCTATGAAAAAATGTAATTTGTATCATATTTGGTGCATACACATTCGCCACAGTGTAAGTGACGGAATTGATGTCACAGATCAATATGATAAAACGTCCCTGTGGGTCACATATAGCTTCATGTAGGCGAAAATAGACTGAGTCTCTTATTTCTATCATCACTCCTTTTGTCTTTGAGGTAGCATTTGCTTGATAGACATGGGGAAACTGGGGATGCGTGCATTTAGGAGGTGAGGACTGTAGAAAGTGGGACTCTTGAGCACACAAAATGTCACAATGTTGATGCAAGGCCTCCTTCAACAGAGATCTCCGTTTGGCAGGGTGATTAAGACCCTTGGTGTTTAGAGTCAGAAACTTTACCGCCATGTGTGGATATTAAAGTTACTTACAGATAGTGGGAATCGCTGGAAAATTACTGCAGGTGCACGGCGCGAAACAGACCCCTTGTGCTCGTACTTGTATAAGGTTCTTCCAACGAGGTATGGAAAGCGGTACTTCTGGCTATTAGGGCAAAAGAGAGTTATTTCAAGAGAAACATGAAAAAAAAAACAATGGCAACTTGCCAGGTAACAGAGTGCAGAAGTGTGTGACTCATAGTCACTCAGGTAGTAGGTGGGGAAAGGAAGAAAGTTCGGAACAGAAATCCATTCCATTCCAACAGACACTCTTATGTAATAATCAAAGTTTAATCCAGGTTAGATGTGAGAACGAGCATTTCTGCGGTCAACTGTACGCCATTCAGGTTCAAGGTTTTTTGATGTGGTTTCCCGCTGAGATTGTGGTTGATTATCAGGGACAATTCTCCAAGAGTGTAGTAATGCCATTCGTTTGGCTAGGGAGTCCGTAACATACTCCTTGTCATCTTTCGTGACTATCAGCTTGGTCGGGAAGCCCCACTTATAGGTCAGTTTGTGATTCCTGAGAGCTTTTGTAATGGTATTGAGATTTCTGCGTTTTTGGAGCGTGTACTGCAATAAATCCGCATAGAATTGTAGGTCAGAGTAAGGAGCAGGGATCTGTTCTTTTTGGCGTGACACTGCCATCAGTTGCTCTTTGGTGTGATAAAAATGTAATCTGAGGATCACATCTCTAGGTATAGCGTCAGAGAGGTATGTGGGCTTTGGGAGCCTATGGATCCTGTCCACAGTGAAGTCCAGAGCAGACAAGTCTGGCATAACTGTAGCAAACAGTTGAGCAGCATAACTACGCAGCTCCTGGTTTTTAACAGATTCAGGGATCCCCTAATCTTCACGTTGTTCCTTCTGGACCTGTCCTCCATTTCCACCAGCTTAGCTTTCACTGACTCAATATCATCCTCAGACTTTTCACTAGCATCCACCAGATCATTGATAGTGGAAGCATACTCCCCCATCTTGTTCTCTATATGAGAAACCCTTTCAGCCACATGTCTCAGTTCTGTGCTAAACTTGTGTACGCATGAAATCATGTCTAAATGGAGTGAGCTCCTGAGGGACACCATTATCTCTTTCAATACTGTATCTAAGACAGGTTTATCATTTGTGGGGAATGAGTCAATGGAGTCTGGCAAGTCTCTGGTGTCATCCCCTGAATCCATGGGAGAGCTCACCTCATGTCCAGCATCCGCGGCATCCAGCCGGAATCTCGCCTTCTCCGGGCTCCCAGATGAAGGGGTAGCTAGCGGGGAATGTGGGTTCCTCGGTGGGCTGCTCCTTTTCATGGCTGTACCTTTCTGAGATGAGCGCTTGGAAGGACCTTGTACTGGCGTGGAGGATGAGCCGGCGCCATCTTGCTTAGGCCCCATAGAGAAGAACGCTGTGAGTTTGGTCGGCCGGTTCCCCTCCTTCTTGCACCTCGTAATGCTGGTTGTCTGTTCCCCAGGCTAGTGGGAGCTGAAACGCCGTATTTGGGCAGCCTATTAGTGCCTGGATCGTCCGCTATTAGCCGTTTAAGTGCCGCTGGTACCGGAGCTCAGCTACAGCATGTCCTCCTCGGTCTCCGGCTCCCCCTGCCACCAACCTGTAGAATTTTTTAAACGTCACCTATGGAGATTTTTAAGGGTAAAAGTTTGACGCCATCCCACGAGCGGGCGCAATTTTGAAGCGTGACATGTTGGGTATCAATTTACTCGGGCGTAACATTATCTTTCACAATATAAAAAAAAAATTGGGCTAACTTTACTGTTGTCTTATTTTTTAATTCAAAAATTTTCCCCAAAAAAGTGCGCTTGTAAGACCGCTGCGCAAATACGGTGTGACAAAACGTATTGCAATGACCGCCATTTTATTCTCTAGGGTGTTAGAAAAAAAAAAAACAATATATAATGTTTGGGGCTTCTAAGTAAATTTCTAGCAAAAAAAAAACAGTTTTAAACTTGTAAACACCGAGTCTGAAAAACAGGAAAGGTCCTTACGTGGTTAAGGGATTCGTTAATTAGCTCATGTTAATTTATGTTTCTGGTTACAGGTGTATTGTTAGAGTAATATGAGCAGGAGGGGGGAACCTCCTCTTCAAATGTATATAAGACTGTATTCTTGTTCTAATAAACAGTTCATGTTGAGTAACTAAACGAGTTTTGTCTTGTTTGTAGTTGTCAGCGGTTGGAATATCTGATATCTATATCCAGACTGGGAGGAAGCGGTATATGACGAAAGCACTCAAGCGGAGTGTGGGACGTTTCATTACAGGTAGCCATTGTGGGGGAATTACAAAATAAATATGAAAATTAAAGGGAGAATTTTCATTTTAATGAAATTTATATGGCTTAAAGTGGAGCTCCACCCTAAATTATAAGTTCCTCTCATCGGAACCCTCCCCCCCTCCGGTGTCACAATTGACACCTTTCAGGGGGGAGGGGGGTGCAGATACCTGTCTAAGACAGGTATTTTCACCCACATCCGGGAGTCCTCTCTCCGGGAATCTGCGGGAGTGACGTCACTTCCCGCAGACTTCCCGTAGTGTTCTGGGAGACACTCGGCTCCCAGAACACAGGAGCACCAATCAGAACGGTGCAGCGCGACTCGCGCATGTGCCGTAGGGAACCGGGCATGAAGCCGCAGGGCTTCACTTCCTGGTTCCCTCAGCGAGGATG
Source organism: Rana muscosa (assembly GCA_029206835.1). Taxonomy (NCBI): domain Eukaryota; kingdom Metazoa; phylum Chordata; class Amphibia; order Anura; family Ranidae; genus Rana; species Rana muscosa. The sequence continues at coordinate 4,875,588 of CM055117.1, read as the reverse complement.
GCGGAGGGAGCAGCAGAGCGACAAGCGATCGCTCGTCCTCTGCTGCAGACGTCGCTGGACTCCAGGACAGGTAAGTGTCCAAATATTAAAATCCAGCAGCTGCTGTAGCTGCTGGCTTTTAATTTTTTTTTTCCGGCGGAGCTCCGCTTTAATAAGGACAAAGGCAGGGTCTCCCGTGCTTTCAGTTTTTGCCCTAAGCATTTTGTATTTTTAATGATGTCCTTTAAGCATTAATAAATTATCTGCTGCCAAGCAAACAGTACAGTGCCTTGCAAAAGTATTCACCCCCCTTGGCATTTTTCGTGTTTTGTTGCCTCAGGACCTGGAACTAACATGGATTGTTTGAGGATTTGCATCATTTAATTTACAGAACACGCCCACAACTTTGAAGATGTTTTTTTTTTTTTATTATTGTGAAGCAAACAACAAATAGGACAAAATAACAGAAAAAGTCAATGTGCATAACTATTCACCCCCCTAAAGTCAATACTTTGTAGAGCCAACTTTTGCAGCTATCACAGCTCCAAGTCGTTTTGGATAAGTCTCTATGAGCTTGCCACATCTTACCACTGGGATTTTTGCACCATTCCACCTCCTTGCAAAACTGCTCCAGCTCCTTCAAGTTGGATGGTTTGCGCTTGTGAACAACAATCTTTAAGTCTGACCACAGATTTTCTATTGGATTGAGGTCTGGGCTCTGACTAGGCCATTCCAACACATTTACATGTTTCCCCTTAAACCACTCAAGTGTTGCTTTAGCAGTGAGTTTGGAGTCATTGTCCTGCTGGAAGGTGAACCTCCGTCCTAGCCTCAAATCACACACTGGGGTTGATTTACTAAAGGAAAATCCACTTTGCACTTGAAAGTGCACATGGAAGTGCAGTCGCTGTAGATCGCTCTGAAATGAGGGGAAGCTCTGCTGATTTTTTCATCCAATCATGTGCGAGCTAAAATGCTGTTTTTTATTTTCCTTGCATGTCCCCCTCAGATCTACAGCATCTGCACTTCCATGTGCACTTTCAGTGCACTTTCAAGTGCAAAGTGGATTTTCCTTTAGTAAATCAACCCCACAGAGTGCTACAGGTTTTGCTCAAGAATATCCCTGTATTTAGCACCATCCATCTTTCCCTCAACTCTGACCAGTTTCCCAGTCCCGACTGCTGAAAAACAGCCCCACAGCATGATGCTGCCACCACCATGTTTCACGGTGGGGATGGTGTTCTTTGGGTGATGTGATGTGTTGGGTTTGCGCCAGACATAGCGTTTTCTTTGATGGCCAAAAAGTAAAATTTTAGTCTCATCAGACCATAGCACCTTCCTTCATACATTTTGGGAGTTTCCCACATGCCTTTTTACAAACTCAAAACGCACAATTTTGTTTTTTGCTGAAAGTAATGGCTTTCTTCTGACCACTCTGCTATAAAGCCCAACTCTATGGAGCGTTATTGTGATCCTATGTACAGGTACTCCAGTCTCTTCTGTGGAACTCTGCAGCTCCTCCAGGGTTACCTTAGGTCTCTGTGCTCCTCTCTGACTAATGCCCTCCTTTCCCGGTCCATGAGTTTTGGTGTGCGGCCGTCTCCTGGCAGGTTTGCTGTTGTGCCATGTTCTTTCCATTTGGTTAGGATAGATTTGATGGGGCTTCTAGGGATCATCAAAGATTTGGATATTTTTTTATAACCTAACCCTGACTTGTACTTCTCAACAACATTGTCCATTCCTTGTTTGGGGATTTCCTTGGTCTTCATGGCAGTGTTTGGTTAGTGGTGCCTCTTGCTTAGGTGTTGCAGCCTCTGGGGCCTTTCAAAAAGGTGTGTCTATGTAATGACAGGTCATGTGACACTTAGATTGCACACAGGTGGACATCATTTCACGAATTATGTGACTTCTGAAGGTAATTGGTGGCACCAGAGCTTTTTATGGGCTTCATAACAAAGGGGGTGAATACATACGCACATGCCAATTATCAGTTTTTTATTTCTGAAAAATAGTTTTATGTATTTCTTTTTCTAATTTTAATTCACCAACTTAGACTATTGTGTTCTGATCCATCACATATAATTCAGATTAAAAAAACATTGAACTAAAGGCTGTAATGTAACAAAATATGTAAAAAGCCAAGGGGGGTGAATACTTTTGCAAGGCACTGTATGCTTTCAGTTTTGCCCTAAGCATTTTATATTTTTAATGATGTCCTTTAAGCATTAATAAATTTGCTGCTGCCAACCAAACAGTATATGTTCCCCGGGGTAGTGCCCAGCCCCCCATGCCATTCGTTTTACAATCCTTGCCTATCAGCCCAGAAATGGTCAGAACTGATTTGTAACGTTGGGTTCTGCGTGCGCTCTTTGCTTTTAGTGCAGTATTTGGAAGATAAAGGTCTTCTCCATCAAATTTTGGGTTTGTAGCAATAAGAAAAGCTTATTTTCTGATTCTATGGATGGGAACGAGCATTGAGCACAATGTCATCTGATCCGGCATTGGACACACCCACATCCATACAGCTGCCTGAAACTGATAACTTTCCTTCAGTGCAGAATCTTCTAATTCTTTAGCATTATCTTTTATGCAGACCGGAGTTCTGCTTTAATGATTGGTTCTGTGGCACATGTAGGTGTGTGTGGTCTCCTGTGACGGACACATGGAGTGTCTCTATACAGACCACAGGTGACGCCTCTATATGTCATTATCAGTAATTGTTTCCCTTATTTTCAGCACGTCACCGGCCAGATTTACATGAGATATTTTTATGCCTGTATAGCGAGAGGTGCAGGATGTGGTGACAGACTTCTGTCATACAGGACAAGGACACTCGCAGACATGTCCCTCCTCAGAATCGTTAGCCTGATCCTCAGCCTTCAGCTTGTCTGGGGTAAGACAGTGGGAAAACTGTGGGTATGGATGGGGAAGAGTATGGTGGGTAGGGAGTGATAGATATAGTGTGGGTATGGATAGGGATGAGTACGATGGTGGAAGGGTAATAAATATAGTGTGGGCATGGATGGTGATTACTACATTGGGTGGGGGGGGGGGGGGTGATGGATATGTGTGCCTATGTGGGTAATGCATAAGGTGCAGGTATGGATGGGGATAATTGTGGCGGGTGGGGGGGGAGAGAGGCACAGTGTGGGTATGGATGGTGATGACTACAGTGGGTAGGGGGGATGGGCACAGTGTGGGTATGGAAGGGGATGAGTACGGTGGGTGGGGGGTGATGGGCACAGTGGGGGTATGGATGGGGATGAGTACGGTGGGTAGGGGGGATATGGGCACAGTGTGGGTATTTCAGGGGATTAGTACGGTGGGTGATAGGCACAGTGTGGGTATGGATGGGGATGAGTATGATGGGTGGGGGGGTAATGGGCACAGTGTGGGTATTTCAGGGGATTAGTACGGTGGGTGATAGGCACAGTGTGGGTATGGAAGGGGATGAGTACGGTGGGTGGGGGGTGATGGGCACAGTGTGGGTATGGATGGGGATGAGTATGGTGGGTGGGGGGGTGATGGGCACAGTGTGGGTATGGATGGTGATGACTACAGATGGATGAGGGTGATGGGCACAGTGTGGGTATGGAAGGGGATGAGTACGGTGGGTGGGGGGTGATGGGCACAGTGTGGGTATGGAAGGGGATGAGTATGGTGGGTGGGGGGTGATGGGCACAGTGTGGGTATTACAGGGGATTAGTACGGTGGGTGATAGGCACAGTGTGGGTATGGATGGGGATGAGTACGGTGGGTGAGGGGTGAAAGGCACAGTGTGGGTATAGATGTGGATAAGTACAGTGGGCGGGGGGTGATGGACAGAGTGTGGGTATGGATGGGGATGAGTATGGTGGGTGGGGGGTTATGGACACAGTGTGGGTATGGATGTGGAAGAGTACAGTGGGCGGGGAATGATGGACAGAGTGTGGGTATGGATGGGGATGAGTATGGTGGGTGGGGGGTGATGGACACAGTGTGGGTATGGATGGGGATGAGTACGGTGGGTGGGGGGTGATGGGCACAGTGTGGGTATGGATGTGAATGAGTATGGTGGGTGGGGGGTGATGGACACAGTGTGGGTATGGATGGGGATGAGTACGGTGGGTGGGGCTGATGGGCACTGTGTGGGTATAGATGTAGATGAGTACAGTGGGCGGGGGGTGATGGACAGAGTGTGGGTATGGATGGCGATGAGTATGGTGGGTGGGGGGTTATGGACACAGTGTGGGTATTGATGGGGATGAGTACGGTGGGTGGGGGGTGATGGGCACAGTGTGGGTATGGATGTGGATGAGTACAGTGGGCGGGGGCTGATGGACAGAGTGTGGGTATGGATGGGGATGAGTATGGTGGGTGGGGGGTGATGGACACAGTGTGGGTATGGATGGGGATGAGTACGGTGGGTGGGGGGTGATGGGCACAGTGTGGGTATGGAAGGGGATGAGTACGGTGGGTGATTGGCACACTGTGGGTATGAATGGGGATGAGTACGGTGGGTGGGGGGTGATGGACACAGTGTGGGTATTTCAGGGGATTAGTACGGTGGGTGATGGGCACAGTGTGGGTATGGATGGTGATGACTACAGTGGATGGGGGTGATGGGCACAGTGTGGGTATGGAAGGGGATGAGTACGGTGGGTGGGGGGTGATGGACAGAGTATGGGTATGGATAGGGATGAGTACGGTGGGTGGAGGGTGATAGGCACAGTGTGGGTATGGATGGGGATGAGTACGATGTGTGAGGGGTGATAGGCACAGTGAGGGTATGGATGGGGATGAGTACGGTGGGCGGGGGGTGATGGGCACAGTGAGGGTATGGATGGGGATGAGTACGGTGGGTGAAGGGTGATGGGCACAGTGTGGGTATGGAAGGGAATGAGTACGGTGGGCGGGGGTGATAGGCACAGTGAGGGTATGGATGGGGATGAGTACGGTGGGTGGGGGGTGATAGGCACAGTGAGGGTATGGATGGGGATGAGTATGGTGGGTGAGGGGTGATGATGGGCACAGTGTGGGTATGGAAGGTGGTGAGTATGGTGGGGGTGGGGTTGATGGGCACAGTGTGGGCATGGATGTGGATGAGTATGGTGGGGGTGGGGTTGATGGGCACAGTGTGGGTATGGAAGGGGATGAGTACTATGGGCATGGGTTGATGGATATGGTGTGGATGTTGATGAGTACAGTGGGTGGAGGGTGCTGAATATAGTGTTGGTGTGGAACTGGAAAGGTGGGGGTGGGGGGTGATATGAAAGGTGCAGGTTTGGGTGTGGATGGTGATGAGTACAGTGGATGGTGATGAGCACAGTGTGGGTATAGATGGAGATGATGAGTACGTTGGGTGAGGGGTGATTAGTACAGTGTGGGTATAGAAGTGGGGAGGTGATGGGTAAGGTGCAGGTATAGGTGTGGATGGTGATGAGTATGGTGGGTGGGGGCTGGGTATTGTGTTGATATGAGGGTGAGGGTGATGGGTACAGTGTTGGTATGGGTGTGGATGTTGATGAGTACGTTGGGTGAGGGGTGATGAGTACAGTGTGGGTTTGGAAGTGGGAAGTTTGGGGGGGGGGGGGTGATGGGTACCATGTTGGTATGGGTGTGGATGTTGATGAGTACGTTGGGTGAGGGGTGATGAGTACAATGTGGGTATAGAAGTGGGGAGTTGATGGGTAAGGTGCAGGTATAGGTGTGGATGGTGATGAGTATGGTGGGTGGGGGCTGGGTATTATATTGATATGAGGGTGAGGGGGGGGTGATGAGTACAGTGTGGGTTTGGAAGTGGGAAGTTTGGGGGGTGATGGGTACCATGTTGGTATGGGTGTGGATGATGATGAGTACGTTGGGTGAAGGGTGATGAGTACAGTGTGGGTATAGAAGTGGGGAGGTGATGGGTAAGGTGCAGGTATAGGTGTGGATGGTGATGAGTATGGTGGGTGGGGGCTGGGTATTATGTTGATATGAGGGTGAGGGTGATGAGTACAGTGTGGGTTTGGAAGTGGGAAGTTTTGGGGGGGGGGTGATGGGTACCATGTTGGTATGGGTATGGATGTTGATGAGTACGTTGGGTGAGGGGTGATGAGTTTAATGTGGGTATAGAAGTGGGGAGGTGATGGGTAAGGTGCGGGTATAGGTGTGGATGGTGATATATATACGGTGGATGAGGGGTGATGAGTTTAGTGTGGATATGGAAGTGGGGAGTTTGGGGGAGGGGGAGGCTTATGGGTGCAGTGTTGGTATGTGCGTGGATGTTGTGTACGTTGGGTGAGGGGTGATCAGGGGTGATGAGTATAAATGGGGATTATTATGGTATGGAGTATGGAGGTGGGGGGTGATGATGGGCATGGTGTGGGAGTTGAGTGTGATGGGCATGGTGTAGGAGTTGAGTGTGATGGGCATGGTGTGGGAGTTGAGTGTGATGGGCATGGTGTAGGAGTTGAGTGTGATGGGCATGGTGTAGGAGTTGAGTGTGATGGGCATGGTGTGGGAGTTTAGTGTGATGGGCATGGTGTAGGAGTTGAGTGTGATGGGCATGGTGTAGGAGTTGAGTGTGATGGGCATGGTGTGGGAGTTAAGTGTGATGGGCATGGTGTGGGAGTTGAGTGTGATGGGCATGGTGTGGGAGTTGAGTGTGATGGGCATGGTGTAGGAGTTGAGTGTGATGGGCATGGTGTAGGAGTTGAGTGTGATGGGCATGGTGTGGGAGTTTAGTGTGATGGGCATGGTGTAGGAGTTGAGTGTGATGGGCATGGTGTAGGAGTTGAGTGTGATGGGCATGGTGTGGGAGTTGAGTGTGATGGGCATGGTGTGGGAGTTGAGTGTGATGGGCATGGTGTAGGAGTTGAGTGTGATAGGCATGGTGTGGGAGTAGAGTGTGATGGGCATGGTGTAGGAGTTGAGTGTGATGGGCATGGTGTAGGAGTTGAGTGTGATGGGCATGGTGTAGGAGTTGAGTGTGATGGGCATGGTGTAGGAGTTGAGTGTGATGGGCATGGTGTGGGAGTTGAGTGTGATGGGCATGGTGTGGGAGTTGAGTGTGATGGGCATGGTGTGGGAGTTGAGTGTGATGGGCATGGTGTGGGAGTAGAGTGTGATGGGCATGGTATGGGCATGTAGGTGTGATAGGTCCATTGCAGATATGATGTTTAGTGGGTGGGGGATGGGTAATTGTGTGAATATTGGGGTGTGGGTTATGGGTACATTGTAGGTATAGGGCGTGGTTTGTAATGGGTCCAGTGTGGTCCCTCAGGGTAGGTGAAGGTTGGGGGTGACAACTCCTTGCCAGAGGTCTTCCTACCACATCCCCGGCCATAAGCCTTTACATACCCAAGAAAGGAATGTCCACACAGGGTCATGGTTGGCACACTTTACCCATTTGGGGATCGCCCCATGAACAGTTACGGCAACAGCGATGGCATACATACATGTACGCGATTTTACGTCTCCGGGTAGGGGGCACACGCCTGCACCACACCCTCCGCCCGATCTGTGCTGTGATTCGGTACATCACCAGTCAGCAGGTCCCAGCCAATGATTTATCTCCTGACTGGCTTAGCGAATCACAGCACAGAGCTTTGTGTTTACTAACAACACAGGGCTCTGTATATGGAGCAGCGATGTGGCTGTGCCGGGAGATAGTAAAATCAGCACACTGTACACACATTACACATTGTTAGGCACACATGATCGCCCCTGATGTTGACCCCTTTTCCAGCCGGTGTCATTAGTCCAGTGACAGTGCATATTATTATCAGTGATCATTGTATTGGTGTCAGTGGTGATGTCAGTGGCAGTTAGTCAATTCCCACTCAGTGTCAGTTAGTTGCAGATTGTTACCACACTATCGCAGTTCCGCTATAAGTCGCTGATCGCCGCCAGTACTAGTATTAAAAATAAATAAATATAAATTCCAATATATATCCCATAGTTTGTAGAGGGGATAACATTCATACCAACCAATCATTACACACTTATTGGGATTTTCTTTACCAAACATATATGTAGCAGAATACATCTTGGCTTCAATTTATGAAGAAATGTGATTATTATTTAATTATTTTTTTTTTATTGGATGTTTTATAGCAGAAATGTATTTATATGTTTCAGTCTTTTTATTGAGATTTCAGGTAACAACAAAAACATTACAAAGTAGCAAAATCAAGTAGAATAAGGAGCTGTCCTCATAGTCAGTATGTAGGAAAATGGCAACATCACCATGAAGGAGGAATGAAGAGGGGGGGGGGGGGGAGTTTAGCCAGTGTCCCATGGAAAGTCCATTAGTAGGCAGTGGCGGCTGGTGCTCCACTCTTTTTGGGGGGGGGAGTGCTCTGCGCCCCCAGCCCACCCTTTTTGAAGCCAATTGGAGCCTCCGGCTCTAATCACATGTTTCACAACAAAAGAAAACCCCAAAGAACTCTATGCGTCCGGCACCCTTCATGGAGATTAGGGGGGCGGCGGCGCCCTGCACCCCTTATGGACGAGCTGCTGCTGTTAGTAGGTAAGAGAAACTGCACCAAGGTGGTCCCCGATCTATTTTTCCTTTTTGTTCTGTTTCAGTCATTTTTATTTGGTTTTAACAAGTGGTTAACAGGCAAAAGATCCGCCCACACAGGGGCGAGCATTGAGGTTGTAATGGAAGTTCGCTCTAAAACAAGACAAAGACCACGGAACTACGGGACATCCCCTGGACCAGCGGCCGCTGGTACTCAATTTTTTTTGGGGGGCAGAAAAACAAACCCCGCCCCCTCACTAACTCCACCCCCCCTCGTTGATCGATCAATCGCCCACTTACCGTATATACTCGAGTATAAGCCGAGTTTTTTAGCACATTTTTTGTGCTGAAAATGCCCCCCTCGGCTTATACTCGAGTCAGCTTTTTTGCGCCTGATCTCCCGGGCTTTGGGGACCCGGTACCAGCCAAACTTGGCACACATGTAGCCCCACTCTTCCTCTACAAGTGTGCAAAGTTTGTTGTCCGGGGCACCTACGGCCGGGGAGCACTGATTTTTCAAACCCGGGCACCCCTTCCATAGACTCTCATGTTAAACGGTAATTTCTCCGGTAAATTTGGGGACCCGGTACCGGACGGTCGTAGGTCCCCTGGACCCGAAACTTGGCACAGATGTAGCGCCATTTCTTTCACACAAGTGTAAAAAGTTTGTTATCTGGGGGACCTACGGCAGGGGAGCACTGATTTTTCAAAGCCGGGCACCCCTTCCATAGACTCTCATGTTAAACGTCAGTCTAGTCATGGGCACAGTGGGGCATGGACACAGTGAGGCATGGGCACAGTGAGGCATGCACATGGACACAGTGAGGCATGGGCACAGTGAGGCATGGGCACAGTGAGGCATGGACACAGTGAGGCATGGGCACAGTGAGGCATGGACACAGTGAGGCATGGGCACAGTGAGGCATGCACATGGACACAGTGAGGCATGGGCACAGTGAGGCATGGGCACAGTGAGGCATGCACATGGACACAGTGAGGCATGGACACAGTGAGGCATGGGCACAGTGAGGCATGGACACAGTGAGGCATGGGCACAGTGAGGCATGCACATGGACACAGTGAGGCATGGGCACAGTGAGGCATGCACATGGACACAGTGAGGCAAAGTGAGGCACAGTGAGGCATGCAGATGGACACCCTAGGCTTATACTCAAGTCAATACGTTTTCCCATTTTTTTGTGGTAAAATTAGGTGCCTCGGCTTATATTCGGGTCGGCTTATACTTGAGTATATACAGTAATCGCCGCTTTGCTCGCCCGCCATCCCCGCACTTACCCCATCCAGGTTGCGGCTTCAGCGGCTTCCCCCCTGCGTCTCCTGAGTCCCGGCAGTCGCTTCTCCTCCTGGCCAATCAGGTATTAACACTCCTTGCCTATCGGGTCTTAGGACTCCCCGACAAGCGGGTCTCAGGACCCGCTTCCTGATTGGCCGGGAGAAGAAGCAGGGAGACATTAGCGCATAGTAATTCGCTAATTTCACACAAGTGGGTGGGCTCGGGGGGTGCAGTGCTCTGCGCCCCAAGCCCACCCTTTTTGAAGGCAATTAGAGCCTCAGACTCTAATTATGTGCTTAAAAAAAACAAACCCTATTGAAATCCATGCTTCCGGCACCCTGCATGGGGATTAGGGGCCGGTGCATGGATTGGGGAGGGGTGCCCCTTATGAGCGCCCGTCACTGCCCTGGACCCACCAATATCCAAAAGGTAGTGCAAAATACAGTCTAGACTGGACTAAAGAGGAAGAGAAAAAGAAAAAGGGAGCAGAGACCAGAGGAAAGTTAGGCGGAAATATGAAGCTAGAGAAGCGGGAAGAGAAATCTGGGGAAGAAAGGGAGGCCAGAAGGTTAGAGGCCGACAGATGGAGAGAAGGAAAGGGCTCGGGAGCATCAGGACCGTTCATCATAGGCGGCCCAAGCTGGCTCGGGGGAGGGTAGGAAAGGCATATGACAGCCATGGCTCCCAAATTTTAAGGAGTCATTGCGGATGCTCGACATCTGTTCATCAACCGGTTCTGGACAGCCTACTGCACATTTACTGTGGCAAGGCAGGCCCAGCTGCGTGTAACTACGCACCTGTACAACGTTTCGTGCAGTAGCTCTGGGGGGCGTGTGCGTGCCGCTGGAGGCGTGCTCATGTGCTGTTTGGCCAGAGCTGGAGCCAATCAGCGGTTGTTCCCGGAAGAGGCAGAGCGGCAATCTGCCTATGTAAACAAGGCAGATTGCCGTTCTGTCAGAGGGAAAGAGAGAGAGAGATCTTGTGTTTCTGCTAATCAGGAACACAGATCTCTTTCTTTCCCCAGTCCAACCATCCCCCACACATTAAGAAAGCACTCCCTAGGGACACATTTAACCCTTTGATTGCCCCTGATCTTAACCCCTTCCCTGCCAGTGCCATTAGTACAGCAACCGTGCATATAACATGTAGCGGAATACATAATGGCCTAAATTTAGGAAAAAAAAATGTTTTTATTTTATTTTATTTGATACGTTTTATAGCAGAAAAAAAATAATCTCAGAGGTGATCAAATACCACCAAAAGAAAGCTCTATTTGTGGGAAAAAATGATATAAATTACATTTGGGTACAGCGTCGTATGACCGCGCAATTGTCAGTTAAAGTAGCGCAGTGCTGAATAGCAAAAAATGCCCTGGTCATGAAGGGGGTAAAACCTTCTGGAGGCCAAGTGGTTTCTATAGCTTTTCAAAGGTGGCAGTGACAATTCACATCACACAGACATACTATCTGGAGGCATTCTTTGCCAATCACATATAGTGGACGAACCGTAGCAGTCATTATGTGAAAGCAGCACATTACACATCACTGTTAAAACATCTTCCCCTGTGAACAGTCTCTCTCCTTCCCGGGGTCATTAGTACTCACTCAGAGGGCTCTGACTTGCCATTGGGCTCTATGCATCCAGCTCACAACAGGGGACACTTGGCCTGGCCTAAAAAGGTCTTTTGCAACCCACTCTTCTCCTCCACCAGCCATAAAGAGACAGGAAGACTACAGGTGGCTCTTCTGGGTGCAGAGCTATCTCACCCTGTCCTCCAGCCCTGTCCCGGGCCTCTGCATAACTGACTACATCTGGGGTATCTGGCTTCCATGCCCTGACTCCACTAGTGCCCCTCCCATCCTGCCTCTTATATGGGCACTGAATACACCTGTGACATGACTACAGGCTTTGTCTAAAAGGGACCTAACACCCAGTTATACTATTCCCTGTTACCAGTCACCACACTGTATTTTGGAACAGATCCACCTAGTGGCAGACTAGCTAATTACAGTACACCTGTTTACACACTCATCTTCTTTTTTAAATTCTGTTCCTGATTTTGCTTTTATTGCCTGTTATAATGCATGCCAACCCAGATATTACCTTATAAAAGTAGAAGTGATGTCATCACTGCGCTGTACATAGCTTGTGTAGAAAACAGAGCTGTGAGAGGAGGTTGCTCCACCCACTACAGAAAACTACAGGAAGGGGAGGAGACAAGACCAGTCCCCCTGCAGAAAAAGAGAAAAAGCAGAGCTGTGGGAGGGGGTCAGCAGGCTCCACCCACTACAGAAAACTACAGGAAGGGGAGGAGACAAGACCAGTCCCCATGCAGAAAGAGAAAAAGCAGAGCTGTAGGAGGGGCTCAGCAGGCTCCACCCACTACAAAAAACTACAGGAAGGGGCGGAGACAAGACCAGTCCCCCTGCAGAAATAGAAAAAGCAGAGCTGTGGGAGGGGCTCAGCAGGCTCCACCCACTACATAAAACAACAGGAGGGGGAGGAGACAAGACCAGTCCCCTGCACAAGGAAAGAGAGCAGAGCTGTGAAAGGGGCGGCAGACTCCACCCACTACATAAAACTACAGAAGGGGTGGAAACAAGACCAGTCCCCCTGTATAACGAGAGAGAGCAGAGCTATGAGAGGAGTCGGCAGGCAGGCTCCACCCACTACAGAAAACAACAGGAGCGGAGACAAGACCAGTCCCCTTGTACAAGGAGAGAGAGCAGAGCTGTGAGAGGGGCTGGCAGGCAGCCTCCACCCACTACAGAAAACTACAGGAAGGGGAGGAGACAAGACCAGTCCCCATGCAGAAAGAGAAAAAGCAGAGCTGTAGGAGGGGCTCAGCAGGCTCCACCCACTACAAAAAACTACAGGAAGGGGCGGAGACAAGACCAGTCCCCCTGCAGAAATAGAAAAAGCAGAGCTGTGGGAGGGGCTCAGCAGGCTCCACCCACTACATAAAACAACAGGAGGGGGAGGAGACAAGACCAGTCCCCTGCACAAGGAAAGAGAGCAGAGCTGTGAAAGGGGCGGCAGACTCCACCCACTACATAAAACTACAGAAGGGGTGGAAACAAGACCAGTCCCCCTGTATAACGAGAGAGAGCAGAGCTATGAGAGGAGTCGGCAGGCAGGCTCCACCCACTACAGAAAACAACAGGAGCGGAGACAAGACCAGTCCCCTTGTACAAGGAGAGAGAGCAGAGCTGTGAGAGGGGCTGGCAGGCAGCCTCCACCCACTACAGAAAACTACAGGAAGGGGAGGAGACAAGACCAGTCCCCATGCAGAAAGAGAAAAAGCAGAGCTGTAGGAGGGGCTCAGCAGGCTCCACCCACTACAAAAAACTACAGGAAGGGGCGGAGACAAGACCAGTCCCCCTGCAGAAATAGAAAAAGCAGAGCTGTGGGAGGGGCTCAGCAGGCTCCACCCACTACATAAAACAACAGGAGGGGGAGGAGACAAGACCAGTCCCCTGCACAAGGAAAGAGAGCAGAGCTGTGAAAGGGGCGGCAGACTCCACCCACTACATAAAACTACAGAAGGGGTGGAAACAAGACCAGTCCCCCTGTATAACGAGAGAGAGCAGAGCTATGAGAGGAGTCGGCAGGCAGGCTCCACCCACTACAGAAAACAACAGGAGCGGAGACAAGACCAGTCCCCTTGTACAAGGAGAGAGAGCAGAGCTGTGAGAGGGGCTGGCAGGCAGGCTCCACCCACTACAGAAAACTACAGGAAGGGGAGGAGACAAGACCAGTCCCCCTGTACAACGAGAGAGAGCAGAGCTATGAGAGGAGTCGGCAGGCTCCACCCACTACATAAAATAACAGGAGGGGGAGGAGACAAGACCGGTCTCCCTGCACAATGAGAGAGAGCAGAGCTATGAAAGGGGTGGAACGCTCCACCCACTACAGAAAAGCACAGGTGGGGGCAAGACCAGTCCCCCTGTACAACGAGAGAGAGCAGAGCTATGAGAGGAGTCGGCAGGCTCCACCCACTACATAAAATAACAGGAGGGGGAGGAGACAAGACCGGTCTCCCTGCACAATGAGAGAGAGCAGAGCTATGAAAGGGGTGGAACGCTCCACCCACTACAGAAAAGCACAGGTGGGGGCAAGACCAGTCCCCCTGTACAACGAGAGAGAGCAGAGCTATGAGAGGAGTCGGCAGGCAGGCTCCACCCACTACAGAAAACTACAGGTGGGGGCGGAGACAAGACCAGTCCCCCTGCACAAGGAGAGAGGGCAGTAGTGGGCGGTCTTTATTACAGGAAGTCTCACACGGATTATTGCACAAATCTGGAAGAAACACACAAAGATCACAGAGATTTAAGAAGACACATGAGGAATATATTTAGACAATATTTACTGATCCCGGAGTTCAGGTTTATTATGATGCAATGATAGTGAAAGTTTCAGAATCTGTCCTCACCATACACCACAGGTTTCTGTTCTGGTGAATCTCTAATTTGTGATTGTTTATAGGAACGAGAGAAATCTAGACAATTCTTTGCCCCGATATTTCAAGGAAAATCTGGAAAGTTAATTGGTATCAATAGCTACTTTTTTATAACAGTCCCTTTTCCTTCCTCTTATTGGTGCCGTGCACCCCTCCTGTCTTTCTGAACTTTCATCCCTTTACAAAAAAACTGTGAGATAAAAAGTCTTCATACCCCAAAATTCAAGTATTATGGTGGTCAATTGAATTTTTTCTCTTGAACATGTCAGGTCAATGTATGGTGCGACTGAATTGGAAAATTTGACATCACCACACACATCACAGAAACAAAATACCTCAGTGACCTGATTGGAACTAGTATAGATGCCATAGCAAGCCATCTATGGGTAGTTGGCCTTCCCTTTCCTTGAAGGGTTGGAGATAATCTCCCAAGTCTGTAAAGAGACAATTTGCCCAAAGAAGCAGGTGATTGGGGATGACAGACATTGCCCTGCTAATGGGGAGGGGTAGTATACAGCCCAAGAGCTTCCCGATGTTATATAAAAAGTAGCCGGTGTTAAGTAAGCGGTGAGTGTGCGGGGGACAGGAACTTTATGTGAGCCAATTTAATACTCCTATTGGCTTGAATTTCCGGTGTTTTTTCCTGAGTTTGAACCTTGGACACAAGGGTGCACTGTGCCGGCCTGGTTTCCATATGTATGGACATATACATATTCAGCCTGTCTGACCCCTTACACATACGTGCATTGGGTCCATTACATCTGGTAAGCCTCCCTTTCACGTGGTGGTGGTTACGTTACAAGTCACTTTTTTACTTTGGAAGATTCACCTATATAATTTGGGACTGATTCAAACTGGAACTGATTCGAATTTATGTTTCTCACATCCTTTGGAGTTTCATTTACATTTGGACTTATACTTAATCATTTGTGATTTAGTTTAATTTCGAGCACTTGGGTGTTTTACATTGTTATACGCATAGCGCTGCATTTTTGTATATTATAGTATACAGCCCAATGTAGATTCATTCTGAGCTGATCATCTCACATCATTACCCAGGATTCATCTGGCCTTCAATAGATAGTTGGGGATCTCTTTCCTTAAAGGGTTGGAGGTGACCTCCCCAGCCTTAGAAGAGACAATTAGCTCAAAGAAGCAGGTGGATGGGAATGGCAGACATTGCCCTGCTGATGGGAAGGGGTAGTATTAAGCCCAATATGGGTCCAGGCTGCCCAGGATTCATCTGGCCATCTATTGGTAGTTGGGGTTCCCTTTCCATGAAGGGTTGGAGGTGATCTCCCTAGCCTTAGGAGAGACAATTAGCTCAAAGAAGTAGGTGGGTGGGAATGGCAGACATTGCCCTGCTAATGGGAAGGGGTAGTATTAAGCCCAATGTGGGTCCAGGCTGGCCAGAATTCATCTGGCCATCTATTGGTAGTTGGGGTTCCCTTTCCATGAAGGGTTGGAGGTGATCTCCCTAGCCTTAGGAGAGACAATTAGCTCAAAGAAGTAGGTGGGTGGGAATGGCAGACATTGCCCTGCTAATGGGAAGGGGTAGTATTAAGCCCAATGTGGGTCCAGGCTGGCCAGAATTCATCTGGTCATCCATAGGTAGTTGGGGATCTCTTCCCTTTAAGGGTTGGAGGTGATCTCCCCAGCCTTTGAAGAGACAATTAGCTCAAAGAAGCAGGTGGGTGGGAATGGCAGACATTGCCCTGCTAATGGGAAGGGGTAGTATTAAGCCCAATGTGGGTCCAGGCAGGCCAGGATTCATCTGGTCATCTATGGGTAGCTCGGGTTCCCTTTCCATGAAGGGTTGGAGGTGATTCGGGATGGCAGACATTACCCTGCTAATGAGGAGGGGTAGTATTAAGCCCACCGTAGGTTCATGCTGAGCTTATCATCTCACATCATTACCCAGGATTCATCTGGCCTTCAATAGATAGTTGGGGATCTCTTTCCTTAAAGGGTTGGAGGTGACCTCCCCAGCCTTAGAAGAGACAATTAGCTCAAAGAAGCAGGTGGATGGGAATGGCAGACATTGCCCTGCTGATGGGAAGGGGTAGTATTAAGCCCAATATGGGTCCAGGCTGCCCAGGATTCATCTGGCCATCTATGGGTAGTTGGGGTTCCCTTTCCATGAAGGGTTGGAGGTGATCTCCCCAGCCTTAGAAGAGACAATTAGCTCAAAGAAGCAGGTGGGTTGGAATGGCAGACATTGCCCTGCTAATAGGAAGGGGTAGTATTAAGCCCAATGTGGGTCCAGGCTGGCCAGGATTCATCTGGTCATCCATAAGTAGTTGGGGGATCTCTTTCCTTTAATGGTTGGAGGTGATCCCCCAAGCCTTTGGAGAGACAATTAGCTCAAAGAAGCAGGAGGATGGGTATGGCAGACATTGCTCTTTTTATGGAATGGGGTAGTATTAAGCCCATTGTGGGTTTTGACTGAGCTGATTTGTTGCATCATTACCCAGGATTCATCTGGTCGTCTATACGCAGTTGGGGTTCCCTTTTCTTGAAGAGTTGAAGGTGATCTTCCAAGCCTTTGGAGAGGCAGTTATCTCAAAGATGCAGGAGGATGGGGATGGCAGACATTGTCCTGCTAATGAGGAGGGGTAGTATCAAGCTCCGCCTCCCAGACACTCCCACCCAGGGCTGAAGGACTGTGTTTTACATCCAATTAAAGAAGGTTTAGGGCAAACTCCCAACTTGGCTAGCAGTATGGAGAGGGTCTCAGGAGGCACATCAACTATGCTGACGGCTTATGTCAATCAAAGTGTTCCTGGAATTTTTCCAGTAATCATTATCTTTTAGGAGGATAAAACTGTAAAATTATCCCCCTGCTATGGCTGTTGCATTACTTCCCATATTCCCCTGGAGATGGCGTTGCTGTACCAGGTGTAATTCTAGTCCCCCCTAAATAGAGCCAGCCCTTTGCTGCACCTAACTCTGACACAACCGAACCCCCTAGCAGCGAGTGAGTGAGTGAATAACTTATATAGCGCTACAAATGCGAACTAAATCGCTTATTTCCATCCGGTGTCATCCAGATCCTTCAGAAGAGGTGGGTCTTAAGTTTTTTCCTGAAGGCCCGATGGTTTTCTTTCATGCGGATGTTTGTGGGTAGGGCGTTCCATAGCCGTGGTCCTTGGACTGCAAATCTTCGTTCTCCCTTCGATTTGTAGCGGGACTTGGGGATGTGGAGGAGGTTTTGGTTAGTTGAGCGGAGAATGCGATTGGGGGAGTAGTGTTTTATCTTCTCGCATAAATATTGAGGAGCCTTTCCTTGTGTGCATTTGTGGGTGAGGCAGAGGGTCTTGAAGGTGATCCGATCCTTTACTGTTAGCCAATGGAGGGTCCTCAGGACCGGGGTGATTGATTCCCAAGGTTTTTTCCCTGTTACCAGTCTGGCTGCCATGTTCTGGATGACTTGTAGGCGCGAAATCTAGGTAGTCCTAGGTAGAGGGAGTTTGCGCAGTCGCAGTGATGAGGCAAATTAACTTGGGTTTAGTTGATGGCGGGTTCAGTGAAAATGATCGAAGTTGGGATGCTGAATCTGAACCTCATTGAAGTCAATGGGAGACAAATATTAAAAAACAATTATATCAATTTTCTAGGCTAATAGTCAAGGAACTGTAAAACAAATGGCATGGGGGACTGAAATGGATGTCAAGGGGGACCCCATGCAAAAATAAAAACAGAAAAAGGGAATGGAGACCTCCAAATACTATTTTAAGAGGGAACCCCATGCAAAAATTAAGAAAAAAAGCATGGGGTTCTCGGAAAACCAGCACCCAACATTTATCCCCCACTTCTGAACAATACCTGCGTGTCCCCTCATCTAAACCATACCAGCGTGTCCCCCCATCTGAACCATACCTGCGTGTCCCCCCCATCTGAACCATACCAGTGTGTCCCCCCCATCTGAACCATAGCAGAGTGTCCCCCCATCTGAACCATACCAGCGTGTCCCCTCATCTGAACCATACCAGCGTGTCCCCCCATCTGAACCATACCAGCGTGTCGCCCCCATCTGAACCATACCAGCGTGTCCCCCCCATCTGAACCATAGCAGAGTGTCCCCCCATCTGAACCATACCAGCGTGTCCCCTCATCTGAACCATACCAGCGTGTCCCCCCATCTGAACCATACCAGCATGTCCCCCCCATCTGAACCATACCAGAGTGTCCCCCCCATCTGAACCATACCAGCGTGTCCCCTCATCTGAACCATACCAGCGTGTCCCCCCATCTGAACCATACCAGCATGTCCCCCCCATCTGAACCATACCAGAGTGTCCCCCCATCTGAACCATACCAGAGTGTCCCCCCCATCTGAACCATACCAGAGTGTCCCCCCATCTGAACCATACCAGCGTGTCCCCCCCATCTGAACCATACCAGCGTGTCCCCCCCATCTGAGCCACACCAGCGTGTCCCCCCCATCTGAGCCATACCAGCGTGTCCCCCCCATCTGAACCATACCAGCGTGTCCCCCCATCTGAACCATACCAGCATGTCCCCCCCATCTGAACCATACCAGAGTGTCCCCCCATCTGAGCCATACCAGCGTGTCCCCCCCATCTGAACCATACCAGCGTGTCCCCCCATCTGAACCATACCAGCATGTCCCCCCCATCTGAACCATACCAGAGTGTCCCCCCATCTGAACCATACCAGAGTGTCCCCCCCATCTGAACCATACCAGAGTGTCCCCCCATCTGAACCATACCAGCGTGTCCCCCCCCATCTGAACCATACCAGTGTGTCCCCCCCATCTGAGCCATACCAGCGTGTCCCCCCCATCTGAACCATACCAGCGTGTCCCCCCCATCTGAACCATAGCAGAGTGTCCCCCCATCTGAACCATACCAGCGTGTCCCCTCATCTGAACCATACCAGCGTGTCCCCCCCATCTGAACCATACCAGCGTGTCCCCCCCATCTGAACCATACCAGAGTGTCCCCCCATCTGAACCATACCAGAGTGTCCCCCCCATCTGAACCATACCAGAGTGTCCCCCCATCTGAACCATACCAGCGTGTCCCCCCCATCTGAACCATACCAGCGTGTCCCCCCCATCTGAGCCATACCAGCGTGTCCCCCCCATCTGAACCATACCAGAGTGTCCCCCCATCTGAACCATAACAGGCCACACCAGGCAAGGCCACAGCAGGGCACATGCCCTCAACATGGGAGGACCTTGCCAGGGGCCAGGGGGTCCCCATCAATTGTCCCACAATGTACAGCCATCATCAATCACATTGTCTACAGATGCAGATCCATTTCAGTCACCATGAACTAAGTCTACTGAACCGCCAAATAAAAAAACCTGCCAACCACTGTCACAATCCCAATGACTGCCCGTGTTCTGACAAGAAATGCCCCCTGTCAAATAATGCCCGCCCTGTACTGCGCATGTGCAGCGCTTGCCTAGTACGGTGCCGCCGAAAATTGGAATACATTCCCGATGCTCGTGCACGTCTGCAAGGGGCAGACTTGTTCATGATGGGCGCGTGTGAGGGGCGGATGGCAACAGAAGAGGGCGTATTTTGTAATGATGGGCAGTGCTATTAAGTGCTGCCTATCATTACAAAATACGCCCCCTTCTGTTGCCATCCACCCCTCACACGCGCCCATCATGAACAAGTCCGCCCCTTGCAGACTTGCACGAGCATCGGGAGCGTGTGGCACAATGTCGGCTATTGTGCGCAGGCGCCGTGTAAAGCTGATCCTAAATTACGATGTTCGGACACTTTCGGCGGCTCCGTACTGCGCAAGCACTGTGCCTGCGCAGTACCGGTTGGGCATTATTCGACGGGGGACATTTCTCGTCACAACACCTGCCTGCCATTGATAGATTTGGGTTTTGACAGCTGAGTATGAAGAAAGGGGCAGGTCTCCTGGGTGACACCCATATTCAGTCACAGAAGGTATCAGGGAAACGACGGCCCTTTTTTTTTTTTTATCTCCGGTCCCTTTGTTTGCTGGCTGTGGGTTCCCGTGTCAGAAAATTAATGAGGTCGCATGACGTCACTGGTTGCTAAGGATGGTGGCACCTGCTGTTTCCTTAACAACCACTGACAGGAAGGAAGCTGTCAAGGGTAGTAGCAGGAGAAAAACCCACTACTATATATGAAGCGAGCGGGCTAAAAGTCTGCCATTCAGACAAACACCCGAAGAACCTACCATACCTTCTAGCACCTACACCTACCTACTGTACAGAGCGTGGAGGCACAGAGGGCTAGTGTAGGCCAGCAATGAAGTCCTCATTAATCAAAGAGACAATGTCTACCACCCCACCTCCATTACAGGACCCATCCCCTCCCCCACCACCCATCGTTCTTCTCTCACACAATAATGTTTACAGAGTTACAGGTGTGGTATAATAGAGAATATTTTCAGTTCATCCTCGTATCTCTCACTTCCCTTTTCTGGTAGAAACATGTTCACCATACATGTGTCCTTATACAGTCTTCAGTCTGCAGTATGAGATAACATTTGTCAGTCTCACATAACATCTTCCAGGAGGACAATTTATAATTCCTCCAACTTCAAACAACGATACGTCTACCACTACTTCATTCGTTTCACGCTGTGTGGCTGGGTTGCAAAGTTCTGAAAACCAGGCATCATTTCTGCCACTGTGTCCCTGTGTAGGCTGTAATCAGTCCCTGTGTAAGCTCTGACCAGTCTGTGTAAGCTCTGATCAGTCTGTGTGTAAGCTCTGACCAGTCTGTGTGTAAGCTCTGACCAGTCTGTGTGTAAGCTCTGACCAGTCTGTGTGTAAGCTCTCACCAGACTGTGTGTAAGCTCTCACCAGACTGTGTGTAAGCTCTGACCAGTTCATGTGTAAGCTCTGACCAGTCTGTGTGTAAGCTCTGACCAGTCTGTGTGTAAGCTCTCACCAGACTGTGTGTAAGCTCTCACCAGACTGTGTGTAAGCTCTGACCAGTTCATGTGTAAGCTCTGACCAGTCTGTGTGTAAGCTCTCACCAGACTGTGTGTAAGCTCTCACCAGACTGTGTGTAAGCTCTGACCAGTTCATGTGTAAGCTCTGACCAGACTGTGTGTAAGCTCTGACCAGTTCATGTGTAAGCTCTCACCAGACTGTGTGTAAGCTCTCACCAGACTGTGTGTAAGCTCTCACCAGACTGTGTGTAAGCTCTCACCAGTCTGTGTGTAAGCTTTTACCAGACTGTGTGTAAGCTCTCACCAGTCTGTGTGTAAGCTCTCACCAGACTGTGTGTAAGCTCTCACCAGACTGTGTGTAAGCTCTGACCAGTTCATGTGTAAGCTCTGACCAGTCTGTGTGTAAGCTCTCACCAGACTGTGTGTAAGCTTTTACCAGACTGTGTGTAAGCTCTCACCAGTCTGTGTGTAAGCTCTCACCAGACTGTGTGAAAGCTCTGACCAGTCCATGTGTACAGGGCCAGTGCTACCACTAGGCAAACTAGGCAGCCACCTAGGGTGCAGTGCTGCCTAGGGCGCCCGGCCACTGGTGTTACTACTCTCTTCTCTCTGCAGCAAGCAACTAAGTCTCAGCATCAGCAGGCAGCTGCTGCTCCGTTCGCACATCGTGTCAGAGGCGCAGCAGCGGCGGAGGACTGTGTCTGTGTCCCAACTCCCAAATGAATAGAAGCAAGCAAACATTCATTGATGGGCACTGGTGAGGCTGCATTTGATGGGTGCTTCATTAAAAAGGTGGTATATACGTGGGCGTGGAAAAGGGGGTGGAGTCAGGGGTGGAGCCAAGGAGGGTGGCAAAATTAGGTTTTGCCCAGGGTGTCAAAAATCCTTGCACCAGCCCTGCATGTGTAAGCTCTGACCAGTCTTTGTGTAAGCTCTGACCAGTCTGTGTGTAAGCTCTGACCAGTCTGTGTGTAAGCTCTGACCAGTCTGTGTGTAAGCTCTGACCAGTCTGTGTGTAAGCTCTGACCAGCCCATGTGTAAGCGCTGTCCAGTCTGTGTGTAAGCTCTGACCAGTCCATGTGTAAGCGCTGACCAGTCCATGTGTAAGCTCCGACCAGTCCATGTGTAAGCTCTGACTTGTCTGTGTGCAAGCTCTAACGGTACCAGTCCGTGTGTAAACTCTCACCTGTCTGTGTGTAAGCCCTAACCAGTCTGTGTGTAAGCTCTGACCAGTCCCTGTGTAAGCTCTAACTAATCGGTATATAAGTTCAAATCAGTCTCTGTGTAAGCTCTATTCAGTCTACGTGAAAGCTCTATTCTGTTGCCATCCGCCCCTCATACGCGCCCATCATGAACAAGTCTGCCCCTTGCAGACGTGCATGAGCATCGGGAATGTATTCCAATATTCGGTGGCACCGTACTACGCAAGCGCTGCACATGCGCAGTACAGGGTGGGCATTATTTGACAGGGGGCATTTCTTGTCAGAACACGGGCAGTCATTGGGATTGTGACAGTGGTTGGCAGTTTTTTTTATTTGGCGGGTCAGTGGACTTTGTTCATGGTGACTGAAATGGATCTGCATCTGTAGAGAATGTGATTGATGATGGCTGTACATTGTGGGACAATTGATGGGGACCCCCTGGCCCCTGGAAAGGTCCCCCCATGTTGAGAGCGTGTAACCTCTCTGTGTAAGATCTAAGTAATTCATCCTCCTCTCTTCTAAGGAGGCACAACATATACTGTATATTCAGACCAGTAAATTGTTGTAATAGTGGAAATGCTCCATGCACCGCGTTCATTTACTTGCTCCCTTCCAGTCCTATATGTGCGATCATTGACCGATAGAGTGATGTCCGTACATCTCCATACATTGTAATAATGACTCTTCCTATAGAATGATGTCACGTCTCTGTCCTTACATCTCCATTAGGGATGAGCCGAACCCCCCCCCCCCCCCCCCCCCGGGCAGAACATGCAAACTGGCAAAAAGTTTGTGCAAACATTCGAACACGTGTACACCGTCAAAGTCTATGTGACCCGAACATGAAAAATCTAAAGTGCTAATTATAACAACTATTATGCATGTTATTGTCCTAAAAAGGGTTTGGGAACCCGGGTTGTGCACCAGGGGACATGTATCAATGCAAAAAGAAGTTTTAAAAACGGTCGTTTTTCGGGAGCAGTCATTTTAATGATGCATAAAGTGAAAAAAAAAAAGTCAAATATTCCTTTAAATATCGTACCTGGGGGGTGTGTATAGTATGCCTGTGAAGTGTCACGTGTTTCCCGTGTTTAGAACTGTCCCTGCACAAAATAACATTTCTAAAGGAAAAAAAAGCCATTTAAAACTGCTTGCGGCTTTAATGTAATGTCTGGTCCCGGTAATATGGATGAAATTCTTTAAGAAAAATGGCATAGCTACCCCATGACCCCCCCCCCCCTACCCCAGCCCATTACCAGCCCCTTTGGGTCTTGTATGGATATTAAGGGGAACCCCGCACACAAAATAAAAAAGGCCCTATATACTCTGAACAGCCGTATACAGGCGGTGCATACAAGACAGGGACTGTAGGTTTGTTCTTATGTAGAATCTGTTTGTAATTTTGAACAGGTACATTGTTGAAGTGTAGCTCCAGCCAAGAAATCTATTTTTAAACTTTTTGGGAAACATAGGTAAGGGTTATCACCCCTGTAACATTTGTTTTGCTGTCTGTGCCCCTGTTCAGAACATTTCACCTCACTTTCCGTCCCAATGACAACTGTTTTTGAAATGTGGTGTTTTTCTTGAAACAAGGATTGCTGATAAAGCATCAGTACAGAGGAGACACCTTTCTCCCATATTAATTCTTACAGGAGAGAATTTTCCTTCCTAGGGGTAGATTTCCTCTCACTTCCTGTTGTCTTCTTGCGTTTGCAAGGAGGAGTCGTTTGTAAGTTGGATGTTTGAAAGTAGGGACCTGCCGTATATAATCTGCAGAAATTGGCCCCTTAGGTGTTGGTGTTGGCACAACACTGTAAGCACTCACAGTTACTCTTGGTGGGTGCTGGAACGCCCTGCTGTCAACTATTATATCAGGAATTGTAATTACATATAATTGTTGAACAGTGGTAGTAAAAATTGGGCCTTTGATGGTGGTGCTGGTGCCACAACACTGTAAGCCCTGACAGTTACTCTTGGTGGGTGCAGCAATGGGCCCTGCTGTGAACTACGGCTGCACTGTATTGTGTACACCACCAGAAAAGTAGTAGCAACTGCATTATGGGTGCACTGTATTGTGTACACCACCAGACGTGTAATAGAAAAAGTACACCAGGAATGCCCTGCAGTCAGATATAGGCTACATTGGATGCAGAGTATATATATATATATTAAATACACTGCAGCTAACTGAATAACCTGTTCAATCTAAATGACTCTCTCTCTCCATCCACACCAACAACACACTACACAGGGCCAACATGCAGGCAGCCTTATATAGTGTGGGGCGTGGACTTAGTCCCCCTGAGCCATGATTGGTCAAAGGCACCCTGCCTTTGGCCAATCATGGCTGTCTTAGCAAAGGGCGCTGGGATTGGCCAAACCATGCGGGTCATAGTGCATGCTTGGCCAATCATCATACAACAATGCACTGCGATCTCGCAGTGCATTATGGGGTGTTACGCGGCGCTTTAATTTGGCGCGAACGCCGCCATAATGTTTGTTTTCCGGCGAACGGGCGAACACCCGATGTTCAACCCGAACATAAAGCTCATCCCTAATCTCCATACATTGTAATAATGACTCCTCCTATACAGTGATGTCACATTTGCACATAATGACACTTTGATTTCTTCTTTTTATAGGCAATGCAGTAACTGACAATGAAATTGTCAACTCCACTGATGCACTTCATACCACCGGTGAGTAATTCCACATTCTCATTCATTACTATCATAATATAAGCAGTGCCCCTCCCCCACAGCACCATGATGGGCACTACTCACTTACAGTGCCTCGAAAAAGTATTCATACCCCTTGAAATTTCCCACATTTTCTCATGTTACAACCAAAAACGTAAATGTATTTTATTGGGATTTTATGTGATGGACCAACACAAAGTGTCACATAATTGTGAAGTGGAAGAAAAATGATACAAAATAAATCTGTGAAAAGTATGGGGGGGGGGCATTTGTATGGCGCCCCCGGAGTCAATACTTTGTAGAACCCCCTTTCTCTACAAGTCTTTTTGGGGGTGTCTCTACCAGCTTTGCACATCTAGAGAGGGACATTTCTGCACATTCTTCTTTGTAAAATATCTCAAGCTCTGTCAGATTGGATGGAGAGCGTCTGTGATCAGCAATTTTCAAGTCTTGCCACAGATTCTCAATGTGATTTAGGTCTGGACTGTGACTGGGCCATTCTAACACATGAATATGCTTTGATCTAAACCATTCCATTGTAGCTCTGGATGTACTTTAGGGTCGTTGTCCTGCTGGAAGGTGAACCTCCCCCCCAGTCTCAAGTCTTTTGAAGACTCTAACAGGTTTTTTTCTAAGATTGTCCTGTATTTGTCTCCATCCATCTTCCCATCAACTCTGACCAGCTTCCCTGTGCCTGATGAAGAAAAGCATCCCCAGCACATGATGCTGCCACCACCATGTTTCACGGTGGGGATGGTGTGTTCAGGGTGATGTGCAGTGTTAGTTTTCCCCCACACATAGCGTTTTGTTTTTAGGCCATAAAGTAGAATTTTGGTCTCATGTGACCAGAGCATCTTCTTCCACATGATTGCTGTGTCCCCCACATGTTTGCCGTGTCCCCCACATGTTTGCTGTGTTCCCCACATGTTTGCTGTGTCCCCCACATGATTGCTGTGTCCCCCATATGTTTGCTGTGTCCCCCACATGTTTGCTGTGTTCCCCACATGTTTGCTGTGTCCCCCACATGATTGCTGTGTCCCCCACATGTTTGCTGTGTTCCCCACATGTTTGCTGTGTCCCCCACATGATTGCTGTGTCCCCCACATGATTGCTGTGTCCCCCACATGTTTGCTGTGTTCCCCACATGTTTGCTGTGTCCCCCACATGATTGCTGTGTCCCCCACATGATTGCTGTATCCCCCACATGGCTTCTCACAAACTACAACCAGGACTTCTTATGACTTTCTTTCACCAATGTCTTTCTTCTTGTCACTCTTCCATAAAGGGCAGATTTGTGGAGAAGCACGACTAATAGTTGTCCTGTGGACAGATTCTCCCCCCTGAGCTGTGGATCTCTGCAGCTCCTCCAGAGTTACCATGGGCCTCTTGGCTGCTTCTCTGATGAACGCTCTCCTTGCCCGGCCCGGTCAGTTTAGGTGGACGGCCATGTCTTGGTAGGTTTGCAGTTGTGCCATACTCTTTCCATTTTCCGATGATGGATTGAACAGAGCGCCGTGAGATGGTCAAAGCTTGGGAGATTATTTTTATAACCTAACCCTGCTTTATACTTCTCCATAACTTTATCCCTGACCTGTCTGGTGTGTTCCTTGGCCTTCATGATGCTGTTTGTTCACTAAGGTTCTACTGTGTCTCATCTTGCCTAATGTGAGTGTTACCTTGTGTTGGTTTTAATAATATATTTTTATCGACATACTACACCATTTGGGCATTCCCCTTCTTCCCTTTGCATCCCCTTTGGGGAGAGTGTGGAAGTTCAGTACAGAGGAGCCGCCGTCCACCACCTTATACTGATCCTTGGATTAATGGGAGGAAGACCCCCGAAGGTTATAGAAGCCACCAGCTATCTATGCAAGGAGGACCTACAGAGGAGATCTGAATTATTGCTTGTTTCCCCATGCTGTTACCTTATAGTCAGATGCGTAACTAAGTAAGGGGCGGGCCGCACCGGGGTTCCACACACTGGGGGGGGGGTGTCAGGCCGGCGCACCCCCGTGACTGAAGCAGTGACAGCATCAGCGCCGCGGACTCAGAGTGACTTAGGCAGTCGGCGATACCGTGTTACAAGGGGGGGAGGGGGGTGCGGGTTGACACCGATGCACCATTCATCCCCTCCTTTCACGGCCGCGGGCTGTGAGCGGTGTTCGGCACTTGACCTGACTTCACACAGGCACAGCGGAATGAAGCTGCCTCCCCCTCCTCTCTGTTTATGTGTATGGAGGGGACCCGACCTTCTGTCCATGTGCCGCCGCTGCGCTGAGGTACTGAATGGGGAGGGGAAGTTGCACTGGGGGGGTTTGCACTGAGGGGGATCTGCACTGGGGGGGTTTGCACTGAGGGGGGATTCGAACTGAGGGGGGTCTGCACTGAGGGGGGTTTGAACTGAGGGGGGTTTGCACTGAAGGGGGTTTGCACTGGGGGGGTTTGCACTGGGGGGAGTCTTGCACTGGGGGGGGTTTGCACTGAGGGGGGATTCGAACTGAGGGGGGTCTGCACTCAAGGGGGTTTGCACTGGGGGGGGGTTTGCACTGGGGGAGTCTTGCACTGGGGGGGTTTGCACTGAGGGGGGATTCGAACTGAGGGGGGTCTGCACTGGGGGGGTTTGCACTGAGTGGGGGGTTTGCACTGAGGGGTGTCTGCACTGAAGGGGGGGTGTGAACTGAAGGGGGGTCTGCACTGAAGGGGGTCTGTGTAACATGCAGGGAGTCCAGAGCTGTGGGGGCTGTATAATGTAAAGGGGTCCAGAGGTGCAGGGGGCTGTGTGATGTAATGGGGTCCAGAGGTACAAGGGCTGTGTAATGTAAAGGGGTCCAGTGATGCAGGGTGCTGTGTGATGTAAAGGGGTCCAGTGATGCAGGGTGCTGTGTAATGTAAAGGGGTCCAGAGGTGCAGGGGGCTGTGTGATGTAAAGGGGTCCAGTGATGCAGGGTGCTGTGTAATATAAAGGGGTCCAGAGGTGCAGGGGGCTGTGTAATGTAATGGGGTCCAGAGGTACAAGGGCTGTGTAATGTAAAGGGGTCCAGTGATGCAGGGTGCTGTGTGATGTAAAGGGGTCCAGTGATGCAGGGTGCTGTGTAATGTAAAGGGGTCCAGAGGTGCAGGGGGCTGTGTGATGTAAAGGGGTCCAGTGATGCAGGGTGCTGTGTAATATAAAGGGGTCCAGAGGTGCAGGGGGCTGTGTGATGTAAAGGGGTCCAGAGGTGCAGGGGGCTGTGTGATGTAAAGGGGTCCAGAGGTGCAGGGGGCTGTGTGATGTAAAGGGGTCCAGAGGTGCAGGGGGCTGTGTGATGTAAAGGGGTCCAGTGATGCAGGGTGCTGTGTAATATAAAGGGGTCCAGAGGTGCAGGGGGCTGTGTGATGTAAAGGGGTCCAGAGGTGCAGGGGGCTGTGTGATGTAAAGGGGTCCAGAGGTGCAGGGGGCTGTGTGATGTAAAGGGGTCCAGAGGTGCAGGGGGCTGTGTGATGTAAAGGGGTCCAGTGATGCAGGGTGCTGTGTAATATAAAGGGGTCCAGAGGTGCAGGGGGCTGTGTGATGTAATGGGGTCCAGAGGTGCAGTTGTGGAGAGGGGGTACACAGTAGTAACAAAGAGATATTGAAGGATACAGAGGTATGCAGGGGGCACAGCGGGGTGTTTTTAAATTTTAACGTGGGGGGGGGGGGTGCCAGATATTGGATCCGCCCCGGGTGCCAAATGCTCTAGGTACGCCCCTGATTACAGTACTAAGGTGAGAGGCCCCTCCACATAGAGGTCTCACTGCGTGGAATGAAGAGACGCCGGGCTCTTCATCGATCGCACGGTTAAGATTGGAGCGCCTCCTTTCACTCCTCATCTCAGGATTATTCTACAGACTTTACAATAGTTTTACTACATGCCTTGGGATGTTGATGTTTATTTTTATGAGCATTGATTGGTTTATCGCCGTTCTTTTTGTTGCACAGGATTTATATTTGCATTGGATACTTTGTTTCACAATTTCACCTCGGAAGTTTTTTTTTTGTATTTGACGCTTTGGTTCTACTGCCACCTTGTGCGCAGTTTTAGTATTACATTTCCATTTATATCTTATTACTTGTGTCTCACACACAGGCTTTATTATACTATTATATTACTCTGGTCGGGGATTCACCTATCGGTGTTGGCAGCAGTTGTTTTCTTTTATATTTATTTATTTTCACCTTCAGTGAAAGCGCCGGAGTTTTCCTTTATTATTTATCTTTGATTTAAGTTTTGCCCTTACATTGAATATCAGAGGTTTTCATCCGGCACTCAACTGGCAACTTCCACAAAGTGGGTCAGCGCCGGAGTGCCCCTCATCCCTAAGGTGACTATCATCATCGCTCTGCAGAGCATCCCTCATCCCTAAAGTGACTATCATCATCGCTCTGCAGAGCACCCCTCATCCCTAAAGTGACTATCATCATCGCTCTGCAGAGCACCCCTCATCCCTAAGGTGACTATCATCATCGCTCTGCAGAGCACCCCTCATCCCTAAAGTGACTATCATCATCGCTCTGCAGAGCACCCCTCATCCCTAAAGTGACTATCATCATCGCTCTGCAGAGCACCCCTCATCCCTAAGGTGACTATCATCATCGCTCTGCAGAGCACCCCTCATCCCTAAGGTGACTATCATCATCGCTCTGCAGAGCATCCCTCATCCCTAAGGTGACTATCATCATCGCTCTGCAGAGCACCCCTCATCCCTAAGGTGACTATCATCATCGCTCTGCAGAGCACCCCTCATCCCTAAAGTGACTATCATCATCGCTCTGCAGAGCATCCCTCATCCCTAAGGTGACTATCATCATCGCTCTGCAGAGCACCCCTCATCCCTAAGGTGACTATCATCATCGCTCTGCAGAGCACCCCTCATCCCTAAAGTGACTATCATCATCGCTCTGCAGAGCACCCCTCATCCCTAAAGTGACTATCATCATCGCTCTGCAGAGCACCCCTCATCCCTAAGGTGACTATCATCATCGCTCTGCAGAGCACCCCTCATCCCTAAGGTGACTATCATCATCGCTCTGCAGAGCATCCCTCATCCCTAAGGTGACTATCATCATCGCTCTGCAGAGCACCCCTCATCCCTATGACAACCATCAGTATTGGTCTGCAGAGCACCACTCATCCCTATGACAACCATCAGTATTGGTCTGCAGAGCACCACTAATCTCTATGACAACCATCAGTATTGGTCTGCAGACCACCACTCATCTCTATGACAACCATCAGTATTGGTCTGCAGAGCACCACTCATCTCTATGACAACCATCAGTATTGGTCTGCAGAGCACCACTCATCTCTATGACAACCATCAGTATTGGTCTGCAGAGCACCACTCATCTCTATGACAACCATCAGTATTGGTCTGCAGAGCACCACTCATCTCTATGACCACACATATCTGCTCATCCCTGGACAAAAAAACTCTTGTGGTTATGTGGATTGGTGTTTCCATCCTCTGACTCCCCCAGGAACTTCCTATCACCATGAAGGAGATCGGCGTGCCATAGACACCCTCTGACATTTGGGAATACGGGAAGATGAGTGTAGGAGTGAAAACCTTGAACCTTCGTACTCTTGTATGGGGCGTCCTGAGGCTGTACTATGAGTGATTATCTCCTCCTCCACCACTTACACGTCACATATTCTGTTTTCTTTTCAGGATCCATTTTTGTCACACCAACAACTGCTCTACCTGATGGCCAGACCACGGCCTTGGAGAAAAAGGAGTGGACGAAGCAGATGAGCAATGAAGGGCAATGTGGTGAGAGACTCAGAATCATATTATGTTCTAGTGATGATGACATACATGATTACATTTACCTGACGGGGGCCCAGAGCTCATCCTACAGCTTATCTACCTCTCTGGGTGGAGGGAGGGGGAGGGGAGTGTATAATGAAAGGAGCAGAGGGAAAGGAAAGACAGATTCTGGTGGTAGGGGACTCAATTCTTAGAAGGACATGGCGGGCAATCTGTAACAAAGACCTGAAGCGCCGTACTGTATGTTGTCTACCGGACGCTCAGGTTCGGCACATCACGGATCTGGTGGACAGATTACTGGGAGGGGCTGGGGAAGACCCGTCTGTCATGGTGCACGTTGGCACCAATGACAAAGTCAGAGGCAGATGGAGTGTCCTAAAGAATGATTTAAGGGACTTGGGAGCTAAATTAAGGAAAAGGACCTCCAATGTAGTATTCTCAGGAATACTACCAGTACATCGAGCCACACCAGAAAGGCAGAGGGAGATTAGGGAAGTAAAAAAGTGGTTGAAGAGCTGGTGTAGTAAGGAGGGGTTTGGGTTCCTGGGGGACTGGGCCGACTTCTCAGTCAATCACCAGTACTATAGAAGGGACGGACTGCACCTAAATGAGGAGGGTGCAGATCAGCTGGGAGTAAAGATGGCCAAAAAATTAGAGGGGTTTTTAAACTAGGCAATGGGGGGGAGGGTCCAGTGGTAGAGATCAGTGGCGGTGCGTCCATAGTGGGCGCAGGAGCGCCGCCCCCTCTCGCTCCTGCGCCCGTTCACAACAACAATACATAGGTTCATGCATTGCATGAACCTATGTATTGTCGCCGCTGCCGGACACTATTCAGATGGCCGGCCGCCCGTTGAGCGCCGCCCATCTGAATAAAAGTGGCTGGTTAGTTTTTGAAAGTGCCTATCAGAGCCAGCGGCTCTGATAGGCTTCCCGATTACAGCCTGAGGGCTGTAATCGGCCTCCAAATAGTTAACCAGAGGACGCACTGGGGTGCGTTCCCTGGTTAACACTGACAGGCGTTTCAGCCAATCAGGTTCACCGGGTCTGGTTACCGGTAACCTGATTGGCTGAAGTGACATTGAGGGCGGGAGAAGACATTGAGGACGGAAGAAGGATGGCGCTGACCCGATGAAGGTAAGTGCAGGGCTGGTGGGACAAACTGGCTGTATTTAGGGACAAACTGGCTGTATTTGGGGGGGACAAACTGGCTGTATTTGGGGGGAAACTGGCTGCATTTGGGGACAAACTGGCTTCATTTGTGGGGAAACTGGCTGCATTTTAGGGGGCAAACTGCTGGTGTTTGGGCACAGTGGCTGCGTTTAATGGGCACAGTGGCGGCAATTAATGATTTTTTTTTTTCAGTTTGTTTGTGCCCCCCCAAAAATTTTGAGCACCAGCCACTACTGGTAGTGATACTAAGCACGGAGCACATTCTAGAGGGTAGTATTGGGGACATTAGTGGTAGGTTGACTAAAGCACGTAAACCCAAGGTACGTATGGTAGCAAGTCCTAGTTGCAATCTCAGAACACCCAATAAGAGGATAGTATGTGACCGGTCTAAACTACGTGGCATGTTCAGCAATGCCAGAAGCCTGGCGGACAAGATGGGTGAACTAGAGATACTATTGTACGAGGATTTTGTGGGAATTTCAGAGACCTGGTTCAACAGCTCTCATGATTGGCTGGCAACCATTCAAGGGTATATCCTTTATCGCAGGGATAGAGAGGGTAAAAAACGGGGAGGGGCATGCCTGTATATCAAGAATAATGTACAAGTGAATGAGAGAGATGACATCACTAAGAGAGCTAGGGAGGAGGTGGAATCCTTATGGGTAGAGCTCCAAGGGGATAAAGTTAAGGGGAAAATAATGCTGGGAGTATGCTATAAGCCCCTAACCTGAGGTAGGAGGGGGAGACTCCTATAACAAGTTGGATTAGCAGCAAGGATGGGAAGTGTTATCATAATGGGGGATTTTAATTATCCAGACATAGACTGGGCAGAGGGAACCACACATTCATCAGGGGCTCGCCTGTTCCTAAATGTCTTGCAGGACAATTTTATGGGTCAGATGGTAGACGCACCAACTAGAAATAAAGCGTTACTGGATCTACTGATTACCAACAATACAGACCTGATCACGGATGTGGAAATACGGGGCAATTTAGGAAACATCGATCGCAGGTCAATTGGCTTCAGTATAAATCACACAAATAGGAAACATAAGGGGAACACAAAGACACGGAATTTCAAAAGAGCCAAATTCCCTAAACTACGAACCTCGCTAGAAGATATAAATTGGGATAAAATCTTAGGAACAAAGAACATGGAGGAGAGATGGGTTCGCTTTAAGACCATAATAAATAAGGACATTAGCCAGTGCATCCCATTGGGTAATAAATTTAAAAGAGTTACAAAAGTCTTGGATGGCTTAACGCCAATGTAAAAATGCATATAAAAGAGAAGACCTTCAAAAAATACAAGGTTGATGGATCATCATGAGCATTCAGACTTTATAAAGAATGCAACAAAAAAGGGTGCAAATAGGGCGGCTAAGATTGAACACGAAAGACACATAGCGGAGGAGAGCAAAAAAAATCCCAAAAAATTATTTAAGTATGTAAACAGTAAAAAAAGGGAGGACTGACCATATTGGCCCCATAAAGAATGAGGAAGGGAATCTGGTTACACAGGATGGGGAGATGGCGAAGGTATTGAATTTATTCTTCTCCTCAGTCTTCACGGGGGAATCGGGGTGCTTCAGTAACCAAAACTGCAGTGTTTATCCTGATGACACATCACAGGAAGCACCTCCATGATTAACAGAGGACAGAATTAAAATTAGACTTGGGAAACTTAACATTAATAAATCACCTGGACCAGGTGGCTTGCATCCGAGGGCACTTAGGGAACTCAGTCAAGTAATTGCCAGACCATTTTTACTGACAGTCTACTGACTGGAATGGTACCAGCTGATTGGAGAATAGCCAATGTAGCACCAATATTTAAAAAAGGGCCCAAAATACATCCCTGTGAATTACAGACCAGTTAGCCTAACATTAATAGTATGTAAGCTCTTGGAGGGGATGATAAGGGACTATAAACAAGATTTTAGTAATGAGAACGGTATCATTAGCAGTAATCAGCATGGATTCATGAAGAATCGTTCTTGCCCAACCAATCTATTACCTTCTATGAGTAGGTGAGTTGACATCTAGATAAAGGAAGGCCCATAGACGTGGTGTATCTGGATTTTGCAAAAGCATTTGACGCAGTTCCCCATAAACGTTTACTGTACAAAGTAAGGTCTGTTGGCATGGACCATAGGGGTGAGTACATGGATTGAAAACTGGCTACAAGGACGAGTTCAGAGGGTGCTGATAAATGGGGAGTACTCGGAATGGTCGGGGGTGGGTAGTGGGGTCCCCCAGGGTTCTGTGCTGGGACCAATCCTATTTAATTTGTTCATAATTGACCTGGAGGATGATATAAACAGTTCAATCTCTGTATTTGCGGACGATATTAAGCTAAGCAGGGCAATAACTTCTCCGCAGGATGTGGAAACCTTGAAAGAAGATCTGAACAAATTAATGGGGTGGGCAACTACATGGCAAATGAGGTTCAATGTAGAAAAATGTAAAATATCGCATCTGGGTGGCAAAAATAAGAATGCAATTTATACACTGGGGAGAGAACCTCTGGGGGAATCTAGGATGGAAAAGGACCTGGGGGCCCTAGTAGATGATGGGCTCAGCAATGCCAAGCTGCTGCTAACAAAGCAAACAGAATATTGGCATTAAAAAGGGGATCAACTCCAGAGATAAAACGATAATTCTCCCGCTCTACAAGACTCTGATCCGGCCGCACCTGGAGTATGCTGTCCAGTTCTGGGCACCAGTCCTCAGGAAGGATGTACTGGAAATGGGGCGAGTACAAAGAAGGGCAACAAAGCTAATAAAGGGTCTGGATGACAGTAGTTATAAAGAAAGGTTGGGAGCTCTGAACTTATTCTCTCTGGAGAAGAGACGCTTGAGAGGAGATATGATTTCAATTTACAAATACCGTACTGGTGACCCCACAATAGGGAGAAAACTTTTTTGCAGAAGGGAGTTTAACAAGACACAAGGCCACTCATTAAAATTAGAAGAAAAGAGGTTTAACCTTAAACTACCTAGAGAGTTCTTTACTGTAAGAGCGGCAAGGATGTGGAATTCACTTCCACAGGCGGTGGTCTCAGCGGGGGGCATCGATAGTTTAAAAAAACTGTTAGATAAGCACCTGAATGACCACAACATACAGGGATATACAATGTAATACTGACATATAATCACACACAGAGGTTGGACTTGATGGACTTCTGTCTTTTTAAACCTCACCTACTATGTAACTATGTAAGTATGAGATGGAGGGAAGATGGAGAGAAGATGAGGAAGTGAAGGAGGAGAGACAGAGGGGAAACAAAGGAAAAATAGATGGCATATGGAGGGTAGTGTGACGGGAGTCACTTTGGGCAGGGGGCTTGTGGAACCCATGTTACCTTGGAGAGCACTGGAAGCTCCTTGTCCAGCTTCCCCAGCCCCTCTTATGTGTAAGTCACCCTGTGTCTATTAGGGGCACAGGGTGACCGAGAACCCCAGTCTGATCTTAAGAATAGGATAAAAATGTGTGTATAGGGTGCTCTGAATAGCAAGACTAAGTAGATGGTTGTCTTTATTGGAGATAAAAGTATTCGAACGGCATAAAATCTTCATATTCTTTAAGGCGGCACTCAGAAGAGCAAAGCGATCTCTAAAGAACAAAACAAAACAGAAAAGAGGCGTCTCTATGTGCAGTATGTTTAAACTTTTAATATCCCAAAGGGATTAAAAACACTTACACGATGGATGTTAAAAGGAGCTCATCATAAGTATGTTGAGGAGGTGATCCGGCATCATGTTTGTTCCAGTGTGTATCTAAAGTTCCAAGAGGTAGTCCAGTCAGCAGCATGAATCCCAAAGAGGCCAGCAAAGGGAAGCCGCAGCTCTGGGAATGCTAATGGTGCAGCCGCGCTGCCGGGGACAGTGTGGAACGCAAGTCCTGGAAGTGATGTCAGCAGGAAGGGGACCAAAACCAGCGTGGACTGCAACCGGAAGTGGGGTTATTAAAATGGAATGCGTTTCGGTACCACTGATTGGTTCCTTCTTCATACCAAGGACCAGTCTGCCATTCTCCCCAGCAGCGGTATGTTCTACGAGAGAGGGAGAGGTTGGCTGGGTGAATAATGTTCTGTTTGGGACAATGTGTTTGTGGTACTGTGTGGGTATGGGCATTGGGGGACTGGAACTACGGACTACAGACTTCAAAGTCAACCCATTTGGGGTCTCCTTCTGTGTTAGTCTTCTGCCAAAAAGGGGGACGTGTGACGAAAGTCACTTTGGGCGGGGGGCTTGTGGAACCCAGGTTACCTTGGAGAGCACTGGAAGCTCCTTGTCCAGCTTCCCCAGACCCTCCTATATGTAATTCACCCTGAATCTATTAGGGGCACATGGTGACCAAGAACCCCAGTCTGACCTCAAGAATATATGAAGATAAAGTCCACCATTCTTTAGAGACCATTGCTAGATGGATTGAGGTGGGGTGGGGTTGCTATGTGTTTGTTAGGTGTGGCTGTATCCCATTGTTCTATTGTGTCTGTCTGTCTTGGGAGCAACCTATTATTGGATATATATGTCTATGAGAGTAGCTGTGAGAGGGGAGGGGGGAATTCATACAACAACTCTCTCTGATGATTGGACAGTATCATAGGCGTGCGCACAGGGTGTGCCAGGTGTGCCCAGGCACACCCTAATCACCCTGTGCAGCACAGGGAGGAGAGAGTTACCGCTCAGATGTGACTGGTGACTCATTCACAAGATCCAGAGCCGTGGGTGCAGGCAATGCATATGACAATGCAAAAAATCTGAGGAAAACGCTTGGACAGCCGCACTCCAAAAAAGGTTATTTTATTTAAAACAAAAGCACAAACAACATGCCACAGCAAAAAACAGCGAGTATGAGCTAATACTTGCTGTTTTTTTTTTTTGCTGTGGCATGTTGTTTGTGCTTTTGTTTTAAATAAAAGAACCTTTTTTGGAGTGCGGCTATCCAAGCGTTTTCCTCAGATTTTTTGCCCTGTGCAGCACAGATTCGCCCTGCGGCCTTGGTTTCCTCCCTTCCCCCCACAGCGCTGCTGGCTTCCCTCCTCTTCTGCCGGCTGTTGCTGCCGGGACGTTTTAAGATGAATGGGGGAAGGGGCCATGAAAATGTAATTTACCGGTCCCTTCCCTTTCTGAATGAACATTGAGAGTGATCAGTAGGGTGCGTTTGAGCTTTGGGGTGCACACCCTAATGCAATAGGCTGCGCACACCTATGGACAGTATACTGATGAAAAGTTTGAATATCTCTGTGTGCCTGTGTTCAAATAAATAGTTCATGTTCAGCAGCCAAAACGAGTACTGCCTAGTTCTTGGTTGTAAGCCGTTGGAATATCTGATATCTATATTCAGACTGGGAGGAAGCGATATATGATGGAAAAACTCAAGTAGAGTGTGGGAAGGGATTCCGTTACAGGGAGATTGAAGAGGGAGGGCAAATGGAGGGAAGATGGAAGGAGGACAGTTGGTAGATGGAGGGTAGATGGAAAGGAGACGAATGGGAGATAGATGGAAAGACAGAAACCAGATTGAGGGGAGATTGGGGTGTGGGGTGGATGGGGGATTGAAGGAAAAAGAGGGTAGATAAAGGTAAGACAGAAGGGAGATGGAGGGTAGATAGAGGGGTTAATGATAGGAGATGGAGGGGAGACAGAGGAGAGTCAGAGGGCAGACGGAGGAAAGACGGATGGCAGATGGAGGGAAGTTGGAGGGGAGACAGAGGTAGATGGAGGATGGATGGAACGAAGACAAATGGGAGATCGATTGAAAGACAGAAGCCAGATAGAGGGGAGATGGGGGGAAGATGGATGGGGAATTGAAGGAAAAAGAGGGCAGATAGAGGAAAATACAGAAGGGAGATGGAGGGTAGATAGAGGGGTGAAAGATAGGAGACGGAGGAAAGATAAATGACAGAAGGAGGGGAAATGAGGGTGAATCAGAGGGCAGATGGATGGGAGACAGAGGGGAGTGAGAGGGCAGATGGATGGGAGATTGAGGGGAGTGAGAGGGCAGATAGATGGGAGACAGAGGGGAGTCAGAGGGCAGAAGGAGGGAAAATGGATGGCAGATGGAAGGAAGATGGAGGAGAGACAGAGGGCAGATGGATGGGAGACAGAGGGAGTTGGAGGGAAGATGGATGGCAGATGGAAGGAAGATGGAGGGGAGACAGAGAGCAGATAGATGGGAGAAGGAGGGAAGACAGATGGCAGATCGAGGGAGGATCGACGAAAGACAAAGGCAATGTGGGGGTGACAGGGGGGAGACAGAGAGCAGATACATGGGAGATTGGCAGAAAGAAAAAGTTAAATGGAGGGGAAATAGATGGGAGACGGATGGAAGATGGATGGGACATGGAGGGGAGATGAAGGAAGATGGATGGGAGATGGAGGGGAGACAGATGGAAGATGGATGGGACATGGAGGGGAGATGAAGGAAGATGGATGGGAGATAGAAGGGAGATAGATGGGAGATGGAGGGGAGTCAGAGGGCAGAAGGAGGGAAAATAGATGGCAGATGGAAGGAAGATAGAGGAGAGACAGAGGGCAGATTGATGGGAGACAGAGGGAGTTGAAAGGAAGATGGATGGGAGATGGAAGGGAGATGGATGGGAGATGGAGGGGAGATGGAGGGGAGACAGATGGAAGATGGGTGGGACATGGAGGGGAGATGAAGGAAGATGGATGGGAGATGGAGGGGAGACAGATGGAAGATGGATGGGACATGGAGGGGAGATGAAGGAAGATTGATGGGAGATAGAAGGGGGATAGATGGATGGGAGATGGAGGGGAGATGAAGGAAGATGGATGGAAGATGGAAGGGAGATGGAGGGGAGATGGAGGGGAGATGAGGGGGAGACAGAGGGCAGATAAATGGGAGATGGAGGGTCAATGGATAGTAGACAGAGGGGAGACATAGGGCAGATGGAGGAAAGACAGAGGGGAGACAGATGGAAAATGAGGGGAAGACAGAGGGGAAATAGGGGGTGGGTTGATGGGAGATGGATAGGAGATGGAGTATAGACAGAGGGGAGATGGATGACAGATGGAGGGAAGATGCTGAGAGACAGAAAGCAGATGGATGGGAGACAGAGGGGAGATAGAGGGGGAATACATGGGAGAAGAAGGGAACACAGAGGGTTGATGTAGGGTAGATGGAGGAAAGATGGAAGGGGGATGAAGGGGTGATGAGGGGTAGGGATGAGCTCGGTGTTCGAGTCGAACATACGTTCGACTCGAACATCGGCTGTTCGAGCGTTCGACGAAGATCGAACGATTTGGGCCGTTCGCGCCTAATTCGAGTGACGCGAATGGCCCACAATGCACTACGCCATCACAGTGTCATCCAGGCGCTGTGATTGGCCAAGCATGCACTGTGACCCCGCATGCTTGGCCAATCACAGCGCCGGCAGCGAGGAGAGCAATGATTGGCCACAGGCAGGATGCCTGTGGCCAATTATTGCTGAGGGTGTTTAGCACACGCCCCACACTATAAAAGGCCGCCAGCACGGCGGCCTAGTGTAGTGTGTTCCGGAGCAGGGAAAGAGAAGCATAGGCAGGGACAGTGACATTTTTTTTTCTTGCTTAACCTGGATTCCTTTAGTTTAGGGAAAGAGAAGGATAGGTAGGGAGAGTGTCAGTGTGTTTTACTGTGCGAATCCTTGTTTCTAGGGACAGGGAAGGACAGTGAGGGAAATTCTCCTTGTGCTATAGTGTGCTAAAGCATTGATCATCAACCATCTTTAAAAAATCATTTTTTCTAGGGACAGAAAACTATAGGTAGGGAGAGTGTCAGTGTGTTTTACTGTGATAATCCTTGTTTCTAGGGACAGGGAAGGACAGTGAGGGAAATTCTCCTTGTGCTATAGTGTGCTAAAGCATTGATCATCAACCATCTTTAAAAAAACATTTTTTCTAGGGACAGAAAACTATAGGTAGGGAGAGTGTCAGTGTGTTTTACTGTGCTAATCCTTGTTTCTAGGGACAGGGAAGGACAGTGAGGGAAATTCTCCTTGTGCTATAGTGTGCTAAAGCATTGATCATCAACCATCTTTAAAAAAACATTTTTTCTAGGGACAGAAAACTATAGGTAGGGAGAGTGTCAGTGTGATTTACTGTGCTAATCCTTGTTTCTAGGGACAGGGAAGGACAGTGAGGGAAATTCTCCTTGTGCTATAGTGTGCTAAAGCATTGATCATCAACCATCTTTAAAAAAACATTTTTTCTAGGGACAGAAAACTATAGGTAGGGAGAGTGTCAGTGTGTTTTACTGTGCTAATCCTTGTTTCTAGGGACAGGGAAGGACAGTGAGGGAAATTCTCCTTGTGCTATACTGTGCTAAAGCATTGATCATCAACCATCTTTAAAAAAACATTTTTTCTAGGGACAGAAAACTATAGGTAGGGAGAGTGTCAGTTTCTTTCACTGTGCTAATCCTTGTTTCTAGGGACAGGGAAGGACAGTGAGGGAAATTCTCCTTGTGCTATACTGTGCTAAAGCATTGATCATCAACCATCTTTAAAAAAACATTTTTTCTAGGGACAGAAAACTATAGGTAGGGAGAGTGTCAGTTTCTTTCACTGTGCTAATCCTTGTTTCTAGGGACAGGGAAGGACAGTGAGGGAAATTCTCCTTGTGCTATACTGTGCTAAAGCATTGATCATCAACCATCTTTAAAAAAACATTTTTTCTAGGGACAGAAAACTATAGGTAGGGAGAGTGTCAGTTTCTTTCACTGTGCTAATCCTTGTTTCTAGGGACAGGGAAGGACAGTGAGGGAAATTCTCCTTGTGCTATACTGTGCTAAAGCATTGATCATCAACCATCTTTAAAAAAACATTTTTTCTAGGGACAGAAAACTATAGGTAGGGAGAGTGTCAGTTTCTTTCACTGTGCTAATCCTTGTTTCTAGGGACAGGGAAGGACAGTGAGGGAAATTCTCCTTGTGCTATACTGTGCTAAAGCATTGATCATCAACCATCTTTAAAAAAACATTTTTTCTAGGGACAGAAAACTATAGGTAGGGAGAGTGTCAGTTTCTTTCACTGTGCTAATCCTTGTTTCTAGGGACAGGGAAGGACAGTGAGGGAAATTCTCCTTGTGCTATAGTGTGCTAAAGCATTGATCATCAACCATCTTTAAAAAAACATTTTTTCTAGGGACAGAAAACTATAGGTAGGGAGAGTGTCAGTTTCTTTCACTGTGCTAATCCTTGTTTCTAGGGACAGGGAAGGACAGTGAGGGAAATTCTCCTTGTGCTATACTGTGCTAAAGCATTGATCATCAACCATCTTTAAAAAAAAAAAATTTCTAGGGACAGAAAACTATAGGTAGGGAGAGTGTCAGTTTCTTTCACTGTGCTAATCCTTGTTTCTAGGGGCAGGGAAGGACAGTGAGGGGAATTCTCCTTGTGCTATACTGTGTTAAAGCATTGATCATCAACCATCTTTAAAAAAACATTTTTTCTAGGGACAGAAAACTATAGGTAGGGAGAGTGTCAGTTACTTTCACTGTGCTAATCTTTGTTTCTAGGGACAGGGAAGGACAGTGAGGGAAATTCTCCTTGTGCTATAGTGTGCTAAAGCATTGATCATCAACCATCTTTAAAAAAACATTTTTTCTAGGGACAGAAAACTATAGGTAGGGAGAGTGTCAGTTTCTTTCACTGTGCTAATCCTTGTTTCTAGGGACAGGGAAGGACAGTGAGGGAAATTCTCCTTGTGCTATACTGTGCTAAAGCATTGATCATCAACCATCTTTAAAAAAACATTTTTTCTAGGGACAGAAAACTATAGGTAGGGAGAGTGTCAGTTTCTTTCACTGTGCTAATCCTTGTTTCTAGGGACAAGGAAGGACAGTGAGGGAAATTCTCCTTGTGCTATACTGTGCTAAAGCATTGATCATCAACCATCTTTAAAAAAACATTTTTTCTAGGGACAGAAAACTATAGGTAGGGAGAGTGTCAGTTTCTTTCACTGTGCTAATCCTTGTTTCTAGGGACAGGGAAGGACAGTGAGGGAAATTCTCCTTGTGCTATACTGTGCTAAAGCATTGATCATCAACCATCTTTAAAAAAACATTTTTTCTAGGGACAGAAAACTATAGGTAGGGAGAGTGTCAGTTTCTTTCACTGTGCTAATCCTTGTTTCTAGGGACAGGGAAGGACAGTGAGGGAAATTCTCCTTGTGCTATACTGTGCTAAAGCATTGATCATCAACCATCTTTAAAAAAACATTTTTTCTAGGGACAGAAAACTATAGGTAGGGAGAGTGTCAGTTTCTTTCACTGTGCTAATCCTTGTTTCTAGGGACAGGGAAGGACAGTGAGGGAAATTCTCCTTGTGCTATAGTGTGCTAAAGCATTGATCATCAACCATCTTTAAAAAAACATTTTTTCTAGGGACAGAAAACTATAGGTAGGGAGAGTGTCAGTTTCTTTCACTGTGCTAATCCTTGTTTCTAGGGACAGGGAAGGACAGTGAGGGAAATTCTCCTTGTGCTATACTGTGCTAAAGCATTGATCATCAACCATCTTTAAAAAAACATTTTTTCTAGGGACAGAAAACTATAGGTAGGGAGAGTGTCAGTTTCTTTCACTGTGCTAATCCTTGTTTCTAGGGGCAGGGAAGGACAGTGAGGGGAATTCTCCTTGTGCTATACTGTGTTAAAGCATTGATCATCAACCATCTTTAAAAAAACATTTTTTCTAGGGACAGAAAACTATAGGTAGGGAGAGTGTCAGTTACTTTCACTGTGCTAATCCTTGTTTCTAGGGACAGGGAAGGACAGTGAGGGAAATTCTCCTTGTGCTATAGTGTGCTAAAGCATTGATCATCAACCATCTTTAAAAAAACATTTTTTCTAGGGACAGAAAACTATAGGTAGGGAGAGTGTCAGTTTCTTTCACTGTGCTAATCCTTGTTTCTAGGGACAGGGAAGGACAGTGAGGGAAATTCTCCTTGTGCTATACTGTGCTAAAGCATTGATCATCAACCATCTTTAAAAAAACATTTTTTCTAGGGACAGAAAACTATAGGTAGGGAGAGTGTCAGTTTCTTTCACTGTGCTAATCCTTGTTTCTAGGGACAGGGAAGGACAGTGAGGGAAATTCTCCTTGTGCTATAGTGTGCTAAAGCATTGATCATCAACCATCTTTAAAAAAACATTTTTTCTAGGGACAGAAAACTATAGGTAGGGAGAGTGTCAGTTTCTTTCACTGTGCTAATCCTTGTTTCTAGGGACAGGGAAGGACAGTGAGGGAAATTCTCCTTGTGCTATACTGTGCTAAAGCATTGATCATCAACCATCTTTAAAAAAACATTTTTTCTAGGGACAGAAAACTATAGGTAGGGAGAGTGTCAGTTTCTTTCACTGTGCTAATCCTTGTTTCTAGGGACAGGGAAGGACAGTGAGGGAAATTCTCCTTGTGCTATAGTGTGCTAAAGCATTGATCATCAACCATCTTTAAAAAAACATTTTTTCTAGGGACAGAAAACTATAGGTAGGGAGAGTGTCAGTTTCTTTCACTGTGCTAATCCTTGTTTCTAGGGACAGGGAAGGACAGTGAGGGAAATTCTCCTTGTGCTATACTGTGCTAAAGCATTGATCATCAACCATCTTTAAAAAAACATTTTTTCTAGGGACAGAAAACTATAGGTAGGGAGAGTGTCAGTTTCTTTCACTGTGCTAATCCTTGTTTCTAGGGACAGGGAAGGACAGTGAGGGAAATTCTCCTTGTGCTATAGTGTGCTAAAGCATTGATCATCAACCATCTTTAAAAAAACATTTTTTCTAGGGACAGAAAACTATAGGTAGGGAGAGTGTCAGTTTCTTTCACTGTGCTAATCCTTGTTTCTAGGGACAGGGAAGGACAGTGAGGGAAATTCTCCTTGTGCTATACTGTGCTAAAGCATTGATCATCAACCATCTTTAAAAAAACATTTTTTCTAGGGACAGAAAACTATAGGTAGGGAGAGTGTCAGTTTCTTTCACTGTGCTAATCCTTTGTTTCTAGGGACAGGGAAGGACAGTGAGGGAAATTCTCCTTGTGCTATAGTGTGTTAAAGCATTGATCATCAACCATCTTTAAAAAAACATTTTTTCTAGGGACAGAAAACTATAGGTAGGGAGAGTGTCAGTTACTTTCACTGTGCTAATCCTTGTTTCTAGGGACAGGGAAGGACAGTGAGGGAAATTCTCCTTGTGCTATAGTGTGCTAAAGCATTGATCATCAACCATCTTTAACAAAACATTTTTTCTAGGGACAGAAAACTATAGGTAGGGAGAGTGTCAGTTTCTTTCACTGTGCTAATCCTTGTTTCTAGGGACAGGGAAGGACAGTGAGGGAAATTCTCCTTGTGCTATAGTGTGCTAAAGCATTGATCATCAACCATCTTTAAAAAAACTTTTTTTCTAGGGACAGAAAACTATAGGTAGGGAGAGTGTCAGTTTCTTTCACTGTGCTAATCCTTGTTTCTAGGGACAGGGAAGGACAGTGAGGGAAATTCTTCTTGTGCTATACTGTGCTAAAGCATTGATCATCAACCATCTTTAAAAAAACATTTTTTCTAGGGACAGAAAACTATAGGTAGGGAGAGTGTCAGTTACTTTCACTGTGCTAATCCTTGTTT
Source organism: Rana muscosa (assembly GCA_029206835.1). NCBI lineage: Eukaryota > Metazoa > Chordata > Amphibia > Anura > Ranidae > Rana > Rana muscosa. The sequence goes on along the minus strand of CM055117.1, from coordinate 4,830,973 downwards.
CTAGGGACAGGGAAGGACAGTGAGGGAAATTCTCCTTGTGCTATACTGTGCTAAAGCATTGATCATCAACCATCTTTAAAAAAAAAAAAATTCTAGGGACAGAAAACTATAGGTAGGGAGAGTGTCAGTTTCTTTCACTGTGCTAATCCTTGTTTCTAGGGACAGGGAAGGACAGTGAGGGAAATTCTCCTTGTGCTATACTGTGCTAAAGCATTCCTCATCAACCATCTTTGAAATCCTTGTTTTTTGGACAGTCAGGGAAATTGTCGTTGTGCTATTCTGTGCGAAAGCAATCATCCTCAACCATATTTAGAAATCCTTAAGTAAAGGGACAGAGAAGGACACCTGAAGGTAGCCCTTATTGCTTTTTTTCCCATCTCCCTGCAGGCCATCCATTAGAATGTCTGGAAGGCAAACAAGGAGAGGCAGACAGTCAGGAGGCAATAAAAGAGGGCAAGCAGGCTCTGTGTCTGGGGGCAACAGTGCTGGTCGTGGACGCGGTGCATTGTCATCAGCACATGGCCATGGGACACGCTTGTCCTTCTTTTCGGCAGCTGGACATGTTGAGCCACATCATGCCGAAGACTTGGTAGAGTGGATGACCAAGCCCTCCTCCTCCTCCTCATCCTCTCTCACCCAGGCTCAGGGTACTGGCAAAGCAGCTGCCAAAGCGTCCTCTTCCCTGGTATCAATGTCAGACTCATCATCAGTCACTCCTTCCCTAGACCCACCATGTCCTCCTCCTGAGGAGTCCCCCGAACTGTTTGAGCACAGTGTTGGGTACATGCTCCAGGAGGATGCCCAGCGTTTCGAAGGGTCTGATGATGAAACCCAGCTACAGGAAGGCAGTAGCGTGAGAGCAGACAGAGGGGATGCTCAAGAAGGACACCAATCTGGCAGTCATGTTCCAGCAGCTGCAGCATACTGCCAGATTGGCTCCAGTGATGAGGAGGGAGGGGATGATGAGGTCACTGACTCCACGTGGGTGCCTAATAGGAGAGAGGAGGAGGAGGAGGATGAGGAGGAGGCACATCTCCAACGAGGCAGGATGCCCTTTGGTGGCCAGCGTAAGGGCAGTACACCGACGGAATCACACCGCAGAGCTCCGCCTGTGCAGGGCGCTGCCTCTGCCCGTCATTCAAAAAGTTCTTTGGTGTGGGCCTTTTTTGAGGCTAGTGCATCAGATCGCACAGCTGCTGTTTGCAACATATGTCTCAAGCGTATATCGCGTGGCCAAAACATCAGCCGCTTGGGTACCACATGCCTGACCAGACATATGTTGACCTGCCATGCAGCTCGTTGGCAAGCCTACCTCAAAGACCCACACCAAAGAACAAAGCGGACCTCTCCTTGCACCGCATCAGCTGGGATCTCCAACCCCACTATAACTTCAGTCCTCTCTGAAACATGCACTGAGAGGAATGAAGGTGTAGAATTAGGTGTGTCACAGCCAAGTACTTGCGGCCACTCTGCTAGCAGTACACCGACGTCCGATTCTAGCAGGCAAATTTCCCTGCCCCAGCTGCTGGACCGTCGAAAGAAGTTCACTCCCAGCCATCCACATGCCCAGCGGTTGAATGCTAGCTTGGCTAAATTGCTAGCGCTTCAACTGCTGCCTTTTCAGTTGGTAGACTCGGCCCCCTTCCGTGAGTTTGTGCAATGTGCGGTTCCTCAGTGGCAGGTTCCCAAACGCCACTTTTTCTCACGGAAGGCTATTCCGGCTCTCTACCGGCATGTGGAAGGCAATGTCTTGGCCTCGCTGGACAGGGCGGTCAGCGGTAAGGTGCATATTACCGCTGACTCATGGTCCAGCAGGCATGGACAGGGACGTTACCTTTCTTTCACGGCCCATTGGGTCACTCTTTTGGCAGCTGGGAAGGATGCAGGACAAGGTGCAGTAGTGTTGGAGGTTGTTCCACCGCCACGCCTCCAAAATGCTACTACTGGTTGTGACACACCTCTCTCCTCCACCCCCTCCTCTTCTTCTTCCTCCATGGCCTCTTCCTGTGCTTTGTCCTCTGAACCAGCGGTGCTCCGTAGCCGTTCAGGGGGCTACGCAAATACGCAGGCAAAAAGATGCCATGCTGTGCTTGCGCTGGTGTGTTTGGGGGACAGAAGCCACACTGGGGCAGAGGTCCTGTCTGCTCTGCAGGGCCAGGCCGAGAGGTGGTTGACGCCACGCCAGCTTAAGCCAGGAATGGTGGTTTGCGACAATGGCACCAACCTCCTCTCCGCCCTCCGACAGGGACAACTGACCCATGTGCCCTGTGTGGCTCACGTCCTTAACCTGGTGGTGCAGCGGTTCTTCGGCAGGTACCCGGGCTTACAGGATGTCCTGAGGCAGGCCAGGAAAGTCTGTGTGCATTTCCGCAGATCTTATAATGCCAGTGCTCGCCTGGCTGAGCTGCAAAAGGAGTTGAACCTGCCCAAGAACCGCCTTATATGTGACATGCCCACCAGGTGGAACTCAACGTTGGCCATGCTGCAGCGGCTGCACACGCAGCAGAGGGCCATCAATGAGTACCTGTGCGACTACGGCACCAGGACAGGGTCAGGGGAGCTTGTTTTTTTTTCTCCACGCCAGTGGGGCATGATCAGGGATGCATGCACTGTCCTGGCACCATTTGAGGAGGCCACGAGGATGGTGAGCAGTGACAGTGCATGCATCAGTGACACTGTACCTCTTGTCCACCTGTTGGAGCACACGCTGCGTGGAATAATGGACAGGGCACTTGAGGCAGAACAGAGGCAGGAAGAGGAGGACTTCCTTGCCTCTCAAGGCCCCCTTTACCCAGACAGTGTTCCTTCTGTCCCACCCATCGCACAGGAAGAGGAGGAGGAGAAGGAGGAGGAGGAGGATTGTGTCAGCATGGAGGTGGAGGCTGGCACTCAGCATTATCAGCAGCAGTCTTTTAGGGATGATTTACAGTCCCAAGAAACCAGTGGACTTGTACGTGGCTGGGAGGAGGTGGCTGCGGATCATGTCGTCCTTAGTGACCCAGAGGACTCCGGACCGAATGCCTCAGCAAACCTACGCTGCATGGCCTCCCTGATCCTGCAAAGTCTGCGGAAGGATCCTCGTATTCTTCGGATCAAGGAGAGGGACCATTACTGGCTGGCCACTCTCCTTGATCCACGGTACAAGGGTAAGGTTGCGGACCTTATGTTACCGTCGCAGAGGGAGCAGAGGATGAGACAACTCCGGGAGGCCTTGCAGAAAGGTCTGTGCAACGCGTTCCCAGAGACTGGGAGGTTACAAACTCCTGGTCCTGGACAACGAGTTGCTGAGGCTTCGGCCAGTCAAAGAAGGAGCGGTGGGGAAGGTGGCCGTCTGACCGATGCGTTCAGACAATTCTTTAGTCCGCAGCCCCAAAGTATGATCGGTTCCAGCAACCATCGCCAGCGTCTGATAAACATGGTGCAGGAATATCTAGGGGCAAGGTCAGACTTGGACACCTTCCCCACCGAAAATCCTCTGGCTTACTGGGTCTTGAGGATGGATCACTGGCCAGAGCTTGCACAGTATGCAATTGAGCTACTGGCCTGTCCTGCATCCAGCGTTCTTTCGGAACGCACATTCAGTGCTGCTGGAGGATTTGTCACGGATCACAGGGTGCGCCTGTCCACCGACTCGGTTGATCGACTGACTTTCATCAAGATGAACCAGTCTTGGATCACCACCAGCTACCACACACCTGATGCTGATATAACAGACTAATTGATTTTAACATGTCACATCCCTTCAAGACTGATGCTGATGCTGAGTGCCTGTGCTGTTATGTTGACTGGCTATCCTCCTCCTCCGAGTCCTCAATGATACGATTGATGATGATAGCTTGGAAGATCATTTTTGTTTATGGGTGCCGCCACCAGTGGCTAAGGCCCAATTTTTCAGCCCCTGTTTTACAGGGGCGTGTAATTACAATTTTTTTAGCAATAATTTGCCATAGGGCTCATTGCTGTGCTCCAAGTACAGTATCTGTGAGGGGTTGGAGTGTTGTGCCACCAGTGCCTAAGGCCCAATTTTTCAGCCCCTGTTTAACAGGGGCGTGTCATTACAATTTTTGAAGCAATACTTTGCAACAGGGCTCATTGCTGTGCTCCAAGTACAGTATCTGTGAGGGGTTGTAGTGTTGTGCCACCAGTGCCTAAGGCCCAATTTTTCAGCCCCTGTTCAACAGGGGCATGCAACTATAATTATTGATCTAATAATTCACAGCAGGGCCCATTGCTGCACCCACCAAGAGTAACTCTGAGGGCTTACAGTGTTGTGGCAACGCCACCACCACCACGAAAGGCCCAATTTTTCAGCCCCTGTTCAAAAGGGGCATGTAATTACAATTCTTGATCTAATAATTCACAGCAGGGCCCATTCCTGCACCCACCAAGAGTAACTCTGGGGGCTTACAGTGTTGTGGCAACACCACCACCACCACCACCACGAAAGGCCCAATTTTTCAGCCCCTGTTCAAAAGGGGCATGCAATTACAATTCTTGATCTAATAATTCACAGCAGGGCCCATTGCTGCACCCACCAAGAGTAACTGACAGGGCTTACAGTGTTGTGGCACCAGCACCACCATCAAAGGCCCAATTTTTACTACCACTGATCAACAATTATATGTAATTAAAATTCCTGATATAATAGTTGACAGCAGGGCGTTCCAGCACCAACCAAGAGTAACTGTGGGTGCTTACAGTGTTGTGCCAACACCAACAACTAAGGGGCCTATTTCTGCAGAGTATATACGGCAGGTCCCTACTTTCAAACATCCAACTTACAAACAACTCCTACTTGCAAACGCAAGAAGACAACAGGAAGTGAGAGGAAATCTACCCCTAGGAAGGAAAATTCTCTCCTGTAAGAATTAATATGGGAGAAAGGTGTCTCCTCTGTACTGATGCTTTATCAGCAATCCTTGTTTCAAGAAAAACACCACATTTCAAAAACAGTTGTCATTGGGACGGAAAGTGAGGTGAAATGTTCTGAACAGGGGCACAGACAGCAAAACAAATGTTACAGGGGTGATAACCCTTACCTATGTTTTCCAAAAAGTTTAAAAATAGATTTTTGGGCTGGAGCTACACTTAAACAATGTACCTGTTCAAAATTACAAACAGATTCTACATAAGAACAAACCTACAGTCCCTGTCTTGTATGCACCGCCTGTATACGGCTGTTCAGAGTATATAGGGCCTTTTTTCTTTTATGTGCGGGGTTCCCCTTAATATCCATACAAGACCCAAAGGGGCTGGTAATGGGCTGGGGTAGGGGGGGGGGGGGGTCATGGGGTAGCTATGCCATTTTTCTTAAAGATTTTCATCCATATTACCGGGACCAGACATTACATTAAAGCCACAAGCAGTTTTAAATGGCTTTTTTTTCCTTTAGAAGTGTAATTTTGTGCAGGGACAGTTCTAAACACGGGAAACACGTGGCACTTCACAGGCATACTTTAGACACCCCCCAGGTACGATATTTAAAGGAATATTTGACTTTTTTTTTTTCACTTTATGCATCATTAAAATGACTGCTCCCGAAAAACGACCGTTTTTAAAACTTCTTTTTGCATTGATACATGTCCCCTGGTGCAGAACCCGGGTTCCCAAACCCTTTTTAGGACAATAACATGCATAATAGTTGTTATAATTAGCACTTTAGAATTCGAACGTTCGCATCCATTGTATTTAATAGGGTTCTAATGTTCGTACGAACTTTCGGTCCGTTCGCGGGTTCTGGTGCGAACCGAACCCGGGGGTGTTCGGCTCATCACTAATGAGGGGGAGACACAGGGAGGACAGAGAGCAGATGGATGGTAGATGGAGGGAAGACAGGAGCCATGTGAGGGCAGATGGAGAGACAGATGGCAGATGGATAGAAGATAGAGGAAAGATGGAGGGAAGATGGAGAGACAGATGGATAGAAGATGGAGGTAGATGGAGGGAAGATGGATGGGAGGTGAAAAGGAGATGGAGGGGGACATGTGGGAGAGGGAAGATGGATGGAAAACAGAGGATAGACAGAGGGTGGATGGAGAATAGATATGTGGGAGAAAGATGGGAGACAGATGGAAGACAGAAGCCATGTGGAGTGGAGATGGAGGGAAGATGGATGGGGGAGATGGAGGGAAGACAGATGGAGATGGAGGGGAGATGGAGGGAAGAGAGAAGCCATATGGAGGGGAGATGGAAGGAAGATGGATGGGGGAGATGGAGGGGAGACAGAAGCCAAATGAAGAGGAGATGGAGGGAAGACAGATGGAGATGGAGGGGAGATGGAGGGAAGAGAGAAGTCATATGGAGGGGACAGGAGATATATGGGAGATAGAGGAGAGATGGAGGGAAGACAGATGGAGATGGAGGGGAGATGAAGGGGAGATGGAGGGAAGACAGATGGATGGGGGAGATGGAGGGAAGAGAGAAGCCATATGGAGGGGAGATGGAAGGAAGATGGAGGAGAGACAGATAGAGATGAAGGGGAGATGGAGGGAAGACAGATGGATGGGGGAGATGGAGGGAAGAGAGAAGCCATATGGAGAGGATAGAAGATATATGGGAGATAGAGGAGAGATGGAGGGAAGACAGATGGAGATGGAGGGAAGAGAGAAGCCATATGGAGGGGAGATGAAAGGGAGATGGAGGGAAAACAGATAGAGATGGAGGGAAGAGAGAAGCCATATGGAGGGGACAGGAGATATATGGGAGATAGAGGAGAGATGGAGGGAAGATAGATGGAGATGAAGGGGAGATGACGGGAAGAAAGAAGCCATATGGAGGGGAGATGAAGGGGAGATGGAGGGAAGACAGATGGAAGGGGAGATGGAGGGAAGAGAGAAGCCATATAGAGGGGAGATGGAGGGGAGACAGATGGAGATGAAGGGGAGATGGAGGGAAGAGAGAAGCCATATGGAGAGGATAGAAGATATATGGGAGATAGAGGAGAGATGGAGGGAAGACAGATGGAGATGGAGGGGAGATGGAGGGAAGAGAGAAGCCATATGGAGAGGATAGAAGATATATGGGAGATAGAGGAGAGATGGAGGGAAGACAGATGGAGATGGAGGGGAGATGGAGGGAAGAGAGAAGCCAAATGGAGGGGAGATGGAAGGGAGATGGAGGCAAAACAAATGGAGATGGAGGGAAGACAGAAGCCATATGGAGGGGACAGGAGATATATGGGAGATAGAGGAGAGATGGAGGGAAGACAGATGGAGATGAAGGGGAGATGACGGGAAGAGAGAAGCCATATGGAGGGGAGATGTAGGGGAGACAGATGGAGATGAAGGGGAGATGACGGGAAGAGAGAAGCAATATGGAGGGGAGATGGAGGGGAGACAGATGGAGATGAAGGGGAGATGGAGGGAAGAGAGAAGCCATATGGAGGGGAGATGGAAGGGAGATGGAGGGAAAACAGATGGAGATGGAGGGAAGAGAGAAGCCATATGGAGGGGACAGGAGATATATGGGAGATAGAGGAGAGATGGAGGGAAGACAGGTGGAGATGAAGGGGAGATGACGGGAAGAGAGAAGCCATATGGAGGGGAGATGAAGAGGAGATGGAGGGAAGACAGATGGAAGGGGAGATGGAGGGAAGAGAGAAGCCATATGGAGGGGAGATGGAGGGGAGACAGATGGAGATGAAGGGGAGATGGAGGGAAAAGAGAAGCCATATGGAGAGGATAGAAGATATATGGGAGATAGAGGAGAGATGGAGGGAAGACAGATGGAGATGGAGGGAAGAGAGAAGCCATATGGAGGGGAGATGGAAGGGAGATGGAGGGAAAACAGATGGAGATGGAGGGAAGAGAGAAGCCATATGGAGGGGACAGGAGATATATGGGATATAGAGGAGAGATGGAGGGAAGACAGATGGACATGGAGGGGAGATGGAGGGAAGAGAGAAGCCATATGGAGGGGAGATGGAGGGGAGACAGATGGGAGATGAAGGGAAGATGGAGGGGAGACAGATGGAGATGAAGGGGAGATGGAGGGAAGAGAGAAGCCATATGGAGGGGACAGGAGATATATGGGAGATAGAGGAGAGATGGAGGGAAGACAGATGGACATGGAGGGGAGATGGAGGGAAGAGAGGAGCCATATGGAGGGGACAGGAGATATATGGGAGATAGAGGAGAGATGGAGGGAAGACCGATGGACATGGAGGGGAGATGGAGGGAAGAGAGAAGCCATATGGAGGGGAGATGGAGGGGAGACAGATGGGAGATGAAGGGAAGATGGAGGGGAGACAGATGGAGATGAAGGGGAGATGGAGGGAAGAGAGGAGCCATATGGAGGGGACAGGAGACATATGGGAGATAGAGGAGAGATGGAGGGAAGACAGATGTACATGGAGGGGAGATGGAGGGAAGAGAGAAGCCATATGGAGGGGAGATGGAGGGGAGACAGATGGGAGATGAAGGGAAGATGGAGGGGAGACAGATGGAGATGAAGGGGAGATGGAGGGAAGAGAGGAGCCACATGGAGGGGAGATGGAGGGGAGACAGATGGGAGATGAAGGGAAGATGGAGGGGAGACAGATGGAGATGAAGGGGAGATGGAGGGAAGAGAGGAGCCATATGGAGGGGACAGGAGACATATGGGAGATAGAGGAGAGATGGAGGGAAGACAGATGGACATGGAGGGGAGATGGAGGGAAGAGAGAAGCCATATGGAGGGGAGATGGAGGGGAGACAGATGGGAGATGAAGGGAAGATGGAGGGGAGACAGATGGAGATGAAGGGGAGATGGAGGGAAGAGAGAAGCCATATGGAGGGGACAGGAGATATATGGGAGATAGAGGAGAGATGGAGGGAAGACAGATGGACATGGAGGGGAGATGGAGGGAAGAGAGGAGCCATATGGAGGGGACAGGAGATATATGGGAGATAGAGGAGAGATGGAGGGAAGACCGATGGACATGGAGGGGAGATGGAGGGAAGAGAGAAGCCATATGGAGGGGAGATGGAGGGGAGACAGATGGGAGATGAAGGGAAGATGGAGGGGAGACAGATGGAGATGAAGGGGAGATGGAGGGAAGAGAGGAGCCATATGGAGGGGACAGGAGACATATGGGAGATAGAGGAGAGATGGAGGGAAGACAGATGGACATGGAGGGGAGATGGAGGGAAGAGAGAAGCCATATGGAGGGGAGATGGAGGGGAGACAGATGGGAGATGAAGGGAAGATGGAGGGGAGACAGATGGAGATGAAGGGGAGATGGAGGGAAGAGAGGAGCCACATGGAGGGGAGATGGAGGGGAGACAGATGGGAGATGAAGGGAAGATGGAGGGGAGACAGATGGAGATGAAGGGGAGATGGAGGGAAGAGAGGAGCCATATGGAGGGGACAGGAGACATATGGGAGATAGAGGAGAGATGGAGGGAAGACAGATGGACATGGAGGGGAGATGGAGGGAAGAGAGGAGCCATATGGAGGGGAGATGGAGGAAAGACAGATGGACATGGAGGGATAATAAAGGGAAGACAGATGGCAAAACAGAGGTGAGATGAAACCGAATATTAGAATCCTTTTTTTGGAGTGGTTGATACTTTAAAATAAAACTCCAGACAATTTTTTTTATAGTTTTGTGTGTGGGAGGGGGGGGGACCTTTGTTAGAATTTCACTCCTGGTTGCACCCCATCTGGGAAAATTGTTGTTTCCAGGTCTGCCATTTCCTGTGTTGTGCTTCTGATGGAGAATACTATTCTTCTTATTTTTCAGCATGGTGGTGTGATGAAACCCTGGGAATTGCCATCGCTGCAGGACTGGGAGCAATTTTCCTCATCTCCATCATACTGTGTGCTGTCAGCTGCTGTCTGTGGAAGAGGAGGAGGTCACACCCAGGTGAGAGCTGACACCTGTATGGTGTATGATGTCTGTGGAGGGGGTGACACTTAGGTGAGAGCTGACACCTGTATGATGTATGATGTCTGTAGAGGAGGTCACACCCAGGTGAGAGCTGACACCTGTATGGTGTATGATGTCTGTGGAGGGGGTCACACCCAGGTGAGAGCTGACACCTGTATGGTGTATGATGTCTGTAGAGGAGGTCACACCCAGGTGAGAGCTGACACCTGTATGGTGTATGATGTCTGTAGAGGGGGTGACACCCAGGTGAGAGCTGACACATGTATGATGTCTGTGGAGGAGGTCACACCCAGGTGAGAACTGACACCTGTATGATGTATGATGGAGGGGGTGACACCCAGGTGAGAGCTGACACCTGTATGGTGTATGATGTCTGTGGAGGGGGTCACACCCAGGTGAGAGCTGACACCTGTATGGTGTATGATGTCTGTGGAGGGGGTCACACCCAGGTGAGAGCTGACACCTGTATGATGTATGATGTCTGTAGAGGAGGTCACACCCAGGTGAGAGCTGACACCTGTATGGTGTATGATGTCTGTGGAGGGGGTCACACCCAGGTGAGAGCTGACACCTGTATGGTGTATGATGTCTGTGGAGGAGGTCACACCCAGGTGAGAGCTGACACCTGTATGATGTATGATGTCTGTGGAGGGGTCACACCCAGGTGAGAGCTGACACCTGTATGATGTATGATGTCTGTGGAGGGGGTGACACCCAGGTGAGAGCTGACACCTGTATGATGTATGATGTCTGTAGAGGGGGTCACACCCAGGTGAGAGCTGACACCTGTATGATGTATGATGTCTGTGGATAGGGTGACACTCAGGTGAGAGCTGACACCTGTATGGTGTATGATGTCTGTGGAGGGGGTGACACCCAGGTGAGAGCTGACACCTGTATGGTGTATGATGTCTGTAGAGGGGGTGACACCCAGGTGAGAGCTGACACATGTATGATGTCTGTGGAGGAGGTCACACCCAGGTGAGAACTGACACCTGTATGATGTATGATGTCTGTGGAGGGGGTGACACCCAGGTGAGAGCTGACACCTGTATGGTGTATGATGTCTGTGGAGGGGGTCACACCCAGGTGAGAGCTGACACCTGTATGGTGTATGATGTCTGTGGAGGGGGTGACACCCAGGTGAGGGCTGACACCTGTATGGTGTATGATGTCTGTGGAGGAGGTCACACCCAGGTGAGAGCTGACACCTGTATGGTGTATGATGTCTGTGGAGGGGGTGACACCCAGGTGAGAGCTGACACCTGTATGGTGTATGATGTCTGTGGAGGGGGTGACACCCAGGTGAGAGCTGACACCTGTATGGTGTATGATGTCTGTGGAGGGGGTCACATCCAGGTGAGAGCTGACACCTGTATGGTGTATGATGTCTGTGGAGGGGGTGACACCCAGGTGAGAGCTGACATCTGTATGGTGTAAGATGTCTGTAAAGGGGGTCACACCCAGGTGAGAACTGACACCTGTATGGTGTATGATGTCTGTGGAGGGGGTCACACCCAGGTGAGAGCTGACACCTGTATGGTGTATGATGTCTGTGGAGGGGGGACACCCAGGTGAGAGCTGACACCTGTATGGTGTATGATGTCTGTGGAGGGGGGGACACCCAGGTGAGAGCTGACACCTGTATGGTGTATGATGTCTGTGGAGGGGTGACACCCAGGTGAGAGCTGACACCTGTATGGTGTATGATGTCTGTGGAGGGGGGGACACCCAGGTGAGAGCTGACACCTGTATGGTGTATGATGTCTGTGGAGGGGGTGACACCCAGGTGAGAGCTGACACCTGTATGGTGTATGATGTCTGTGGAGGGGGTGACACCCAGGTGAGAGCTGACACCTGTATGGTGTATGATGTCTGTGGAGGGGGTGACACCCAGGTGAGAGCTGACACCTGTATGGTGTATGATGTCTGTGGAGGGGGGGACACCCAGGTGAGAGCTGACACCTGTATGGTGTATGATGTCTGTGGAGGGGGTGACACCCAGGTGAGAGCTGACACCTGTATGGTGTATGATGTCTGTGGAGGGGGTGACACCCAGGTGAGATCTGACATTTGCATGATGTATGAAGCCAATAAAGGAGAAGGAGGTCACACCCAGGTGTAGGGTTGCCATCTGTCCCGAATTCACCTGGACAGTCCAGGTTTTGAATTATGTGTCCGGGCTTCATTCCCCCTGAAATCCAGACACAATATTCAAACCAGACTGTGGTTGAGGGATGGGCAGTGTTGGGGTACTCAATACCATTCAGAGGATGATTGGAATGACGATTGATGGTTCCCCTCCTCTCCAGGTCCCTTTCCCCTTACTCCCAGTTTCTGGCTTTTCATCCTAACGAATCCCTGGCAGAAGATGTTGGTGGTATCGGTCTGAAACCCGGACACATTATTCAGACAGGACTGTGGGGGTAGCTTCAGGGAGCCTGTGCCTCCATCCTGTCACACATTTACTAGAACCGATTGGCTGTATTTTCCTTCTGCAGCAGCTGAATGTCGGCTTCTCCTCCTCTTCCTGCTTTTACCATTCAGCTGCTGCAGAAGGAAAATACAGGGGATCTGTTTTAGTAAACGCCGCCTCCGCTACCCTTCCCGTCCAGCTTCCTCCTCCTCCTTCTGCTGCCCCCGGGCTCCTGTGTGCTCCCCTTTGCCGTGCGCCTCTAAAGTGTTCAGGTTTGGCTTGAAGAAAAGGTGGCAACCCTACCCAGGTGAGAACTGACACCTGTATAATGTTTGAAGTCTACCAAGGGGGAGGAGAACACATCCAGGTGAGAGTTGTATGATGCCTGTGGCGGAGGTCACACCCAGATGAGAGCTGACACGTGTGTGATGTATGAAGTATTTGGAGGAGGTCACACCAAGGTGAAAGCTGACAGCTCTACCGTATATGTTGTCTGTGGAGAAGGAGGAAGTCACGCCCAGGTGAGATCTGACACTTGTATGTGGGGAAAACCCAAATTGAATCCCTAAATTTGTGCCTTCTCTCAATTTACAACTTTTATATTCAGGTTTTCCATCTTCAAAACAGATTGCCGTGGAGATGACTCCAATAAAGAGTCAGAAGCAGCCTTTTTCCATACCTGAACTGTACAGCAGGGGGCAGCACTGTTTTGCCATACAATAATTGTAAAGCCGAGGACAGCGTAGTGTTACCATACCTGAACTGTACAGCAGGGGGCAGCATTGTTTTGCCATACAATAACTGTACAGCCGAGGACAGCGTAGTGTTACCATACCTGAACTGTACAGCAGGGGGCAGCACTGTTTTGCCATACAATAATTGTAAAGCCGAGGACAGCGTAGTGTTACCATACCTGAACTGTACAGCAGGGGGCAGCATTGTTTTGCCATACAATAACTGTACAGCCGAGGACAGCGTAGTGTTACCATACCTGAACTGTACAGCAGGGGGCAGCACTGTTTTGCCATACAATAATTGTACAGCCGAGGACAGCGTAGTGTTACCATACCTGAACTGTACAGCAGGGGGCAGCATTGTTTTGCCATACAATAATTGTACACCGGAGGACAGCGTAGTGTTACCATACCTGAACTGTACAGCAAGGGGCAGCACTGTTTTGCCATACCATAATTTTACAGCCGAGGACAGCGTAGTGTTACCATACCTGAACTGTACAGCAGGGGGCAGCAGTGTTTTGCCATACAATAATTGTACAGCCGAGGATAGCGTAGTGTTACCATACCTGAACTGTACAGCATGGGGCAGCATTGTTTTGCCATACAATAATTGTACATCCGAGGACAGCGCAGTGTTACCATACCTGAACTGTACAGCAGGGGGCAGCAGTGTTTTGCCATACAATAATTGTACAGCCGAGGATAGCGTAGTGTTACCATACCTGAACTGTACAGCAGGGGGCAGCATTGTTTTGCCATACAATAATTGTACAGCCGAGGACAGCGTAGTGTTACCATACCTGAACTGTACAGCAGGGGGCAGCATTGTTTTGCCATACAAATTGGCGCCGTTCCGGCTTGACTGTCCATTATCAAGCATGGCAAGACTACTTATGTGCCTATATATTGGGTGCAGTAAAGTTTATCTAAACCCAAAAACATAATATATTGCAGCTTACAGCCTTGCTTTGGTAGTGGCTGCGTTCATTTTCTATTTAAAATTTTTGTTCCCTTTATTTTCATTCAGTGATCCTGCCAGTAACACGTGGCTTCCTTCCTAGGGTAACAACCTTCATTTACTGTCCTGTATCTATGGAGTAGGGATGAGCTCAGTTACATGTGGACTGAACACTGGCTGCATGTAGGTTTGTCTGAATGCTGAACATTTAGGGCATGGGCGCTCAACCTGTGGCCCTCCATCTGTTGGGACTTGCTTGTAACTGTCAGCCTTGCAATGCATCCTGGGACTTGCAGCTCCGCAACACCTGGAGGGCCACAGGTTGAGCACCCATGATTTAGGGCAGGGGTATCAAACTCAATTTCATCGCGGGCCGCATCAGCATTATGATTGCCCTAAAAAGGGCCGGTTGTATCTGTAAGATTAGATGTCCAGCACATCCCCTCCCCTTACATTAGATGTCAAGAGACCCCCCACCATCAGAAGTTGAGTCCCCCACCCTCCCTTACATCACAGTGCACCCCCCTTTTCTTTAAGCTGCTGCTGGGAAGAAGCTGGATGCATTGCTTAAAAGCAGAAAGTAAGGGCCTTGAGGAGGACCAGAGGAGGACGAGGGCCACATGAAATGGCCCGGAGGGCCGGATTCGGCCCGTGGGCCTCGTGTTTGACACCTGTGATTTAGGGCATTTGTCGTGAATGAATGTGAAAGATTCCGTATGGCAATGATTGTCAAGGAAGCAGAGGTTGCTGGCATCCTTTCCAAGCATTGAAGTCCTTGGCCCATTCACTTGCATGGCTGGGAATCCCTGGCCATGTAAGCCAATAGGCAGAGACAGCGGGGACATCGATGCCTAAATATGCCCACACCGCCATATTTGGGCAATGCCGTAAGGAAACGGTTGCTGCTGGCAGCTTCCACATCCTTACCAACCGCTGGATGTCACCCGGCCCATTCTCTTACTTGGCCGGGAATCCCCAGTCTGTAATGGGCCCAGGGACACAGTGACATCACTGCCTAAAAATGGCCCCCACTATCTCCGCCACTACCGTTATGTTGCTGAAGACAGCTCAGGCAGCTCACATTTATGGATTTTTGTCTGGTATGGATTTTTAGGGGGGATTCATGCTTCTTTTTTTTTTTTTTGTGTGGAGTCCCCCTAAAATAGACATTCATTGCAAGGTTACTAAAAAAAACACACAAACTCCTCCAAAGACCCCTCAACATACATAGCAGACCCTTGGAGAAGTCTGTCTGCTGCTTAAAAAGAAAGAAAGAAGCCCGTCAATGAAATGTCATTTGGCAGCAATTTTAAAACTTTTCTTTTGTAAATGTCAGTCAGTGGTGGTGCAGCACCTTCATTCTGTGATGTGCCCCTTCACAGGCCGGACCAGGACACCCCCAGGCACGTGATTAAAGGAATTGGACATTTTAAATATTTCACAATTTTGTTTTAATTAAAAATCACGGATCCTGACTGAATGGAATTTAAAATATTTTATTTCTAAAATTTGTACATGTTCCCCAGGGCAGTGCCCCCTATGCTATTTTTTGACACCCCCTTGAAAATTAGCCCAAAACATTGCCATGTTTTTCACTGCTGAACTGAACCCAGAACAGTTCAATTCATCACTACTGTGCAGAAACATTGTACATTAATTCTTCCAGTGACAGCATGATGTAAAGTTGTATCATTCCCCATCATGTACATTAATCTCCATCCTTCCAGTGATGTCATAGTGTTACATTGTATCATTCTCCATCATCTACACTAATCTCCATCCTTCCAGTGATGTCATAGTGTTACATTGTATCATTCTCCATCATCTACATTAATCTCCATCCTTCCAGTGATGTCATAGTGTTACATTGTATCATTCTCCATCATGTACATTAATCTCCATCCTTCCAGTGATGTCATAGTGTTACATTGTATCATTCTCCATCATCTACATTAATCTCCATCCTTCCAGTGATGTCATAGTGTTAAATTGTATCATTCTCCATCATCTACATTAATCTCCATCCTTCCAGTGATGTCATAGTGTTACATTGTATCATTCTCCATCATCTACATTAATCTCCATCCTTCCAGTGATGTCATAGTGTTACATTGTATCATTCTCCATCTTCTACATTAATCTCCATCCTTCCAGTGATGTCATAGTGTTACATTTAATCATTCCCATCATTTACATTAATCTCCGTCCTTCCAGTGATGTCATAGTGTTACATTTAATCATTCCCATCATTTACATTAATCTCCATCCTTCCAGTGATGTCATAGTGTATTAGTGTATCATTCCCCATCATGTACATTAATCTCCATCCTTCCAGTAATGTCATGGTGTTACATTGTATCATTCCCCATCATGTACATTAATCTCTGTCCTTCCAATGATGTCATAGTGTTACATTGTATCATTTCCCATCATGTACATTAATCTCCATCCTTCCAATGATGTCATGGTGTTACATTGTATCATTCTCCATCATGTATAATAATCTCTGTCCTTCCAGTGAGGTCATGGTGTTACATTGTATCATTTCTAGCAGCAAAAAGGTCGCTGGTTCAAATCTCAACCACGACACTACGGTCTGGAGTTTGCACGTTCTCCCTGTGCCTGCATTGGTTTCCTCCGGGTACTCCGGTTTCCTTCCACACTCCAAAGACATGCTGGGAGATTAATTGGATCCTGTCTAATTTGACCCTAGTATGTGTAGTATGTATGAATGTGAGTTATGGACCTTAGATGGTAAGCTCCTTGAGGGCGGGGAACGATGTGAATGTACAATGTATATGTAAAGCACTGCGTAAATTGACAGCGCTATATAAGTACCTGAAAGAAATAAATAAATACAATTCCCCATCATTTACATTAATCTCCTTCCTTCCAATGACATCATAGTGTTACATTGTATCATTCTCCATCATGTACAATAATCTCTGTCCTTCCAGTGATGTCATAGTGTTACATTGTATCATTCTCCATCATGTACAATAATCTCTCTCCTTCCAGTGATGTCATGGTGTTACATTGTATCATTCCCCATCATCTACATTAATCTCTGTCCTTCCAGTGATGTCATAGTGTTACATTGTATCATTCCCCATCATCTACATTAATCTCTGTCCTTCCAGTGATGTCATAGTGTTACATTGTATCATTCTCCATCATCTACATTAATCTCCATCCTTCCAGTGATGTCATAGTGTTATATTGTATCATTCTCCATCATGTACAATAATCTCTGTCCTTCCAATGATGTCATAGTGTTACATTGCATAATTCCCCATCATGTACATTATTCTCTGTCCTTCCAGTGATGAAGGAAATGGAACTGGAAGCCCTGACACAGAATTTGACAGCAGAATTCAGCGTGACTCTTCCAGGAGACTCCGCGAAAAGCGAGCCTCTGACTACCAATGACAACGGGATCTGCGGTGAGAAATCTTTGGGCGATTCGGTCCTTCCTCTTTCCCTTTACCACAGACATTGCCCCTCCTCTAATGGAAACACAGCAGAGATTCCACAGACTCCACTCACTCATCTCAGGTTGGGAATGTGAAGCCCACATTTCAGTGGAAGATATTTACCGTATATACTCGAGTATAAGCCGACCCGAATATAAGCCGAGGCACCAAATTTTACCACAAAAAACTGGGAAAACGTATTGACTCGAGTATAAGCCTAGGGTGTCCATCTGCATGCCTCACTATGTCCATGCCTCACTGTGCCCATGCCTCACTGTGCTCATGACTAGACTGACATTTAACATTGGAGTCTATGGAAGGGGTGCCCTGCTTTGAAAAATCGGTGATCCCAGGCCGTAGGTCCCCCAGACGACAAACTTAACACACTCATAGAGGAGAAATGGGGCTACAAGTGTGACAAGTTTCGGGTCCAGGGGATCTACAACAGGCCGGTACCGGGTCCCCAAACTCACAAAATAAATTACCGTTTAACATGGGAGTCTATGGAAGGGGTGCCCGGTTTTGAAAATTCGATGCTCCCCAGCCGTAAGTTCCCCGGACAACAATCTTTGCACACTTGTAGAGGAAGAGTGAGGCTATATGTGTGCCAAGCTTGGGGTACAGGGGACCTACGGCCGGCCGGTACCGGGTCCCCAAATTCCGGGAGATCAGGCGCAAAATGTTGACTCGAGTATAAGCCGAGGGGGGCATTTTCAGCACAAAAAAATGTGCTGAAAAACTCGGCTTATACTCAAGTATATACAGTAGGTTGGGAATGGGAAGCCCACATTTCAGTGGAAGTGGATTAGGTTGGGAATAGGAAGCCCATATTTCAGTGGAAGAGTATTAAGTTGGGAATGGGAAGTTCACATTTAAGTGGAAGAGGATGAGGTTGGGAATGGGAAGCTCACATTTTAGTGGAAGAGGATTAGGTTGGGAACGGGAAGCCCACATTTCAGTGGAAGATGATAAAGTTGGGAATGGGGAGTTCACATTTTAGTGGAAGAGGATTAGGTTGGGAATGGGAAGTTCAATTTCAGTGGATGAGGATAAGGTTGGGAATGGGAAGCATACATTTCAGTGGAAGAGTATTAGGTTGGGAATGGGAAGCCCACATTTCAGTGGAAGAGTATTAGGTTGGGAATGGGCAGCCCACATTTCAGTGGAAGAGTATTAGGTTGGGAATGGGAAGCCCAAATTTCAGTGGAAGAGAATAAGGTTGGGAATGTGAAGCCCACATTTCAGTGGAAGAGGATAATGTTGGGAATGTGAAGCCCACATTTCAGTGGAAGAAGATAAGGTTGGGAATGTGAAGCCCACATTTCAGTGGAAGAGTATTAGGTTGGAAATGGGAAGCCCAAATTTCAGTGGAAAAGGATGAGGTTGGGAATGGGAAGCCCACATTTCAGTGAAAGAGGATTAGGTTGGCAATGGGAAGCCCACATTTCAGTGGAAGAGTATTAGGTTGGGAATGGGAAGCCCACATTTCAGTGGAAGAGTTGTAGGTTATGGAATGGGAAGCCCAAATTTCAGTGGAAGAGAATAAGGTTGGGAATGTGAAGCCCACATTTCAGTGGAAGAGGATACGGTTGGGAATGTGAAGCCCACATTTCAGTGGAAGAGGATAAGGTTGGGAATGTGAAGCCCACATTTCAGTGGAAGAGTATTAGGTTGGGAAAG
This sequence comes from Rana muscosa, assembly GCA_029206835.1. Lineage (NCBI taxonomy): Eukaryota > Metazoa > Chordata > Amphibia > Anura > Ranidae > Rana > Rana muscosa. The sequence continues at coordinate 4,811,841 of CM055117.1, read as the reverse complement.
GGAAGCCCAAATTTCAGTGGAAAGGGATGAGGTTGGGAATGGGAAGCCCACATTTCAGTGGAAGAGGATTAGGTTGGGAATGGGAAGCATACATTTCAATGGAAGAGGATTAAGTTGGGAATGGGTAGCTTACATTCAGTGGAAGAGTAAAATGTTGGGAATGGGAAGCCCACATTTCAGTGGAAGAGTAAAATGTTGGGAATGGGAAGCCCACATTTCAGTGGAAGAGTATTAGGTTGGGAATGGGAAGTTCACATTTCAGTGGAAGAGGAGGATGAGGTTGGGAATGGGAAGCCCAAATTTCAGTGGAAGAGGATTAGGTTGGGAACGGGAAGCCAACATTTCAGTGGAAGAGGAATAGGGTGGGAATGGGAAGCCCACATTTCAGTGGAAGAGGAATAGGGTGGGAATGGGAAGCCCACATTTCAGTGGAAGAGTAAAATGTTGGGAATGGGAAGCCCACATTTCAGTGGAAGAGTATTAGGTTGGGAATGGGAAGCCCACATTTCAGTGGAAGATAATTAGGTTGGAAATGGGAAGTTTACATTTCAGTAGAAGAGGATTAGGTTGGGAATGGGAAGCCCACATTTCAGTGGATGAGGATTAGGTTGGGAATGAAAAGCCCACATTTCAGTGGAAGAGGATGAGGTTGGGAATGGGAAGCCCACATTTCAATGGAAGTGAATTAGGTTGGGAATGGGAAGCCCACATTTCAGTGGAAGAGGATTAGGTCGGGAATGGGAAGCCCACATTTCAGTGGAAGAGGATAAGGTTGGGAATGGGAAGTCCAAAATTTAGTGGAAGATGATTAGGTTGGGAAAGGGAAGCCCTCATTTCAGTGGAAGAGGATTAGGTTGGGAATGGGAAGCCCACATTTCAGTGGAAGATGATTAGGTTGTGAATGTGAAGCCCACATTTCAGTGGAAGAGGATGAGTTTGGGAATGGGAAGCCCACATTTCAGTGGAAGAGTATTAGGTTGGGAATGGGAAGCCCACATTTCAGTGGAAGATGATGAGTTTGGGAATGGGAAGCCCACATTTCAGTGGAAGATGATGAGTTTGGGAATGGGAAGCCCACATTTCAGTGGAAGAGTATTGGGTTTGGAATAGGAAGCCCACATTTCAGTTGAAGTGGATTAGGTTAGGAATGGGAAGCCCACATTTCAGTGGAAGAGGATGAGTTTGGGAATGGGAAGCCCACATTTCAGTAGAAGAGGATAGGGTTGGGAATGGGAAGCCCACATTTTAGTGAAAGAGTATTAGGTTGGGAAAGGGAAGCCCACATTTCAGTTGAAGAGGATTAGGTTAGGAATGGGAAGCCCACATTTCAGTAGAAGAGGATTGGGTTGGGAATGAGAAGCCCAAATTTTAGTGAAAGAGTATTAGTTTGGGAATGGGAAGCCCACATTTCAGTAGAAGAGGATTGGGCTGGAAATGGGAAGCCCACATTTTAGTGCAAGAGTATTAGGTTGGGAAAGGAAAGCCCACATTTCAGTGGAAGAGGATTAGGTTGGGAATGGGAAGCCCACATTTCAGTGGAAGATGATTAGGTTGGGAATGTGAAGCCCACATTTCAGTGGAAGAGGATGAGTTTGGGAATGGGAAGCCCACATTTCTGTAGAAGAGGATAGGGTTGGGAATGGGAAGCCCACATTTTAGTGAAAGAGTATTAGGTTGGGAAAGGGAAGCCCACATTTCAGTTGAAGAGGATTAGGTTAGGAATGGGAAGCCCACATTTCAGTAGAAGAGGATTGGGTTGGGAATGAGAAGTCCACATTTTAGTGAAAGAGTATTAGTTTGGGAATGGGAAGCCCACATTTCAGTAGAAGAGGATTGGGTTGGAAATGGGAAGCCCACATTTTAGTGGAAGAGTATTAGGTTGGGAAAGGAAAGCCCACATTTCAGTGGAAGAGGATTAGGTTGGGAATGGGAAGCCCACATTTCAGTGGAAGAGGATGAGGTTGGGAATGGGAAGCCCACATTTCATTGTAAGAGGATTAGGTTGAGAATAGGAATCTCACATTTCAGTGGAAGAGGATGAAGTTGAGAATGGGAAGTTCACATTTCAGTGGAAGAGGATGAGGTTGGGAATGGGAAGCCCGCATTTTAGTGGAAGAGGATGAGGTTGGGAATGGGAAGCCCACATTTTAGTGGAAGAGGATGAGGTTGGGAATGGGAAGCCCACATTTTAGTGGAAGATGATGAGTTTGGGAATGGGAAGCCCACATTTCAGTGGAAGATGATGAGTTTGGGAATGGGAAGCCCACATTTCAGTGGAAGAGTATTAGGTTGGGAATGGGCAGCCCACATTTCAGTGGAAGAGTATTAGGTTGGGAATGGGAAGCCCAAATTTCAGTGGAAGAGAATAAGGTTGGGAATGTGAAGCCCACATTTCAGTGGAAGAGGATAATGTTGGGAATGTGAAGCCCACATTTCAGTGGAAGAAGATAAGGTTGGGAATGTGAAGCCCACATTTCAGTGGAAGAGTATTAGGTTGGAAATGGGAAGCCCAAATTTCAGTGGAAAAGGATGAGGTTGGGAATGGGAAGCCCACATTTCAGTGAAAGAGGATTAGGTTGGCAATGGGAAGCCCACATTTCAGTGGAAGAGTATTAGGTTGGGAATGGGAAGCCCACATTTCAGTGGAAGAGTCGTAGGTTGGGAATGGGAAGCCCAAATTTCAGTGGAAGAGAATAAGGTTGGGAATGTGAAGCCCACATTTCAGTGGAAGAGGATACGGTTGGGAATGTGAAGCCCACATTTCAGTGGAAGAGGATAAGGTTGGGAATGTGAAGCCCACATTTCAGTGGAAGAGTATTAGGTTGGGAAAGGGAAGCCCAAATTTCAGTGGAAAGGGATGAGGTTGGGAATGGGAAGCTCACATTTCAGTGGAAGAGGATTAGGTTGGGAATGGGAAGCATACATTTCAATGGAAGAGGATTAATTTGGGAATGGGTAGCTTACATTCAGTGGAAGAGTAAAATGTTGGGAATGGGAAGCCCACATTTCAGTGGAAGAGTAAAATGTTGGGAATGGGAAGCCCACATTTCAGTGGAAGAGTATTAGGTTGGGAATGGGAAGTTCACATTTCAGTGGAAGAGGAGGATGAGGTTGGGAATGGGAAGCCCAAATTTTAGTGGAAGAGGATTAGGTTGGGAACGGGAAGCCAACATTTCAGTGGAAGAGGAATAGGGTGGGAATGGGAAGCCCACATTTCAGTGGAAGAGGAATAGGGTGGGAATGGGAAGCCCACATTTCAGTGGAAGAGTAAAATGTTGGGAATGGGAAGCCCACATTTCAGTGGAAGAGTATTAGGTTGGGAATGGGAAGCCCACATTTCAGTGGAAGATAATTAGGTTGGAAATGGGAAGTTTACATTTCAGTAGAAGAGGATTAGGTTGGGAATGGGAAGCCCACATTTCAGTGGATGAGGATTAGGTTGGGAATGAAAAGCCCACATTTCAGTGGAAGAGGATGAGGTTGGGAATGGGAAGCCCACATTTCAATGGAAGTGAATTAGGTTGGGAATGGGAAGCCCACATTTCAGTGGAAGAGGATTAGGTCGGGAATGGGAAGCCCACATTTCAGTGGAAGAGGATAAGGTTGGGAATGGGAAGTCCAAAATTTAGTGGAAGATGATTAGGTTGGGAAAGGGAAGCCCTCATTTCAGTGGAAGAGGATTAGGTTGGGAATGGGAAGCCCACATTTCAGTGGAAGATGATTAGGTTGTGAATGTGAAGCCCACATTTCAGTGGAAGAGGATGAGTTTGGGAATGGGAAGCCCACATTTCAGTGGAAGAGTATTAGGTTGGGAATGGGAAGCCCACATTTCAGTGGAAGATGATGAGTTTGGGAATGGGAAGCCCACATTTCAGTGGAAGATGATGAGTTTGGGAATGGGAAGCCCACATTTCAGTGGAAGATGATGAGTTTGGGAATGGGAAGCCCACATTTCAGTGGAAGAGTATTGGGTTTGGAATAGGAAGCCCACATTTCAGTTGAAGTGGATTAGGTTAGGAATGGGAAGCCCACATTTCAGTGGAAGAGGATGAGTTTGGGAATGGGAAGCCCACATTTCAGTAGAAGAGGATAGGGTTGGGAATGGGAAGCCCACATTTTAGTGAAAGAGTATTAGGTTGGGAAAGGGAAGCCCACATTTCAGTTGAAGAGGATTCGGTTAGGAATGGGAAGCCCACATTTCAGTAGAAGAGGATTGGGTTGGGAATGAGAAGCCCAAATTTTAGTGAAAGAGTATTAGTTTGGGAATGGGAAGCCCACATTTCAGTAGAAGAGGATTGGGCTGGAAATGGGAAGCCCACATTTTAGTGCAAGAGTATTAGGTTGGGAAAGGAAAGCCCACATTTCAGTGGAAGAGGATTAGGTTGGGAATGGGAAGCCCACATTTCAGTGGAAGATGATTAGGTTGGGAATGTGAAGCCCACATTTCAGTGGAAGAGGATGAGTTTGGGAATGGGAAGCCCACATTTCTGTAGAAGAGGATAGGGTTGGGAATGGGAAGCCCACATTTTAGTGAAAGAGTATTAGGTTGGGAAAGGGAAGCCCACATTTCAGTTGAAGAGGATTAGGTTAGGAATGGGAAGCCCACATTTCAGTAGAAGAGGATTGGGTTGGGAATGAGAAGTCCACATTTTAGTGAAAGAGTATTAGTTTGGGAATGGGAAGCCCACATTTCAGTAGAAGAGGATTGGGTTGGAAATGGGAAGCCCACATTTTAGTGGAAGAGTATTAGGTTGGGAAAGGAAAGCCCACATTTCAGTGGAAGAGGATTAGGTTGGGAATGGGAAGCCCACATTTCAGTGGAAGAGGATGAGGTTGGGAATGGGAAGCCCACATTTCATTGTAAGAGGATTAGGTTGAGAATAGGAATCTCACATTTCAGTGGAAGAGGATGAAGTTGAGAATGGGAAGTTCACATTTCAGTGGAAGAGGATGAGGTTGGGAATGGGAAGCCCGCATTTTAGTGGAAGAGGATGAGGTTGGGAATGGGAAGCCCACATTTTAGTGGAAGAGGATGAGGTTGGGAATGGGAAGCCCACATTTTAGTGGAAGAGGATGAGGTTGGGAATGGGAAGCCCGCATTTTAGTTGAAGAGGATGAGGTTGGGAATGGGAAGCCCACATTTCAGTGGAAGAGGATAAGGTTGGGAATAGGGTGCCCTGTGTCATCACATATGATTAGGATGGCAATGGGATTAGACTGGCAATGGGTGCCACATAATAATGAAAAGTAGTTAGGTGAGTATGGGTTAGTCCATTTTAGCAGAACAGGATTAGGTTGGGCATGGGATGCCACATTTCAGTGGAACAGGGTCATTTGGGAATGGGATCAGGCTGGGAATGAAGGTGCTACATTGTAATGGAAATGGAGTAAGATGTTAACAAGTTGCCACATTCCAGTTAGAGCCAGATTAGGTTGGGAATAGCGTGCCATATTTCAATTGAAAAAAGTTATCTTGGGAATGGGATTAGATTGCAATGGAGTGCCATATTTTAATGGAATGGGATTAGGTTGGGAAAGGGGTGCCCATTTTCATGGAAAGGAATTGGGTTTAGAATGCGATTAGACTTGGAATGGATTGTCAAATTTCAATGGAATAGGGCAGGGGTGCCCAACCAGTGGCCCGCGGAGCTCTCTGATGTGGCCTGCAACCTCCTGCTCTGGAATAGAATAGAGTAGAATACTGTTATTAAAGGTAAGTTTATTACTAAAATCACGGTGTATATATGGGGCATATCTGTTCTGCAGTGGTTACTGGGCTGCTTTTAACTGATCCGCAGGTGCAGAGTAGGGCCCCTGTGGGTTACCTGCACTGAGCCATAGACTTCTATTACCTGCGAGTTTGGTGAGCTTTCTGAAAGTGCACCACACCTACCGGATATAATAGAAGTCTATGGAAAATTGCAGCTAACCTGCAGCAAAGCCACAGGTGAACCAGCGGTGCAGGTAAACAACAGCACATCAGTATAAAAGCAGCCTTAGGCCCCTTTCACGCGGTCAGTCCGACCCAAATCAGAACCCTCCATTCACCTCTAAGGAGTGGCAGATGATAATGGACTTGTGTCCGTGTACAAATGCCTACCTCCAATCCTATCCGCTAAAAATTTTTTAATGAGTTCAGTGGGCTCTATAGAGTGGGCTGCCATCCATCCGCTCCGCTCGTTGTGGCCCGCGACCGGTTACCAAGTCGCTTAAGTGGCCCCCGCTCTTCAAATGGTTGGGCATCCCTGGAATAGGGTGAGGTTCAGAATGGGATTAGATGTGGAATTGGGTGCCATATTTCAGTGGAAAGGGATTAGGTTTGGAATGGGATTAAAATGAGAATGAGAATAGGCTAGGAATGGGGTGCCACGTTGTAATGGAAATGGAATCGGCTGGGGACAGGGTGCCAGATTTCATTGGCATGTGATTAGGTTGAGAATAGTGTGCCATATATCAATGGAATGAAATTCGATTGGGAATATGATTAGGCTGGGAATGGGGTGACCCATTTTCACGGAATTAAATTAAATTGGGAATACGATTATAGACTTGGAATAGGATGCCACATTTGAATGGAATGGGTTTAGGTTCAGAGTGGGATTAGGTTTTGAATGGGGTTCCACATTTTAGTGAGAAGGGTAAAGTTGGGAATGGGATGCCACATTTCAATGGAATATTTGAGGTCTCCTCACAAGATAGGCGTGTTGAATTTTGTCACATTTTAACACATCTTTGTACTTCACCTCAGTTTAGCTTCATGAAATATCTGGCATCCTGCTGTATTCTACACATGTCCTCTTGTTGGTTTTATTCTTCTAATGACTGAAATTGTTTTTCTCCCTCTGTTACTTCTTTCTCTCTATATTTGGTGTCCATCTTCCGCAGATGTGGAGATCTGTACTTCTGAGGCCATCCAGGATGCCGAGGACATGGACAGCAATTTTGCCCCTCCTGAGAACAACCTGACAGAGTTCCCTGATGTGCCACCGCTTGTGGAATAGACCATCCACTCCTCTCCAGAGCACCACCCAATCTAAGGACTTGTCTCAATTCATCGACCTGTGTGAGAAGCAGCGTCAACCCAGTGGCCCCTCTTTGACTCTGGACTGTATACTGGTTCTCCATGACAACTGCCCCTCTCTGACTCCAGACTGTATACTGGTTCTCCATGACAACTGCCTCTCTCTGACTCCAGACTGTATACTGGTTCTCCATGACAACTGTCCCTCTCTGACTCCAGACTGTATACTGGTTCTCCATGACAACTGCCTCTCTCTGACTCCAGACTGTATACTGGTTCTCCATGACAACTGTCCCTCTCTGACTCCAGACTGTATACTGGTTCTCCATGACAACTGCCCCTCTCTGACTCTGGACTGTATACTGGTTCTCTATGACAACTGTCCCTCTGACTCCAGACTGTATACTGGTTCTCCATGACAACTGCTTCTCTCTGACTCCAGACTATATACTGGTTCTCCATGACAACTGCCTCTCTCTGACTCCAGACTGTATACTGGTTCTCCATGACAACTGCCCCTCTCTGACTCTGGACTGTATACTGGTTCTCTATGACAACTGTCCCTCTGACTCCAGACTGTATACTGGTTCTCCATGACAACTGCTTCTCTCTGACTCCAGACTATATACTGGTTCTCCATGACAACTGCCTCTCTCTGACTCCAGACTGTATACTGGTTCTCCATGACAACTGTCCCTCTCTGACTCCAGACTGTATACTGGTTCTCCATGACAACTGCCTCTCTCTGACTCCAGACTGTATACTGGTTCTCCATGACAACTGTCCCTCTCTGACTTCAGACTGTATACTGGTTCTCCATGACAACTGCCCCTCTCTGACTCTGGACTGTATACTGGTTCTCTATGACAACTGTCCCTCTCTGACTTCAGACTGTATACTGGTTCTCCATGACAACTGCTTCTCTCTGACTCCAGACTATATACTGGTTCTCCATGACAACTGCCTCTCTCTGACTTCAGACTGTGTACTGGTTCTCCATGACAACTGTCCCTCTGACTCCAGACTGTATACTGGTTCTCCATGACAACTGCCTCTCTCTGACTCCAGACTGTATACTGGTTCTCCATGACAACTGCCTCTCTCTGACTCCAGACTGTATACTGGTTCTCCATGACAACTGTCCCTCCCTGACTTCAGACTGTATACTGGTTCTCCATGACAACTGTCCCTCTCTGACTCCAGACTGTATACTGGTTCTCCATGACAACTGTCCCTCTCTGACTTCAGACTGTATACTGGTTCTCCATGACAACTCCATGACAAATGCCCCTCTCTGACTCTGGACTGTATACTGGTTCTCTATGACAACTGTCCCTCTGACTCCAGACTGTATACTGGTTCTCCATGACAACTGTCCCTCTCTGACTCTGGACTGTATACAGGTTCTCCATGACAACTGTCCCAGGTTCTCCATGACAACTGTCCCTCTCTGAGCAGCACAGTGGTGTAGTGGTTAGCACTTTAACCTAGCAGCAAAAGGGTCAGCAAAAGGGTCCTGGTTTGAATCCCGTCCCCCGACACCATCTGCCTGGAGTTTGCATGTTCTCCCTGCATGGGTTTCCTCTGGGTACTCCGGTTTCCTCCCACACTCCACAGCCAAGCAGACACTGGCTGCAAGAAGCGCCTTGAGGCAATTCAGTTCGCATTTATAGCGCCATATTCATTCACTCATTCCTCTCTGACTCCAGACTGTTTACTGGTTCTCCATGACAACTGCCCCTCTCTGACTCCGGACTGTACACTGGTTCTCAGTGACATTACAGCAATCCCTATTTTGACTCCAGACTGTATGCTGGTTCTCCATGACAGCAGCCTATCAGATGCTGGGCTGTATACTAGTCCTCAATGCAGGGCCGGGACATGGGGTGGGCATGAGGGGGCAGCTGCTCTGGGCGCAGTGAAGCAAAGAGGCAAAATATGGACGCAGAGTGGTACACGCATATATTAATAGTGGAGGAGGCGGGCGCAATTCTGCATTCTTGCTCTGGGCACTGGATGACCCTGTCCCGGTACTGCCTCCATGACTGCACCGCTTCTCTGTCTCAGGACTGTATACTGGTACTCCATGACAACTGTCCCTCTCTGAATCCAGACTGTATACTGATTCTCCATGACAGCAGCCCATCTGATGCTGGACAGTATACTAGTTCTCCATGACATCACCCCCTCTCTGACCCAGGACAATATACCGGTTCTTTATGACAGCGGTCCCTCTCTGACCCAGGACTGTATACTGGTTCTTTATGACAGCGGTCCCTCTCTGACCCAGGACTGTATACTGGTTCTTTATGACAGCGGTCCCTCTCTGACCCAGGACTGTATACATGTTCTTTATGACAGCGGTCCCTCTCTGACCCAGGACTGTATACTGGTTCTTTATGACAGCGGTCCCTCTCTGACCCAGGACTGTATACTGGTTCTTTATGACAGCGGTCCCTCTCTGACCCAGGACTGTATACATGTTCTTTATGACAGCGGTCCCTCTCTGACCCAGGACTGTATACTGGTTCTTTATGACAGCGGTCCCTCTCTGACCCAGGACTGTATACTGGTTCTTTATGACAGCGGTCCCTCTCTGACCCAGGACTGTATACATGTTCTTTATGACAGCGGTCCCTCTCTGACCCAGGACAATATACCGGTTCTTTATGACAGCGGTCCCTCTCTGACCCAGGACTGTATACATGTTCTTTATGACAGCGGTCCCTCTCTGACCCAGGACAATATACCGGTTCTTTATGACAGCGGTCCCTCTCTGACCCAGGACTGTATACATGTTCTTTATGACAGCGGTCCCTCTCTGACCCAGGACAATATACCGGTTCTTTATGACAGCGGTCCCTCTCTGACCCAGGATTGTATACATGTTCTTTATGACAGCGGTCCCTCTCTGACCCAGGACAATATACCGGTTCTTTAATACAGCGGTCCCTCTCTGACCCAGGACAATAGGCTGGCTCTGCCATGATATGATTGATTAATTTACAGTATACAGGCCAGGAGTCAGAGAGAGAATAGAAGATGCTTATCACACAGGTGAGGCCAGTTCTGGCGAATCATCTCACAGCCAATCTGTCGCTCTTTCTCCTGTTTATCACAAGCAGGAATATAATAACCATTTCACTGCGCTATCCATAGTGCGATTTGGGAAGTAAGAATGAGGAAGTGAAGATGATGGATTGGTGGTGACAGAGAAAAAAAACAATGAACAAAATGAAAAATGCCATAAAAAAATGTTTAAAAAAAGTCACCACGTGAGAAATTATTCCTTCCATGTTGTGCACACATTGGCACATTGTGTAACATCAATTTAAAAATTTTATACATCGTCCCCTATAACCCAACACCCCAGTTCCCAGGTCCGGAGGGTGTCAGCCCGATGCACTCCGGGGAGACCAGGAATTGATGTTCCAATCTGTAGAGTTAGTGTTATGTAACACTGCAGTTCAGGAAGGTGACGCTGAACTCAGCTTCACTCAGCTTCACTCAGCTTCACTCAGCCTACAACCAGCACTGACATAGTTGTTGGGATGTAAAGATCTAGTCACTTATTCAGGAGGACATTGAATGCAGATTGAGATGCAAGGGGCTAGATTAGGGATGAAGGACCTTTGAGAATGGAGTAAGATTGGCAATGGGGGTTAAGCTGCAAAAAGGATTAGGCTGGAAGAGGATTATGCCGCGTACACACGACCATTTTTCTCGTCGGGAAAAATTACATTTTTTCTCTTTGACGAGAAAAACGACCGTGTGTGGGCTTTTGGTCATTTTTTCCAGACAAGAAAAACGAGAAGAACATGCTCTAATTTTTCTCGTCGTGATTCACGGCATTTTTTTCCGCGGCAGTTTTCCCATAGGGAAACACTGACGGGGAGCCTACACACGGTCATTTTTTTCGACCAAGAGAAAAAATTACGGGAAAAACAGCCGTGTGTAGGGAAACAAGCCGTTCCTTGTTTTTCCCATCGATTTTTTCGACGGTGTTTTCACTCGATCGTGTGTACGCAGCATTAGGCTAAGAATGGGATAAGGCTGGGAATGGGGTTAGGCTGCAAATGGGATTAGGCTTTCAATTGGGTTACACTGCAAATTGAAGTAGGCTAGGAATAGGGTGAGTCTGGGATTAGGGTTATCTTGTGAATGGGGGGAGGTTGGAAATGGGATTAGGTTGAGAATGGTCTGAAGTTGGGAATAGGGTGAAATTGGTAATTAGGTTAGGTTGGGAGCTGGGGGAGGTCAGGAATGGGACTAGATTAGGAATGGAGTGAGGCTGGAAATGGAGTGAGGTTGAGAGTGAGGTGAGGCTAGGAATGGGTGAGGTTGGGAATAGAGTAAGCCTGGGAATAGTTTGAGGCTGAGAATGGGGTGTGGTTGGGAATGGAGTGAGGCTGAGAATGAGGTGAGGTTGGCAAAGGAGTGAGGCTGGGAATGGGGTGAGGTTGGGAAAGAAGTGAGGCTGGGAATGGGGTGTAGTTGGGAATAAAGTGAGGCTGAGAATGGGGTAAGGCTGGAAATGGGGTGTGGTTGGGAATAGAGTAAGGCTAGGAATGGGGTGAGGGTGGGAAAGGAATGAGGCTGGAAATAGGGTGTGGTTGGGAATGTAGTGAGGCTGGGAATAGGGTGTGATTGGGAATGGAGTGAGGCTGGGAATGGGGTGAGGTTTGGAATGGAGTAAGGCTGAGAATTGGGTGAGGTTGGCAATTAGGTTAGATTGGGAATGAGGTGAGGTTGAGAATGAGATTTGGTTGAGAATGGGGTTAGGCTGGGAATGGAGTGAGGTTGGGAACAGAGCTGAAAATGGTGTGATATTGGCAATAGAATTAGGTTTGGAATGAAGTGAAGTTGGGAATGGGATGGTTGATAATTATGTTTGTTTGGGAATCAGGTGAGGTTGGGAATAGGGTGGGGCTGGAGATTGGATAAGGCTGGGGATTGGATAAGGCTGGGGATTGGATAAGGCTGGGGATTGGATTAGGCTGGGGATTGGATAAGGCTGGGGATTGGATAAGGCTGGGGATTGGATAAGGCTGGGGATTAGATAAGGTTGGGGATTGGATAAGGCTGGGGATTGGATAAGGCTGGGGATTGGATTAGGCTGGGGATTGGATAAAGCTGGGGATTGGATAAATCTAGGGATTGGATAAATCTGGGGATTAAATAAATCTAGGGAATTGGATAAGGCTGGGGATGGATTGGGTTGCAGTGAAGAGTGGTTGATATTATATCTGGTGGAAAAAACAATGTAATGAGATATATTTTGGTGCTACGATAGGAAGATATCCAGGACAGCCGACATTAGACCGTGTGAATGTTTTACCATATTTTTTTACTATAGAATTTACTTTGTTACCTTTTTAAGTTGAATTATTTTTCTCATAATTAGGTTTCTGTTTGTGATGTTTATGTTGATTGGTTTAAAAGGGCTCTGTAACGGGAAGGCCCGGGGGACTCAGAATCGCTTAGGAAGTATGAAATACCCTTGCGCCAGCTTCCCCAATGGCTCTTATGTGTCAATCACCCTGTGTCTCTATTAGGGGCACAGGGTGAATGAAAACCCCAATATGGTCTATGATAGCCATATTCAAGGCTGTATATACATTGTATATAGATTGGATGTATACTGTATGTGGGGGTTAAGTATCATTGCTGTGAGGAATTAAGTTGTTTTGCATTTCTATTGTTCATTTAAGTCTGTCCTTATGTGTATTGTAAAGTGCCAGACAGACTGGCTGCCAACCCTTTGTGAAAAGATGTGTATTGGAGATCGTATATTCTATTGTGTTGGGATCTTTTGAAGCCTAGCAGACGTCAGGATGAGGTGTTGAGTCTTGGGATGTGTGGGTGGAGCTGGGCCCTTGTTCATGTTAAATCATGTGCCTTGAATTGTGTATAAAGTTACAATGTTTCTCAATAATAAAGTCATTCCTACTACAGAAGAGACAGAGTGCGTCTCGTCTTCTTCCAGAGGGGTCGGCTCCTATAGGAAAGGGTCGTTTAGCTGTGGATATCGGTAGCGAGTGGATGTGTGTCTAGGAGAGGGAACATCGTAAACGGCGTTAATACCCCTGGATATGGGGGTGCCGTTACAGGCTCCAAAAAGTTCAAATTAAATCAGGAAACTTCACATGACTTCTGAAAATTTTGAGTCCAAAAAAACAGGAAATATTGTTCCAGCGAGTGTCCCAATGTGCCTCTAAAGTCCGGCCGAACCTTTTTCTTCCTTTTTGGATCTACATCATTATATTTACAGACGTGGCCTTGGGGTGACTCCGTTGTTATTGTTACAATAATGGATTTGAAAATGATAGAAGGGAACTCAGGACATCTTTTGGGGATTGTGGGGAATCATATTCAGTGCTAGAGCCAATCACATACCCCATAACTTTGGAGCTTGAGAAATAGGAACACCTTGGGTTGGAGAAGACACGGGGTTTGTGGAGCACACCATGACGGAAATGGGTGTGGCTAAATTGCACTAAATGTTGGGCGTGGCTTAATGGCGCATAGTTGAATACAATCAGAGCCTACATACAGGCCTGGATTTACTCCCTTTGCCGCCCCAAGGCCGGGTCCTTCAATGCCTCCCCCCCCCACCCCCCACCATCACATAGGGGGGGGGCGACGCGCGGGGGGGGTAAGCGATTTTTTTCAGACAATGACTGGTGTTAGTGCTTCAATCATTCCGGCACCATGGTTGTTATGGTGTCAGGATGATTGAAATTCATTATTTCTATCATTACATTGTAATATAAAATTAAATAGTTCAACTCACCATAAAGCAGAATGAGTGGGAACCCTGAGCCTGTCACTTGCCACGTCGCTTGTCACCAGATGGGAATGTCACTTGCCACGCTGCCTGCCACCAGATGGGAAAGTCACTTGCCACGCTGCCTGCCACCAGATGGGAATGTCACTTGCCCCGCTGCCTGCCACCAGATGGGAATGTCACTTGCCCCTCTGCCTGCCAACAGATGGGAATGTCACTTGCCACGCCGCCTGCCACCAGATGGGGATGTCACTTGCCACGCTGCCTGCCACCAGATGCCACCGCTGAAAAATTACTTGTCCCCTCCGCCACGCGGCGCCGCCCCTGCACACAGTGCCGCCCCGAGGCCTGGCCTCGTTGGCCTTGTGGGAAATCCGGCCCTGCCTACATACTGTATAGACCTTGTGCTCACAAAGTACTCCATAATTACTATGCTGTGAGTGAAAGTCTCACCTACATAAACATAAAGACTAAAAGTAGAAAATACACAGAGAGCTAGCCCTCTGAGCCTAGCCTAAAAAATACTTTGTTTGTTCAAATCTACCCAGCAAGAGTCAGATCTTTATAGAGTACTACACATCGCATCAAGGACTATACCATGTACACCATAGTATACAAAGTGTAGCGGTAAGGACTATACCATGTACACCATAGTATACAAAGTGTAGCGGTAAGGACTATACCATGTACACCATAGTATACAAAGTGTAGCGGTAAGTAAGGACTATACCATGTACACCACAGTATACAAAGTGTAGCGGGAAGTAAGGACTATACCATGTACACCATAGTATACAAAGTGTAGCGGTAAGGACTATACCATGTACACCATAGTATACAAAGTGTAGCGGTAAGGACTATACCATGTACACCATAGTATACAAAGTGTAGCGGTAAGGACTATACCATGTACACCATAGTATACAAAGTGTAGCGGTAAGGACTATACCATGTACACCATAGTATACAAAGTGTAGCGGTAAGGACTATACCATGTACATCATAGTATACAAAGTGTAGCGGTAAGGACTATACCATGTACACCATAGTATACTAAGTGTAGCGGTAAGGACTATACCATGTACACCATAGTATACAAAGTGTAGCGGTAAGGACTATACCATGTACATCATAGTATACTAAGCGTAGTGGTAAGGACTAGGTATCCTAGGGACCCCTACATTGCTGGTCACTGGGAGAAAAAATGCCCCAGTGTCAGTTATGGGTAGAAATGACCTGTGGTCCATTAAAAGGGGGGGGGGATGCTCTTGAGTCAGGGGTCCCTGGAAAAAAAATTGTCCTTGAATCCGTAGGAGAAAAACAAATGCAGTGTGGGTGGTGAGGGAATTCTGGTGTAGTAGGGGGAAGAAAAATATGTTTGTGTCCACCATGGAAGGATAGATGTCCTGACTTTGGTGATTGCCGAGGTGCAAAAAGAAAAAAAGATACATTATTGCCAGTGGGGCATGATGGGGGGGCATTGATGCTCGGGGTGGGGTTAGGGGACACCATTGATGCCTCAGGATGAGGGGAGCAATAGTGCTCAGAGAGGGTGGGGGAATAATGCACAGTAAAGGGTGGAGGGGAAAAATGGTACCTAGAGGGAGACAAGGGGACAATAGTACCTAAGGGGGGGGGGGACAATAGTTTCCAGTGAGGGGTGATATGAAAAAGTTGATCCCAGTAGGTGGTGAAGGGGAGCAATTAGACCCATCAGAGGATGGGACAAAACAATAATGCCCAGTGGGAGTTAAAGGGAAGCAATAATGCCCATCACGGGGTGGTGGAAAACAATGGTGCCCAGTGGTGGTAAGGGGAGAAATAGTGCCCATCGGGGGTAGGGGGAAAAAATACTCCCCAGAAGTAGTTGTAGAAAGCAATAGTAAAGTAGTAGTATACTATAGTAGTTAAAGAATGCAATAGTGCCCATCTGGGGTGGAGGAAAGCAATATTGCCCAATAGGGGATGAAGGCTCAATAGTGCCCATTTGGGGGCTAGAGAAAACAATAGTGCCCAATAGGGGGTAAGGGGAGAAATAATGCCCATTGGGGGTGGGGGGAAAATATGCCCAATAATAGTTAAAGGGGAGCAATAGTGCCCATCAGTGCTGGAGAAAGCAGTATTGCCCAATAGGGGATGAAGGCTCAACAATGCCCATCGGGGGTGGGAGAAAGCAATAGTGCCCAAATGTAGGCTGAATGAGAGCAATAGTGCCCATCAGGGGGTGGTGGTAAAGAATAGTGCCCATCGGGGGTGGGGAAAGCAATATTGCCCAATAGGGGATAAAGGCTCAATAGTGCCAATCAGGGGGTGGGAAAAAACAATAGTGTCCAATAGGGGGTGAAGTGGAGAAATAGTGCCCATCATGGGGTGGGGAAAACAATCATGCCAAGTAGGGGGTGAAGTGGAGCAATAGTCCTCACTCTGGGACACTCTGGCTCGGGAACACAGCTTGGATCAGGTGGGATTGTAATAAAATGGAACCCCTCCCCCACTCTGTACAAAATAAAAGAAAAAGTTTTGTCTGGTTAGCAATTCAGTTTAACAGGAAAACAAAGAAGAAATGAATTAGACTGTATATGACAGTGATGGCGAACCTTGGCACCCCAGATGTTTTGGAACTACATTTCCCATGATGCTCAACTACACTGCAGTGTAGATGAGCATCATGGGAAATGTAGTTCCAAAACATCTGGGGTGCCAAGGTTCGCCATCACTGGTATATGAGGAATGTGCGGCAACAGAAACACAGTCAGTATAAAAACACAATGTTTATTGCTTAGTAATGATCATATAACATGTTAGAAAAATACATTCATAGGTTTGTGTCCATATTGACAACATGTAACAAACATTGTATGTAGAACTGGCAACAACAACAAATTGATACATTGTATAATAAATATATGGCCACTGCATGAAGTGGTGAGAGTGCAACAAAGGGCACTATTTTCTATATTTGTGTTTTTTCACAGATATTTAATGCATTTTCCCCTGAAGAGTGGAATAAATCCACGAAACGCGTAGGGTTTATTTGATGCATCTCATCTTCATTGGATGGTTGAACCAGTTTTATATATATATATATATATATATATATATATATACATTTTATCTTTATTCTCTGTTTCTGAGGTGGTCTGTGTCATCTCGGAGGGCTGTTATATATTTATCCTATAATGTATTATCTTGATTGAGCGGCCATATATTTATTATACAATGTATCAATTTGTTGTTGTTGCCAGTTCTACATACAATGTTTGTTACATGTTGTCAATATGGACACAAACCTATGAATGTATTTTTCTGAAGTAGCGGCCTCACCCCATCTCCTTTGTCTAGGGGTATGTCACACGATAGGGTGAGATGCGCTACGGCCCATGTCCTCCCCATAGCTGTGGGTGAGGTGAAGGCCAGCACCAGATATTTCCTCGGGCCTATGTGTCTTGTTCTAGAATACAGTCCTGCTGTGCCAACACCTCCCTCTGCTCCCATTAACCAGAGTTCCACACACCGATCAAAGTCCAACTCTTGTTTTATTGTACATCTCACAATAAACAGTGCTTCAGTAGCCATCTGGTTGCGACTTGATAACATTTTGATACGGGGGTGAGCAGGTCGAGGCACTATCCTGGTTATTAACTAAACCACTGCGATCTCGCCAGCGGTTACTATAGCCTTAGCTAGAAAGGACTTAGAATCTGAGAGTCTCTACCAGCGACTCAAGAGAACGTAGATAGGAGTACCTTCGCTGCGCTGTGGCCCCTGTCAGGGGGAAGATGTCCCTCCAAGGGAGTTACCAGAGGCTCATCAGTCACTGGGTTGATGCTGCTCCAGACTCTCCGAATGGGTAACCTTCCCGGCCTCCTCACCTCAGACATGGGCCCCGTCCACCTCAGGGACCCTCAGATCACTTCACCCTCGCGGGATCCAGTCGAAGTCACTGGACCCCAGGCCTCCTAGTTTAGTACCTCACCCCAGGCTGAAGGTGCCTGGGATGGACTCCAACTCCATTCCGGCCAGGCCTAGGGCGCCTGGGCCGGAATCTGGAACCGCCCGCACCCAGGCCTAAGGTGCCTGGGCGCGTAAAGAACTTCCTCCAGAAGACCTCGTGGTTAGGGCGTCTCCCCCTTTTATCTCCTCCCATCGACACCACGGCAGGTTCCCCGCCCTCGCCGTACCATCTCCGGAAAGGGACAAAAAGGCTAGCACTGTAATGGCAAATCTACCTTGAGCCTCCAGGTACCCCGCCACCCAGAGGCAAAGGAGATTATTACACCATCCAATCCTCCACGAACACAAGTGGTCCACCATCCCTATACTTACACACCTGGGTGTCCCACATAAATTTAGAGACCCCGCTACACTAACATGTTATCTAATTATTACTAAGCAATAAACATTGTGTTTTTATACTGACTGCATTTCTGTTGCCGCACATACCTCATATTAAGTCCCATTAATTTCTACTAAATCGGGGATGGAGATGTATTCATATACGTTTCATATAAAGTCCCACTAAGTCCCACCCCCCTTTTCAGTTTAACCACTAGCTGGCCTGCCGCCGTCATTATACTGCGGCAGGTTGGCTCTCCTGGGGAAATTGCCGTAGCTGTACATCGGCCCTTTAAATAGGAGAGAGAGAGAGAGAGAGAGAGAGAGAGATCTGTCAATGTAAACAAACAGATCCCCGTTCTGTCAGGGAGAGGAGAGAGATCTGCTGTTCCTAGTGTTCAGGAACAGTGATCTCGCTCTACTCCCAGTCACTACACTGTCCCCCATAGTTAGAAACACCTCCCAGGGAACATTTAACCCCTTGATCGATCCCCCTAGTGTTAACCCCTTCCCTGCCAGTCACATTTATACAGTAATCAGTGGCTATTCTTAGCTCTGATCACTGTATAAACGTCAATGGTCCCAAAAAAAGTGTCCAAAGTGTCCGATGTGTCCGCCATAATGTCGCAGTCCTGCTAAAAATCGCAGATCGCCTTCATTACTAGTAAAAAAAAAAAAAATAATAATAAAAATGCCATAAATGTATCTCCTATTTTGTAGACGCTATAACTTTTGCGCAAACCAATCAATATACGCTTATTGCGATCTTTTTTTTATTATCAAAAATATGTAGAAGAATACGTATCGGACTAAACTGATGAATAAATGTATTTTTTTTCTTTAAATTGGGGATATTTACTATAGCAAAAAGTTTAAATTATATTTATTTTTTTCAAAATCGTCGCTCTATTTTTGTTTATAGCGCAAAAAATAAAAACCGCAGAGGTGATCAAATACCACCAAAAGAAAGGTCTATTTGTAGGGGAAAAAAGGACGTCAATTTTGTTTGGGTACAGCGTCGCATGACCGCGCAATTGTCAGTTAAAGCGACGCAGTGCCGTATCGCGAAAAATTACCCGGTTATTAAGGGGGCAGATCCTTCCGGGGCTGAAGTGGTTAACAGGATTTTTAAAAATAGAAGCTTGACAACGTTTTAATGATCAAAATGAAAATGATATTTTCCACCCCGAGATACAGGAAATCTTCAGACACGAGGTGTAGGTGAGAACGGTAGGAAACCTGATCTCACCTCTTGATAAATGCGCCCCAAAAAATGATGAAGTGTCTTCATTGGACGGTTTCTGCTGGAAATGATTCTGTTCTGTTTTATTCTAATTAAAACCAATAAACGTCAAACTGCCTGATTGACTGATAATACTTCATACTGCACTCCGATTTCCCACAGTGCCCTCTGTACAGCGCCGCGGTATATGTCAGAGCTATATAAATGTATTATAATATTAATAATAGTGTGTGACTGTGGGGGAGGGGACATTAGAGTGTCAATTTTTGTTTATTAAATAATCATACAAACATACAGCTCAATAATAAAAACATATTTACACAAAAATAAACAACAACTAAACAAAAACAAGCGTGATTACATCAGAGAGTAAAGAAAAACCTTTCCTGACAAGAGAACAGAAAGAAACATTTTAATGACAACAAAAAAAAAAAAGACTACAAACCCCAAACCTCAACTTATCCCCAATCCAGGCCAAGAAATATTTGGAGATTTAATCGCCATCAGGATGCAATTCCAACCCCCCCCATTAACCCCTCCCCCCACATCATTCACCCCGACTTCCACATCATTCACTCCGACTTCCACATCATTCACCCCGACTTCCACATCATTCACCCCAACTTCCACATCATTCCTCCCGACTTCCACATCATTCACCCCGACTTCCACATCATTCACCCCGACTTCCACATCATTCACTCCGACTTCCACATCATTCACCCCGACTTCCACATCATTCCTCCCGACTTCCACATCATTCACCCCGACTTCCACATCATTCACCTCGACTTCCACATCATTCCTCCCGACTTCCACATCATTCACCCCGACTTCCACATCCTTCACCCGACTTCTACATCATTCACCCCGACTTCCACATCATTCCTCCCGACTTCCACATCATTCCTCCCAACTTCCACATCATTCACCCCGACTTCCACATCATTCACCCCGACTTCCACATCATTCACCCACCTTCCACATCATTCACCTCGACTTCCACATCCTTCACCCCGACTTCCACATCTTTCACCTCAACTTCCACATCATTCACCCCGACTTCCACATCATTCACCCCAACTTCCACATCATTCCTCCCGACTTCCACATCATTCACCCCGACTTCCACATCATTCACCCCAACTTCCACATCATTCACCCCGACTTCCACATCATTCCTCCCAACTTCCACATCCTTCACCCCGACTTCCACATCCTTCACCCCGACTTCCACATCATTCACCCCGACTTCCACATCCTTCACCCCGACTTCCACATCATTCACCCCGACTTCCACATCCTTCACCCCGACTTCCACAACCTTCACCCCGACTTCCACATCATTCACCCCGACTTCCACATCATTCACTCCAACTTCCACATCATTCACCACGACTTCCACATCATTCACCTCGACTTCCACATCATTCACCCCGACTTCCACATCATTCACCCCGACTTCCACATCATTCACCCCTCCCCCCACATCATTCCTCCCCGACTTCCACATCATTCACCCCGACTTCCACATCATTCACCCTGACTTCCACATCATACCTCCCGACTTCCACATCATTCCTCCCGACTTCCACATCATTCACCCCGACTTCCACATCATTCACCTCGACTTCCACATCTTTCACCCCGACTTTCACATCGTTCACCCCGACTTCCACATCATTCACCTCGACTTCCACATCATTCACCTTGACTTCCACATCATTCACCCCGACTTCCACATCATTCACCCCGACTTCCACATCATTCACCCACCTTCCACATCATTCACCTCGACTTCCACATCCTTCACCCCAACTTCCACATCTTTCACCTCAACTTCCACATCATTCACCCCGACTTCCACATCATTCACCCCGACTTCCACATCATTCACCTCGACTTCCACATCATTCACCCCGACTTCCACATCATTCCTCCCGACTTCCACATCATTCCTCCCGACTTCCACATCATTCACCCCGACTTCCACATCATTCCTCCCGACTTCCACATCATTCCTCCCGACTTCCACATCATTCACCCCGACTTCCACATCATTCACCTCGACTTCCACATCATTCACCCCGACTTCCACATCATTCACCTCGACTTCCACATCCTTCACCCCGACTTCCACATCATTCACCCCGACTTCCACATCATTCACTCCGACTTCCACATAGCTCACCCCGACTTCCACATCATTCACCCCAACTTCCACATCATTCACCCCGACTTCCACATCATTCACTCCGACTTCCACATCATTCACCCCGACTTCCACATCATTCCTCCCGACTTCCACATCATTCCTCCCGACTTCCACATCATTCACCCCGACTTCCACATCCTTCACCCCGACTTCCACATCATTCACCCCGACTTCCACAACCTTCACCCCGACTTCCACATCCTTCACCCCATCTTCCACATCATTCACCCCGACTTCCACATCATTCACCCCGACTTCCACATCATTCACCCGCCTTCCACATCATTCACCTCGACTTCCACATCCTTCACCCCGACTTCCACATCTTTCACCTCAACTTCCACATCATTCACCCCGACTTCCACATCCTTCACCCCGACTTCCACATCATTCCTCCTAACTTCCACATCCTTCACCCCGACTTCCACATCATTCACCCCGACTTCCACATCCTTCACCCCAACTTCCACATCATTCACCCCGACTTCCACAACCTTCACCCCGACTTCCACATCATTCACCCCGACTTCCACATCATTCACTCCAACTTCCACATCATTCACCACGACTTCCACATCATTCACCTTCGACTTCCACATCATTTACCCCGACTTCCACATCATTCACCCTGACTTCCACATCATTCACCCCTCCCCCCACATCATTCCTCCCCGACTTCCACATCATTCACCCCGACTTCCACATCATTCACCCTGACTTCCACATCATTCCTCCCGACTTCCACATCATTCCTCCCGACTTCCACATCATTCACCCCGACTTCCACATCATTCACCTCGACTTCCACATCATTCACCCCGACTTCCACATCATTCACCTCGACTTCCACATCATTCACCTCGACTTCCACATCATTGACCCCGACTTCCACATCATTCACCCCGACTTCCACATCATTCACCCCGACTTCCACATCATTCACCCACCTTCCACATCATTCACCTCGACTTCCACATCCTTCACCCCAACTTCCACATCTTTCACCTCGACTTCCACATCATTCACCCCGACTTCCACATCATTCACCCCGACTTCCACATCATTCACCCCGACTTCCACATCATTCACCCCGACTTCCACATCCTTCACCCCGACTTCCACATCATTCCTCCTAACTTCCACATTCTTCACCCCGACTTCCACATCCTTCGACCCGACTTCCACATCATTCACCCCGACTTCCACATCCTTCACCCCAACTTCCACATCATTCACCCCGACTTCCACAACCTTCACCCCGACTTCCACATCATTCACCCCGACTTCCACATCATTCACTCCAACTTCCACATCATTCACCACGACTTCCACATCATTCACCTCGACTTCCACATCATTCACCCCGACTTCCACATCATTCACCCCGACTTCCACATCATTCACCCCTCCCCCCACATCATTCCTCCCCGACTTCCACATCATTCACCCCGACTTCCACATCATTCACCCCGACTTCCACATCATTCCTCCCGACTTCCACATCATTCACCCCAACTTCCACATCATTCACCCCGACTTCCACATCATTCACTCCGACTTCCACATCATTCACCCCGACTTCCACATCATTCCTCCCGACTTCCACATTATTCACCCTGACTTCCACATCATTCACCCCGACTTCCACATCATTCACCCCGACTTCCACATCATTCACCCCGACTTCCACATCATTCACCATGCATTCTGCACCAGCCACTCTCATTCCCTTCCCACCCCCCATCATCATCCAATCCATCCCTCACTCCACCCCTCGGTGTCTGCCGACCTCCATCCACAGTTCTGCCACGCCGGGGAAGAGGGGTTGGCACCACCATACACGCTGGTCCAGCACCCTCCGCTCCCTTCACTACACTAGGAGCAACAATAGGTGCAGACACAGACTTCACAACCACACTTTCTAACACTGACTGGGAGACCACAGAATGGGGGGACACTGACACCACAGACTGGGGGGACACCGACACCACAGACTGGGGGACACCGACACCACAGACTGGGGGGACACTGACACCACAGACTGGGGGGACACCGACACCACAGACTGGGGGACACCGACACCACAGACTGGGGGGACACTGACACCAGAGACTGGGGGGACACCGACACCACAGACTGGGGGACACCGACACCACAGACTGGGGGGACACTGACACCAGAGACTGGGGGACACACCGACACCACAGACTGGGGGGACACCGACACCACAGACTGGGGGGACACTGACACCAGAGACTGGGGGGACACTGACACCACAGACTGGGGGGACACCGACACCACAGACTGGGGGGACACTGACACCAGAGACTGGGGGGACACTGACACCAGAGACTGGGGGGACACCGACACCAGAGACTGGGGGACACTGACACCACAGGCTGGGGGGACACCGACACCACAGACTGGGGGACACCGACACCACAGACTGGGGGACACTGACACCAGAGACTGGGGGGAGACCGACACCACAGACTGGGGGGACACCGACACCACAGACTAGGGGGACACCGACACCACAGACTGAGGGACACTGACACCACAGACTGGGGGGACACCGACACCACAGACTGACACCACAGACTGAGGGACACCGACACCACAGACTGACACCACAGACTGGGGGGACACGGACACCACAGACTGGGGGGACACCAACACCACAGACTGGGGGGACACCGACACCACAGACTGGGGGGACACCGACATCACAGACTGGGGGGACACTGACACCAGAGACTGGGGGGACACTGACACCACAGACTGGGGGGACACTGACACCAGAGACTGGGGGGACACTGACACCACAGACTGGGGGGAGACTGACACCACAGACTGACACCGCAGACTGGGGGGACACTGACACCACAGACTGGGGGGACACCGACACCACAGACTGACACCACAGACTGGGGGGACACCGAAACCACAGACTGGGGGGACACTGACACCAGAGACTGGGGGGACACTGACACCACAGACTGGGGGGACACTGACACCACAGACTGGGGGGACACTGACACCACAGACGGCCTCACAGACACAGATTCTGATGGGACAGAGACACTAGAATCACTGGGTACAACCTCCGCCAACCCAGACTCTTCTCTATCCAGATGGAAGAATTCCTCCACCAGCTCTGGCTTACTGTGCAAAGCCTCAGGGCACCGGCTATAAGGGTGACCAACCTTATCACATAGGTTACATTTAATGATGTTACAGTCCCTCGCCAGATGCCCCAGTTCCTGACACAAAGAGCACTTCTGTTCTGGACATTTAGAGGAGAAATGTCCACATTTATGGCACAGCTTAGGTTGACCAGGGTAGAAGACGGTAATTCTATCTCTACCAATAAAGGTAGAGGAGGGAAAATGCTGGACCACATTCCCACACACTCTCGACCTCATTGACACCGACCACCCACCCGTCCAGATTCCTCCATCATCCACACCGACCACCCACCCGTCCAGATTCCTCCATCATCCACACCGACCACCCACCCGTCCAGATTCCACCATCATCCACACTGACCGCCCACCCATCCAGATTCCTCCATCATCCACACCGACCACCCAACCGTCCAGATTCCTCCATCATCCACACCGACCACCCACCCGTCCAAATTCCTCCATCATCTACACCGACCACCCACCCGTCCAGATTCCTCCATCATCCACACCGACCACCCACCCATCCAGATTCCACCATCATCCACACTGACCGCCCACCCATCCAGATTCCTCCATCATCCACACCGACCACCCAACCGTCCAGATTCCTCCATCATCCACACCGACCACCCACCCGTCCAGATTCCTCCATCATCTACACCGACCACCCACCCGTCCAGATTCCTCCATCATCCACACCGACCACCCACCCGTCCAGATTCCTCCATCATCCACACCGACCACCCACCCGTCCAGATTCCTCCATCATCCACACCGACCACCCACCCGTCCAGATTCCTCCATCATCCACACCGACCACGCACCCGTCCAGATTCCTCCATCATCCACACCGACCACCCACCCGTCCAGATTCCTCCATCATCCACACCGACCACCCACCCGTCCAGATTCCTCCATCATCCACACCGACCACCCACCCGTCCAGATTCCTCCATCATCCACACCAACCACCCACCCGTCCAGATTCCTCCATCATCCACACCGACCACCCACCCGTCCAGATTCCTCCATCATCCACACCGACCACCCACCCGTCCAGATTACTCCATCATCCACACCGACCACCCACCCGTCCAGATTCCTCCATCATCCACACCGACTACCCAACCGTCCAGATTCCTCCATCATCCACACCGACCACCCAACCGTCCAGATTCCTCCATCATCCACACCGACCACCCACCCGTCCAGATTCCTCCATCATCCACACCGACCACCCACCCGTCCAGATTCCTCCATCATCCACACCGACCACCCACCCGTCCAGATTCCTCCATCATCCACACCGACCACCCACCCGTCCAGATTCCTCCATCATCCACACCGACCACCCACCCGTCCAGATTCCTCCATCATCCACACCGACCACCCACCCGTCCAGATTCCTCCATCATCCACAATCTTTTTTAGGGGACACAACGTTTCACCAAACCTCAACCAGACCCATAAATCCTCGGGGGGGTATAGACTCATTCCTTGCCAGGATAGTCACATTCTTAATCAAGGGCTGACGTGAGACAACTTTGGGGACAAGCCCCTCCCAGTCCGGCTGGCCCCTATATACATGCTCAAATCACTCCCAAAACAGATCCAGCGATTCTGGAAGCACAAATGACAAATCATATTCATAGGAACCAGCCGGACTGATAAGAGCAAAAATATCCTCCGCCTTACATCCAGTGTTGCCAACCTACCAGATTGAAATTTACTGACACAACACCCACAATTTACTGGCACCGCCACGTTTTTACTGACATATCCAAAAGTTAAAAAATAACAGTTTTAAGTGCAAATTTGAGTATTTAGGCTGCAAATACAATATTCAATTAGCAATATGATTTAAGGTAGATAATAAGGCAAAAAACATCTTTTTTATTTTATTTTCAATATAGTAAGTAAGAAGCTCAGGGACAGGGGAATGGAGGGCAAGAAATTAGAATGGGCGGCACATACACATAAAATTGACTCTCCTAGTGACACTGACAGATGATGAGACCTCACTGATACATCACATCCCAGTGACAGTCTCTCTCCAAGCCAATTGGTCCCTCCAGTCCACTCCATTCTAAACAGCACTGATGGTCCCGGTCCCAGCCTGCCTTGCTCCCATACCGAAGACCGGCACATGAGGCTCTGGCCGATACGGCTTGGCTCCATTGCACTAGGACATCACACAAGAGCCTCCACCAGAGCCGCCTGATCACACTGTAACAGGCACTCGGATGGTCTCAGCCAGCTCCGGACCAAGCCGAGTGTCACAGCCATATTTTTTACTGGCAACCTTTTACTTTTACTGGCATTTACTGGCAGGAGAAGATTGCCTGTTTTTTACTGGCTGCCAGTAAAAATGCTGACGGTTGGCAACACTGCTTACATCCCATGGCTAGGATCTTATCCACGACCACCCTCCTGATAGGTGGAATATCTCCTCCCTCCCACCTGAGCTGTACCACATTCCTGCGTTTAATGGAAAAAGGTGCGTTCGGTGAAAGTCGCACAACTGGCTCCCTTCCACCAGCAGCAGCATGACTTTGTCCGGACACAGCCCTAGCATAGTTCAGAACTGGGACAGATGACACATTTACTCGCTGCATAGGAACCTCTGAAATCTGACTTGGTAAATTACCCACCACCTGATCCTCCCTCCTCCCCTCCAGCACAACAGTCCCGCTCACCATAGTCCCAGAAGTACCAC
This sequence comes from Rana muscosa, assembly GCA_029206835.1. Taxonomy (NCBI): domain Eukaryota; kingdom Metazoa; phylum Chordata; class Amphibia; order Anura; family Ranidae; genus Rana; species Rana muscosa. The sequence continues at coordinate 4,784,336 of CM055117.1, read as the reverse complement.
AGATACCAGCAGTCCCGTCATCAAGTAAGGTCTTCTGTTTAGAAAAAACACCAGCTGTTTCAGCGTTCATACAGCCCTCCTGCTCTGCAGATTCAATATTCATGCGACATTCCTGCTCTGCACTGTTAATGTCCATGTGGGGCTCCTCACAGCCAGCAGAAACTTCTCTGTCTGGATACATGCCATCTCTTCCTGCATTCCCATGATCTTCATCTGATGAGTCGGTGCCACCCAAGGGAAAGTCCATTTTCTGTAATGGCCAGCAGCAATCCACCATTTTCCTCAACCTCCTCCTGAGATGATCCAGGCCACTGGGGAGGGAGGGGGGCAGATACTGACTCAGGTGCAACAGATCCTGAGACAGGGGTAGTACTGGGGCCACCATGTGAAGCCACTTCCTTACCCCCCATCCATACTGTCACCTTTGCTGTGGCATCCACCCTCTGGCTGGTACTGGTACAGGCACTCTCCTTCATCTGTTGGAATCTCTCCTCATTCTCACACTTTTCTCTGAACCAGGGATGAGCCGAACACCCCCCTGTTCGGTTCGCACCAGAACCTGCGAACAGACAAAATGTTCGTGTGAAATTTAGAACCCTATTAAATACAATGGACTCGAACGTTCGAAATCTAAAGTGTTAATTATAAAGGCTAATATGCAAGTTATTGTCCTAAAAAGTGTTTGGGGACCCGGGTCCTGCCCCAGGAGACATGTATCAATGCAAAAAAAAGTTTTAAAAACGGCCGTTTTTTCGGGAGCAGTGATTTTAATAATGCTTAAAATGAAAAAATAAAAGTGAAATTTTCCTTTAAATTTCGTACCTGGGGGGTGTGTATGATATGCCTGTAAAGTGGCGCATGTTTCCCGTGCTTAGAACTGTCCCTGCACAAAGTGTCATTTCTGAAGGAAAAAAAGTCATTTAAAACTGACTCGCGGCTATTAATGAATTGTCGGCTCCCGGCAATACATACAAGTCATTGATAAAAAAAAAAAAAAAAGCGTGGGAGTTCCCCAGAATTCAATTACCAGGCCCTTTAGATCTGGCATGGATTTTAAGGGGAACTCCACCCCAAATTAAAAAAAAAATGGCGTGGAGTCCCCCTAAAAATCCATACCAGACCCCTTATCCGAGCACGCAACCTGGCCGGCCGCAGAGAAAAAGGGGGGGACGAGAGAGCGGCCCCCCCTCCCTCCTGAACCGTACCAGGCCACATGCCCTCAACATGGGGAGGATGTCCCCATGTTGATGGGGACAAGGGCCTCATCCCCACAACCCTTGCCCGGTGGTTGTGGGGGTCTGCGGGCGGGGGGCTTATCGGAATCTGGAAGACCCCTTTAACAAAGGGGACCCCCAGATCCCGCCCCCCCTATGTGAATTGGTAAGGGGTACATTGTACCCCTACCATTTCACAAAGAAAGCGTAAAAAAATGTTTAAAAAAACACACAAACACCTTGAAAAAGTCCTTTATTTAAAAAAAAAAAAAAAAACATTCCAGCGGTGAAATCCAGTGTCCCGCGGCGATCCCGATGTCCAGCGCTGTCCGTCATTGGTTGTGCCTGAGCGGACCTGATGGGGAACTCCCTCTCAGTATTTTAAATGTATAGACCCGCCCCTTCTAAAGTTCCCCATCAGGTCCGCCCCCTCGGTATGTCGGACCCGCCTACGTCATTGGCCTGAGCGGGAAACTTCCTTCACTGTGTAATTTAAATTTACATAGTGAAGGAAGTTTCCCCGCTCAGGCCAATGACGTAGGCGGGTCCGACATACCGAGGGGGCGGACCTGATGGGGAACTGCTCTCACTTTGGTAATACATGTATAGACCCGCCCCTTCTCATGTTCCGCATCTGGTCCGCTGAGCGGACCTGATGGGGAACTTTAGAAGGGGCGGGTCTATACATTTAAAACACTGAGGAGGAAGTTCCCCATCAGGTCCGCTCAGGCACAACCAATGAAGGACAGCGCTGGACATCGGGATCGCCGCGGGACACTGGATTTCACCGCTGGAATGTTGTTTTTTTTTTTTTTTTAAATAAAGGACTTTTTCAAGGTGTTTGTGTCTTTTTTTTAAAAAAAATTACGCTTTCTTCGTGAAATGGTAGGGGTACAATGTACCCCTTACCAATTCACATAGGGGGGGCCGGGATCTGGGGGTCCCCTTTGTTAAAGGGGTCTTCCAGATTCCGATAAGCCCCCCGCCCGCAGACCCCCACAACCACCGGGCAAGGGTTGTGGGGATGAGGCCCTTGTCCCCATCAACATGGGGACATCCTCCCCATGTTGAGGGCATGTGGCCTGGTACGGTTCAGGAGGGAGGGGGGGCCGCTCTCTCGTCCCCCCCCTTTTCCCCTGCGGCCGGCCAGGTTGCGTGCTCGGATAAGGGGTCTGGTATGGATTTTTAGGGGGACTCCACGCCATTTTTTTTTAAATTTGGGGTGGAGTTCCCCTTAAAATCCATGCCAGATCTGAAGGGCCTGGAATGGATATTTGGGGGAACCCCACGTCAATTTTTTTTTAAATTTGCGGCGGGGTTTCCCTTAATATCCATTCCAGACCTGAAGGGCCTGGTAATTGAATTCTGGGGAACCCCCACGCTTTTTTTTTTTTTTTTATCAATGACTTTTGTATGTATTGCCGGGAGCCGACAATTCATTAATAGCCGCGCGTCAGTTTTAAATGACTTTTTTTCTTTCAGAAATTACACTTTGTGCAGGGACAGTTCTAAGCACGGGAAACATGCGCCACTTTACATGCATATCATACACACCCCCCAGGTACGAAATTTAAAGGAATATTTCACTTTTATTTTTTCATTTTAAGCATTATTAAAATCACTGCTCCCGAAAAAAACGCCGTTTTTAAAACTTCTTTTTGCATTGATACATGTCCCCTGGGGCAGGACCCGGGTCCCCAAACACTTTTTAGGACAATAACTTGCATATAAGCCTTTATAATTAGCACTTTAGATTTCTCCCATAGATTTTTCGAATTTGCCGCGAACACCCCAATTTGTTCGCTGTTCGGCGAACGGGCGAACAGGCAATGTTCGAGTCGAACATGAGTTTGACTCGAACTTGAAGCTCATCCCTACTCTGAACACACCGCTGCTTTCCTTCAGAGGGGCGACCAACTTCTCCTGCTTTTTCAATGCCTCCTCCAGAGACTTCAGCTTGGATACTTCCCTCTTACTGTTTCCAGACTTACTGTGCAGGGATTTCTTTTTCCTGAGATCTTCTTTCATGACAGCAAGTTTCTGTTCCTCCTTAGCAATGCGGCGAAGTCTGTTCACCACTTTATTCTGGAAGACTGGTAAGGACTCCTCTTGCATAGGGACAGGCCCAGGATCCATTGCAGCCTGAGCACATGGTGTAGGCCTCAGTGCCTCTGGGGAGCCTCCACCTTCGTCTCTCCCGACAAGGTCCATGCTTGCCTGCAGGAGAGGCCGCAGGATTGCTTACTACTTCCCTCAGCTGAGATCACAGGAGAGTGGGCCAACAGCACTGCGGTATATGTCAGAGCTATACAAATGTATAATAATAATAATAATAATAATAATAATAATAATAATAATAATAGTGTGTGACTGTGGGGGAGGGGATATTAGAGTGTAACTTTTTGTTTATTAAAAATCTTACAGACATAATAAAAACATATTTAAATATATACAAAATATACAGTATCTCACAAAAGTAAGTACACCCCTCAGTCACATTTGTGTAAATATTTTCTTGTATCTTTTCATGTGACAACACTGAAGAAATTACACTTTGCTACAATGTAAAGTAGTGAGTGTACAGCTTGTATAACGGTGTAAATTTGCTGTCCCCTCAAAATAACTCAACACACAGCCATTAATGTCTAAACCGCTGGCAACAAAAGTGAGTACACCCCTAAGTGAAAATATCCAAATTGGGCCCAAAGTGTCAATATTTTGTGTGGCCGCCATTATTTTCCAGCACTGCCTTAACCCTCTTAGGCATGGAGGTCACCAGAGCTTCACAGGTTGCCACTGGAGTTCTCTTCCCCTCCTCCATGATGACATCACAGAGCTGGTGGATGTTAGAGACCTTGCGCTCGTCCACCTTCCGTTGAGGTTTAGATCTGGAGACATGCTTGGCCAGTCCATCACCTTTACCCTCAGCTTCTTTAGCAAGGCAGTGGTGTGTTTGGGGTGGTTATCATGTTGGAATACTGCCCTGCGGTCCAGTCTCTGAAGGGAGGGGATCATGCTTTGCTTCAGTATGTCACAGTACATGTTGCCATTCATGGTCCCCTCAATGATCTGTAGCCCCCCAGTGCCGGCAGCACTCATGCAGCCCCAGACCGTGACACTCCCACCACCATGCCTGACTGTAGGGAAGACACACTTGTCTTTGTCCTCCTCACCTGGTTGCCGTCACACACGCCTGACACCATCTGACACCAAATAAGTTTATCTTGGTCTCATCAGACCACAGGACATGGTTCCAGTAATCCATGTCCTTAGTCTGCTTGTCTTCAGCAAACTGTTTGCGGCTCTTTCTTGTGCATCATCTTTAGAAGAGGCTTCCTTCTGGGACGACAGCCATGCAGACCAATTTGATGCAGTGTGCGGCGTATGGTCTGAGCACTGACAGGCTGACCCCCCACCCCTTCAACCTCTGCAGCAATGCTGGCAGCACTCATACGTCTATTTCCCAAAGACAACCTCTGGATATGACGCTGAGCACATGACCTCAACTTCTTTGGTGGACCATGGCGAGGCCTGTTCTGAGGGGAACCCGTCCTGTTATACTGCTGGATGGTCTTGGCCACCGTGCTGCAGCTCAGTTTCAGGGTCTTGGCAATCTTCTTATAGCCTCGGCCATCTTTATGTAGAGCAACAATTCTTTTCTTCAGATCCTCAGAGAGTTCTTTGCCATGAGGTGCCATGCTGTACTTCCAGTGACCAGTATGAGAGAGTGAGAGCGATAACACCAAATTTATCACACCTGCTCCCCATTCACACCTGAGACTAACTAGTCACATGACACCAGGGAGGGAAAATGGCTAATTGGGCCCAATTTGAACATTTTAACTTAGGGGTGTCCTCACTTTTGTTGCCAGCTTTTAAGACATTAATGGCTGTGTGTTGAGTTATTTTGAGGGGAGAGGAAATTTACACCGTTATACAAGCTGTACACTCCTCCCCCCCTGTGTACACTCCTCCCCCCCTGTGTACACTCCTCCCCCTGTGTACACTCACTACTTTACATTGTAGCAAAGTGTCATTTCTTCAGTGTTGTCACATGAAAAGATCCAAGAAAAGATTTACAGAAATGTGACTGAGGGGGTGTACTTATTTTTGTGAGATACAGTAAGTGCCATGTCAGGGGAAGCTCATGGTGAGATAACACTCATATATTACTTAGCAGATATATGACATGGTGAGATCTACGTGACACATATGGCAGCTGCTACACACAGGCGAGGTGATGTTATATACACGGCGTTGTGGTGCGCTCTTCCTGGAATTGAGGGCAGCAGCTCTGCACTTTAAGCGAAGACAATAAAAACGTGTCAAACCTTCTACACTGCAAACAACTTCCTGCGTTCTGCAGAGAGGAAATACAAGGTGACAACAGCAACAAGAGTGGGGGGGGGAATGAGGGGGTGCAGAGAGCAATATGACTGGGGAGGGAGGAGAAGAATACACAGAACTTTTGTACATGAGATTCGCTGAGGGAGAGAAAAGATAAACATTTTATGTTAAGTATCATTTTCCCCATTTAATATGACGCTAAACTTATGATTCTGTAAAACAAAAAACAAAAATGTAAAGTGTAAAAATATTACTGGTTAAAAGAACAGAAACAGAGAAAATAATAGTAAAAGGAATAAGGGGAAGAAGAAGTTCATTAGAGCTATTTATGGTAAAAAATACGTGTTAAATAGGGTTAAAAAAAAAATGTATTTAACCTCTTCAGCCCCGGAAGAATTTACCCCCCTTCCTGACCAGAGCACTTTTTGCGATTCGGCACTGCGCCGCTTTAAGGCTGCATTCACACCTGAGCGTTTTGTAGCCCTAAGCCTGAAGCTACAAAACGCTAAAGGGGGAAAAAATCCATTATTCTCTATGGAGACGGTTCACATCTCCACTCCAAAACGCCTGAAGCTCAAACAAGTTCCGGACCCTTTTTTGTCGCGCGTATTGGGCAGATTTGGGCGTTTTAGGAGTCATAGAATGGAATGGAAATGCCTGATTCAAGCGTCTAGCGCGACAAAGAGCGTTTGCGACGGGCGCAAATTCGCGCGACAAAACGACGGTAAAAACATCGGTAAAAACGCTTGAAACGCTACGCTCAGGTGTGAATGCGGTCTTACTGACAATTGCGCGGTCGTGCGACGCTGTACCCAAACAAACTTGATGTCCTTTTTTTTCCCCATAAATAGAGCTTTCTTTTGGTGGTATTTGATCACCTCTGCGGTTTTTATTTTTTGCGCTATAAACAAAAATAGAGCGACAATTTTGAAAAAAAAGCAATATTTCTTACTTTTTGCTATAATAAATATCCCCAAAAAAATATATAAAAAACAACAACTTTTTTCCTCAGTTTAGGGCGATACGTATTCTTCTACATATTTTTGGTAAAAAAAAATTGCAATAAGCGTTTATTGATTGGTTTGCGCAAAAGTTATAGCATCTACAAATTAGGGGATAGTTTTATGGCATTTTTATAAAAAAATATTTTTTACTAGTAATGGCGGCGATCAGCGATTTTTATCGTGACTGCGACATTATGGCGGACACATCGGACACTTTTGACGCTATTTTGGGACCATTGTCATTTATACAGCGATCAGTGCTATAAAAATGCATTGATTACTGTGTAAATGACACTGGCAGGGAAGGGGTTAACACTAGGGGGCAAGGAAGGGTGTCCTAGGGAGTGATTCTAACTGTGGGGGCGGGGCTTACTGTGACATGACACTGATCGCTGCTCCTGATGACAGGGTATAGTAGATCAGTGTCCTGTCACTAGGCAGAACAGGGAAATGGCTTGTTTACATAGGCATCCCCCCCGTTCTGCCATGTGACACGATCGCGGGACACCGGCAGACATCAAGTCCGCGGGTCCCGTGGGCACAGGTACGTTGCTTTGCCCACAGGAGCCATTCTGCCGACGTATATGTTCATTAGGCGGTCGACAAGCGGTTAATTGTCAGGTAGCTTTAACTGACATTATATACAAGTGAAAGCTCACCCCTTTGTTCTGCAGATGAATTAAACAGAGTACATTAGATACAAAAGTAACAATGTTACTCTGTATCTACTTTTATATGTTTATAAACAATGTAACTTTGTATCTCTCTGTCGGAGGGGGGCTGCGCTGATAAACAATCAGCACAGACCCCCCCTGTCAGGAGACCAGCCGATCGGCTCTCCTCTACTCATGTCTGTCAGACGCAAGTGAGGAAAAGACGATAAACGGCTCTCACACTGTGATCAGCCGTGATTGGACACGGCTGATCACGTGGTAAAGAGCCTTTACTGAGATCGGGGGAAGCGGTGTGTCAGACTGACATGCCGCACCACCGATTGCCGCGATGCATGCCCCCACGGGTGCGCGGCGGCTGTTATCCTGCTGGATGTCATATGCAGGGCCGCCATCAGGGGGGTACAGGCAGTACACCTGTAAGGGACCCGGATGGCAACCCCCCTTTTATTTATTTATTTATTTATTTTTGTTGTAAGAGGTCCAGAGGTCCCCAGAGGCCCCGGGTGGAAACCCCCTTTTTTTTTTTATAAATTTTTTATTGTTTATTTTTTTTTTATAAATTTTATTTTATTTTTATTTATTTTTGTTGTAAGGGGTCCGGAGGTCCCCAGAGGCCCCGGGTGGAAACCCCCTTTTTTTTTATACATTTTTTATTGTTTATTTTTTTTTTATAAATTTTATTTTATTTTTATTTATTTTTGTTGTAAGGGGTCCAAAGGTCCCCAGAGGCCCCGGGTGGAAACCCCCTTTTTTTTTAATAAATTTTTTATTGTTTATTTTTTTTTTTATAAATTTTATTTTATTTTTATTTATTTTTGTTGTAAGGGGTCCGGAGGTCCCCAGAGGCCCCGGGTGGAAACCCCCTTTTTTTTTATACATTTTTTATTGTTTATTTTTTTTTTTATAAATTTTATTTTATTTTTATTTATTTTTGTTGTAAGGGGTCCAAAGGTCCCCAGAGGCCCCGGGTGGAAACCCCCTTTTTTTTTAATAAATTTTTTATTGTTTATTTTTTTTTTTATAAATTTTATTTTATTTTTATTTATTTTTGTTGTAAGGGGTCCAGAGGTCCCCAGAGGCCCCGGGTGGAAACCCCCTTTTTTTTTTTTTATAAATTTTTTATTGTTTATTTTTTTTTATAAATTTTATTTTATTTTTATTTATTTTTTGTAAGGGGCCCGGAGGTCCCCAGGGACCTGGATGGCAACCCCCCCTTTTTTTTTGTTCTTTTGTTGTTGTTTTTTTGTTCGTCAGCACCCAAAGCCCTCCCGACCTTAATTCGCGGCGGCAGCACCCCCGGCTTCTCAATTAGTGGCACCCCCGCCTCTCAATTTGCGGTGGCGGCACCTCCCCCCCCCCCCCCCCGCTTCTCCTCTGCTCCAGGGGGCCCATGCCTGAAGCTGTGTAAGGGGCCCCAAAATTCCTGATGGCGACCCTGGTCATATGACGCCCAGTTAGGATAACTGACTGATAACTGAATCACTGCCCGGGCGTCATTCTGCTGTAGGCCGGGCGGGAAGTGGTTAAAGTGATTGGAAATGATCACCTTGTAAAACAACCCATTCAGTTTATAATAGAAATGAAAGGCAAAACATTTATTTATCGATATGAATTTTTTTTTTATAAATACCCTTTTTCCCTTTTTTATAAACAATTACATTCCCTCTGTTCTCAGCTGCATAAGAGCTGGGGGGAGGAGAAACAACAAAACACTGAACTTCCTAGTGAATGGCTGTGCAGGGGGGGTAAGCATGTCAGGACAATTGGAGGGGAGCAGGCTGAATTCCCAGCACAGCTAGAGAACTGACCATGCCGTGCTCTCCTGCCTAGTGTGGTCAGTTTTTAATAGGAAAGCAGAGGAACTGTCAGGATCACCAGAGATTCCACACAAGGGAAGCAATACAAAGAGAAAAGGAGACTTGGTCATACAGTCACACAGTACAGCAGCCACATATCAGGAAGATGAAATGTTGGGTTCACATTAAACATGTGTAATTCGTTTCGGTCTGAATATAAATTCTGGTGTATTTTTGGTTATTCGGAGATTCGGATGTATCAGAATCTCTAAATGAAATAGTAAGGAATTTTGTTAAAATTTGTTGAATTTCGTTTTGTTTATTCATTTTCTAACAAATTCCAAACTTTCGGAAGTATTCAAATTTAGTTTGGTTAAAAAATGATCAACTGATTTGAATTCTGTGTGAAGAATATCTGGGGAAGCCGGCCGCCGCGTCCTTAACGACCAGTGACTCATCAGCTGTAAGCGGGCTTCCCCGCTGACACATGAATGTAAACAAAAGAATGCCGGTGTTCTGCCGAGCTGGTTCCGCCTATCGATATGGTTCCCTCATGACTGCACAGGTGCAATCTGAGGCGACGGAATTCTCCGAGCGTGAACAGCTGTAGACGCGCTCGCTCCCGATGCTAAGGGAACCAGCTCGATAAGAAAGCGGCGGGGGCGGAGACTGGGGCACGCCGCTCTATAGGGCGGCATTAAACAAGTTGATGGCCGGGTGACACGCTGCTCTGTACAGCAAGGGGCGGATGAGTGAGTGTGCGCTCCCTGCAATGTTAGACGGCAATTACAACACTTGTCCTATAGAGCGGCGTGTCACAGTGTCCGCCCCTGCCCCTTGCGCCCGCTCATGAACATTTTAAAAAATACAGAGTGACATGTCACCCGGCCATTAACCTGTTTAATGCCGCCCTAGAGAGCGGCGTGTCCCAGTCTCCGCCCCCGCCGCTTTCTGCGCGGCGTGTATCCTCGGGAGCGAGCGCGTCTACAGCTGACGAACAGCTGTAGATGTTCGTAGATTTCCGTGTGTTCCGAGTGCGCATGCGCAGTCGAGCTCGGAACCATATTGATAGGGGAACTAGGTTGACAAGACACCGGCAATGAAAAATTCTGCAAAAAAAAAAAAACAGCCCCCCCCCCCCAATCTATACCAGGCCCTTCGGGTCTATTATGGGTTTTGAAGGGGAACCTCATGCCAAAATAAAAAAATAAAAAACGCGTGGGGTCCCCCCCAAAATCCATACCAGGCCCTTATCTGAGCATGCAGCCTGGCAGGCCAGAAAAGGGGGGGGGGGTGGTGAGCGAGTGACCCCCCCTCCTGAACCATATCAGGCCACATGCCCTCAACTTTGGGAGGGGGAGCATTGACCCCCCCCCGGCCCCAAAGCATCACAACCCTAGGCTGGGGGGGGGGGGGCTCTGCAACTAAAGCATCCAGCTATTCTTCACACAGAATTCAAATCAATCAATCATTTTTCAACCAATCTGAATTTGAATCGTTAAGAAAATTTGGAATTCGTTAGAAAATGAATAAACAAATCCAAATGAAGAGAAAGGAAATTTCCGAAACAAATCAACAAAACAAAATTAGTAACATTGTAAATCTATCCGAAACGAAACAAATGTTTCCTCTCTGCACATCTCTATGGAGCCGTCTGTAGGTCACGGAAATGTCTTCCCCCACCCTGGAACCATTTATGAAGTGACCATTAATGACAGGGACTCTAGAAGTTCTATGAAGCCCCCCCCCCCCCCCCCCCCCCGGGTTACATAAGGTCTACGGCGTCTCTGCATTTCTCTGAGTTTGACTGATTTTGCCAAATTTGATGACTATCATGACCACTTCTCACAGTCAGGAGAGTTACCTCTGACCGCTTGGATATCGCCTTGTGAACTTTGGAGTAATTGAGGGTGACATTGTGTTTAGCACCCCCCCCACCCCCCCATTCTCCCCCCATGGGTTGTGGTTCATCAGACCTCATTCATCACACTGGAGCTCTTCTGATAAATGATAATGTCGCAGTAACATTGTGTCATGGTAACAAAGTTACTAGTCGTTATCATTAAAGCCGCACTAAACCCCAAAAATCTCATATATTGCAGCTCACCAATCATTGGATGTTCTGACTGCATTAGTTTTCTTTTTTTTTAACCATTTGCTGCCAGGAAGACGTCTTTGGACATCCTCGGGTTTTAGTGGATATACTGAGGTGACGCCAGACCGATCTGTGTCTGATCAGCTGCATTGGAAGCCAGAGGAGAGATTTGGGGTCTCATCAGGGGCGGTCCGTCCATTAACCACTTAACAGCCGCGCTATAGCTGAATGACGGCTACTGCGCGGCTCGATAAATCTGGGAGGGCGTACTATGACATCCTCCCAGAATCCCGCTCCTGCGCGCCCCCTGAACCATGCACATGGGAGTATCCGTGACCACCAGGTCCTCCGGACCCGGTGCATCACGGATCACAGTAAATGGGCGCTGACAGCGGTTGTTTACCACGTGATCGCTCCGTCAAATGAAGGAGCAATCACTTGTAAACAAACCGGCGTCATGTCCGATTCCTCTCTCCCCTCTCTGTACCGATCGCGGGTGCAGCAGTGCTGTGGGCTGGATCCATAGTGCCCACAGCGCTGATCTGTGCCCATTGCAGCACTCATCCACCCATCCATGCTCAGCAATACTCATTCATCCATCGATGCTCAGCCATCCCATCCACCCCCATCCATACTCAGCAATACCCAGCCACACTCACTCATACCCAGCCATACTCAGCAATACCCAGCCATACCCAGCCATACCCAGCAATACCCAGCCATACTCAGCCATGCCTAGCCATGCCCAGCCATACCCAGCAATACCCAGCCATACTCAGCCATACTCAGCAATACCCAGCAATACCAAGCCATACTCAGCAATACCCAGCCATACCCAGCCATACTCAGCAATACCCAGCCATACCCAGCCATACTCAGCAATACCCAGCCATACCCAGCCATACCCAGCCATACTAAGCCATACCCAGCCATACTCAGCCATACCCAGCCATACCCAGCCATACCCAGCAATGCCCAGCCATGCTCAGCAATACCCAGCCATACCCAGCCATACTCAGCCATACTCAGCCATACTCAGCCATACCCAGCCATACTCAGCCATACCCAGCCATACCCAGCCATACTCAGCCATACGTAGCCATACCCAGCCATACCCAGCCATACCCAGCCATACTCAGCAATACCCAGCCATACCTAGCCATACCCAGCCATACTCAGCCATACGTAGCCATACCCAGCCATACTCAGCAATACCCAGCCATACCCAGCCATACACAGCCATGCTCAGCCATACCCAGCCATACTCAGCAATACTCAGTGCTGTTGTAACACTGGTCCTCCTCCCAGGCCAACCAGGAAGCTGGTTTTAACACTGGTCACCCGATTGGCTGAAAGGACAGGCTATCCTATTGGATGCCTCGGAGGAGGAGGAAGGAGCCATGCGGCAGAAGTTGCCGTGATGCAGAGAGGACACAGGACACCTGCAACCATTTGCTTACATGACCCGAGATTCCCAGCCATGTTGATGTAGCACCCTGATGTTTAGGCAGGGTTGCTAGTAAATTTATCTGCCAAGTGCAGTTGCTAGGAAATCAATTGATTCCACCCTAATTCTGCAATTGCTGCACTTCTCTCTTCTGTCACTAGATGGCCCAGTATCTGGTGACATTGGATAAGACAATAGCATTGCAAGGGCAGATTAGGAATGAATGGGGTGTCTCAGCCAATGGGCAGGGATTTTCTTGGGTCCCTTGGCCTGCTGGGAGAGCCTATTTATTTGGGTGGAGTCAGGTGATCGGTGTTCTGTGCCACCTTGATGGCTGGCTGGGTGGACGTGTGTCGTGTTGCCCCGGGCTGAGCAGCGCAGGGTTGGGATTGCGGCTTGCAGTCCAACCAGAAGTGACGGTTCTGCCGGCCGGAGAACCTGTTGTGGTCGGAGGTAGAAGGGAAGATGTCGCCACTAAGGGACCATTCACCTTATTACCGGGGACCACTGTGAGAAGCTGAAGCAAGTACCAGAGCAGTAACGATGGTGAAGAAATTGGAAACTTCAGCAACTTCAGCAAGGTGTCAAGCCAGGGACCCAGCCAGCGGAGGTGACGCTTGCAGAGCAGCCTTGTGTGTCAAGCCAGGGACCGAGTAGGCCAGTGGGGTGATGCTTGAGGAGTATCTTGGATGCCAAGCTAGGGACCAGGCAGGGAAGCGGGGGGGGGGGGGTGACGCTTGAGGAAGATACTGAGTGAGATGGTTAGAAGAGCTCAGGGGATACATACAGTGGCAGTGGATCATCAAGTCTAGTGAGAGAGACTGGGAGCTCAGTTGAGTGAAGATCTACAAGAGGAGATTGTAGAGGAAGTAAAACTGCCATAGGGGACGGCGTGTCTACACATACAGATGTGGTGGCTGTCTGGATGCCTTTCCTTGCTTGGCTGTCTACCTATAGAAGTCTCAGAGTCTGCCAATTAACATTGCAACCACTTAAGGCCCTAAACCCTCTCTCCCACAGTTCTGTTTAAGAGACAAATCTCTTTGCATTCAAGAACTGTCTGGCGCCCATGAATCTATCTTGCATTACACTCACCATGCCTCTTAACCCACTCTACATAGAAGGATGTCAGCAGTCCCGTAACTCTGGAGGTTCTCATTAGACCAACGGGGACCCGGGACTTGGCTACATTAGCAAAGGGGCGGTGATAGTGGTGACAGGGGCGGTGATAGTGGTGACAGGGGTGGTGATAGTGGTGACAGGGGCGGTGATAGTGGTGACAGGGGCAGTGACAGTGGTGACAGGGGCGGTGACAGGGGCCGTGATAGTGGTGACAGGGGCCGTGATAGTGGTGACAGGGGCGGTGATAGTGGTGACAGGGGTGGTGATAGTGGTGACGGGGGCGGTGATAGTGGTGACGGGGGCGGTGATAGTGGTGACGGGGGCGGTGATAGTGGTGACAGGGGCGGTGATAGTGGTGACAGGGGCGGTGACAGTGGTGACAGGGGCGGTGACAGTGGTGACAGGGGCGGTGACAGTGGTGACAGGGGCGGTGATAGTGGTGACGGGGGCGGTGATAGTGGTGACAGGGGCGGTGATAGTGGTGACAGGGGCGGTGATAGTGGTGACAGGGGTGGTGATAGTGGTGACAGGGGCGGTGACAGTGGTGACAGGGGCGGTGATAGTGGTGACAGGGGCGGTGATAGTGGTGACAGGGGCCGTGATAGTGGTGACAGGGGCGGTGACAGTGGTGACAGGGGCGGTGATAGTGGTGACAGGGGCGGTGATAGTGGTGACAGGGGTGGTGACAGTGGTGACAGGGGCGGTGACAGTGGTGACGGGGCGGTGATAGTGGTGACGGGGGCGGTGATAGTGGTGACAGGGGCGGTGATAGTGGTGACAGGGGCGGTGATAGTGGTGACAGGGGCCGTGATAGTGGTGACAGGGGCGGTGACAGTGGTGACAGGGGCGGTGATAGCGGTGACAGGGGTGGTGACAATGCTGATAGGGGCGGTGACAGTGGTGACGGGGGCGGTGATAGTGGTGACGAGGGCCGTGATAGTGGTGACAGGGGCGGTGACAGTGGTGACAGGGGCGGTGATAGTGGTGACAGGGGCAGTGATAGTGGAGACAGGGGCGGTGACAGTGGTGACAGGGGCGGTGACAGTGGTGACAGGGGCGGTGATAGTGGTGACGGGTGCGGTGATAGTGGTGACAGGGGCGGTGATAGTGGCCGCTGTTCATATTTTGGCAGCGGCACTTGCTAACTAGCTCAGGGAGCTGTCATTTGGTGAGAAGTAGCGTCAGGATCAGTTGTGTAAGCCTGGTCCATCTGTTTTTTTTTTTCTTTCAGCCATTCGAGGGCATTGTGATTGATGATGGATTTACACTGATGGAAATTTTTGGGGGATTTTAATTGTTTTTAATAAAGGACTTTTTGTTGTCTTTATTTCTAGGTTACTTATTTTTTGTGAATGAGTAGTGGTACTATGTATAAGTGTAGTAATAATCTCGCGCCTTGTAAAAATTATATGAATAAGCTGCAATCCCCAAAATTTTCAAAAATATTAAAACCGTGTGTGAAAGTGATTATATGTGCTATCTAAGCAAATATGGTGGGGGCGCTACAAAATAGTAATGATATTTGAATAATATTAAATTATACTTAATAATGAGTGAAAATGATATTAAACACCAGCCAGCCTAAATAAACCGCAAACACTAGTCTGTATCTGTCCTATGACAATAGACAGCCTAGATGCACTTCTCTTACTCTGTAAGATAGCTAGCAAAACCTATCTACCAACCAGATTGTATTACATGTGAAAACAACAATTAATCAAACATGCAGTAATAGTGATGAAAAAAGTGTCCCAAGATATAAACCAAAATGGTCAAAAAAAAAAAAAAAACAACAAGTGATAGTCCATATGGTGCAACCATTGAATTGAATCCTGAATCACATCTAATTCCGGCATAAATAAGGAGAAGAAATTGCTTGAAGTAATAGCCTTCACCACCTTAATACAGGACACCCGATAGTGCTCGTGTAGAAAAATTGGCTGCTTACCAGATAATGTTGACTCTTTTAGTTAAAAAGGAGTCAAATGCGCTTTGTGCAAGTTCCACTTGCTAATATGGATAGTGGTATCAAAAGAGCAGACTTGGAGAATCCGGAATGCCGGAATTAGATGTGATTCAGGATTCAATTCAATGGTTGCACCATATGGACTATCACTTGTTGTTTTTTTTTTGACCATTTTGGTTTATATCTTGGGACACTTTTTTCATCACTATTACTGCATGTTTGATTAATTGTTGTTTTCACATGTAATACAATCTGGTTGGTAGATAGGTTTTGCTAGCTATCTTACAGAGTAAGAGAAGTGCATCTAGGCTGTCTATTGTCATAGGACAGATACAGACTAGTGTTTGCGGTTTATTTAGGCTGGCTGGTGTTTAATATCATTTTCACTCATTATTAAGTATAATTTAATATTATTCAAATATCATTACTATTTTGTAGCGCCCCCCACCATATTTGCTTAGATAGCACATATAATCACTTTCACACACGGTTTCAATATTTTTGAAAATTTTGGGGATTGCAGCTTATTCATATAATTTTTACAAGGCGCAAGATTATTACTACACTTATTTCTAGAGGTTCCACCATAAACTTTTTTCAATCTACGCAGCCATGGATGTATTTAACTTCATGAAGGGTCGACAGATTAATATTGAAGAAATCTTCCAGCAAACACCTAGCCCAAATTTGGATATGGAAAAAGGGTTTACACAACTCCAATATGACATGGAGAAACAAATTAGGCTATGGTGGGACATAGCCTCTTTTGAGATGTATATTGGAAAAAATCTTACTCCCCGGAGGCTAATGCCCCATACACACGATCGTTTTTCTTGCCATTTTTTTTCTTGCCGTTTTTCACGTCGTTTTTTTTTCATGTTTCCTCTCAAGCCTGTCTTGCGTACACACGATCATTTAAAAAAACGATCAAGCAAAGCGCAGTGACGTACAACACGTACGACGGCACTATAAAGGGGAAGTTCCGCTCAAATGGCGCCACCCTTCATGTTAGTAAAGTTTGTTGAGCAACGATTCGCGCTTTTCAGCCTCGTGCTTTTCAGTCCGTTACTGCGTGACGAATGTGCTATCTCCATTACGAACGCTAGTTTTACCAGAACGAGCGCTCCCGTCTCATACTTGATTCTGAGCATGCGCATTTTTTTTCACGTCGTTAAAGCATACACACTATCGTTTTTCACGTCGTTAAAAAAAACGACATGAAAAACGACGTGAAAAAAGAGAGCATGTTCGAAATTTTTAATGCCCGTTTTTCACATCGTTAAAAATGCTCTGGAGCCCACACACGATCGGTTTTAATGCCCATTTTTAAAAATGGCATTTTTAACGGCATGAAAAACGATCGTGTGTATGGGGCATAAGATGGGATGTTAATCCAACTGACAGTGCGGATAACTTAACTTTGTTAGATGAATGGTTTCAGTTTTTTAATGGCTGCGAACAAAAATTAATGCAGCTAATGATTAGGAGGCGCAAAGCCAAAAATATGGTGGTAGAAGCCAATATAGTTGATCTCAAAAATAGTATGGAGCCCTTCATGGGAACCAAAGAATATCTGGACAGGGCACAGAGCCTTCAGACTCACCTGGCCAAATATGATGGAGAGATCAAACAGAAAAAACTGAAAAAATACCAGAGAGATATCAAAGATTATGAAGATAACAAGGTATATAAATGGCAGGATGATTTGGATGTGGACAACTCCAAAGAATCTTCGTTGGATAGGGATACGGAAGTACACAATACGGTTGCACAGCTAACAAAAAATAAAAACAAGACACATACTCCAAAAAAATCCAAAGCTAAAGCCAATTCAAAGGGCCAAGCTACACAGGGCAATAGGGGGCATCCCCCACCACCTTATATGGGGGGCAACTACCCCCCATCCAATGACTATCATCCCACTTCCTATTCAGTACCCACTCATAATAGGTATGGACCATTGGATAATCGATCAAATGAGTATGGTTATCCTTATCAATATCAAGGACCCAACCATTACCCACCCAGACCCCCTAGGGGCAATTTTAGGGGCAACTATAGAGGGAGACCTACGCCCTATCAAAATAATTACCAACAGGGGGGGGGAATGGAGGGGATGGAAAGAGCCCTACAAAATTCCACCTACCACACCCCAATATTCCAAAGAATATTCAGAAAAAGAGGTAGAAGAGGGGGAACCAGAAAGAAAAAGACCAAGGGACAGTTAAATGAAGGAATATTTAATCTAGCAGGTGCATCATTTTCAGATAACGAATTACAGGTTTTATCACAAGGTTTAAAATTTGCACCTGATAAGAATCTTAACAAGTTTGAATTGTTCATTGATGTGGAAAAATATGTGAGGAAGCTCAATATTAAAAAAAAAATTGCGGTACATAGGGACTTATGTCCCCCCGCTGTGGAAACAGACACGTTTAAGCATAGTGGGTTTGAGAAACAATTCTATATTCAACCCCCAAAAGGGTACACACCACCATATAGAGGTGTTCAAGCATATGGTGCAGGATGAAATCAAGTCTTTAGAAATTAAAAAGGCCAGAACAAAACGGTCCCTAGTTGAGGGGATTAAGCAATTAGAAAAAAACAAAAACATAGTAGTCCGACCAGCGGACAAAGGGGGAGGGGTAGTTATACTTACCAAGGAAGACTACTATGGAGAAATCCAAAGGTTACTAAAGGACACCAGCACGTATAAACCACTAGCATCTAATCCACTGAATAAACTTAAAAATGAACTCCATAATTGGATTGACACAGGGGTCAATCAAAAGATTTTGGATGTAAAGGAAGCACAGTACCTTTTACCAAAAGTACCTCACACCCCGGTGCTCTATGTGGTACCAAAAATCCATAAGAATAAGGAGAAACCCCCAGGCCGCCCCATCATAAGTGGGATAGGTTCACTTTATTCCAGGGTAGGGGAATACCTGGACATGTTCCTGCAACCCTTGGTCATACAAGGCAAGTCGTATCTTAAGGACAGTCGTGAACTAATAAAATCCCTCTCTAAAATCCAGGTAACCAATGCTACCATTTTGGTTACAGTGGACATTGAGTCCCTTTATACAAACATTAGACAGGAGGATGCATTGGTCGCAGTTCAGGTTGCACTAACTGCAGACTCACAATTAAAAAAAGCTCAAATCAACTTCCTAGTTGAGGGCCTTAAAATTGCAATGGGGAACAATTACTTTTGGGCACAGGGGGTGTTCTATAATCAAATCACAGGGGTTGCAATGGGGGCTCGCTATGCCCCAAGTGTAGCCAATATGGTACTGAATAAGTGGGAGGGAGAAACCATTTATAAAGATAAACAATCATCTCTACTATACTATAAAAGGTACATTGACGATGTAGTGTTGTTGTGGGAGGGATCCCAGATTACACTACATAGCTTCCTACAAGATTTAAACTCCAATCAGTATGGATTGAGGTTCACGGCTGAGTTCAGCTTAACAACCATAAACTATTTGGATCTTACTTTGGTCAAACAAAATGATAGGATTGGCACTAGGACGTTCTTTAAGGCAACAGATAGGAACGCTTTCGTGCCAACTAACAGCTGTCACCATCCTCAATGGCTCGGGGCTATACCCAAGGGCCAGTTCATGCGTATCCGAAGGAATTGTGCTGAGGATAGCGACTACACCACACAGGCCACTATTCTCACAGATCGTTTTCGTGAGAAGGGGTATTGTGAGGTAGAACTGACCCGAGCCAAGAATGAAGTGGCAGTTATGGGCAGATATTCCCTTCTGGAGTCTAAAAAGAAAACTACTACAACAATGGGGATGATGCCACTCATTACAGGATTCAATAGACAATACAAAAGTATTGAAAAGATTTTTAAAAAGTTCTGGCCTATACTCCAAAAAGATAGAGATCTGGTATCGGTAATACCTCCCAAACCCCGATTTATTTACAGAAAGGCACCAGGCCTGAGAAACATTATTGCGCCTAATGTTCCAGATCCACCTGATAAACCTCCCACTTTTTTGGATGGTTCTGGATTTCATTACTGCACTAGATGCAAAGCTTGTCGTACCAAATTTCGACGAACTAAGAAATTAATTAAATTTAAATCACTAGTGACACAAGAAGAATTCAATATCAAACCCTTGATAACTTGCTATTCTAAACATGTGACATATGTATTGGAATGTCCCTGCTCTCTTCAGTATGTGGGGCGCACCACAAGAGAGCTTAGAATTAGAATCAACGAGCATGTAGCCAACATAGCCAAGGGTTTTCCTAACCACAGTGTGTCGCGTCATTTTCTCCAATATCACAATAGAGACCATCGTCAGCTGGTGTTTTATGGTATTGATAGGGTCACACACAACTGGAGAGGGACAGACCTCACCAAGGCCGTTTCCCAGAATGAGATCCAGTGGCTGTATAGATTGTCCACAATGCAGCCACTGGGCCTCAATATAGATTTGGATTTAAATTGCTTCCTCACTAATGATTAAATATAGATCCCAATAACTTGCTACGATATATTGGAGGTGTAGAGATTATTCTAATTTACTTTTCATTTTAATATTTTATTATTTTGTTATCCAATATCTTTACCCTGTTTTTGTTGCATTATTATACATCTACTATATCATCCATTACTAGTTCTGGCTAGTGTGGTATTATATTTGTCCACTAGGGGACGCGAGTAACGTTCACCATTCAATAATGTACATTGATAGGGTTTTAGTATGAGCATTCAAATAATGTTTTAATATGAGCCATTATATAAGCTGGATATAGGGAATGGATTGTGTTTTGTAATATATATTATAACATGAGTGATAGATTTCCTAGATTCTAACGCTGCTGTGTTTACCATTGGTGGAGAGACGGCATTGAGGCTGAATCCTGGTCCGGTAACTCCTCCCCCAATTTTGATTGACAACCGCATTTAATAGTCAGAACTTACGTAGTCTAGCACGCTTCCTGACGACGTGCTTTCACGAAACAGCTGTCGAGGCGCTAGACTACGATCTGACAATACTTCCGGTCCTGCTGGTCCATCGTTTGCCATAGGTGGAACGCACTCCGGTTCACCTCTCCACGGGTACTAGCCCCAACTAGTCCACGCTTTCCAGCCTCAGTGCCGGGCTCAAGGCACTAACCAAGTAAGGGGGCATTTGGCTATGTTTAATTTAAAGTTTTTAATAAAACGGCATTACACTATTATCCGTTCCATTTCTTTCTTGTGGTCCGCATGCTTCATCTGAGTCCCCGGGAGGCAGGGATTCTCCAAGTCTGCTCTTTTGACACCATTATCCATATTAGCAAGTGGAACTTGCACAAAGCGCATTTGACTCCTTTTTAACTAAAAGAGTCAACATTATCTGGTAAGCAGCCAATTTTTCTACACGAGCACTATCGGGTGTCCTGTATTAAGGTGGTGAAGGCTATTACTTCAAGCAATTTCTTCTCCTTATTTATGCCGGAATTAGAAGTGGTACTATGTACCTCACTTATGTAAGGGGAAGGTAGTGTCTGGTAGGCCTCCTAATTTTTAAAGAGGGTTTCCAGATTCCAATAAGCCCCCACAGTCACCTGGCCAAG
Source organism: Rana muscosa (assembly GCA_029206835.1). Lineage (NCBI taxonomy): Eukaryota > Metazoa > Chordata > Amphibia > Anura > Ranidae > Rana > Rana muscosa. Next base: position 4,763,082 of record CM055117.1, on the reverse strand, counting down.
GTTGGGGGGGAAGAAACTCTTTTCCTTATACTGCTTCATGGTCCCCATGAACAGTGGGTTCCATTCTACCTACACTAGTGTAGATGTTAGTAAGGAATGTCCTCTATTGGAAATACGTTTCATTTTGAATATCCTGCATTACCCCAAACCTTCCCCCCGCCCTGCCCTCCCAAGTTTCTACTAGCAAACAAACTTTCAAAAGACAACCCCTAGACTGATTAATGATCTTGGAGTGAATGGACTGTTGCTGCTGTGTTCTAGGGATGAGCATAAGTTTGACTCGAACATCGGGTGTTTGCCCGTTCACATTATGGGACGTTTGCGGCAAATTTGAGCGAGATCGCAGTGCATTGCTGTATGATGATTGGCCAAAGCATGCACCTGAAGTGCATGCGTTGGCCAATCCCAGTGCCCTCTGCTAAGAGAGCCATAATTGTCCAAAGGTGGTGCAGCGGTTCTTGAGCAGGTACCCAGGCTTACAGGATCTCCTGAGGCAGGCCAGAAAAGTCTGTGGTCATTTCCGCCGGTCATACAATGCCAGTGCTCGGCTGGCTGACATTCAAAGGGAATACAACCTGCCTACCAACCGCCTCATTTGTGACATGCCCACCAGGTGGAACTCAACGTTGGCCATGCTGCAGCGGCTGCACAAGCAGCAGAGGGCCATCAATGAGTACCTGTGTGAGTACGGCACCAGGACAGGGTCAGGGGAGCTTGGCTTTTTTTCACCACGTCAGTGGCTACTGATCAAGGATGCATGCACTGTCCTGTCACCATTTGAGGAGGCCACAAGGATGGTGAGCAGTGACAATGCATGCATCAGTGATACTGTCCCTCTTGTGTTCCTGTTGGAGAACACGCTTCGTGGAATCATGGACAGGACACTTGAGGCAGAACAGCGGGAGGAAGAGGAGGACTTCCTTACCTCTCAAGGCCCCCTTTATCCAGATGGTATTCCTGCGGGCCTGCCGATCACACAGGAAGAAGAGGAGGAGGATTGTGTCAGCATGGAGGTGGAGGATAACACTCAGCAGCAGTCTTCAAGGGATGGTTTTCAGTCCCCAGAAACCGAAGGAGTTGTACGTGGCTGGGGGGAGGTTGTTACGGATTATGTGATCCTTAGTGACCCAGAGGATTCAGAATCGAATGCCTCAGCAAACTTACGCTGCATGGGCTCCCTGATTCTGCAAAGCCAGCAAAAGGACCCTAGGATTTGTGGTATCAAGGAGAGGGATCATTACTGGCTGGCAACCTTTCTTGATCCACGTTACAAGGGTAAGGTTGCAGAACCCATCCTGCCTTCACAGAGGGAGCAGAGGATGAAACATCTTCAGGAGGCCTTGAAGAAAGGTTTGTGCAACGTGTTTCCAGACCCTGGGAGGCTACAATTTTCTGGTGCTGGACGTGTTGCTGAGGCTTCGTTCAGTCAGAGGAAGAGTGGTGGAGAAGGTGGCCGGCTGACTGATGCCTTTAGACAATTTTTCAGTCCTCAGCGCTAAGGTCTGATCGGTTCAAGCAACCATCACCAGCATCTGCATTACATGGTGCAGGATTATCTAGGGGCAAGAGCAGACTTGGAGACCTTTCCAACAGAGTATCCACTGGGTTACTGGGTCTTGAGGATGGACCACTGGCCAGAACTTGCTTAATATGCAATTGAGCTACTGGCCTGTCCTGCATCCAGCGTTCTTTCTGAACACACATTCAGTGCTGCTGGAGGCTTTGTAATGGATCATAGAGTGCGCCTGTCCACAGACCCTGTTGATAGGCTCACATTCATAAAAATTAATCAGTCTTGGATCAGCAGCTATCAAGCACCTGATGCTGATGTAACTGATTGAATTTTCTATGAATGCGGTATCCCTTGAAGACTGCCTATGCTGAGTGACTATCCTATTCCTCCTCAATTTTGATGATGCTAGCTTCCAACAATATTTTTGGTTTAGGGCACCACCACCACCCAAGGCCCAAATTTTCTGCCCCTGTTTAACAGGGGCATGTAATTAAAATTTTTGATCCAATATTTCACAGCAGGGCCCATTCCTGCGCCCAACAAGAGAATCTGTGAGGGGTTACAATGTTGTGCCACCACCACCACCACCTCCAAAGGCCCAATTTTTCTGTGGGGTTCCCCTTAATATCCATACTAGACCCAAAGGGCATGGTAATGGACTGAGGGGGGGGGGGGGGGGGGGACCCATGCCATTTCTCTCAATGATTTTCATCTATATTGCCGGGACCCGACAATTCATTACAGCTGCGTGTAGTTTTAAATTACTTTTTTTTCTTTTGGAAATGTCATTTTGCTGCGGGACAGTTCTAAACACTGGAAAATTGTGCCACTTTACAGGCATACTATACACACCCCCCAGGCGCGATATTTAAAGGAATATTTAATTTTTATTGTTTCACTTTATGCATCATTAAAATCACTGCTCCCGAAAAAACTGCATTTTTAAAACTTTTTTTTGCATTGATACATGTCCCCTGGGGCAGGACCCGGGTCCCCAAACACTTTTTATGACAATAACTTGCATATTAACCTTTAAAATTAGCACTTGAGATTTTTCACGTTCGCGTCCCATAGACTTTAACGGTGTTCGAATTTAAAAAAAAAAATTTGCCTGTTTGCATGTTCTGCTGCGAACCGAACCGAGGGGTGTTCGGCTCATCCCCACTGTGTGCCTGGCTGGCTCTGCACTGCTTGGGGGATTTTTTTTTTTAAATCTCAACGGCCCCCCCCGTAACTATGGAGACCTGAGCATATTCTCAGTGGCCCCTCTGGGGGAAGGTCATAAGGGTCTGGTATGGATTATTATTCAGTGGGGAAAATAATGATCGTCTCCCCTGCAGAATATGTAAGTTTGCCCACTTATAAAGAAATGAAGGGTCTATAATTTTTATCATAGGTGTATTTTATATGATAGAGACAGAATATCAACCAAAAATCCAGAAAAATCACATAAAACTAATTCTATAAATTACATTTTAGTTCAGTGAGTAAAATAAGTATTTGATCCCCAAGCAAAACATGACTTAGTAGTTGGTGGGGAAACCCTTGTTGGGAAGCACAGAGGTCAGACGTTTCTTGTAGGTGATGATCAGGTTTGCACACATCTCAGGAGGGATTTTGCTCCTCTCTTCTTTACAGATCTTCTCTAAATCCTTAAAGTTTCTTGGCTGTCTCTTGGCAACTCGAAGTTTCAGCTCCCTCCATACATTTTCTATAGGATTAAGGTCTGGAGACTGGCTAGGCCACTCCCTGACCTTAATGTGCTTCTTCTTGAGCCACTCCTTTGTTACCTTGGCGGTATGTTTTGGGTCATTATCATGCTGGAAGACCCATCCATGACCAGTGTTGTAAGTAACTGCTTTAAAATAAACGGCGTTACTTAACGCAGTTACTTATGAGGGTAACGAGTAATCTAACGGATTACTCTTCCCCTCATGGCAACGCCGTTCCCATTACTTGGGCGGCGTTACCCCAATTACATCTACTTGCCGCAGCCGCTGCGAGTAGATGTAACCGCAATTACAGCCGCCGTCTGCCTACCTGATCAGCGTGTCATGCAGACAGACGGCGGCCATTCCAGTGTTCAAAAGCCGCGCCTCCTCGTCTGTGATAGGCGGAACACTCAATTTCACAGCAGGCAGTGTTCAGCCTATCACGGACATCCTCTTATCCTCTTCTGTGTTATGAGGATGAGCGGATGTCTGTGATAGGCGGAACACTGAATGCTGGGAAATTGAGTGTTCCGCCTATCACAGACGACTCCGAGGAGAAGGCGTGGCTTTTGAACACTGGAATGGCCGCCGGGACGCCGATCAGGTACGTACGGGGCGGGCACAGTGAAGCATGGGCACAGTGAGGCACGGGCACAGTGAGGCACGGACACAGTGAGGCATGGCATTGGGCACAGTGAGGCATTGGGCACAGTGAGGCATGGGCACAGTGAGGCATGGACACAGTGAGGCATGGGCACAGTGAGGCATGGGCACAGTGAGGCTGGCATGGGCACAGTGAGGCTGGCATGGGTACAGTGAAGCATGGGCACAGTGAGGCATGGGCACAGTGAGGCATGGGCACAGTGAGGCACAGTGAGGCATGGGCACAGTGAGGCATGGGCACAGTGAGGCATGGGCACAGTGAGGCATAGACACAGTGAGGCATGGACACAGTGAGGCATGGGCACAGTGAGGCATGGACACAGTGAGGCATGGGAACAGTGAGGCATGGACACAGTGAGGCATGGGAACAGTGAGGCATGGGCACAGTGAGGCATGGGAACAGTGAGGCATGGGCACAGTAAGGCATGGGCACAGTGAGGCACAGTGAGGCATGGGCACATAATCAATATTATTTATTGTTATCCCTCCTATTATTTTTATACACTGAAAAAATTACATATATATCATCCTTCTACCGCCCCGCCCCGCCCCCGTGTATATATAATATAACAAATATAGTTACTTTTCTGAGTAACTAATTACTTTTTCAATGTAGTAACTGAGTTACTAACTCAATTACTTTTTGGAAGAAGTAATTCGTACTGTAACTAATTAATTTTTTAACGTAAGATGACCAACACTGTCCATGACCCATCTTCAGTGTCCTGGCTGAGGGAAGAAGGTTCTCCTCCAAGATCTTACAATACGTGGCCCCGCCCATTGGCCCCTCAATGCGGCAAAGTCTTCCTGGACCTTTATCAGAGAAACACCCCAAAGCATCATGTTTCCCCCTCCGTGTGACTGTAGGGACGGTGTTCTTAGGGTCATAGTCACCATTTTTCTTCCTCCAAACACGGCAAGTCAAATTAATGCCAAAGAGCTGAATTTTGGTCTCATCTGACCACAGAAATTTCTCCCGATCCTCCTCTGAATCATTTAGAGTTCATTGGCATGGCTGTGCATGTGCCTTCTTGAGGAGGAGGACTTGCCGTGTTTTAGAGGAAAAAAAATGGTGACTATGACCTTAAGAACTCCATCCCTACAGTCACACAGAGGGGGAAACATGATACTTTGGGGTGTTTCTCTGATAAAGGTTCAGGCCGACTTTGCCGCATTGAGGGGCCAATGGACGGGACCCCATGTATTGTAAGATCTTGGATGAGAACCTTCTTCCCTCAGACAGAACACTGAAGATGGGTCATGGATGGGTCTTCCAGCATGACAATGACCCAAAACATATCGCCAAGGCAACAAAGGAGCGGCTCAAGAAGAAGCAGATTAAGGTCATGGAGTGGCCTAGTCAGTCTCCAGACCTTAATCCTATAGAAAATGTATGGAGGGAGCTGAAACTTCGAGTTGCCAAACGACAGCCAAGAAACATTAAGGATTTAGAGAAGATCTGTAAAGAAGAGAGGAGCAAAATCCCTCCTGAGATGTGTGGAAACCTGATCACCAACCCTAATCCCCACCCCAAGACCATCCCCCTATTCCCTGACCACACCCCCACCCCGAGACCACCCCCTATCCCCTGACCACACCCCATTCCCTGACCACACCCCCAGACCACCCCCCTATCCCCTGACCACACCCCCATCCCCATACCAAAATCCCTCCTGAGATGTGTGGAAACCTGATCACCAACCCTAATCCCCACCCCAAGACCATCCCCCTATTCCCTGACCACACCCCCACCCCGAGACCACCCCCTATCCCCTGACCACACCCCATCCCCTGACCACACCCCCAGACCACCCCCCTATCCCTGACCACATCCCCATCCCCATACCAAAATCCCTCCTGAGATGTGGAAACCTGATCACCACCTACAAGAAACGTCTGACCTCTGTGCTTCCCAACAAGGGTTTCCCCACCAACTACTAAGGGGATCAAATACTTATTTTACTCCATTTATAACATTTGTATTGTGTGATTTTTCTGGATTTTTGGTTGATATTCTGTCTCTATCATATAAAATACACCTGTGATACAAATTATAGACCCTTCATTTCTATGTAAGGGGGAAAACTCACACAATCTGCAGGGGGTCAGATCATTATTTTCCCCTCTGTAGTGAACCCCACTTATTTGTTTGTTCTTTGTTTTTGCATAATGATCCCACTTAAGATCCAAACCAGACTTAAAGGGTCAGATATGCATTTGGGGGGGGGGGGGGGGGGGGGCATTCTTGCTGTAGGATGTTCTGTTTACAAAGAATACAATACTGCCAGCAAACGACATTTCATTGCCAGTTTCTTAAAAAAACAAACATACAGATTCCTTCAAAAGGTCCCCCAAAATACGTAAAATTATTATGGGGACCTTTTGGAGGGGCCGGTGTTTGGCACGATGGTCTTCCTATCTTCTCCTGTGAGAACCTTACTTCCATCAGAGGTAACGTTCTTCTGGAAACCTCTGGCTGTGGTGCGTCTGCTGGAAGAAGTGTCAGGGCAGGTCACAGTTCTCCCTCCTCCTTCCTCCCTCACACACAGTCACTCATCACTCACATTCTGAAGAGCATGGAGGGAAGAGGTGCAGCAGGCTCTGCTTCTGGACCAGCCTGGGCCTACTCCTAATCTCAGGTAAGGAACCCCAACCTTTGCCCCCCCCCTGCACCCCATGCCCCCCCCCCCCACATGTCCCTGGTGACAATTATCCCTCCCCTGCAGGTTGGCTGAGATACATGTTGTGGTTTCTGGGAATCACAATCTAATTAAAAAGCAGAAGAAGCCCTGGAGCCTGGAAACCAAAAGTGATCATTTCTTGTAAATCTGCTTCCCTGAACTTCCACTCTTAGGGACAGTTCACACCATAGAAACGCAGTATGGATGCGTCCCAGAGGCTTTTCTGCATGTGCGTTTTTTATATGTTCCAGTGCGTTTTTGATGCTTTTTTTAGTGCATTTTTGATGCAGCCCAGTGTATTCCCCCCCTTTTTTTTTCTTAACTTTGAATTAGAACTTGTGTGTTCCAGTGCGTTTTTGATGCTTTTTTTAGTGCATTTTTGATGCAGCCCAGTGTATTCCCCCCCTTTTTTTTCTTAACTTTAAATTAGAACATGTGTGTTTCAGTGTGTTTTTGATGCATTTAGGTGCGTTCCAGTACAGTCCAGTGCAGGAAAAAATGCAGCATGTTCTACTTTTTTTTTTCTGGAACTGCAAGCACTGGTGTGAACTATGCCATTGAAAACCATATAACCTGCATTCCAATGCGTTTTTGATGCAGATGTGTGGACTGGCCCTTATGACTGTAGAGCTGCAGAGTCTCACTCCCTCCGCCTAACATCCTTCCATTGGAGAATCCGCGGAGCCGAGCACAAGACTCCTGGGAAAATGGCATCTTCATCCAATCAGATACAGCCGCTGTCCTGGTGTTTTCACAGCCCCTTTGGACTGGCTGTAAAAATACAATAACTGGAGGTGGAGGAGGGTCATCCTACCGCGCTGTATAGCATGGATGGAGGAATCGGTTGGGCTGCAGGCTGAATGAAAGCAAACTCTCAGTGTATGGCCGGCTTCAGTTCTGTTCATAGCCAGTGCGGGAGACACATAATACCAGGAACCTGATTATATATATATATGTGTGTGTGTGTGTGTCTGTATCCATCCATATATATACATATATGGAGATAGATGGACACAGGATTGTATTATATCACTCTTATGTATCAATATTTACAGAGAGAGTTGGATGGATGGATTAATGGATGGATGATTGTATCTATATACATCTGTATCTCAATATCTATAGCGAGAGGAATGGATGGATGGATGGATGATTGTATCTATGTCCATTTATATATCAATATTTATAGAGAGAGGAATGGATGGATGGATGGATGGATGATTTAACCATATTCATCTATGTATCAATATTTACATATACAGTATATATAGAGAGATGGATGGACACAGGATTGTATTATATGCATCTTATGTATCAATATTTAGAGAGATGGATGGATGGATGATTGTATCTATATCCATCTGTATCTCAATGTTTATAGAGATAGATGGATGGACGGACGGACGGATGAACGGATGGTTGTACCTAAAATCCCTCTATCTTTATTTATTCAGAGGGCATAGGTGTGCATTAGGGTGTGCAGTCCAACACATGTGCGTGTGTATATATATATATATATATATACTGACGTGTCAGTAGAGCGGTGGACGGTGTCATTAGGGCAGAGATTGCGTCAGTAGTTTTTTATTTTGTTTTTTAATTTTTTTAAATTTTATTTTATACATTATTTTTCACACTTTTTTTTAGGAGCCCCATTAGGGGGCTTTGGTGAAATATCAGGGGTTTAAACAGGAGAATCTGCACCACATAAGGGGATTAGGGTGTGCCCAGGCACACCTGGCACACCCTGTGCGCTCACCTATGTCAGAGGAATTGATAGATGGATGGATGGATTGGATGGATGATTGTATCAATGTCCATCTATGTATCAATATTTATAGAGAGACAGATGGATGGACAGATTGATGGATGGATGGATGGATGAATTATTGTATCTAAAATCCCTCTATCTATCATTGTTTATTCAGAGGGATAGATGGATTGGTGGATGGATGGATGATTGTATCTATGTCCCATTTATATATAAATATTTATAGAGAGAGGGATGGATGGATGGATTGGTGGATGGATGGATGGATGATTGTAACCATATTCATCTATGTATCAATATTTTCATATACAGTATATATAGAGAGAGGATGGATGGTTACAGGATTGTATTATATCCATCTTATGTATCAATATCTATAGAGAGAGTGAGAGGAATGGATGGATGGATGGATGGATTAATAGATGGATGATTGTATCTATATCCATCTATATCTTAACAATCATCCATCTATATCTTAATATTTATAGAGAGAGAGGGATGGACAAATGAATGGTGGATGGATGAATTGTAACCATATTCATCTATGTATCAATATTTACATATACAGTATATATATATATAGAGAGAGAGAGAGGGAGAGATACAGGATTGTATTATATCTATTTTTGTATCAATATTTAGAAAGAGAGAGAGAGAGAGTTGGATAGATGGATGATTGTACCTATATCCATCTATATCTCAATATTTATAGAGAATGGGATGGATGGATGGATCTAAAATCCCTCTATCTTTATTTACTTGGAGGGATGGATGATTGTATTGATGTCCATCTATGTATCAATATTTATAGAGAGGGGGATGGATGGATTGGTGGATGGATGATTGTATCTATTTCTCTTTATATATCAATATTTATAGAGAGGGGAATTGGTGGATGGATGATTGTATCCATATTCATGTATGTATCAATATTTATTTGATACATAGAGAGAGAGAGAGAGAGAGAGAGAGAGAGGGATGGATACAGGATTGTATTATATCCATCTTATGTATCAATATTTAAATATAGAGAGATGGAAGGATGGATGCAGGATTATATCACTCTTATGTATCAATCTTTAGAGAGAGAGAGAGAGAGATGGGGGGATAGAGAGAGAGAGAGAGAGAGAGATGGGGGAGAGGGATAGAGAGAGAGAGGGAGGGGAGATGGATAGAGAGAGAGAGGGGGGAGAGAGAGAGTGAGAGAGAGGGAGGGAGGCAGAGAGAGAGAGAGGGAGAGAGAGGGGGAGGGAGAGAGGGAGAGAGAGAGAGGGAGAGAGAGGGAGGCAGAGAGAGAGAGAGGGGGAGAGAGAGAGGGAGAGAGAGAGGGGGAGAGAGAGGGGGAGGGGGAGAGAGAGGGGGAGGGAGAGAGGGAGAGAGAGGGAGAGAGAGGGAGGCAGAGAGAGAGAGAGGGGGAGAGAGAGAGGGAGAGAGAGAGGGGGGAGAGAGAGAGGGAGAGAGAGAGAGGGGGGAGAGAGAGGGGGAGAGAGAGAGGGGGGGAGAGGGAGAGAGATGGAAGGATGGATGCAGGATTATATCACTCTTATGAATCAATCTTTAGAGAGAGAGAGAGAGAGAGATGGGGGGATGGGTGAATGATTGTATCAATATTTAGCCCCCTCTCCCCCCATTTACACTGAACTCAGCTTTAAAGATGGCGCTACATCAGCACATTTTCAAAGCCACAGGGCAGTGCGATTTCAGGCACAGATGTCAATGCAAGTCGCACATGAAATTGCCAAGAACAGCGCAGGAACTACATTAGATGCGATTCACCGGTGTGAACGGAGGCTTATAGAGAGAGGGGGGGAGGGGAGATGGAATTGTATCAATATTTATAGGGAGAGATTCTCCTGGACTCACTCCTATATCTTCTTATATATTATATAAACTCCATCTTTATTTTATCATTCACCCCCCATAATGTCCTAGGAGTTCTTCCTTCCTCTATCTATCTGTATACCAACATTTATAAATATAGATAGAGAGACACCATTATAGATCTCTGCATAGAGGTGCGTTTGGCGGGTATTTCTCACATGTTAATGTGCGTTGTCTTTGTGCACCGACGCGCATTTCTGACACATTTTTTTATATATCATTTGGAATGGAGAGAGATCACAGCCATTGCCCTGTAATTGATGGAAATGATGTAATACCTGCCACCAATGTGCCGAAGCTTGTACTGTAGGTTCTGTTTTGTTGCTCTGGATGTCTTGGGTCTCCCAACCCAGCAAAATGCAGAAAAATACGTGCAGATTGTATTCTTTGATGTGTGATGATCTGTTCTGACGGGGGGGGGGGGGGGGAGTTATGGATTTTGTGTCCCTTAGTAAAAGCAGCACACAGTACACATAAACAGGCACGCAACCCTTTGATCGCCCCTGATGTTAACCTCTTCCCAGCCAGTGTCATTAGTACAGTGACAGTGCATATTTTTAGCACTGATCTCTGTATTAGTGTCACTGGTCCCCACAAAGTGTCAGTTAGTGTCAGAATGTCCACCGCAATCTCTCAGTCTCAGCAATAAGTCGCTCATCACCACCGTTAATAGTATAAAAAACCACACGCTTTTTTAGCGGTTTGTAATGTGTGTTAAAACTCAACGGTGTCACTGGACCTCAACGTCTTAGAGAGGACATTATTCTAAGATCAGAGAATTCAGATTTGCATTGAAATGAGGGGATTTTATTGTCGGGAGCGAGACTCTGGATTCTTTATATGTTGATTTTGTGTGGTTTTTATACATAATGGGGAAAAGTCCCCAGGAAAAAAATAATTATGTAAATTCTTCGTGAAACTTCTGCCTCATTCCAAACAAACATGCGGTCTGAAGTCTGGAGGGACACAATGCGTCAGCTGAATGTGGTCTACCAACATCATCACGCTGGGTGGGCCCCATTCTCCACGGCCCTCCCCATTCCCCCCAGCATGATGACGTTGGTAGACTATGCCCATCTGACACATTGTGTCCCTCCTGACTTTCTCAAAGGTAGCACTACTTTTGAGAAAGTCTGAAGGGACGCAACACGTCAGTTGAGTGTTTTCTACCAAAGTTATCACGCTGCGAAGGCCCCATTCTCCTCAGCCCTCCCCATTCCCTCCATGCTCCAGTTCCCTAAAGTTGGCATGGATGGTGCATTGTGCATGCAACGCCATTTGCATGCTTTCTAGAAAGATAGCACTACCTTTGGGAAAGTCTGGAGGGATGTATCGCGTCAGTTGAGCGTGGTCTACCAACATCATCGTGCTGGGTAGGCCCCATTCTCCTCATGCTCCAGTTGCCTAAAGTTGGCATGGAGGTTGAACTGGTTATGCGTAGCCATTTGCATGCTTTCACAAAGGTAGCGCTACCTTTCAGAAAGCCTGGAGGGACATGTGTCAGTTGAGCGTTGTCTACCAATGTCATCACGCTGGGTGGGCCCCATTCTCCTCATCCCTCCCCCTTCCCCCCATGCTCCAGTTGCCTAAAGTTGGAGGATGCACTGTGCATGCATAGCCATTTCTACAAAGATAGCGCTACCTTTGAGAAAGTCGGGAGGGACGCAACGTGTCAGAGCAGCGTAATCTACCAATGTCATTGCGTTGGATGGGCTCCATTCTCCTCGGCCCTCCGTATTTCCCCCCCATGCTCCAGTTGCCTAATGTTGGCATGAAGGTTGCACTGTGCATGCGTAGCCATTTGCATGCTTTCAACAAAGGTAGCACTACCTTTTAAAAAGTTTGGGGGGCGCAACGCATCAGTGGAGCATGGTTTACCAACGCCATCACGCTGGGTAGGCCCCATTCTTCTCAGCCCTCCCCATTCCACCCATGCTGCAGTTGCCTAAAGTTGGCATGGAGGATGCACTTTGCATGCATAGCCATTTGCATGCTTTCTACAAAGGTAGCAGTACCTTTGAGAAAGTCTTAAGGGATGAAACGCATCAGTTGAGCATGGTCTACCAACGTCATCATGCTGGGCAGGCCCCATTCTTCTCAGCCCTCCCCATTCCACCCATGCTGCAGTTGCCTAAAGTTGTCATGGAGGGTGCACTGTGCATGCGTAGCCATTTGCATGCTTTCAACAAAGGTAGCACTACCTTTTAAAAAGTTTGGGGGGCGCAACGCATCAGTGGAGCATGGTTTACCAACGCCATCACGCTGGGTAGGCCCCATTCTTCTCAGCCCTCCCCATTCCACCCATGCTGCAGTTGCCTAAAGTTGGCATGGAGGATGCACTTTGCATGCATAGCCATTTGCATGCTTTCTACAAAGGTAGCAGTACCTTTGAGAAAGTCTTAAGGGATGAAACGCATCAGTTGAGCATGGTCTACCAACGTCATCATGCTGGGCAGGCCCTATTCTCATCAGCCCTCCCCATTATCCCCATCCTCCAGTTGCCTAGCGTAGTCTACCAATGTCATCGCATTGGATGGGCTCCATTCTCCTCGGCCCTTCTTATTTCCCCCATGCTGCAGTTGCCTAAAGTTGTCATGGAGGGTGCACTGTGCATGCGTAGCCATTTGCATGCTTTCTACAAAGGTAGCAGTACCTTTGAGAAAGTCTTAAGGGATGAAACGCATCAGTTGAGCATGGTCTACCAACGTCATCATGCTTGGCAGGCCCAATTCTCCTCAGCCCTCCCCATTCTCCCTATGCTCCAGTTGCCTAAAGTTGGCATGGAGGGTGAACTGTTCATGAGTAGCCATTTACAAAGGTAGCGGTACCTTTTAGAAAGTCTGGAGGGACGCAACGTGTCAGTTGACCGTTGTCTGGGAACATCATTGCGCTGGGTGGGCCCCATTCTCCTCACCCCTCCCCATTCCCTTCATGCTCCAGTTGCCTAAAGTTGGCATGGAGGGTGCACTGTAGCTGGTGGGGTCTCATGTCAGCTGTAGGTGGCTGGGTCTAGCAGAGAGAAAGCTGTGGCCTGGGAAGAAGGGAGGCCATAGTGCACATTTTGCCCACCACTGATCTGAAGCATGCATGCAGTGCCCCCTTCCTTGGGTAAGGGCATTGCGCCCAGGACAGCTACCCCTCCTGCCTCCCCTTACCCCTTGTCCTGCCCCTGGAAGTAGCTTTTACCTTCACTAAGGAATACTTCCATGTGGGTCACTGTCATGGGGTATCTACAGTTATTGTTTGGCCACATTTTAACAGTCACATTACTGCAAAAGAGGCATTTCTAGAGCACAGGTGACAATGAATTGTATCTTATATTGGTTGATGAGTTTGTTGCTCCGCCCAAGAGGATCTAATTTGTTAGTGAGGCGGTGTCCATCTCCAAGCCTCCGCTCAGAACCAAGAGCTTTCTGTTGTATACAGAAACAGGACAGAGCTGGGATTCAAAAGGGTCCAACCAGGGCCAGGACAAGGGTTGGGCAGCAGGGCAGCTGCTGGGAAATGTGGTGTCATGTGAGGTGGGGGGGTGGGCACCGCAGGAGATTTGGGGGAGGGGATTCGTGTTGAGAAAGAGAATTTGGTGGGCGGCAGGCGGTAAGAATTGTTCTAGGAGGTCAAATTTGGTTAGGTGTGCTAGAAGTAGTGATTTGGGGCGGTTTGTAGTGGGAGGGGGGAAGAGGATTTGTACAAGGAGGGGGTGTTTGGGGGGTTTGTGCTATAAAAGTAATATGGTAGAGGGGATTTGTGCTAGTAGGGATGATTGCGAGGTATTTGTGCTGGGAAGGAAAAAATTTGGGGGGGATTTGTGCTCGGGTGGGGGATTGGGGGAGAGAAATTTGTGCTGGAAGGGGGATTTGGAGTAGGAGGGGGAAGATTTATGCTTTGAAAGGAAATTTGAGGGTTAGAGAATTTGTGCTATGAGGGGGAAGATTTTTTTTGGGGGGGAGATCTGTGCTGGGGGAATATGGGGAGAGAGAGGATTTGAGCTAGGTGCTTGGGGGGTCAGCATGCAGAATAGTGCTCACATTTTGTTGGGGGGGAGGGGATTTTCACTGACACATAATGCTCATACATCTTGGGAGGGGGAGTCACAATTTGGCATGTTCACTCTGAGCTCTAGATGACCTTGTCCCGGCACTAAGTCTGACAAGGGATGATGTGGTGGGTGGGAAGTCTGGGTGTCAAATACAAAGAGGGAGGGGCTTAGAGGTAAAAAGGGGAGGAACAATTCCTAGTACAAGTATATGGGTGGTGTGATTTAATGATGTCACTTACTGACAGGGCTTTACTACATAAAGGGGTGGCGGTATCACCTGGCTGTAGGCTCAATCCTCATCCATGTGTTACAGATTTGTGATCTGAGCCTGTTGAGCTTTCCTGCAGCTCTGCACCCGGATCTGAGCCATGCTGGGTACTCACAATAAGAGCATGCTTTGTATATACAACGTCATCCATATTGCGTCGCTTACAACGAGGCATCGGCACCCATTACATTCAGGAGAGATGCCACATCCACATTTGTTTTCAAAAGCAGTTTAGAACACAGTGCGCTCCTCGGAGGCGGAGACTTCAGACTGAGTGCTGCAAAATGACAGTCTGTGGGTTCAATTTACTCAGCTATGACACTTGTGTTATTTATCAATGTTCAGGGCTGATTTTCCCCTTTGTGCTGAAAGTAACAATTGTTCTGGCAAATAATGATCCTTGTAGCTTAGAGCAGGTCCGATGATGGGCCACACCTTCATCCATGGGCCGCACTTTCACAGTGATAAGGAAAACAACAACCTCTGATCATGGTGAAGGTTTTGAAAGTTTATTTTAGAAAATTTACAAAGAAAAATGAAAGATTAGAAAGCAGAGACATTAACGCATGTTGAGGAAAATCCTCAGGAAAGTGAAAGGACCACCCGGTCCCTTGACCTAAACCGGAGGCTTTTAAACTCCAGTCCAAGACAGTTGCCATGTGGGACCTCCTGGACATGAACATTTAACATATTAAGTCGTTCTCCTAATATTTTGCACAAGAAACACATCCATTTCTAGAGACATTCATTTCTGTTATTTTGGGATACTTAATCAGCTTGACTGTGACCCGGACCCTGGCGGTAGACTATCTGCCTCCACACGTTGCACAACAAGACGTTCCAAGGAAAAGACAGAACAACAGTTTGTTCTAACAACATTTTTCTGCAAAGTCATTCTAGCGAGTCAACCTGATGCCAACTGCAATACAGTATATATATGTTGTGGCTTGCATGTGAATTACCGGGGTTATGGCTGGTAGATAGGTATTTTGTTTTTTTAGGCGGCGACTGGCTTTCTCATGAAAGAGTTCTGAGCGGCTAATTAGCAGCTGGATCCTTTTCAGAAGCAACAGGAGGGGTAATTACCAGCCCCCCCCCCCCCCCACCGCTCACTGGTGTTTCTCAGAAATATACACTGCTCAAAAAAATTAAAGGAACACTTTTGAATCAGAACTTCTGGGAACTCCTGGGATATTGATCTATTCAGTTAAGTAGCAGAGGGGGAGGGGTGTACACAGAGGGGGAGGGGTGTATACAGAGGGGGTTGTTAATCAGTTTCAACTGCTTTGCTGTTAATTGAAATTAACAACAGCTGCACTAGATGGGCAACAATGAGACGACCTCCAAAACAGGAAGGGTTTTTCAGGTGGAGGTGTCTGACATTTTTTTCCCTACTCATCTTTTCTCACTGTTTTTCACTAGTTTTGCATTTGGCGAGGGTCGGTGTCACTACTGGTAGCACGAGGCGATACTTGGACCCTATAAAGGTCGGTGTCACTACTGGTAGCACGAGGCGATACTTGGACCCTATAAAGGTCGGTGTCACTACTGGTAGCACGAGGCGATACTTGGACCCTATAAAAGTCGGTGTCACTACTGGTAGCACAAGGCGATACTTGGACCCTATAAAAGTCGGTGTCACTACTGGTAGCACAAGGCGATACTTGGACCCTATAAAGGTTGCACAGGCAGTCCGACTCCTCCAGGATGGCACGTCAATACGTGTCATTGCCAGAAGGTCTCAAGAGCATGGAGGAGATTCCAGGAGACCGGCAGTTACTCTAGGAGAGCTGGACAGAGCCGTAGAAGGTCCTTAACCCATCAGCAGGACCGGTATCTGCTTCTTTGTGCAAGGAGGAACAGAATGAGCTCTGCCAGAGCCCTACAAAATGACCTCCGTTAGGCCACTGGTGTGAATGTCTCTGACCAAACAATCAGAAACCGACTTCATGGGGGTGGCCTGAGGGCCCGACATCCTCTAGTGTGCTCTGCTCACTGCCGGACACTGTGGAGCTCGATTAGAATTTTCCAATGAGCACCAGAATCGGCAGGTCCGCCACTGGTTCCCCAATGCTTTTCACAGATGAGAGCAGGTTCACCCTGAGCACATGTGACAGACATGAAAGGGTCTGGAGAGGCCGCGAAGAACTTTATGCTGCCTGTAACATGGTTCAGCATTACCGGTTTGGTGGTGGGTCAGTGATGGTCTGGGGAGGCATATCAATGGAGGAACGTACAGACCTCTACAGGCTACACAATGGCACCCTGACTGCCATTAGGTATCGGGATGAAATCCTTGGACCCATTGTCAGACCCTACGCTGGTGCAGTGGGTCCCGGGTTCCTCCTGGTGTATGACAATGCCGGCCTCATGTGGCGAGAGCATGCAGCCAGTTCCTGGAGGATGAAGATATTGATACCATTGAATGGCCCCCCACACTCACCTGATCTAAATCCAATAGAACACCTCGGGGACATTATGTTTCCGCCCATCCGGTGCCGCCAGGTTGCACCTCAGTCTGTTCCGGAGCTCAGTGATGCTCTGGTCCAGATCTGGGAGGAAATCCCCCGGGACAC
Source organism: Rana muscosa (assembly GCA_029206835.1). Taxonomy (NCBI): domain Eukaryota; kingdom Metazoa; phylum Chordata; class Amphibia; order Anura; family Ranidae; genus Rana; species Rana muscosa. The sequence goes on along the minus strand of CM055117.1, from coordinate 4,745,978 downwards.
CATCCGTCGTCTCATTAGGAGCCCCGATGTTGTCAGGCATACATACAAGCACTTGGGGGGCATACAAACTACTGAGGACCATTCTGAGTTGTTGCAATGAAATTTCAGCAAAATGGACGAGCTTGCTGCATAATTTTTTCACTTTGATTTTCGGGGTGTCTTTGAATTCAGCCCTCTGTAGGTGGATAATTTTCATTTCCATCAAATGATGTGCTATCCTTTCATTCCTAACACATTACCCAGTCCATACCAGTATAGATCCCAACACATTACCCAGTCCATACCAGTATAGATCCCAACACATTACCCAGTCCATACCAGTATAGATCCCAACACATTACCCAGTCCATACCAGTATAGATCCCAACACATTACCCAGTCCATACCAGTATAGATCCCAACACATTACCCAGTCCATACCAGTATAGACCCTAACACATTACCCAGTCCATACCAGTATAGATCCCAACACATTACCCAGTCCATACCAGTATAGATCCTAACACATTACCCAGTCCATACCAGTATAGACCCTAACACATTACCCAGTCCATACCAGTATAGATCCCAACACATCACCCAGTCCATACCAGTATAGATCCTAACACATTACCCAGTCCATACCAGTATAGATCCCGACACATCACCCAGTCCATACCAGTATAGATCCCGACACATTACCCAGTCCATACCAGTATAGATCCCAACACATTACCCAGTCCATACCAGAATAGGTCCCAACACATTACCCAGTCCATCCCAGTATAGATCCTAACAAATTACCCAGTCCATACCAGTATAGATCCTAACACATCACCCAGTCCATACCAGTATAGATCCCAACACATTACCCAGTCCATACCAGTATAGATCCCAACACATTACCCAGTCCATCCCAGTATAGATCCCAACACATTACCCAGTCCATACCAGTATAGATCCCAACACATTACCCAGTCCATACCAGTATAGAGCCTAACACATTACCCAGTCCATACCAGTATAGATCCTAACACATCACCCAGTCCATACCAGTATAGATACCAACACATTACCCAGTCCATACCAGTATAGATCCCAACACATTACCCAGTCCATACCAGTATAGATCCCAACACATTACCCAGTCCATACCAGTATAGATCCCAACACATTACCCAGTCCATACCAGTAGTGATGAGCCGAACACCCCCGGGTTCGGTTCGCACCAGAACCCGCGAACGGACCGAAAGTTCGCACGAACATTAGAACCCTATTAAATACAATGGATGCGAACGTTCGGATTCTAAAGTGCTATTTATAATGACTATTATCCATGTTATTGTCCGAAACAGAGTTTAGGAACCCGGCTTCTGCACCAGGGGACATGTATCAATGCAAAAAGAAGTTTTAAAAACGGACGTTTTCCGGGAGCAGTCATTTTAATGATGCATAAAGTGAAAAAAAAAAGTCAAATATTCCTTTAAATATTGTACCTGGGGGGTGTCTAAAGTATGCCTGTGAGGTGCCACGTGTTTCCCGTGTTTAGAACTGTCCCTGCACAAAATTACATTTCTAAAGGAAAAAAAAGCCATTTAAAACTGCTTGCGGCTTTAATGTAATGTCTGGTCCCGGTAATATGGATGAAAATCTTTAAGAAAAATGGCATAGCTACCCCATCACCCCCCCCCCCCCTACCCCAGCCCATTACCAGCCCCTTTGGGTCTTGTATGGATATTAAGGGGAACCCCGCACACAAAATAAAAAAGGACCTATATACTCTGAACAGCCGTATACAGGCGGTGCATACAAGACAGGGACTGTAGGTTTGTTCTTATGTAGAATCTGTTTGTAATTTTGAACAGCTACATTGTTTAAGTGTAGCTCCAGGCCAAATACCTATTTTTAAGCTTTTTGGAAAACATAGGGAAGGGTTATCACCCCTGTAACATTTTTTTTGCTGTCTGTGCCCCTGTTCAGAACATTTCACCTCACCTTGCGTCCCAATGACAACTGATTTTGAAATGTGGTGTTTTTATTGAAACAAGAATTGGTGATAAAGCATCAGTAGAGAGGAGACACCTTTCTCCCATATTAATTCTTACAGGAGAGAATTTTCCTTCCAAGGGGTAGATTTCCTCTCACTTCCTGTTGTCTTCTTCCGTTTGCAAGTAGTAGTCGTTTGTAAGTTGGATGTTTGAAAGTAGGGGCCTGCCGTATATACTCTGCAGAAATTGGCCCCTTAGGTTTTGGTGTTGGCACAACACTGAAAGCACTCACAGTTATTCTTGGTGGGTGCTGGAACGCCCTGCTGTCAACTATTATATCAGGAATTGTAATTACATATAATTGTTGAACAGTGGTAGTAAAAATTGGGCCTTTGATGGTGGTGCTGGTGCCACAACACTGTAAGGCCTGACAGTTACTCTTGGTGGGCGCAGCAATGGGCCCTGCTGTGAATTATTAGATCAATAATTATAATTGCATGCCCCTGTTGAACAGGGGCTGAAAAATTGGGCCTTAGGCACTGGTGGCACAACACTGCAACCCCTCACAGATACTGTACTTGGAGCACAGCAATGAGGCCTGTTGCAAAGTATTGCATCAAAAATTGTAATTACACGCCCCTGTTAAACAGGGGCTGAAAAATTGGGCCTTAGCCACTGGTGGCGGCACCCATAAACCAAAATGATCTTCCAAGCTATCATCATTAATCGGATCATTGAGGAGGAGGAGGAGGATAGCTAGTCAACATAACAGCACAGGAACTCAGCATCAGCATCAGTCTTGAAGGGATGTGACATTTTAAAATCAATTAGTCTGTTATATCAGCATCAGGTGTGTGGTAGCTGGTGGTGATCCAAGACTGGTTCATCTTGATGAAAGTCAGTCGATCAACCGAGTCGGTGGACAGGCGCACCCTGTGATCCGTGACAAATCCTCCAGCAGCACTGAATGTGCGTTCTGAAAGAACGCTGGATGCAGGACAGGCCAGTAGCTCAATTGCATACTGTGCAAGCTCTGGCCAGTGATCCATCCTCAAGACCCAGTAAGCCAGAGGATTTTCGGTGGGGAAGGTGTCCAAGTCTGACCTTGCCCCTAGGTATTCCTGCACCATGTATATCAGACGCTGGAGATGGTTGCTGGAAACGATCATACTTTGGGGCTGCGGACTAAAGAATTGTCTGAACGCATCGGTCAGACGGCCACCTTCCCCACCGCTCCTTCTTTGACTGCCCGAAGCCTCAGCAACTCGTTGTCCAGGACCAGGAGTTTGTAACCTCCCAGTCTCTGGGAACGCGTTGCACAGACCTTTCTGCAAGGCCTCCCGGAGTTGTCTCATCCTCTGCTCCCTCTGCGACGGTAACATAAGGTCCGCAACCTTACCCTTGTACCGTGGATCAAGGAGAGTGGCCAGCCAGTAATGGTCCCTCTCCTTGATCCGAAGAATACGAGGATCCTTCCGCAGACTTTGCAGGATCAGGGAGGCCATGCAGCGTAGGTTAGCTGAGGCATTCAGTCCGGAGTCCTCTGGGTCACTAAGGACGACATGATCCGCAGCCACCTCCTCCCAGCCACGTACAAGTCCACTGGTTTCTTGGGACTGTAAATCATCCCTAAAAGACTGCTGCTGATGATGCTGAGTGCCAGCCTCCACCTCCATGCTGGCACAATCCTCCTCCTCCTCCTCCTCCTCTTCCTGTGCGATGGGTGGGACAGAAGGAACACTGTCAGGGTAAAGGGGGCCTTGAGAGGCAAGGAAGTCCTCCTCTTCCTGCCTCTGTTCTGCCTCAAGTGCCCTGTCCATTATTCCACGCAGCGTGTGCTCCAACAGGTGGACAAGAGGTACAGTGTCACTGATGCATGCACTGTCACTGCTCACCATCCTCGTGGCCTCCTCAAATGGTGCCAGGACAGTACATGCATCCCTGATCATGCCCCACTGGTGTGGTGAAAAAAACTCGAGCTCCCCTGACCCTGTCCTGGTGCCGTAGTCGCACAGGTACTCATTGATGGCCCTCTGCTGCATGTGCAGCCGCTGCAGCATGGCCAACGTTGAGTTCCACCTGGTGGGCATGTCACATATAAGGCGGTTCTTGGGCAGGTTCAACTCCTTTTGCAGCTCAGCCAGGCGAGCACTGGCATTATAAGATCTGCGGAAATGAACACAGACTTTCCTGGCCTGCCTCAGGACATCCTGTAAGCCCGGGTACCTGCCCAAGAACCGCTGCACCACCAGGTTAAGGACGTGAGCCATACAGGGCACATGGGTCAGTTGTCCCTGTCGGAGGGCGGAAAGGAGGTTGGTGCCATTGTCGCAAACCACCATTCCTGGCTTAAGCTGGCGTGGCGTCAACCACCTCTCGGCCTGCCCCTGCAGAGCAGACAGGACCTCTGCCCCAGTGTGGCTCCTGTCCCCCAAACACACCAGCGCAAGCACGGCATGGCATCTTTTTGCCTGCGTACTTGCGTAGCCCCTTGAACGCCTACGGAGCACCGCTGGTTCCGAGGACAAACCACAGGAAGAGGCCATGGAGGAAGAAGAAGAGGAGGGGGTGGAGGAGAGAGGTGTGTCACAACCAGTAGTAGCATTTTGGAGGCGTGGCGGTGGAACAACCTCCAACACTACTGCACCTTGTCCTGCATCTTTCCCAGCTGCCAAAAGAGTGACCCAATGGGCCGTGAAAGAAAGGTAACGTCCCTGTCCATGCCTGCTGGACCATGAGTCAGCGGTAATATGCACCTTACTGCTGACCGCCCTGTCCAGCGAGGCCAAGACATTGCCTTCCACATGCCTGTAGAGAGCCGGAATCGCCTTCCGTTAGAAAAAGTGGCGTTTGGGAACCTGCCACTGAGGAACTGCACATTGCACAAACTCACGGAAGGGGGCCGAGTCTACCAACTGAAAAGGCAGCAGTTGAAGCGCTAGCAATTTAGCCAAGCTAGCATTCAACAGCTGGGCATGTGGTTGGCTGGGAGTGAACTTCTTTCGACGGTCCAGCAGCTGGGGCAGGGAAATTTGCCTGCTAGAATCGGATGTCGGTGTACTGCTAGCAGAGTGGCCGCAAGTACTTGGCTGTGACACACCTAATTCTACACCTTCATTCCTCTCAGAGCAGGTTTCAGAGAGGAGTGAAGGTATAGTGGGTTTTGAGATCCCAGCTGATGCGGTGCAAGGAGAGGTCCGCTTTGTTCTTTGGTGTGGGTCTTTAAGGTAGGCTTGCCAACGAGCTGCATGGCAGGTCAACATATGTCTGATCAAGCATGTGGTGCCCAAGCGGCTGATGTTTTGGCCACGCGATATACGCTTGAGACATATGTTGCAAACAGCAGCTGTGCGATCTGATGCACTAGCCTCAAAAAAGGCCCACACCAAAGAACTTTTTGAATGACGGGCAGAGGCAGCGCCCTGCACAGGCGGAGCTCTGCGGTGTGATTCCGTCGGTGTACTGCCCTTACGCTGGCCACCAAAGGGCATCCTGCCTCGTTGGAGATGTGCCTCCTCCTCATCCTCCTCCTCCTCCTCTCTCCTATTAGGCACCCACGTGGAGTCAGTGACCTCATCATCCCCTCCCTCCTCATCACTGGAGCCAATCTGGCAGTATGCTGCAGCTGCTGGAGCATGACTGCCAGATTGGTGTCCTTCTTGAGCATCCCCTCTGTCTGCTCTCACGCTACTGCCTTCCTCTAGCTGGGTTTCATCATCAGACCCTTCGAAACGCTGGGCATCCTCCTGGAGCATGTACCCAACACTGTGCTCAAACAGTTCGGGGGACTCCTCAGGAGGAGGACATGGTGGGTCTAGGGAAGGATTGACTAATGAAGATAATGATACCAGAGAAGAGGACGCTTTGGCAGCTGCTTTGCCAGTACCCTGAGCCTGGGTGAGAGAGGATGAGGAGGATGAGGTGGGCTTGGTCATCCACTCTACCAAGTCTTCGGCATGATGTGGCTCAACATGTCCAGCTGCCGAAAAGAAGGACAAGCGTGTCCCATGGCCATGTGCTGATGACAATGCACCGCGTCCACGACCAGCACTGTTGCCCCCAGACACAGAGCCTGCTTGCCCTCTTTTTTTGCCTCCTGACTGTCTGCCTCTCCTTGTTTGCCTTCCAGACATTTTAATGGATGGCCTGCAGGGAGATGGGAAAAACAGCAATAAGGGCTACCTTCAGGTGTATACTGTGCAGGAGGCTTAGCAACAATGACACTGACACTGTCCCCTGCCTATCCTTCTCTGTCCCTAAACACAAGGATTTGCAATATGCTTCAGCAAGATTGGTTTAGCACAGAATAGCACACTGTCAGTTTCACTCACTGTCCTACTCTGTCCCTACAAACAAGATTTAGCACAGAATAGCACACTGATAGTTTCCACGAGTGTCCTTCTCTGTCCCTAAACTCAAGGATTTCAAATATGGTTCAGCAAGATTGGTTTAGAACAGAATAGCACACTGACACTTTCCCTCACTGTCCTTCTCTGTCCCTACAAACAAGGTTTAGCATAGAATAACACACTGACACTCTCCCTACCTATCCTTATCTGTCCCTAAACACAAGGAATCCAGGATTAGTAAAGGAAAAAAAATGACACTGTCCCTGCCTATGCTTCTCTTTCCTTGCTCCGGAACACACTACACAAGGCCGCCGCGCTGGCGGCCTTTTATAGTGTGGGGTGTGTACTAAACCCCCTCAAGAATAATTGGCCACAGGCATCCTGCCTGTGGCCAATCATTGCTCTCCTCGCTGCCGGCGCTGTGATTGGCCAAGCATGCGGGGTCACAGTGCATGCTTGGCCAATCACAGCGCCTGGATGACACTGCGATGGCGTAGTGCATTGTGGGCCGTTCGCGTCACTCGAATTTGGCGCGAACGGCCCAAATCGTTCGATCTTCGTCGAACGATCGAACAGCCGATGTTCGAGTCGAACGTATGTTCGACTCGAACACGAAGCTCATCCCTACATACCAGTATAGATCCCAACACATTACCCAGTCCATACCAGTATAGATCCTAACACATTACCCAGTCCATAGCAGTATAGATCCTAACACATTACCCAGTCCATACCAGTATAGATCCTGACACATTACCCAGTCCATACCAGTATAGATCCTGACACATTACCCAGTCCATACAAGTATAGATCCCAACACATTACCCAGTCCATACCAGTATAGATCCTGACACATTACCCAGTCCATACCAGTATAGATCCCAACACATTACCCAGTCCATACCAGTATAGATCCTGACACATTACCCAGTCCATACCAGTATAGATCCCAACACATTACCCAGTCCATACCAGTATAGAGCCTAACACATTACCCAGTCCATACCAGTATAGATCCCAACACATTACCCAGTCCATACCAGTATAGATCCCAACACATTACCCAGTCCATACCAGTATAGATCCCAACACATTACCCAGTCCATACCAGTATAGAGCCTAACACATTACCTAGTCCATACCAGTATAGAGCCTAACACATTACCCAGTCTATAGCAGTATAGATCCTAACACATTACCCAGTCCATACCAGTATAGATCCAAACACATTACCCAGTCCATATCAGTATAGACCCCAGTCAATACCAGTATAGATCCTATCACATTACCCAGTCCATACCAGTATAGATCCCAACACATTACCCAGTCCATACCAGTATAGATCCTAATACATTACCTAGTCCATACCAGTATAGAGCCTAACACATTACCCAGTCCATACCAGTATAGATCCTGACACATTACCCAGTCCATACCAGTATAGATCCCAACACATTACCCAGTCCATACCAGAATAGAGGCTAACACATTACCCAGTCCATACCAGTATAGATCCAAACACATTACCCAGTCCATACCAGTATAGATCCCAACACATTACCCAGTCCATACCAGTATAGATCCCAACACATTACCCAGTCCATAGCAGTATAGATCCTAACACATTACCCAGTCCATACCAGTATAGATCCCAACACATTACCCAGTCCATACCAGTATAGATCCTTTCACATTACCTAGTCCATACCAGTATAGATCCCAACACATTACCCAGTCCATACCAGTATAGATCCTATCACATTACCCAGTCCATACCAGTATAGATCCCAACACATTACCCAGTCCATACCAGTATAGATCCCAACACATTACCCAGTCCATACCAGTATAGATCCCAACACATTACCCAGTCCATACCAGTATAGATATCCAGCATGAGATTTTGCATCATTGAGATCTGATGTGTTTACAAAGTGTTCCTTTCATTTTTTTGAGCAGTGTATATATATACAGGTCCTTCTCAAAAAATTTGCATATTGTGATAAAGTTCATTATTTTCTGTAATGTACTGATAAACATTAGACTTTCATATATTTTAGATTCATTACACACAACTGAAGTAGTTCAAGGCTTTTCTTGTTTTAATATTGATGATTTTGGCATACAGCTCATGACAACCCAAAAATCCTATCTCAAAAAATTAGCATATTTCATCCGACCAATAAAAGAAAAGTGTTTTTAATACAAAAAAAGTCAACCTTCAAATAATTATGTTCAGTTATGCACTCAATACTTGGTCGGGAATCCTTTTGCAGAAATGACTGCTTCAATGCGGCGTGGCATGGAGGCAACCAGCCTGTGGCACTGCTGAGGTGTTATGGAGGCCCAGGATGCTTCGATAGCGGCCTTAAGCTCATCCAGAGTGTTGGATCTTGCATCTCTCAACTTTCTCTTCCCAATATCCCACAGATTCTCTATGGGGTTCAGGTCAGGAGAGTTGGCAGGCCAATTGAGCACAGTAATACCATGGTCAGTAAACCATTTACCAGTGGTTTTGGCACTGTGAGCAGGTGCCAGGTCGTGCTGAAAAATGAAATCTTCATCTCCATAAAGCTTTTCAGCAGATGGAAGCATGAAGTGCTCCAAAATCTCCTGATAGCTAGCTGCATTGACCCTGCCCTTGATAAAACACAGTGGACCAACACCAGCAGCTGACATGGCACCCCAGACCATCACTGACTGTGGGTACTTGACACTGGACTTCAGGCATTTTGGCATTTCCCTCTCCCCAGTCTTCCTCCAGACTCTGGCACCTTGATTTCCGAATGACATGCAAAATTTGCTTTCATCCGAAAAAAGTACTTTGGACCACTGAGCAACAGTCCAGTGCTGCTTCTCTGTAGCCCAGGTCAGGCGCTTCTGCCGCTGTTTCTGGTTCAAAAGTGGCTTGACCTGGGGAATGCGGCACCTGTAGCCCATTTCCTGCACACGCCTGTTCACGGTGGCTCTGGATGTTTCTACTCCAGACTCAGTCCACTGCTTCCGCAGGTCCTCCAAGGTCTGGAATCGGTCCTTCTCCACAATCTTCTTCAGGGTCCGGTCACCTCTTCTCGTTGTGCAGCGTTTTCTGACACACTTTTTCCTTCCCACAGACTTCCCACTGAGGTGCCTTGATACAGCACTCTGGGAACAGCCTATTCGTTCAGAAATTTCTTTCTGTGTCTTACCCTCTTGCTTGAGGGTGTCAATGATGGCCTTCTGGACAGCAGTCAGGTCGGCAGTCTTACCCATGATTGCGGTTTTGAGTAATGAACCAGGCTGGGAGTTTTTAAAAGCCTCAGGAATCTTTTGCAGGTGTTTAGAGTTAATTAGTTGATTCAGATGATTAGGTTAATAGCTCGTTTAGAGAACCTTTTCATGATATGCTAATTTTTTGAGATAGGAATTTTGGGTTGTCATGAGCTGTATGCCAAAATCATCAATATTAAAACAAGAAAAGGCTTGAACTACTTCAGTTGTGTGTAATGAATCTAACATATATGAAAGTCTAATGTTTATCAGTACATTACAGAAAATAATGAACTTTATCACAATATGCTAATTTTTTGAGAAGGACCTGTAGATAGATAAAGATGTATTTTTTTCTTTTCAATATACTGTATTTCTGGTTACTGTATAATATATTTATCGTCAAAATATATATATTTTTATTCATATATGATACATTTCTAATTATTCATATATATATATTTTTATTTAACATTTTTATTTGATCTAATTTAATATATATTTATGATATTTTTATATAGCATATGTATTATTGATACATATGAATTTCATGAATACATCATATGATCAACATATAATAATTTCATCTTATATTTTATCATTATTAAAAAAAGGAATATTTCTGCTCAGTATTATAATATTTTTAGAATATATATATATAGCACTGGAGATAGCAGTATCCTCATTAGAGCAATCAGAATGCTATTTTTCCATTAATATAGTTTTTCCCCCAAAACACTTATGAAAACTGATTTTTGGGCAGCCATCTTGGACACACTCCATGGACTATCACACACGATCTGAATTTCCGTTGGAAAAACCTTGGATGTTTTTTCCGTCAGAAATTCCGACCGCCAAGAACGCGGTGATGTACAAGACGTACGACGAGCCGAGATCAATGAAGTTCAATAGGCAGTTCAGATCTTCTGCTTGATTCTGAGCATGCGTGTTTTTCTTTGCGTGTCAGAATTGCATACAGACGATCACAATTTCCGAGAACCAGCTCTCAAATTTTTCTTGGTGGAAATTCCGACAGAAAAATTCCAATGGAGCCTACACACGGTCAGAATTTCCGACCAAAAGCTCACGTCGGACTTTTCTTGTCGGAATTTCTGATCGCGTGTACGCGGCATAAGGCCAGTTTTAGACAGCGTGTCAATGGAGTATGGGAGAAAAGCCACACAAGAAAAGAGGGAACATGCAAACTCCATGCAGATAGTGTCCTGGCTGGGGGGGGGGCTTGAACCAAGAACCCCAGTGCTGCAAGCCAGAAGTGCCAGCTACTAAGTCACTGTGCTGCTCTACCTGCCCTTTGTTGGAATCGGAGTTGACTCTCACTTTTACCGTATTATTTGGGCTCCCAGACTTGAGTCCCATGTGATTTCAGAAACTCTGGGACTCCTGTCTGGGAGTTTTTGCCTTGTGGCATGACTGAGTGAAGTCCCTAATATATATGTATATATATATATATACACCCCATATACACTATATCACCAAAAGTATTGGGACGCCTGCCCTTACACTCACATGAACTTTAATGGCATCCCAGTCTTAGTCCATAGGGTTCAATATTGAGTTGGCCCCGCCCTTTGTAGCTATAACAGCTTCACCTCTTCTGGGAAGGCCGTCCACAAGGTTTAGGGGTCTGTCTATGGGAAGGCTGTCCACAAGGTTTAGGAGGGTGTCTATGGGAATGTTTGACCATTCTTCCAGAAGAGCATTTGTGAGGTCAGTCACTGATGTTGGATGAGAAGGCCTGGCTCGCAGTCTCCACTTTAATTTATCCCAAAGGTGTTCTATCAGGTTGAGGTCAGGACTCTGTGCAGGCCAGTCATGTTTCTCCACCCCAAACTCGCTCATCCATGACTTTATGGACCTTGCTTTGTGCACTGGTGGGCAGTCATGTTGGAACAGGAAGGGGCCATCCCCAAACTGTTCCCACAAAGTTGGGAGCGTGAAATTGTCCAAAATGTCTTGGTATGCTGACGCCTTAAGAATTCCCTTCACTGGGACTAGGGGGCCAAGCCCAACCCCTGAAAAACAACCCCCCCACACCATAATCCCCCCTCCACCAAAAGATTTGGACCAGTGCACAAAGTAAGGCCCAGTAAGCCAGAAGCTTCAGCCAGAAGGGGGCGCTCACATTGGATGTCCCTTTCCAGGGAATGTGGGGGGTCAATGTGCTGAGTACAATTTAGGAAAATGTTGGACATTAAAAAAGATATATAATAATCAGCCAGTAAACTAGAAGCGCAGAGGGGTACGCTCACACCGGCTGCCATCTTCCGGGGAATGTGGGGGGTCAATGTGCCGTGTGCAATTTTAGAAACAAATTAAAAAATCAGACAGTTAACCACAAGGGGGCGCTCACATTGGCCGCTGCCTTCTGGGGAATGAGAGGTCAATGTGCTGAGTACAATTTAGGGAAAACTTTTTTTAAACTGGCAAAGTGTAAAAAAAAAAATTAAAAAAATGTATAAAAGAAAAAATGTTCTCTCTTTTTTTGTTTTATAAATTTTCTGTTTCTTCATTATATACTTTAGACTGATTGGGATTGGCTGTTTTTCTCTACAATATCATCGTAGGAAGCTGTGAGATTAGAATTGGAGAGAAATCTTTCCATCGTCAGTTTGTTGCACCTTATAATTCAATGGAACATTTTCCTCTCTTTGGCTGTTTTTGTTTTTTTGTATCGATGGGTAAAAGAAACAAATGAGTTTGTAATTGTGAAAATGACTAATTCCGGCCAGTAGGGTGAGGGGTGACCAGATTGTGGCTTCACATCTCTCACTATGAAGGGATAGGAAAAAATATTTTTCAGAAATGCAGATGTCGGGTAAAACTCTCCCACGCGGACCCAGAACGCTGACTGGGGACCCATCCCCCCCCCCCCCATTGAAATATGACACAGCAGCTGCTGACTGTGCGGAATCGTGTTTCCGCCATCACTGCACCCGATATTATATGACAATCATAGGGGGTCTAAGCAGAGGCGTTGCTAGGGGGGTGCGGGGGGTGCGGTCCGCCCCCGGGTGACACCCGCTAGAGGGGTGACACCCTCCCTTTTTTTTTTTTTTTTTTTACAGCTGACCCATTCATTGATTAATTTCACCCCGCTGGGCTGGAAGCCTGGAACAACACCTCCAGCGCCGCGGCCGCGCCTGGTGTGTGTCCTCCGGCTCCTTATTCTTCCTATTCCTAAATTCCAATCCTCCTCCCTACCCTACAGAGCCAGCGAGCGACTCAGCCTGTCACATCATCACACTGCACTGTGATGATGTGACGACACGCACTAGCGTTGCTAGCCAGGTGCCGGGGGGCGGGCCGCACCCGGGTGACACCCACCAGAGGGGTGACACCCGTGGGTAGCGCAGCGGCACCACACTGACATTGCCCGCTGCCCTGTGCCTTAGGCTCACGCTGCGGCTGTGTCCCTCAGCGCAGCGGAAGGAAGCCGCCGCCCCCTCTGCCTCCTCTCTGTTTACATCCACAGAGGAGGAGGAGGAGCCCGCGCTCGAGAGACACACCGCTGTGTGTATCTGCCGCTCTGTTCTGAGGTCTGTAAGGTAAGGGGGGCATCTTTACTGATGGGGGGAGGGGGTGTCTGTACTGCTGGGGTCTGCACTAGGGGGAGTTTGCACCAGGGGGGCTGTAACAGAGGGGGTGTCTGTACTGAGGGGGGTCTGGTACCAAGGGGGTGTCTGTACTGAGGGGGGTGTCTGTACTGAGGGGGGTGTCTGTAACTGAGGGGGTGTCTGTACGAGGGGTGTCTGGTACTGTGGGGGGTGTCTGTAACTGAGCAGGGTGTCTGTAACTGAGGAGGTCTGCACTGAGGTGGGGGTGTCTGTACTGAGGTGGGGGTGTCTGTACTGAGGGGGTGTCTGTACTGAGGGGGTGTCTGTACGAGGGGTGTCTGGTACTGTGGGGGGTGTCTGTAACTGAGCAGGGTGTCTGTAACTGAGGAGGTCTGCACTGAGGTGGGGGTGTCTGTACTGAGGTGGGGGTGTCTGTACTGAGGGGGTGTCTGTACTGAGGGGGTGTCTGTACGAGGGGTGTCTGGTACTGTGGGGGGTGTCTGTAACTGAGCAGGGTGTCTGTAACTGAGGAGGTCTGCACTGAGGTGGGGGTGTCTGTACTGATGGAGCGGTCTGTACTGAGGTGGGGGTGTCTGTACTGAGGGGGTGTCTGTACTGAGGGGGGTGTATGTACTGAGGGGGGTGTCTGTAACTGAGGGGGGTGTCTGTAACTGAGGGGGGGTCTTTAACTGAGGGGGGGTCTTTAACTGAGGGTGTGTCTGTAACTGAGGGGGTGTCTGTAACTGAGGGGTGGTCTGTACGAGGGGGAGTCTGTACGAGGGGGTGTCTGTACTGAGGGGGGTGTCTGTACGAGGGGTGTCTGTAACTGAGGGGGTGTCTGTAACTGAGGGGTGGTCTGTACGAGGGGGAGTCTGTACGAGGGGGAGTCTGTACGAGGGGGTGTCTGTTACTGAGGGGGGGTGTCTGTACTGAGGGGGGTGTCTGTACTGAGGGGGGTGTCTGTACGAGGGGTGTCTGTAACTGAGGGGGGGTGTCTGTAACTGAGGGGGTCTGCACTGAGGTGGGGGTGTCTGTACTGATGGAGCGGTCTGCACTGAGGTGGGGATTCATACTGAGGGAGGCGGGTCTATATTGATGGCGGAGAGTCTGTACTTAGTGGAGCGGGTTTGTACTGAGGGAAGGGATCTATACTGTGGGAGTGGGGTCTGTAGTTAGTGGAGGGGGGTCTGTACTGAGGGGGGACTATAGTTGTTGGGGGGTGACACCATTTTTTTTCGCACCGGGTGACACCAACCCTAGTGACGCCACTGGGTCCAAGACTTTATCTTGCATACAAATATAATGTTAATGACTGTAATCAGAGGAGGAGATAATAAACACCGCCAGGGCAGGTGCTACCACTAGGCAAACTAGGCAGCCGCCTAGGGTGCACTGCTGCCTAGATGGCGCCCGGCCACTGGTGTTTCTAATCTCTTTTCTCTGCAGTAAGCAACTAAGTCTCAGCATGAGGTACGTCCCTTTAAATTTGCCGCCGTGTGGTTGCGTGAGCGCCGGTGGCGCGTGCGAACCTGCCGCAAGCTCTGTGACCGTGCCCGCGGGACCCGGGGGTTCGATGTCCGCCGGTGTCCCTCGATCGTGTCATGGAGCTGAGGAACGGGGAGATGTCAGTGTAAACACAACATCTCCCCGTTCTTCCTAGTGACATGTCACTGATCGAATGCTCCCTCTCATCGGGAGCAGCGATCAGGGATGTGTCAATCGTAGCCACGCCCCCTAACAGTTAGAATCACTTCTCAGAACACACTTAAGCCCTTCCTAGCCCCCTAGTGGTTAACCCCTTCACTACCAGTGGCATTTTCACAGTAATCAGTGCATTTTTATACCTCTGATCATGTACAAATGACAATGGTCCCAAAAATGTGTCAAAAGTGTCCGATGTGTCCGCCACAATGTCGCAGTCATGATAAAAATCGCTGATCGCCGCCATTACTAGTAAAAATAAAACTAGTAATAAAAATGCCATAAATCTATCCCCTATTTTGTAGATGCTATAACTTTTGCGCAAACCAATCAATAAACGCTTATTGTGATTTTTTTTTTACCAAAAATATGTAGAAGAATACGTATCGGCCTAAACTGAGGAATTTTTTTAAAAAATTTTATCCATTTTTTGGGGATATTTATTATAGCAAAAAGTAAAAAATATTGCTTTTTTTTTTTTTTTCAAAATTGTCGCTGTATTTTTGTTTATAGCGCAAAAAATAAAAAAACGCAGAGGTGATCAAATACCACCAAAAGAAAGCTCTATTTGTGGGGAAAAAAGGACGTCAATTCTGTTTGGAAACCACGTCGCACGACCGTGCAATTGTCAGTTAAAGCGACGCAGTGCCGAATGGCAAAAAGTGCTCTGGGCTTTGGCCAGCCAAATGGTCCGGGGCTGAAGTGGCTAAATAACAAACATGTTATACTTACCTCCACTGTGCAGCTCGTTTTGCACAGAGTGGCCCCGAACATCCTCTTCTGGGGTCCCTCGGAGGCTCTCGCGGCTCCTCCCCGCATCAGATAACCCCCTAGGAGAAGCGCTCTCCCAGGGTGGGTTACCTTGCGGGCGCGCTCCAGAGTCCAGCATTTGCGCCCCTAGACACGAATGCTGGACTCGGCCCGCCCCGCCCCCCGACGCCCGCGTCATTGGATTTGATTGACAGCAGCGGGAGCCAATGGCTGCGCTGCTATCAATCTATCCAATCAAGAGCCGGGACCCTGTGGAGAGAGGGACAGCGCGTCCTCGCCGAGGGAAATACCGGGCTCATGGTAAGTAAAATGGGGGGGCTGGTCACTGCCAGGTGTATTTTCACCTTAATGCATAGGATGCACGAGGGTTTACAACCCCTTTAATAAAAGCATGTGTGACACTAGTCACTCCTCTGGGGGACTCCTCCTCCTATTGTTCCTCCTTCCTTTGGTATAGAACTCAGGTAGCCGAATTCATTATGAAATGCTCCATCCTGAGAGGTACCAGCAGAGGCATTGCTAGGGGGGTGCGGGGGGTGCGGTCCGCCCCCGGGTGACACCCGCTAGAGGGGTGACACCCTCCCTTTTTTTTTTTTTTTACAGCTGACCCATTCATTGATTAATTTCACCGCGCTGGGCTGGAAGCCTGGAACAACACCTCCAGCGCCGCGGCCGCGCCTGGTGTGTGTCCTCCGGCTCCTTATTCTTCCTATTCCTAAATTCCAATCCTCCTCCCTACCCTACAGAGCCAGCGAGCGACTCAGCCTGTCACATCATCACACTGCACTGTGATGATGTGACGACACGCACTAGCGTTGCTAGCCAGGTGCGGGGGGGGGCAGGCCGCACCCGGGTGACACCCACCAGAGGGGTGACACCCGTGGGTAGCGCAGCGGCACCACACTGACATTGCCCGCTGCCCTGTGCCTTAGGCTCACGCTGCGGCTGTGTCCCTCAGCGGAGCGGAAGGAAGCCGCCGCCCCCTCTGCCTCCTCTCTGTTTACATCCACAGAGGAGGAGGAGGAGCCCGCGCTCGAGAGACACACCGCTGTGTGTATCTGCCGCTCTGTTCTGAGGTCTGTAAGGTAAGGGGGGCATCTTTACTGATGGGGGAGGGGGTGTCTGTACTGCTGGGGTCTGCACTAGGGGGAGTTTGCACCAGGGGGGCTGTAACTGAGGGGGTGTCTGTACTGAGGGGGGTCTGGTACCAAGGGGGTGTCTGTACTGAGGGGGGTGTCTGTACTGAGGGGGGTGTCTGTAACTGAGGGGGTGTCTGTACGAGGGGTGTCTGGTACTGTGGGGGGTGTCTGTAACTGAGCAGGGTGTCTGTAACTGAGGAGGTCTGCACTGAGGTGGGGGTGTCTGTACTGATGGGGTCTGCACTAGGGGGAGTTTGCACCAGGGGGGCTGTAACTGAGGGGGTGTCTGTACTGAGGGGGGTCTGGTACCAAGGGGGTGTCTGTACTGAGGGGGGTGTCTGTACTGAGGGGGGTGTCTGTAACTGAGGGGGTGTCTGTACGAGGGGTGTCTGGTACTGTGGGGGGTGTCTGTAACTGAGCAGGGTGTCTGTAACTGAGGAGGTCTGCACTGAGGTGGGGGTGTCTGTACTGATGGAGCGGTCTGTACTGAGGTGGGGGTGTCTGTACTGAGGGGGTGTCTGTACTGAGGGGGGTGTATGTACTGAGGGGGGTGTCTGTTACTGAGGGGGGTGTCTGTACTGAGGGGGTGTCTGTACGAGGGGTGTCTGTAACTGAGGGGGGGGTGTCTGTAACTGAGGGGGTCTGCACTGAGGTGGGGGTGTCTGTACTGATGGAGCGGTCTGCACTGAGGTGGGGGTTCATACTGAGGGAGGCGGGTCTATATTGATGGCGGAGAGTCTGTACTTAGTGGAGCGGGTTTGTACTGAGGGAGGGGATCTATACTGTGGGAGTGGGGTCTGTAGTTAGTGGAGGGGGGGTCTGTAGTGAGGGGGGACTATAGTTGTTGGGGGGTGACACCATTTTTTTTCGCACCGGGTGACACCAACCCTAGTGACGCCACTGGGTACCAGAGACCTCCACTCTCATCACCCACATGCAAAGCAAAAACTGCCCATAGTGCCTTATCCTTTTATAAATGTATTAAACGATCATGCGCCATTATATACACTCACATCTTTCATATTAAAAACCAGCCTTTGTACAAACAACCTGTTTGTGAAGATGATGGAATCACCTTGGGACCGGCTCTGCAGCTCCGGCCGGCAGTGTTCCCTCCTTCCGTCACACTGAGCCAAACTATCCTGGTCACTTCCTCATACGTCAGCCCTCCACGCCCCTCCACACCCCTCAGCGCCCCTCTGCGCCCCTCCATGCCCCTCCACACCCCTCCACGCCCCTCCACGCCCCTCCACACCTTTCCACACCCTTCCACACCCCTCCACGCCCCTCTGCGCCCATCCACGCCCCTCCACCCCCCTCCACGCCCCCCAACGCCCCTCCACGCCCCTCCACGCCCCTCCACGCCCCTCCACGCCTTTCCACACCCTTCCACACCCCTCCACGCCCCTCCATGCCCCTCCGCGCCCCTCCACCCCCCTCCACGCCCCCACGCCCCTCCACGCCCCTCCACGCCTTTCCACACCCTTCCACATCCCTCCACGAACCTCTGCGCCCATCCACGCCCCTCCACGCCCCCACGCCCCTCCACGCCCCTCCACACCCTTCCACACCCCTCCACGCCCCTCCACACCCCTCCACGCCCTTCCACACCCCTCCACACCGTGAGTGTAGGACAGAAAGGGGGCCCTTAAAGTAAGGCAGTTAGGGGACCCTGAGTAAAGTGCAGCTAGGAAGCCCTTGGTGTAGGGCAGCTAGGGAGCCCACAGTGTAGGGCTGGTAGGGGGCCCACAGTGTAGGGCTGGTAGGAAGCCCTCAAGTAGGTCAGTTGGGGGACTATCAGTGTAGAACAGCGAAGGGAGCTTTCAATGTAGGGCAGTGGGGGGCCCTCAGTATAGTGCAGCTAGAAAATACCTCAGTGTTAGGCAGCTAAAGGGGTCCACAATATAGGGCAGCCAGGGGGCCCTCAGTGTAGGCCATATAGGGACCCTCAGTGTAGAAAAGCAAGGGGTCTTTCAATGTAGGTAAGCTATGGGCCCATAGTGTAGGACAGCAAGGGGGGCATCAATGTAGGGCAGGTAGGGAACACTCAGTATAGGGCAGCTAAGGGGTTCTCAATGTAGCAAGGGGGCCATTAGTGCAGAGTAGCAAGGAGACACTCAATGTAGGGCAGCTAGGGTGCCCTTAGTGTAAAGCAGCAATGGTACCATCATTGTAGGGCAGTAAGAGGGCCCTCAGTGTAGGCAGCAGGGGAGACCTCAGTGTAGAACTGCAAAGTGGGCCTTAATGTAGGACAGTTAGGGTGCACTCAGTGTATGACAGCTAGGGGGCCCTTAATTTAGGGAAGCAAGGGGGTCTCCAGTGTAGGGAAGCAAGGGGATCCTCAGAATAGGGTTGAAAGGGGGCCCTTAGTGTAAGGGAGCTAAGGAACCTCTGTGTAGGGCAGCAAGGGTACCATCATTGTAGGGCAGCAAGAGGGCCCTCAGTGTAGGGCAGCAAGGGGTATTTCAATGTAGGTCAGCTGGGGGCTCACAGTGTAGGACAGCTAGGGGTCCTCAGTGTAGGTAGCAAGGGGCCATTAGTGTAGAACAGCAAGGGGACTCTCAACGTAGGGCAGCTAGGGTACCCTCAGTATATAGCAGTTAGGAAGCCCTCAGTGTAGACAGCAAGGGTGCACTCAGTGTATGACAGCTAGGGGGCCCTTAAGGTAGAGCATCCAGGGGGCCTTCAGCGTAGGGCAGGAAGGGGTTCCTCAGTGTAGGTAGCAAGAGGCCTTCAGAATAGGGTAGAAAGAGGGCCCTCAGTGTAAGGCAGCTAAGGAACCTTCACTATCTGGCAGCCAGAGGACCCTCGGTGTAGGGCAGCAAGGAGGTCCTCAGAGTAGGGCAACCAGGGGCCACTCAGTGTAGGGCAGCAAGGAGGTCCTCAGAGTAGGGCAACCAGGGGCCACTCAGTGTAGGGCAGCAAGGAGGTCCTCAGAGTAGGGCAACCAGGGGCCACTCAGTGTAGGGCAATCAGGGGCCACTCAGTGTAGGGCAACCAGGGGCCACTCAGTGTAGGGCAACCAGGGGCCACTCAGAGTAGGACAGAGAGATGGCCTTTAGAAATGGCACCACGGGGGCCCTTAGTGTAGTCTCGGTATGTAAGGCGGCACACAGGGTGGTGTTATGATTCTGCCCATAGCTGTGGCGCAGTACAATGATATGCAGGAGGCGGGGCTCAGAGCTTCCTCCAGCTTCCTGCAGCTCAGACAGTCCGCGTTTCTCACAGTTAGAAGGACTCTGCAGTTTCTGTGGTTTTTCGCAGAAGTTTGTATAGAAGGTGGGGAGGTGGGTGAGGAGGACGCTGCCGGTGTTGAGGTTGGAAAGCGGCGCCTGTGCTCAGCACAGTCTTCCTGTTCTGCAGATAAAACGTATGACATTGTTTCCATCCGAGCCGATTCTGCACCCCTCCCCCCCCCCCTCCACCACCATCCCCCGCACAGAACACAATTCGCTCCGCACTCCTTAGAACGTATCTAAGAACAGAAATGTCATATATTGCAGCTCGCCGGTCCTTAGATGTGATGGCTGCATTCACTTTCTTTTTTAAGGTTTCTTCCCTTTTTTTTTACCCGGTGATCCTGCCAATAACACACTTCCTGCCTTGTGGAAATTCGACCAAATTTTTTGTTATTTGGAAATTTGGATGTATCCGAAATCCCAATAATAATAACGAATGTAAACAAATCCTCCAAAATAACTAAACAAGATTCGTCCTAAATAATGGATTTCAAATTGGATTTGAGTTTGGAAAGGAACATGAAATGTAAACATTCAGCAGCCGCATTCCAATCTGAAAAAATAATTGAATTCAAATTTTCCAAATTCATTCGATTCGACAAATTGGAAAAATTGGAATCAAATTCGAAAACAAATAAATTAAATGAAACTTAATGAATTATAAAAACAAATTTAAGGAATTTACCGAAACAAAATTAGTTAATTAACGAATTGAATCGAAAAGAAACATTTTTTTTTTTTCGTTCTGCACGTGTCCATCGCGCAGACCACGCATGCTCCTCCAGGGGGCGCTGGCGATGAGCTGATGTATAAATTACATACAAAACATAATTCCCTACGGGCTGAAATGGACCTGAACTCAAAATTCATCATCTTATAAGGAATATCTAGAAATGATCATTGTGCCTAAAAAAGAGCACTTCACTTCCTGTGCCTAGGCACTCCTGATATCAGGTCACTTCCTGTGCCTAGGCACTCCTGATATCAGGTCACTTCCTGTGCCTAGGCACTCCTGATATCAGGTCACTTCCTGTGCCTAGGCACTCCTGATATCAGGTCACTTCCTGTCACTTCCTGTGCCTAGGAACTCCTGATATCAGCTCACTTCCTGTGCCTAGGCACTCCTGATATCAGGTCACTTCCTGTGCCAAGGCGCTCCTGATATCAGGTCACTTCTTGTGCCTAGGCACTCCTGATTTCAGCTAACTTCCTGTGCCTAGGCACTCCTGATATCAGTTCACTTCCTGTGCCAAGGCACTCCTGATATCAGGTCACTTCCTGTGCTTAAGCGCTCCTGATTTCAGCTCACTTCCTGTGCCTAGGCACTCCTGATATCAGGTCACTTCCTGTGCCTAGGCACTCCTGATATCAGGTCACTTCCTGTGCCTAGGCACTCCTGATATCAGGTCACTTCCTGTCACTTCCTGTGCCTAGGAACTCCTGATATCAGCTCACTTCCTGTGCCTAGGCACTCCTGATATCAGGTCACTTCCTGTGCCAAGGCGCTCCTGATATCAGGTCACTTCTTGTGCCTAGGCACTCCTGATTTCAGCTAACTTCCTGTGCCTAGGCACTCCTGATATCAGTTCACTTCCTGTGCCAAGGCACTCCTGATATCAGGTCACTTCCTGTGCTTAAGCGCTCCTGATTTCAGCTCACTTCCTGTGCCTAGGCACTCCTGATATCAGCTCACTTCCTGTTCCTAGGCACTCATGATATCAGGTCACTT
This sequence comes from Rana muscosa, assembly GCA_029206835.1. NCBI lineage: Eukaryota > Metazoa > Chordata > Amphibia > Anura > Ranidae > Rana > Rana muscosa. Next base: position 4,724,259 of record CM055117.1, on the reverse strand, counting down.
CCGGTTCCTAGGCACTCATGATATCAGGTCACTTCCTGTTCCTAGGCACTCATGATATCAGGTCACTTCCTGTGCCAAGGCGCTCCTGATATCAGCTGACTTCCTGTGCCAAGGCGCTCCTGATATCAGCTCACTTCCTGTGCCTAGGTGCTCCTGATATCAGGTCACTTCCTGTGCCTAGGCACTCCTGATATCAGGTCACTTCCTGTGCCAAGGCGCTCCTGATATCAGGTCACTTCTTGTGCCTAGGCACTCCTGATTTCAGCTAACTTCCTGTGCCTAGGCACTCCTGATATCAGTTCACTTCCTGTTCCTAGGCAATCATGATATCAGGTCACTTCCTGTGCCAAGGCACTCCTGATATCAGGTCACTTCCTGTGCTTAAGCGCTCCTGATTTCAGCTCACTTCCTGTGCCTAGGCACTCCTGATATCAGCTCACTTCCTGTTCCTAGGCACTCATGATATCAGGTCACTTCCGGTTCCTAGGCACTCATGATATCAGGTCACTTCCTGTTCCTAGGCACTCATGATATCAGGTCACTTCCTGTGCCAAGGCGCTCCTGATATCAGCTCACTTCCTGTGCTTAAGCGCTCCTGATTTCAGCTAACTTCCTGTGCCAAGGCACTCCTGATATCAGGTCACTTCCTGTGCCAAGGCGCTCCTGATATCAGCTCACTTCCTGTGCCTAGGCGCTCCTGATATCAGCTCACTTCCTGTGCCTAGGCGCTCCTGATATCAGCTCACTTCCTGTGCCATGGCACTCCTGATATCAGCTCACTTCCTGTGCCTAGGCACTCCTGATATCATCTCACTTCCTGTGCCTAAGTGTAGCGCCCTGCTCCCAATGACTGGGCACTATGTTAAATTTAGTGGGTGTCTGAGCTGGTAGTTGGGCTCAGACTCTGTAAATACTTATGCTAAATCAGCCTCTGTTCCGGCTATGGCTGTGTTGGAAGACTTCCCACTGTTTGCCTGTAGGTGGCAATATCACCCCAGGCCAATGTGGAAGACTGACAGGCCAAAGTGCATTGTGTATCTTTCCCCGGGAACAGTTCAGTGGGAGTGGTCTACCCGCTGAACATGCTGGGGAAGGGTACTTAAGGGGCAGATGCCATTTTTGGGGTCCTTCTTCTCCTCGCGGCCCTCCTGGCGCGAGGAGTGTGTTGTGTGATTTCGGCCTCGGGACCCTGCTGGCCCGAGGCTGCAACTCTACTAAGTAGGCCCTGTTATGCTGACTGGGGCCTACGCCTTGAAGGTGATCCTGTGCTGTCCGTCCTGCGGGAGGAAGCCACTCAATGGAAGAAACCAGGGGAGGACCTCTCCTGGAGAAGACCGAGCAGAAGGCTGGTGTCTTGAGGAAGGCCTGGTGATTCTATTGGAGGATGCACCGTAGCTAAAGTTACCTTACAGTCTGCCGGGGTGGCTTAAAGGCTCTGGACTGTTTGGCTGGAAGTTCGGGGGTTAAGTCCAGAGGATCCCGGATTATCCAATATTGTTCACAACCAGTCTGTGGCAGAGACTGTTCCTGATCATTGTCCGTGCTTCACTCCGGCTGCTAGGCCAGGTGAGAGGGGCCTATCCGGGTGAGCAATACCCACTCAAGGAAGAGTGGTGAATGACTTTGTAGTTGAGAAGTTTTTCCACAGTGATCTGTACTGTGTACCTGAACCTTCCCCTTTCCTCCTTCATCCTTCTAATGCTCTTCACAAGTTTTAAGCAAAGAAAATAAAACCTAACAGCAGAAGGTTTTACATCTTGTGTGGACATTGGAGTTCTTAAAGACTTTCTTCCCCTACAACGAATATTGAGGTAACGTGCAAGGCCCAAATCTAAACCAGCAGCTCCTACGGGGGTGTGCTACACGTGGGGGCTCGAGTCCGGGATTTGCCGTTACCTCTCGCAACTGTAAAAAGAAGGTGTTGGACTGTGCTTTGAACTGAAACCAAAGGGGTAAAGGTACAGATCACTTTGCTAACTGCGTAGGCCGTGGGCGGAGCCAGGAAAGAAAAGCCCGTGAGCTACGTGCAAAAAGAACCTAAAGGGGAGGAGTTCCCGCCAACTGTGTGAGCATGCTGGGGAAGGATACTTAAGGGGCAGATGCCATTTTTGGGGTCCTTCTTCTCCTCGCGGCCCTCCTGGCGCGAGGAGTGTGTTGTGTGATTTCGGCCTCGGGACCCTGCTGGCCCGAGGCTGCAACTCTACTAAGTAGGCCCTGTTATGCTGACTGGGGCCTACGCCTTGAAGGTGATCCTGTGCTGTCCGTCCTGCGGGAGGAAGCCACTCAATGGAAGAAACCAGGGGAGGACCTCTCCTGGAGAAGACCGAGCAGAAGGCTGGTGTCTTGAGGAAGGCCTGGTGATTCTATTGGAGGATGCACCGTAGCTAAAGTTACCTTACAGTCTGCCGGGGCGGCTTAAAGGCTCTGGACTGTTTGGCTGGAAGTTCGGGGGTTAAGTCCTGTGGCAGAGGATCCCGGATTATCCAATATTGTTCACAACCGGTCTGTGGCAGAGACTGTTCCTGATCATTGTCCGTGCTTCACTCCGGCTGCTAGGCCAGGTGAGAGGGGCCTATCCGGGTGAGCAATACCCACTCAAGGAAGAGTGGTGAATGACTTTGTAGTTGAGAAGTTTTTCCCCAGTGATCTGTACTGTGTACCTGAACCTACCCCTTTCCTCCTTCATCATTCTAATGCTCTTCACAAGTTTTAAGCAAAGAAAATAAAACCTAACAGCAGAAGGTTTTACATCTTGTGTGGACATTGGAGTTCTTAAAGACTTTCTTCCCCTACAACGAATATTGAGGTAACGTGCAAGGCCCAAATCTAAACCAGCAGCTCCTACGGGGGTGTGCTACACGTGGGGGCTCGAGTCCGGGATTTGCCGTTACCTCTCGCAACTGTAAAAAGAAGGTGTTGGACTGTGCTTTGAACTGAAACCAAAGGGGTAAAGGTACAGATCACTTTGCTAACTGCGTAGGCCATGGGCGGAGCCAGAAAAGAAAAGCCCGTGAGCTACGTGCAAAAAGAACCTAAAGGGGAGGAGTTCCCGCCAACTGTGTGAGCATGCTGGGGAAGGATACTTAAGGGGCAGATGCCATTTTTGGGGTTCTTCTTTCCCTCGCGGCCCTCCTGGTGCGAGGAGTGCGTTGTGTGATTTCGGCCTCGGGACTATGTTGGTCCGAGGCTGCAACTCTACCAAGTAGGCCCAGTTATGCTGACTGGGCATGCACTTTGAAGGTGATCCTGTGCTGCGACCGCGGCCGCGGGAAGTCTCCACGAACCCCACCTTCCGTTTCACGGGTGGGACGGGGGCACATGTTGTGGATGTGGTATCCGCTGCAGTGTCCACTGGTACCTCTGTGTTGGTAGCGACATCTCTTCCAGACTCACTTTCTGCAGTAAAGGCGGTGCGCACAGGCTGAACCGCAGGGGCAAAGGCGACATCTTCCAACGTAGCAGTGCCTGTATCCCAGTCTATCCGATAGGCGCGGGGCAATGCAGTGGGTTGCTCAACCTCAAACAAGTATTCCCCGCAGGATGGGCACCGGACGTAACTGCACTGCTAGTCCTTCACATCCAGGGCACAGCATGCCCAGCGCCTCTACATCTCGGCTTGTATATAGTATGAAGCGTCCTCGTGGCTTCAATCGGATCCCTGTATCAGTAAGCAAGGCTCCGGATGGCGTAGCACCCACAGTGGCGGGCATGGGGAACATTCCAGGCCCTGGCATGGGTGGTGCCCATGAACATAGCGACATGCTGCTTTCCGATCCACTCACTTGATCTGGCAGCTCCTGGTCTTTGGCGCCAAACACACTCACGTGTCTCACGCAGTTGGCGGGAACTCCTCCCCTTTAGGTTCTTTTTGCGCGTAGCTCGCGGGCTTTTCTTTCTCGGCTCCGCCCACGGCCTACGCAGGTAGCAAAGTGAGGGCATGTGGCCTGGTACAGTTCAGGAGGGGGGACGCTCACTCGTCTCCCCCTCTTTTGCTGCGGCCTGCCAGGTTGCGTGCTCGGATAAGGGTCTGGTATGGATTTTTGGGGGGACTCCACGCCATTTTTTAAAAATTTGGTGCGGCGTTCCCCTTAATATCCATACCAGACCTGAGGGGCCTGGTAATGGAATTTGGGGGGACCCCCACGCATTTTTTTTTTTTATCAATGACTTTCAATGACTTTTCTCTGTATTGCCGGGAGCCGACAATTCATTATAGCCGCGAGTACTTTTAAATTACTTTTTTTCCTTCAGAAATGACATTTTTTGCAGGGACAGTTCTAAGCACGGGAAACATGCTCCACTTTACAGGCATACTATACACACCCCCCAGGTACGAAATTTAAAGGAATATTTCACTTTTATTGTTTCACTTTAAGCATTATTAACCACTTTGCGCCCGGCGCATTGTAAATGATGGCCATAAGGTGGCTCTACAATGCCGGGACGCCGTCATATGACATCCTCGGGCCTCCCGGCCGCTGGGGGGTGCGCGCCGCGTCACTCAGGTGCTGATGCATGTGCCTGGCGGCCTCGATGTCCGCCAGGTGCCCACGATCGGCAGTTACAGAACCAGGGACCACGCCAAGTCAGGGAGAGGAGACCGATGGTGTGTCCCTTGTACATAGGGACACCGATCGGTCACCTCCCCCAGTCAGTCCCCTCCCCCCACAGTTAGACTCACTCCCAGGGAACACATTTAACCCCTTCCTCGCCCCCTAGTGTTAACCCCTTCCCTGCACGTCACATTTATACAGTAATCAGTGCATATTTATAGCACTGATCGCTGTATAAATGTCAATGGTTCCAAAAATGTGTCAAACGTGTCCGATGTGTCCGCCATAATATCGCAGTACTGACAAAAAAGCACAGATAACCGCCATTACTAGTAAAAAATAAATACAAATAAAAATAAATTACATAAAACTATCCCCTATTTTGTAGACGCTATACATTTTGTGCAAACCAATCAATAAACGCTTATTGCAATTTTTTTTACCAAAAATATGTAGAAGAATACGTATCGGCCTAAACTGAGAAAAAAAATAGTTTTTTTTAAAAAAAATTGGGATATTTATTATAGCAAAAAGTAAAAAATATTGTGTTTTTTTCAAAATTGTCTGTCTTTTTTTGTTTATAGCGCAAAAAATAAAAACCGCAGAGGTGATCAAACACCACCAAAAGAAAGCTCTATTTGTGGGGAAAAAATGGATGTCAATTTTGAGCCACGTCGCACGACCGCGCAATTATCATTCAAAGCGGGACAGTGCCGAAGGCTGAAATTTCGCCTGGGCAGGAAGGGGGTTATGTGCCCAGCAAGCAAGTGGTTAAAATGACTGCTCCCGAAAAAACGGCGGTTTTTAAAACATTTTTTTTTGCATTGATACATGTCCCCTGGGGCAGGACCCAGGTCCCCAAACACTTTTTGGGACAATAACTTGCATATTAACCTTTATAATTAGCACTTTAGATTTCTCCCATAGACTTTTACAGGGTGTTCCGCGGCTTTGCCACGAACACTCCAAATTGTTCGCTGTTCGGCGAACGGGCGACCAGGCAATGTTCGAGTCGAACTCAAAGCTCATCCCTACTGAACAGTGCCCAGACAAGGTCATCTAGTGCCCAGGGCAAAGATGTCAAATGGCACCCCCTCCCCCCCCCCCCTCCCCAAATTGTATGAGTGTTTTGTGTCAGCAAAAATTCTCTCCCTCCCCTTTCCAAAAAAAATGTGAGCGCTAATCTGGACGATTACCCCCAAGCATAAATTCCATTTACAGGCTAAAATTCTCCCCCCAATCAAAGATTTCCCTTCTTGCAGTAATCCTGGCAGCTTGTAGGTAGGCACCAGGGCCAGGACACGGGAGGGGGGCAGGAGGGGCGGCTGCCCTGGGCACTGTGGTATCATGTGAGCAGTGGAGGCTGATGCTCCATCAGTCGGGGGGGGGGGCGGCAAACAGACCTGACCCCAATCGCTCCAGCCCGCCACACCAAATTAACCCCCCCGTCGCTCCAGCCCGCCACCATACACCATTGACAACACCGCCAACCCCCCCCCCTCAGTTGCAGCCACACCCTCTCGCCTGCCAGGCCCCCGTCAGCCCTGCACTTACCCCAGTGCAGTGGCAGCATCGGGTCTTCGGACTCCCGGCCAAGGGGGGGTCTTAGGACTCTTGGCCAATGGGGTCTCAGGAACCCGCTTCCTGATTGGCCGGGAGGAGAAATGGGAAGACATTAGCAAAAAATGTATTTGCTAATGTCACACAACTGAGTGGGCTCAGGGCGCACCGAGACCAACCTTTTTAAAGCCAATTAGAGCTGTAATCATGTGCTTCTAAAGAAAAAAAAATCCATGCGTCCGGCGCCCTGCCCCCCTGCTCTAGAGGTTGCTCCGGGTTCCTGGAAACATGGCTGTTTGAGATCCCTGCTTGCATAGTTCAGGTCCAACATCACTTGGCGAAGCCGGCGACATGAGACCAATTTAACCACTTCATCCCCGGACCATTTTGCTGGTCAAAGACCAGGCCACTATTTGCGATTCGGCACTGCGTCGCTTTAACTGACAATTGCGCGGTCCTGCGACATGGCTCCCAAACAAAATTGACGTCCTTTTTTTCCCCACAAATAGAGCTTTCTTTTGGTGATATTTGATCACCTCTGCGGTTTTTATAGTTTGCGCTATAAACAAAAATAGAGCGACAATTTTGCTAAAAATGCAATATTTTTTACTTTGTGTTATAATAAATATCCTCAAAATATATATATATGTAGCGGGTACTTACTTTCCCGGGCGCATTTTTTGAATTTAGCTGTGACATCAGTGCTATGTTCCTTGCGGTTCACAAGGTGGCGCTGTCACCGTGGCCGGGGGGGATGAATATCACTGTGTGCCGAGGTCCTTTTTGTCCTCTCTCGGCAGCGGTATGGTGGGGCGGGGAACCTGCCGTGCTTGCTGGGAGAGGAGATAAAGGGGCCGGCCATCTTGGTCATGGGGTCTTCGTCCCAAGCACCTTCAGCTTGCGGACGTGGGTTCGTGCTCGTCCTCTAGGAGGCCTCGGCCTAGGGGACCAACGGAGATCGTGTTCCACCCCAGGCACCTTCAGCCCTGGGGTGAGGTACTTGCAAGAAGGTCCGGAGCTCAGTGCCCAACACTGAGTTCCGCGAGGGAAGGGTCCTAAGGTACTTCGGGGATGGAGGCCTGAATCTGAGTAAGACGCAATGGACCGGGGAGAGCTCCTCATTCGAAGACCCGGTGCAGCAGACTGCCGGTGACGGGTGAGTCTCTTGTCGGAGACCGTCCAGAAGGATCCCCTTCCTCTCGTGCAGAGACCATATCCCACTTTCCAGGAGGAGAGTGGAGGACCGAATTTGTGTCTGGGCCTATTCACACTTACACCTCCTTTTCTGTTCTATCTATCAAGGGAGTCCATGTATGGTGTGTTCTAATAAAGGAGTGTTGGACTTTAATGGTGTGAGGCTCACTTCCTGGCGGACGAAGTTCACGGTGACTCTTGGAGGGAGGATCCGGGTGCACAGCACAGACCCGAAGGTAAATGAGACATTGCTGATACCACAGGTATTCCCACGTGGTGGAAGCTAGGCGTAGCCCACCCGCTCTCTCTCTCTCCACCCTACCAGATACCCCTAGACAAGAGACAGTGCAAGCCGCACGGAGAGAGAAGAGGGGCAGGCGCTCCACGTGGGGGCTCGTCCGGGATTGTGTTGTGCATCACAGTATTGAACAAGTCTGCTGGATGAGTTAACTGAATAGGCTAAAGTGCAGCCCTGCTCGAAGTCGTGGAATTGACCCTAGACCAGGGAAAGGCCCGCGCAGGAAGAGCGGTGAACGGGGGGAGGCCCAGCCGTGTGAGGTACTACACGTGGGGGCTTCTAATTGCACTGCGCCAACAGACACACCCCCGCCGCTTAGTTCATGGGCGTGGCTCATCCAAAGAAAGTGAAAAAGCCCGCGAACTGGAGCAAAGGGGAGGAGTCCAATACGTGAGAGGGCTACACGTGGGACTTTGGCGCGAAAACTCTGCAGTGTGCGATGGACCAGCAACAAGTCACCATGTTTGGACATACTTCATGGATTCCAGTTCACCCTGCTACTACCACGATGACTGCTGCTGCTCCGATAACAGATACCGGGATCCGGCTGAAGCCAAGGGGTCGATTCGCCCTGTATTTGTGCATGGACGTAGAGGCCCTGGGTGTAATTTGTCCCGGGTGCTCGGGACTGGTGTGCCACCTGAAGCCCTTCGGACAATGTGAGGCCTGTGGGGAGTTCCTGTTCGAGGTGGATCTGGCAGTTGAAAGGCCGAGAACCATCTACCCAGGCCGGGCTTCAGGTAACACTACTCGCAGAGGAGGAATTACTGCTGTAAAAGCCATCCCAACGCACACTGCAGCGACCGAGGAGGAGGTCGTTAAAACTCAACGGGAGAAATCCGAGGATGCTGACTCGGTCACCACTGTCTCACAGCGTCCGCCACCGAAGAAGAGAACCAGCATGGTGGCCCCGACCAGTGGTGGTGGCGGACCATCTCGCCAGCTTACGCCAGGCCTAGACAGATCCGTTGACGAGGGTTCCGGACATCCTGCTTCAAGTAAAGGCCGAGGTGAGCCGGGCAAAGAGACTTGGTGCATGGGCGGAGGTGCCGGGAAGGCATGGCCCAGTGTGTCCGCGGGAGGTGTTAGCTCCGTCTCTACAACGGGCTACATACCCGCGGAGGAGTGTGATACTTCGGATCTGGAGTCGCTCTCTGATGTGGGAGATGACACAGCCATTGACGAACTGTTTGCAGAGAAGGGCTGGGACAAAGTGCCGCTAGCTTCGTTCCGAAGGCCTCGAGATTCACCCATGTCCACGGGGGAGAGTACACCCCGGGTGGAGGCAACAGCGCCTGAACAAGGGTCCTGTCCCCAGCCCACATCTACATCTCCGGTACCGCCTGCATCAGGTACTGGAGAGCAGAGGTTGATACTACGGGCACCTATGCCCCAACCAGAAGTGGTTAAGGCCCCTCGCCATCCGGACTCTATAGTTCTACCCGGCGAAGGGGACAAAGCCACAATGCCTCCGCTGTCAAGGCTTCAGAGACTTTTCTGCCAGAAAGTTGCTGCTGACTACGGGTGGGAATACCCGTACCTCCCCAAGGAGTTACTATACGAAGTGGAGGTGTGCCGAGAGCGCTGGTATAATGACTTCGTGTGGACCCACCTTAAGGTCCCACACGCCCGCAGGTATTTGACATGCTCTCCAAAGACAGCTCAGCGGTTCAAGGACTGCAAGGCAGAGTGGATGAGAGGAAGACACATCCATGCGGATAAAGTGTTGATCCGACGCAAAGAAGGTGAAGATGTGGAGTACCATTTGGAGACCATGGATCGGCATCTAAAACCTATTGTCCTGCCGCATCCCCGCTTCTACCTCTGAGGAGAAAGAGACTCTGTTTGTTTGCTTTGTTTCAAAAGGACCTTGCACCCCCTGAACTTTGCTGTTTGACTTTCTTGGTGCTATCATCAGTGTTTGCCCGGCAAGAGGGGTGCTTGTGTCATTCCAAGGAAGAACTGTTCCAGTTGTTGTTCTTTCCTCTCCGGTGAGAAGTTGCAGACTTTGGGGTAGATAGGGCCCGGAGTCAAGCAGCAAGAAAAGAGAAGATGGTTCAACGGGTGCAGTTACCGCGAGGCTGTCACCGGGTGGCAGTCTCGTGCAACGTTAAACATTGTACACACTCACACTGGAGGAAAAGATATTTCTCTTCGGAGGAGTTTCTTTTTCTCTCACACATACACATGTGTCAGGGTTTTATTGTTTCTTTTCTCTTCCCTCTGCAGGAGAGCGTCCCGTCAAGATTATGGAACCTGGGGTGGTTCTTAGTTAGGATGGGAGGGAAAAGTATAATGTTTTAAATGTTGTCTTTCACTCCTCTTTTGTTGCAGGGGCTCAGACACAACTTCTCCGTTAGGATAGTTTCCTAAAAATTTTTAGTTTTTTTCAAATTGTTAGTTGGTTTCTGGATTGGATTATGTCAGCCGTTGAGGGCGTTATTCACTCCAGACACTTGGGTCCAATGTCAAAAGACAGGGGGGAGAGTGTAGCGGGTACTTACTTTCCCGGGTGCATTTTTTGAATTTAGCTGTGACATCAGTGCTATGTTCCTTGCGGTTCACAAGGTGGCGCTGTCACCGTGGCCGGGGGGGGGGAGGAATATCACTGTGTGCCGAGGTCCTTTTTGTCCTCTCTTGGCAGCGGTATGGTGGGGCGGGGAACCCGCCGTGCTTGCTGGGAGAGGAGATAAAGGGGCCGGCCATCTTGGTCACGGGGTCTTCGTCCCAAGCACCTTCAGCTTGCGGACGTGGGTTCGTGCTCGTCCTCTAGAAGGCCTCGGCCTAGGGGACCAACGGAGATCGTGTTCCACCCCAGGCACCTTCAGCCCTGGGGTGAGGTACTTGCAAGAAGGTCCGGAGCTCAGTGCCCAACACTGAGTTCCGCGAGGGAAGGGTCCTAAGGCACTTCGGGGATGGAGGCCTGAATCTGAGTAAGACACAATGGACTGGGGAGAGCTCCTCACTCGAAGACCCGGTGCAGCAGACTGCCGGTGACGGGTGAGTCTCTTGTCGGAGACCGCCCAGAAGGATCCCCTTTACCTCGTGCGGAGACCATATCCCACTCTCCAGGAGGAGAGTGGAGGACCGAATTTGTGTCTGGGCCTATTCACACTCACACCTCCTTTTCTGCTCTATCTATCAAGGGAGTCCATGTATGATGTGTTCTAATAAAGGAGTGTTGGACTTTAATGGTGTGAGGCTCACTTCCTGGCGGACGAAGTTCACGGTGACTCTTGGAGGGAGGATCCGGGTGCACAGCACAGACCCGAAGGTGAACAAGACATTGCTGATACCACAGGTATTCCCATGTGGTGGAAGCTAGGCGTAGCCCACCCGCTCTCTCTCTCTCTCCACCCTACCAGATACCCCTAGACAAGAGACAGTGCGAGCCGCACGGAGAGAAAAGAGGGGCAGGCGCTACATATAAAAAAAAAAAATTTCCCTCAGTTTAGTCCGATATGTATTTTTCTACATATTTTTGGTTAAAAAAATTGCAATAAGCGTTTATTGATCGGTTTGCGCAAAAGTTATAGCGTCTACAAAATAGGGGACAGATTTATGGCATTTTTATTAATAATTTTTTTTTTTCACTAGTAATGGCGGCGATCAGCGATTTTTATCGGGTGACTACGACATTATGGCGGACACATCGGACACTTTTGGCACATTTTTGGAACCATTGTCATTTATACAGCGATCATTGATGTAAAAATGCACTGATTACTGTGAAAATGACAATGGCAGTGAAGGAGTTAACCTGTAGGGGGCGCTGAAGGGGTTAAGTGTGTCTTAGGGACGTGTTCTAACTGTAGGGGGGATGGGCTCTGTGTGACACGACACTGATCACCGCTCCCGATCACAGGAAGCTGTGATCAGTGTCCTGTCACTAGGAAGACTGGGGAAATGCTTGTTTACATCAACATTTCTCCCTTCTTCCCCACCGTGACACGATCGCGGGTATGCCGGTGGCCATCGAGGACCCGCGGTCAGAGTCACGGAGCTCGCGGCGGGTGCACACACGCGCATGCACAGTGCCGGCTTCTTAAAAGGGGACGTATATATACTTCCTTCTGCCTGTCCGTGCCTTGCTGTCGACGTATATTGTCGTGCGCTGGTCGGCAAGCAGTTAATGATATTTTCAGCTATACATGTGCAGAATGAAAAAAATTGTTTTTCTTTCATTTCGGATCGGTTTTGTTAAGTTACTCATTTTGTTTTGTTGCATACATAACGAAATTCATTTACCGTATATACTCGAGTATAAGCCGACCCGAATATAAGCCGAGGCACCTAATTTTACCACAAAAAATGGGAAAACTTATTGACTTGAGTATAAGCCTAGGGTGTCCATCTGCATGCCTCACTGTGCCTCACTGTGCCTCACTGTGTCCATGTCCATGCCTCACTGTGCCCATGCCTCACTGTGTCCATGCCTCACTGTGTCCATGCCTCACTGTGCCCATGCCTCACTGTGCCCATGCCTCACTGTGCCCAATGCCCCACTGTGCCCATGCCTCACTGTGCCCATGTGCATGCCTCACTTTGCCTCACTGTGCCCATGCCTCACTGTGTCCATGTGCATGCCTCACTGTGTCCATGCCTCACTGTGTCCATGCCTCACTGTGTCCATGCCTCACTGTGTCCATGCCTCACTGTGCCCATGCCTTACTGTGTCCATGTGCATGCCTCACTGTGTCCATGCCTCACTGTGTCCATGCCTCACTGTGCCCATGCCTCACTGTGTCCATGCCTCACTGTGTCCATGCCTCACTGTGTCCATGCCTCACTGTGTCCATGTGCATGCCTCACTGTGTCCATGTGCATGCCTCACTGTGTCCATGCCTCACTGTGTCCATGCCTCACTGTGCCCATGCCTTACTGTGTCCATGTGCATGCCTCACTGTGTCCATGCCTCACTGTGTCCATGCCTCACTGTGCCCATGCCTCACTGTGTCCATGCCTCACTGTGTCCATGCCTCACTGTGTCCATGCCTCACTGTGTCCATGTGCATGCCTCACTGTGTCCATGCCTCACTGTGCCCATGCCTCACTGTGTCCATGCCTCACTGTGTCCATGCCTCACTGTGTCCATGCCTCACTGTGTCCATGCCTCACTGTGCCCATGCCTCACTGTGCCCATGCCTCACTGTGTCCATGCCTCACTGTGTCCATGCCTCACTGTGTCCATGCCTCACTGTGTCCATGTCCATGCCTCACTGTGTCCATGTCTCACTGTGCCCATGCCTCACTGTGTCCATGCCTCACTGTGTCCATGACCAGACTGACGTTTAACATGGGAGTCTATGGAAGGGGTGCCCGGCTTTGAAAAATCTGTGCTCCCCGGTCGTAGGTCCTCTAGACAACAAACTTTGCACACTTGTAGAGAAGAAATGAGGCTACATGTGTGCCAAGATCTGGGTCCAGGGGACCTACGACCGGCCGGCATCGGGTCCCCAAAATCACCGGAGAAATGACCGTTTAACATGGGAGTCTATAGTAGGGGTTCCCGGGTTTGAAAAATCGGTGCTCCCCCGCTGTATGTCCCCCGGACAACAAACTCTGAACACATGTAGAGAAAGAGTGGGGCTACATGTGTGCCAAGTTTCGGGTCCAGAGGACCTAAGGCCAGCCGGTACTGAGTCCCCAAATTCTGGGAGATCAGGCGCAAAAAGGTGACTCGAATATAAGCCATGGGGGGCATTTTCAGCACAAAAAAATGTGCTGAAAAACTCAGCTTATACTCGAGTATATACGGTAGTTTAGTTTTGTTTATTCGTTTTCCACCAAATTCAAAAGTGTTTGAATTTAAATCGAAAATATCGAATCGATCCGAATTTGGAGGATGGCTATAAACTTTCTATTTCATTCTATTCTATTCTAAATTCGAATTTCGAAAGAGGGCTATATTCTGTTTATTTTATTCTTTTCTATTTGAAATTAGAATTTCGGAAGATGGCTATATTTGTTCTATTTTATTCTATTCTGTTCTATTCTATTCTAATTGTTTTTAATTCTATTATATTCCTTTCTATTCTATTATTTTCTATTATATTCTTTTTTTATTCTATTCTGTTTTATTATTTTCTATTCTATTCCTTTATATTCTATTCTATTTTGTTTTTTTATTTTCCATTCTATATTATTCTGTTTTATTCTATTCTATTCCATTCTATTCTTTTAAGCAACCTAGGAATCTAGCATTCTGAGGACCATAGTAAGGGTGGCATTCTGAGGACCATAGTAAGGGTGGCATTCTGAGGACCATAGTAGGGGTAGCATTTTGAGGACCATAGTAAGGGTGGCATTCTGAGGACCATAGTAGGGGTGGCATTCTGAGGACTATAGTAGGGGTGGCATTCTGATGACCATAGTAGGGGTGGCATTCTGAGGACCATAGTAAGGGTGGCATTCTGAGGACCATAGTAAGGGTGGCATTCTGAGGACCATAGTAAGGGTGGCATTCTGAGGACCATAGTAAGGGTGGCATTCTGAGGACCATAGCAAGGGTATCATTGTGAGGACCATAGTAAGGGTAGCATTCTGAGGACCATAGCAAGGGTGGCATTCTGAGGACCATAGTAAGGGTGGCATTCTGAGGACCATAGTAAGGGTGGCATTCTGAGGACCATAGTAAGGGTGGCATTCTGAGTACCATAGTAAGGGTGGCATTCTGAGGACCATAGTAAGGGTGGCATTCTGAGGACCATAGTAAGGGTGGCATTCTGAGTACCATAGTAAGGGTGGCATTCTGAGGACCATAGTAAGGGTGGCATTCTGAGGACCATAGTAAGGGTGGCATTCTGAGGACCATAGCAAGGGTGGCATTCTGAGGACCATAGTAGGGGTGGCAATTTGAGGACCATAGTAAGGGTGGCATTCTGAGGACCATAGTAAGGGTGGCATTCTGAGGACCATAGTAAGGATGGCATTCTGAGGACCATAGCAAGGGTGGCATTCTGAGGACCATAGTAAGGTTGGCATTCTGAGGACCATAGTAGGGGTGGCAATTTGAGGACCATAGTAAGGGTGGTATTCTGAGGACCATAGTAAGGGCGGCATTCTGAGGACCATAGTAAGGGTGGCATTCTGAGGACCATAGTAAGGGTGGCATTCTGAGGACCATAGTAGGGGTGGCATTCTGAGGACCATAGTAAGGGTGGCAATTTGAGGACCATAGTAAGGGTGGCATTCTGAGGACCATAGTAGGGGTGGCAATTTGAGGACCATAGTAAGGGTGGCATTCTGAAGACCATAGTAAGGGTGGCATTCTGAGGACCATAGTAAGGGTGGCATTCTGAGGACCATAGTAAGGGTGGCATTCTGAGGACCATAGTAAGGGTGGCATTCTGAGGACCATAGTAAGGGTGGCATTCTGAGGACCATAGTATGGGTTGCTGTTTTCCTACAGACCATCAATGTAAAGGGCATTTTTGCCATTGACTAGTGGTGGCCCCCCTATCCGTGCGTCCGGCCCCCTGATCTACATGCAAGGCGCTGGATGCATGGATTGCAATGGGGGATTTTTTTTTTTTTTTGAAGCATGTGATTAGAGCCTAAAGCCTCGTACACACGGCCGAGAATCTCGTCAGGAAAAAACTCATCGTTTTTCTTGATGAGATTCTTGGACAAGAAACTTGTCCCGGCCGAGTGTACAGACGCTCCATTCAAAGAACCCGCGGTTCTTTGAATGTAGCGAACGCGGTGACGTCATCGACTATGATGAGCTTGCGCTCGTCACATTTGATGCCGTCGCTGCCATCTTGCTTCACCCTAACTATGCCTAGGAAGCTACCGCGCATGCGTCGTAGTCATTTCGAGCATGCGCGGGCTTCCCGGAGGACAGGTAAGTGTACACACACACACTTTTCTCGTCGAGAAACAGGCTGACAAGAATCTCGACGAGAAAATAGAGAGCAGGTTCTCTATATTTCTCGTCGAGATTCTTGTCGGTTTTCTTGACGAGAAACCATACACACCAACGATTTTCTCGGCAAGAAAGCTCTCTCAGCAGTTTTCTTGTCGTTTCTTGCCGAGAAACTCGTTCGTGTGTACGAGGCTTGAGGCTCTAATTGGCTTCAAGAAAGGGTGGGCGTGGAGCGCATAGCCCTGCGCCTGAAGCCCACCCAGTTGTGTGACAATAGTGAATTAATATTCGCTATTGTCACACTGATTCTCCTCCTGACCAATCAGGAAGCGGGTCCTGAGAAGGAGAAAAAAAGGAGAAGCTACCCTATTGGCCGAGGGAGGAGGGAGGAGGAGGGAAGCGCTGCTCGGGGTAAGTGTTGCGGGTGACCGGCCGACCGGTGGGGGCTGTGCACCGTTTGCCGCCCCCTCCCCAATAAAATATGCCACTGGCCACCCCTGCCATTGACCCACACTGATTTAGTTTATTATGGGGGTTCCTTTTGGGGTGAAAAGGTTGAGAGATGAACCTGTAGATAACACTAATAATAACGCAGCCATCATATTTCACCCAATAATCTTTGATTTCCCCCAATAGGAGCCGTTGTGGGGACAACGAGCCCAAATGCATACCCTATGGATACCCCGGTGCAGCTCGACATTCCAGGTGAATGCAACTTACTGGGAAGTGACATTGTGGAGTGGAAAAAGGACAACGTACGTCTACGCCGAAATAAACCTGCAGGTTCTCCACAAACAGACCTGGATCCCAAGTGTAACTGCAAAATCATAACCAACGGAGCTCTGTATCTCCAACGCCTGGAAAAAGAGGGAGAAATGACGTACTTTGTAGAGGTGCATGACAGTGGTGGAAGGCAGAAGTGTAATAAAACGGTGACCGCGATCGGGCAATGTGAGTGACACCTAATTATGTCTACTACATGTTATACCACAGAGGGGCGCTCTTCCTCCAGACCAGATCAGATTGGTACTTCTTTTATTAGAATGTCATCTGTATTATATTCATGACAGTACTACATACACTACATATCTCCTTCTATAGAGGGGTCCGGAAAGTTTTTAAACATGGGGCTCTTCAGGCATGGGGGGAGTAAAAATGCCCCATATGGGTGTCCCATCATTGGTATCAGTGGGAGGAATAGTGCCCCATCATTGGTATCAGTGGGAGGAATAGTGTCCCATCATTGTTATCAGTAGGAGGAATAGTGTCCCATAATTGGTATCAGTGGGAGGAATAGTGTCCCATCATTGTTATCAGTAGGAGGAATAGTGCCCCATCATTGGTGTCAGTGGGAGGAATAGTGCCCCATCATTGGTATCAGTGGGAGGAATAGTGTCCCATCATTGTTATCAGTAGGAGGAATAGTGTCCCATTATTGGTATCAGTGGGAGGAATAGTGTCCCATCATTGGTGTAGGTACAAATCATGGTATGGGTGGGGTGGGTGCTGTAGGAACTGGTCATGGTATGGGTGGGGTGGGTGCTGTAGGTACGGGTCATGGTATGGGTGGGGTAGGTGCTGTAGGAACGGGTCATGGTATGGGTGGGGTGTGTGCTGTAGGTACTGGTCATGGTATGGGTGGGGTGGGTGCTGTAGGTACGGGTCATGGTATGGGTGGGGTGTGTGCTGTAGGTACTGGTCATGGTATGGGTGGGGTGGGTGCTGTAGGTACTGGTGATGGTATGGGTGGGGTGGGTGCTGTAGGTACTGATCATGGTATGGGTGGGGTGGGTGCTGTAGGTACGGGTCATGGTATGGGTGGGGTGGGTGCTGTAGGTACGGGTCATGGTATGGGTGGGGTGGGTGCTGTAGGAACGGGTCATGGTATGGGTGGGGTGTGTGCTGTAGGTACTGGTCATAGTATGGGTGGGTGCTGTATGTACTGATCATGGTATGGGTGGGGTGGGTGCTGTAGAAACTGGTCATGGTATGGGTGAGGTGGGTGCTGTAGGTACTGGTCATGGTATGGGTAAGGTGGGTGCTGTAGGTACTGGTCATGGTATGGGTGGGGTGTGTGCTGTAGGTACTGGTCATGGTATGGGTGGGTGCTGTATGTACTGATCATGGTATGGGTGGGGTGGGTGCTGTAGGTACGGGTCATGGTATGGGTGGGGTGGGTGCTGTAGGAACTGGTCATGGTATGGGTGGGGTGGGTTCTGTATGTACTGGTCATGGTATGGGTGAGGGGGATGCTGTAGGTACTGGTCATGGTATGGGTGGGGTGGGTGCTGTAGGTACGGGTCATGGTATGGGTGGGGTGGGTGCTGTAGGTACTGGTCATGGTATGGGTGGGGTGGGTGCTGTAGGTACGGGTCATGGTATGGGTGGGGTGGGTGCTGTATGTTCTGGCCATGGTATGGGTGGGGTGGGTGCTGTAAGTATGGGTCATGGTATGGGTGGGGTGGGTGCTGTATGTACTGGTCATGGTATGGGTGGGGTGGGTGCTGTAGGTACGGGTCATGGTATGGGTGGGGTGGGTGCTGTATGTACGGGTCATGGTATGGGTGGGGTGTGTGCTGTAGGTACTGGTCATGGTATGGGTGGGGTGGGTGCTGTATGTACGGGTCATGGTATGGGTGGGGTGTGTACTGTAGGTACTGGTCATGGTATGGGTGGGGTGGGTGCTGTAGGTACTGGTCATGGTATGGGTGGGGTGGGTGCTGTATGTACTGATCATGGTATGGGTGGGGTGGGTGCTGTAGGTACTGGTCATGGTATGGGTGTGGTGGGTGCTGCAGGTACTGGTCATGGTATGGGTGGGGTGGGTGCTGCAGGTACTGGTCATGGTATGGGTGGGGTGGGTGCTGTAGGTACTGGTCATGGTATGGGTGGGGTGGGTGCTGTAGGTACGGGTCATGGTATGGGTGGGGTGGGTGCTGTATGTATGGGTCATGGTATGGGTGGGGTGGGTGATGTAGGTACTGGTCATGGTATGGGTGGGGTGGGTGATGTATGTACTGGTCTTGGCATGGGTGGGGTGGGTGCTGTATGTACTGGTCATGGTATGGGTGGGGTGGGTGCTGTAGGTACTGGTCATGGTATGGGTGGGGTGGGTGCTGTAGGTTCGGGTCATGGTATGGGTGGGTGCTGTAGGTACGGGTCATGGTATGGGTGGGGTGGGTGCTGTAGGTACTGGTCATGGTATGGGTGTGGTGGGTGCTGCAGGTACTGGTCATGGTATGGGTGGGGTGGGTGCTGCAGGTACTGGTCATGGTATGGGTGGGGTGGGTGCTGTAGGTACTGTTCATGGTATGGGTGGGGTGGGTGCTGTAGGTACGGGTCATGGTATGGGTGGGGTGGGTGCTGTATGTATGGGTCATGGTATGGGTGGGGTGGGTGATGTAGGTACTGGTCATGGTATGGGTGGGGTGGGTGCTGTATGTACTGGTCTTGGCATGGGTGGGGTGGGTGCTGTATGTACTGGTCATGGTATGGGTGGGGTGGGTGCTGTAGGTACTGGTCATGGTATGGGTGGGGTGGGTGCTGTAGGTACTGGTCATGGTATGGGTGGGGTGGGTGCTGTAGGTTCGGGTCATGGTATGGGTGGGTGCTGTAGGTACGGGTCATGGTATGGGTGGGGTGGGTGCTGTAGGTACTGGTCATGGTATGGGTGGGGTGGGTGCTGTATGTACTGGTCTTGGCATGGGTGGGGTGGGTGCTGTAGGTACTGGTCATGGTATGGGTGGGGTGGGTGCTGTAGGTACTGGTCATGGTATGGGTGGGGTGGGTGCTGTATGTACTGATCATGGTATGGGTGGGGTGGGTGCTGTAGGTACTGGTCATGGTATGGGTGTGGTGGGTGCTGCAGGTACTGGTCATGGTATGGGTGGGGTGGGTGCTGTATGTACTGGTCATGGTATGGGTGGGGTGGGTGCTGTAGGTACTGGTCATGGTATGGGTGGGGTGGGTGCTGTAGGTACTGGTCATGGTATGGGTGGGGTGGGTGCTGTATGTACTGATCATGGTATGGGTGGGGTGGGTGCTGTAGGTACTGGTCATGGTATGGGTGTGGTGGGTGCTGCAGGTACTGGTCATGGTATGGGTGGGGTGGGTGATGTAGGTACTGGTCATGGTATGGGTGGGGTGGGTGCTGTATGTACTGGTCTTGGCATGGGTGGGGTGGGTGCTGTATGTACTGGTCATGGTATGGGTGGGGTGGGTGCTGTAGGTACTGGTCATGGTATGGGTGGGGTGGGTGCTGTAGGTTCGGGTCATGGTATGGGTGGGTGCTGTAGGTACGGGTCATGGTATGGGTGGGGTGGGTGCTGTAGGTACTGGTCATGGTATGGGTGTGGTGGGTGCTGCAGGTACTGGTCATGGTATGGGTGGGGTGGGTGCTGCAGGTACTGGTCATGGTATGGGTGGGGTGGGTGCTGTAGGTACTGTTCATGGTATGGGTGGGGTGGGTGCTGTAGGTACGGGTCATGGTATGGGTGGGGTGGGTGCTGTATGTATGGGTCATGGTATGGGTGGGGTGGGTGATGTAGGTACTGGTCATGGTATGGGTGGGGTGGGTGCTGTATGTACTGGTCTTGGCATGGGTGGGGTGGGTGCTGTATGTACTGGTCATGGTATGGGTGGGGTGGGTGCTGTAGGTACTGGTCATGGTATGGGTGGGGTGGGTGCTGTAGGTACTGGTCATGGTATGGGTGGGGTGGGTGCTGTAGGTTCGGGTCATGGTATGGGTGGGTGCTGTAGGTACGGGTCATGGTATGGGTGGGGTGGGTGCTGTAGGTACTGGTCATGGTATGGGTGGGGTGGGTGCTGTATGTACTGGTCTTGGCATGGGTGGGGTGGGTGCTGTAGGTACTGGTCATGGTATGGGTGGGGTGGGTGCTGTAGGTACTGGTCATGGTATGGGTGGGGTGGGTGCTGTATGTACTGATCATGGTATGGGTGGGGTGGGTGCTGTAGGTACTGGTCATGGTATGGGTGTGGTGGGTGCTGCAGGTACTGGTCATGGTATGGGTGGGGTGGGTGCTGTATGTACTGGTCATGGTATGGGTGGGGTGGGTGCTGTAGGTACTGGTCATGGTATGGGTGGGGTGGGTGCTGTAGGTACTGGTCATGGTATGGGTGGGGTGGGTGCTGTAGGTACTGGTCATGGTATGGGTGGGGTGGGTGCTGCAGGTACTGGTCATGGTATGGGTGGGGTGGGTGCTGCAGGTACTGGTCATGGTATGGGTGGGGTGGGTGCTGTATGTACTGATCATGGTATGGGTGGGGTGGGTGCTGTAGGTACTGGTCATGGTATGGGTGGGGTGGGTGCTGTAGGTACTGGTCATGGTATGGGTGGGGTGGGTGATGTAGGTACTGGTCATGGTATGGGTGGGGTGGGTGCTGTATGTACTGGTCTTGGCATGGGTGGGGTGGGTGCTGTAGGTACGGGTCATGGTATGGGTGGGGTGGGTGCTGTATGTATGGGTCATGGTATGGGTGGGGTGGGTGATGTAGGTACTGGTCATGGTATGGGTGGGGTGGGTGCTGTATGTACTGGTCTTGGCATGGGTGGGGTGGGTGCTGTATGTACTGGTCATGGTATGGGTGGGGTGGGTGCTGCAGGTACTGGTCATGGTATGGGTGGGGTAGGTGATGTAGGTACTGGTCATGGTATGGGTGTGGTGGGTGCTGTAGGTACTGGTCATGGTATGGGTGGGGTGGGTGCTGTATGTACTGGTCATGGTATGGGTGGGGTGGGTGCTGTAGGTACTGGTCATGGTATGGGTGGGGTGGGTGCTGTAGGTACTGGTCATGGTATGGGTGGGGTGGGTGCTGTAGGTACTGGTCATGGTATGGGTGGGGTGGGTGCTGCAGGTACTGGTCATGGTATGGGTGGGGTGGGTGCTGCAGGTACTGGTCATGGTATGGGTGGGGTGGGTGCTGTATGTACTGATCATGGTATGGGTGGGGTGGGTGCTGTAGGTACTGGTCATGGTATGGGTGGGGTGGGTGCTGTAGGTACTGGTCATGGTATGGGTGGGGTGGGTGATGTAGGTACTGGTCATGGTATGGGTGGGGTGGGTGCTGTATGTACTGGTCTTGGCATGGGTGGGGTGGGTGCTGTAGGTACGGGTCATGGTATGGGTGGGGTGGGTGCTGTATGTATGGGTCATGGTATGGGTGGGGTGGGTGATGTAGGTACTGGTCATGGTATGGGTGGGGTGGGTGCTGTATGTACTGGTCTTGGCATGGGTGGGGTGGGTGCTGTATGTACTGGTCATGGTATGGGTGGGGTGGGTGCTGCAGGTACTGGTCATGGTATGGGTGGGGTAGGTGATGTAGGTACTGGTCATGGTATGGGTGTGGTGGGTGATGTAGGTACTGGTCATGGTATGGGTGTGGTGGGTGCTGCAGGTACTGGTCATGGTATGGGTGGGGTGGGTGCTGCAGGTACTGGTCATGGTATGGGTGGGGTGGGTGATGTAGGTACTGGTCATGGTATGGGTGTGGTGGGTGCTGCAGGTACTGGTCATGGTATGGGTGGGGTGGGTGATGTAGGTACTGGTCATGGTATGGGTGGGGTGGGTGCTGCAGGTACTGGTCATGGTATGGGTGGGGTGGGTGATGTAGGTACTGGTCATGGTATGGGTGTGGTGGGTGCTGCAGGTACTGGTCATGGTATGGGTGGGGTGGGTGCTGCAGGTACTGGTCATGGTATGGGTGGGGTGGGTGATGTAGGTACTGGTCATGGTATGGGTGTGGTGGGTGCTGCAGGTACTGGTCATGGTATGGGTGGGGTGGGTGATGTAGGTACTGGTCATGGTATGGGTGGGGTGGGTGCTGTATGTACTGGTCTTGGCATGGGTGGGGTGGGTGCTGTAGGTCTCCCAGTGGTTGGAGGGTGATGAGTTTCGGGCACATAATGATAATACATTACAGATGTCTTCTCTTGTGTTGCAGATCCAGTGGACGCTCCATTCATGAACTACACGTGTCATGAGAGGAAGAGGATAGAAGTGTATTGTTTTATCTCTCAGGGAACCGAGCCGGACTTATATCTGCAGCAGGATGGATCACCACTGAAGAATGAGAAAGGAAAATCTCTAAAACATGGTTTTACCTTTAAACCAGACGCAAATGTCACGTGTACTGCCAAAAACAAAGTCAGGGAAACATCTCACACCTTAACACTCAACTGTGAGAAGGGTGAGTCAGCAATTTGTTACATTGTTTCCATGTTATAGCTGTGATAAGGGTGAGTCAGTCATTCGTTGCATTGTTTCCATGTTATAGCTGTGATAAGGGTGAGTCAGTCATTCGTTGCATTGTTTCCATGTTATAGCTGTGATAAGGGTGAGTCAGTCATTCGTTGCATTGTTTCCATGTTATAGCTGTGATAAGGGTGAGTCAGTCATTCGTTGCATTGTTTCCATGTTATAGCTGTGATAAGGGTGAGTCAGTCATTCGTTGCATTGTTTCCATGTTATAGCTGTGATAAGGGTGAGTCAGTCATTCGTTGCATTGTTTCCATGTTATAGCTGTGATAAGGGTGAGTCAGTCATTCGTTGCATTGTTTCCATGTTATAGCTGTGATAAGGGTGAGTCAGTCATTCGTTGCATTGTTTCCATGTTATAGCTGTGATAAGGGTGAGTCAGTCATTCGTTGCATTGTTTCCATGTTATAGCTGTGATAAGGGTGAGTCAGTCATTCGTTGCATTGTTTCCATGTTATAGCTGTGATAAGGGTGAGTCAGTCATTCGTTGCATTGTTTCCATGTTATAGCTGTGATAAGGGTGAGTCAGTCATTCGTTGCATTGTTTCCATGTTATAGCTGTGATAAGGGTGAGTCAGTCATTCGTTGCATTGTTTCCATGTTATAGCTGTGATAAGGGTGAGTCAGTCATTCGTTGCATTGTTTCCATGTTATAGCTGTGATAAGGGTGAGTCAGTCATTCGTTGCATTGTTTCCATGTTATAGCTGTGATAAGGGTGAGTCAGTCATTCGTTGCATTGTTTCCATGTTATAGCTGTGATAAGGGTGAGTCAGCGATTTGTTACATTTTGTTTCCATATTATAAATATCACTAATCAGCTTCCAGAAGAATTGTAACATTGTCATTGTTTTGGCTCCATTGACATTGGATGTTTCCGGATCTCGAGTAGAATCACGGCGGTTCTGCCAGCAATCACAAAACGCATGGTCAGGTGTCATTCATTTACAGCGGCACCTAAAACGCGGTGCGGTTTCTCTGCAAATATCGCACAAAAATCGCACAACAGTCGCGGAAAACCACGAGGCACACGAAGCTTGTTGCCTAATAGAAGCTCCTTTTTAAGTGACAAGCTTTCGCCCTTTGCAGTTTTCTAGGACTGCCATGCGATTTTGTTGCGCCAAAATGGCGAATGTCATTGGATCCTCGGACATACATGACTTTCACACGGCTCCATTGCAAGAACAAGATGCGTTTTTGCCGTGTTTCTGGTGCATTTTGCACCTGTGAAAAAAAAGGATGCGTGACTCAAAAACAATGCACCAAAAATGCAACTTTTTCCCCATTTTCCTCTCATTTTTTTAGGGAGGCGGGGTTTTTGGTGCATTGTTTTTTTTTTTACTGTACCAAAAACGCAGCTGCCCGGTGTGGAGGGTCCCATAGGACTTAATGGTCGGGCGTTTTCTTCTGCTTTTTTTTTAAACGCAAAAATAAAAGAAAAACCGATCAGTTTGCTGTAAATGATCAATGAAGGTGAATGTTCTATAAATGATTCTTCTGTTTATATTATGTGAGTATCAGAGAGGATTGAGATATACGGTGGGCCCCGGGGTGTCATTTCCCAGGGCCCCGCCCCCTCACTTCAGGGGCCCCGCTTTCCGCATTCAATTAACTTTAGAGGCGGCATGTTAGAGGTCGCTGAGGCTTCCATACAGACCAGACATGTGCCATTCGTTTCGTGCGGATCGAAATTTCATACAAATTTCCGAAAATTCCTACATTGGGAAGCATCCGAAATACGAATTTCTATTCTTATGAATTTTATACGAAATTTGGCCTATTGCATTAGGGTGTGCACCCCAAAGCTCCAACACATATCTGTGTGTATTGTGTATATATAGCAGTAGGGTAATGAATAGTGTCAGTAGAGCAGTGATTAGTGTTAGTAATTTACTTTTATTATTATTTTTTTATTATTACTTTTTTACCATTTTTCTTTTTACATTTTTTTTGCAATCTTTTTTTTATTTTTTTATTTATTTTATAATTTATTTTTACAATTATTTTTTAACTTTTTTAAAAAAAAATTGCAATCATTTTTTATTTTTTACAATCTTTTACCATCCCCATTGGGGGGCTTTGGTAAAATATATCAGGGGTCCAAACCGACCCCTGATGTCTCACTTTTGAGACAGAGATTCCCCAGTCCCTTTTTTTCAGCAGCCAAGCAGCAGGGGAAATCTGTGCCGCACAGGGTGATTAGGGTGTGCCCACACACACCTGGCACACCCTGTGCGCAAGCCTATGGTCACTGGCCATGTTTGGTGAATGATGTCATTACTATTCGCACCCTTGTATAGCTGATGACAGCGAATGATGAGCCAAACTGCTTCGGTTTGTCGGGCCGAATCCGAATGCCGAACCCAGACCCCACTGAAATCAATGGGAGACAAACCTGTCAAATTAAAAAAAGCTTTTTTTTTTTTTTTGGTATAATATGCAAGGGGGGGGGGGGGGTAACAAAAAAGCAGTAGAGTGGGTATTGCCCTGGGGAACATGTACAAGAGGAAGTAAACCCTATAAAACTTTTTTTGCCAAACAAACCCCTGCAAGAGAAAGGCATAATGAGCTAGTATGCATATCATACTAGCTCATTATGTGGCACTTAACTGAAATCGAAGCCCCCGAAGTCCTCCTCGCTCTCCGCCGCCGCCGCCATGTCCGCTTGGAGCTTCTGCCTGTTATCGCCGCTCCGGCGCTGTGATTGGCCGGAGCGGCGATGACGTCACACGCATGCGCACTCGGGCCGGCAAGATCCCATTCAGAAAACTGGCAATGATGCCGGCCCGCTAGTGCACCTGCGCCGCTGTCTACGGCGTGCATGTGCCATAGACATCGGTGCTGTGTTTTCAGCAAATATCTCCTTAACCACTTCAGCCCCGGACCGTTATGCAGCTTAATGACCAGGCCCCTTTTTGCGATTCGGCACTGCGTCGCTTTAACTGACAATTGCGCGGTCGTGCGACGTGGCTCCCAAACAAAATTGACGTCCTTTTTATTCCCACAAATAGAGCTTTCTTTTGGTGGTATTTGATCACCTCTGCGTTTTTTTGATTTTTTGCGCTATAAACAAAAATAGAGCGACAATTTTGAAAAAAAAAATGCAATATTTTTTACATTTTGCTATAATAAATATCCCCAAAAATGTATAAAAAAAAAACATTTTTTTCCTCAGTTTAGTCCGATACGTATTCTTCTACATATTTTTTGGTAAAAAAAATCGCAATAAGCGTTTATTGATTGGTTTGCGCAAAAGTTATAGCGTTTACAAAATAGGGGATAGTTTTATGGAATTTTTATAATTTTTTTTTTTTTTTTTACTAGTAATGGCGGCGATCAGCGATTTTTATCATGACTGCGACATTATGGCGGACACATCGGACACTTTTGACACATTTTTGGGACCATTGTCATTTTCACAGCGATCAGTGCTATAAAAATGCTCTGATTACTGTAAAAATTACACTGGCAGTGAAGGGGTTAACCACTAGGTGGCGCTGTAGGGGTTAAGTGTGTCCTGGGGAGTGATTCTTACTGTGGGGGGCGTGGCTACACGTTACACGTCACTGATCGTCTGTTCCGATGACAGGGAACAGACGATCACTGACATGCCACGGAGAAGAACGGGGAAAGGTTTGTTTACACTTACCTCTCCCCGTTCTTCAGCTCTGTGACCCGATCGCGGGACACCGGTGGCGATCGGGTCGGCGGGTCCCGCGGGCGCGGTCACAGAGCTCAGGACCGGGTCGCGCGCGCGACCCGCGGCTGGGCTCTTAAAGGGCAACGTACCTGTACGTTGATGTGCCATTCTGCCAACGTATATCGGCGTAAGGCGGTCCTTAAGTGGTTAACCGTGTAGGTTAGGGAGATATTTCTTGCCTTAATCTAGGCTTACCTGTAGGTGCAAGTTATCAAAGTGGGTTTACAACCACTTTAAATTATTTATATTCAGCCCAAGGGAGTACTGTATACATTTTAATGGCTTAAAGTGAAACATTAAAAATGTCCAATTCCTTTAAATAACATTCCTGGGGGGGGGGGTGTCCTGGTCCTGCGTACGAAGGGACATCTCTGGGATGTATAGAAAGGGTTGCTGCACTTTTCTTTTACAAAGGAGAAAAAAGGTGTTTAAATATGCTGACAAATGACAATTTACTGACAGCTTCTTTGTGGAGTAAAAAAAAAAAACAGACACCTCCCCCCCCCCATTCTCTCAGGGGTCTCAGCTATGTATTTGTGGGGACCTTTAGAGAGAATTGTGCGCCTCCTTTTTTGTTTGTTTTTTTAAGGGATCTGGCAATAAAATGTCATTTGCTGGCAAATTAAAACATTTTTTTTTCTCTTTGTAAATGTTATCTTTCCTGTAGCACATCCTACAGCAAGAATAGAAAAGAAAGGTGCACAGTACCCCTCAAAATACACACTTGACCCCTTGAAGGGGGTACCTCATAAAAAACAACATGAAGTCCCCCTAAAAATCCTTACCAGACCCTTAATCTGAGCATGCAGATAAAAATCCCTAGGTCTGGTGTGTATTTTAGGGGGACTTTATCCAAATTTATTGTTGTCATTCTCGTTGTAGGATGTGCCACAGAAAAAGCGACATTTATAAACTAAAAAAAAAAAAGATACTGTAGCGGGGTGTTCCCCTTTAATGCAGAGAGACAAGAAGTTCCAGGTGAGAGGTGAGTCGGGAGGAAGTAAAGAGACATTATGGAAGTGAAAGCAGAGGAGAGAGAGACTACATCTCCCAGTACATCTTGCAGCACCCAGGGTGCATTGCTCCAGAACAGAGACTGCTGGGGCAGACTTTATAAAGGGGAGGCGGAGTTTTGGTCGGCCTCTTTGGACCCCCCCTCTCCTAGCAAGAGGATGTCTGTGCTGAACTGCTGTGTGCACAAGGCCTGAAGCCCGGGCCGTGTGCTCCTTTCCAAAGAGCCCTCTGCCAGCCTAGCAGAGCCTTAGAGACATCTAATCCTCCTTGCTGCAGTACACCAGAAGGATTGAAGACTTGGATGTCGGTGGATTCCTGTTCCTAGACGAATCGATGGAGGAAAGGGACTTGGACTTGTCCAGGTGGTGAGAGCTGTTTAAAGACAGATACTTTATCTTTACTATTCGTTGGGATTACAAAGTTGTTCTTCAAGTGCACCACCGAAAAGATTGCTAGTGAATATTGTTTCACTGAACTTCCATTTAGATCAGTCAGGCCTGACTGCATAGGTAGACATTGCTGGGTGTTAGTCTACCCATGAGGGGAAGTAGCTGTAAAAGGGCAGCGCTAGAGTTGCATAGCAATACTTTATTATTCTGATTACTCTGTTTATCTTTATTACTGTTTATTGCAGGGATCTGCAACTTGTTATACTGTTGTTTATTACTTGCCCATTAGCCTCAGTAAAATATCTGGGTAAAGTACATTTGGTGTCAGTTCCGCTTACTTTAATAGGAGTTTTAAAGTATATTCTGTGTATGTTTGTTATAGGACTGCGTCACCAACAGTTGCGGTCACGCGGTCCTATCCCTCTATCACCAGCTGTGCCACGGGAGGTTAGAGCCGATTGCCGGGGGTTGACAGCGGTGCACTGCAGGGCCCAAATCAATATCAGCGGCTCTCTTAACTGGGGGTAGCGCTACACGTGGGGGCTCGAGTCCGGGATCCTTGTACGTTGCACGCTGCAATCAAGCCGGTCAGAAGTACCAGCATGGACCCGCTGGCAATGTCACAGTGGTGCGCAGCGATTGGCGCCGATCCAACCGCGGCGGTAGTCATTGTACTCCCGGGGGAAAGATGGAAGGAAGAGGAGATAAAACATCTCGTATTGTTACTGTCTCTGAGCCACAAAGCATGGGTGATGGATTTTAGGCCAGATCCAGTGATCTCGTTTACATACGCACTGGTAGAATGGAAAAACGAAATCCCAGAGCATTTTAAAAGTCAGAGTATACAAGCCATAGATAATCAGATCTATCACTTGATACATACGCTGCCAGTGAAGGAAGAATGGTTTCAGACACCAAAGCCATCACTCCCACAATTATCTTCACCACTATCCCCTAAAGCAGAAAAGCTTAAGGAACTATTAAGCCCGGGATCACCGCTGGCCGCTATAGGGCCTGAATTGTTGAATGCTCTAGGAGACCTTGTAATTAAGTGCCAGAAAAGCAGTACGGTGCATGTGGAGGCCGGTTACCGGAAGCTTAGCACCTTCTCAGGGAAGCTCCCCGTCCCTGCGGGGGAGGAAGATTTTGACACTTGGGTGGAACAGGCATTGCAGGCAGTAGAAGCATGGGAGGTGCCTGAGGCACAGAAGAGACAGCGAGTCTTAGAAAGTCTGAAAGGTGCCGCGGCAGAAGCGGTGAAGAGCTTCCGGTTTGGAAATGAAAACTGTACAGCTCAAGATTGCCTGGCCATGCTGCAGGAAGAGTTTGGTCAGCTGGAGAAGGTGTCAGAGATGATTTATCAAATTGAACACACTCTCCAGCAGCCGAATGAGAAACTGTCAGAATATGTTAGAAGGCTGAACAGGCAGTTATGCAAGATTGTACTGAAGAAGGGAATGCTGCCCAAAGATGCAGATGAAGCACGCATGAAGCAGATCATGAGGGGAGCGCGGCGCTCAGACCCGGTCTGGCTGCACCTGAAAACCTCAGGAGGAGGAATGTCACTAACCTACTCTGATCTAATAAAAATTATTAGGGACGAAGAGGCGCTGGAGGAAGATCAGCAGGTGGCCAAGGCGAATGTCACACCTGTACCAGTGTTGGTACATTCGGTCAAGAGCCCAGAAAGAGAAGCGGAGGTTGACACTCTGAAATCGCAAATGGCCCAAGTGTTGGAGATGCTGACCTCTTTGATGGAGAAAGATCAGAGAAGACGAGAGAAACCAAGCCCAAGAAAGGAGTTGTTCCCGAACACCTCAGCACCGGCCTCCCTACAGGACCGAGAAGAGGTGATTTGCTATAACTGCGGAGGGAGTGGCCACTTTGCTAACGTATGCTCCAGCCCAAAGAAGAAGAGAACAGATAATTGCAAGCCGGCGGGAAACTCCAAAGGGCCCCGGTGAAGGAGTCAACCGGGTGCCCATCATCTTCAGTGCGCTCCAAACTAAAAAAAAAGGCCAAGAATGGAGGAGACAAAACTCCTAGGAGGAGGTATAGTACACCCCCACCAAGATGTACCCCAGAGGGAGGGGGCAAGACCCCTCAGTGGAAGTACAGCACCCCAAAGAAGGAACATCCACCTAAAAGGAACAATAACATCCCTCAGCGGGTTTGTGCCCCCATTGAGAGGGAGAAAGTCAATGCATGCCAGGCTCAGGAAAAATTAAAGTCCAAAAGGAGCAGGGCAAGGGTCGAAAGCCAAAAAAAAGAGGTGACCCCAGTCCGGCCATACCCAAAGGAACTGGTGGGCCCGTCTCCTACTGTGCCCATTCAAGTGGAAGGAGTCTATACTAAAGCTCTTTTGGACACCGGAGCACAGGTGACTTTACTATACCGGGACTTCTATGATAGGCACTTGAGTCATCTGCCTATCCAGAAGATAGAAGAGCTGGAGATATGGGGACTTGGAACCCAGAGTTTCCCTTATGATGGGTACCTGCCCATAAAGATGACTTTCGACCCATCCGTGGCTGGGAAGGCTGAAGTGTTTGACACCCTGGCAGTTGTGTGTCCCCGGCCGCCTGGAGCCAGCAAGATTTCCCTGATCATTGGGACAAACACGGATCTAGTCAGGAGACTCCTGACCCCTCTAGTGAAAGAGAGAAACCATTCAGCCACCAAAATCCATCCCATGCTAAAGACGGCCTACCAACGACTGGTCTTAGAGCAGAAGACCCCGGGAGAGGGGATAGGGAAGGTGTGGAGACTTGGCAGAGAAGGAGTAGTGCTACAGCCCGGAGAAGTAACCTGTCTTAGGGCCACTGTGAAGCTTTCGTGGGAACAACCTGGCCCCTTTGTCATGCTGGAATCAGACCCAAGGGAAGAGTCCTCAGGCCTGGAAGTGATACCAGAAGTGATTCCGTTCAAGGCCCTGAAGAAGGCCCATGGCAGAGTTCCGGTGAGTGTTAGGAACACTACGGGAGGACCCATGGAGATCCCTGCCAGAGTGTTGCTTGGTCAGGTGAGCCCTGCTGCCCCGGTCACTTGGTCCGAAGTCAAGGGGACGGGTGACGGAGGAGATGTTTGGGAGAAACTGTCCGTGGAAAACCCGAACCTACCCAGGGCTTGGAAAGAAAGAGCCAAGGCCCAGCTGTCCAGGTGGGAGAAGATCTTTTCCGAAGATGAATTCGATGTGGGGTGTGCAAGAAGTGCCACCCATCGGATCCGCCTCCAAGAAGATAAGCCCTTCCGAGAGAGGGTCAGGCGGGTCCCCCTGGCAGATCTGGAGGATCTGAGGGAACAACTTGTAGAACTAAAGAAGACTGGTGTGATCCGGGAGTCTAGAAGTCCCTATGCCTCCCCAATCGTGGTGGTCAGAAAGAAGAATGGGTCGTTGAGGCTTTGTATCGATTACAGGACTCTCAACAGGAGAACCATCCCTGACCAATACACCACGCCAAGGATAGAAGATGCCCTACAAAGTTTGTCTGGAGCCAAATGGTTCAGTGTGATGGACCTCAAGAGTGGGTACTATCAAATCCCTATGCACCCAGAAGACAGGGAGAAGACAGCCTTCATAACCCCGGTGGGATTCTTCGAATTCAATAGGATGCCTCAGGGTCTGTCTGGAGCTCCTGCTACCTTTCAACGCCTTATGGAGAAGACTGTTGGAGACATGAATCTTATAGAAGTCCTTGTGTACTTGGACGATGTCATTGTCTTTGGAAGAACCTTGGAAGAACATGAAGCCAGGTTGGAGAAAGTATTGAGAAGACTCAGCGAAGAGGGACTTAAGCTTTCCCCCGAGAAGTGTCGGTTCTACCAGTCTTCTGTGAACTATCTGGGGCACATAGTGTCTGAAGAAGGGGTGGCCACAGATCCTGAGAAGTTGGAAGCAGTCACTTCCTGGCCACGACCCACCACAGTAACAGAGCTCAGATCCTTCCTGGGGTTCTGCTCCTATTATAGGAGGTTTGTGG